>CM065725.1:11851748-11854248 GCA_033310375.1 Conus canariensis | reverse complement strand
CGTGCTCCCAACATGGTCCACGTGCTCTGATGGCGAGGGACAGCCGTCGCTCGTTTGTACTCGCCGTACGCAAAAGTGTCGGAGGTTCGTTTCTTGGCCAACCTTTTTTGTGTCCACTGAGTTTCTTCCAAATCAGTCCACTTTGCTTTGCGTAATCTCCTTCACAGACGGACAACCAACCGAACAGAGGGGAGGGGGGTGGGGGGTGGGGGGGGGGGGGGTGAGAGGGACAAGGGAAAAAAAAACAACAACACCTTGTTGACGTCATCTCAACCGTTTCGTCACACGCGCACGCGTCACTTGATGTGTAAACATGAATCATAACCGTTGCCGGGGAGGACGTTGTACGATTTCCGCGACAAACACTATCATGGTGACCTTTGGAAGAAGGCAATAGCCCATGCCATCGGCTGGAGATGGTCCATCCCCGTGACGCACGTGCCGGAGACAGCAGCCTCTGTCTTTCTGTCTCTTCGTCTCTCTCTCTCCTCTCTTTGGCTCTCTCTCCCTCTCTCTCGCTCGCTCTCTCTGTCTCTCTCGCTCTCTCTCTGTTTCTTTCTGTGTCTCGAGCCTCTCCGCTCCCGCCCCCCCCCTCCCCCCCTATCTCTCTCTCTCTCTCTCGCTCTCTCTGTCTCTCTCTCTCATTATCTCTGTTTCTTTCTGTCTCTTGCTCTCCGCCCCCCCCCCCCTCTCTCTCTCTCTCTCCTGAGAGATAGCACTTTTAAAACCGGCATAGAAGGTGGTGTCAGTGCCCGAGCATTAGCAGCTGGGCGGGGTGGGACTAATCACAGGGCTGGCAGTCCCTGGGGGAGAACTGCAGCAGGGCGGGGTGGGACTAATCACAGGCCTGGCAGTCCCGGGGGGATAGCTGCACTGGTGGGACGCACCCCACTCACGGCCCGAGGCAGGCAGGAACCGCTGTGGTGGGCGTTGAATCACCAAAGACACCACCCACCCACGAAGCCTACAGTGCGACATGTCCAACAACCCTGATTGCCCGTCCCTCCAAGGACACCTCTCTCTCTCTCTCTGTCTCTGTCTGTCTCTGTCTCTCTCTGTCTCTGTCTCTCTCTCTCTCACTTTCTCAAGACTGCTAAACTGTTACATTTTTCATCCACACTGCTACACTGTCGCATTTTTCATCCAGACAGCTGCATTGTTACAGTGGTGATCAAATCAAGCGGTGCTGTGGCCACATTGTTACAGTGGTGATCAAATCAAGCGGCGCTGTGGCCAGTGGCGGCATTGTTACAGTGGGGATCAAATCAAGCGGCGCTGTGGCCACATTGTTACAGTGGTGATCAAATCAAGCGGCGCTGTGGCCAGTGGCGCATTGTTACAGTGGTGATCAAATCAAGCGGCGCTGTGGCCACATTGTTACAGTGGTGATCAAATCAAGCGGTGCTGTGGCCACATTGTTACAGTGGTGATCAAATCAAGCGGCGCTGTGGCCATGGCGGCATTGTTACAGTGGGGATCAAAACAAGCGGCGCTGTGGCCACATTGTTACAGTGGTGATCAAAACAAGCGGCGCTGTGGCCACATTGTTACAGTGGTGATCAAAACAAGCGGCGCTGTGGCCACATTGTTACAGTGGTGATCAAATCAAGCGGTGCTGTGGCCACATTGTTACAGTGGTGATCAAATCAAGCGGCGCTGTGGCCAGTGGCAGCATTGTTACAGTGGGGATCAAATCAAGCGGCGTTGTGGCCACATTGTTACAGTGGTGATCAAATCAAGCGGCGCTGTGGCCACATTGTTACAGTGGGATCAAATCAAGCGGCGTTGTGGCCACATTGTTACAGTGGTGATCAAAACAAGCGGCGTTGTGGCCACATTGTTACAGTGGTGATCTAATCAAGCGGCGCTGTGGCCACATTGTTACAGTGGTGATCAAAACAAGCGGCGCTGTGGCCATGGCGGCATTGTTACAGTGGTGATCAAATCAAGCGGTGCTGTGGCCACATTGTTACAGTGGTGATCAAAACAAGCGGCGCTGTGGCCACATTGTTACAGTGGTGATCAAATCAAGCGGCGCTGTGGCCACATTGTTACAGTGGTGATCAAATCAAGCGGCGCTGTGGCCAGTGGCAGCATTGTTACAGTGGGGATGATAAAAGAATGATAAAAATCTGTATGTAAGGGGTAGGTGAGAATACAAAAATTAGAAAAAAAAAGAATGTTTGATAATAGTAGACTAGAAGAGCTTGTGGTATCTGCTCATAATCAAACATTTTTGGAACTGTACGAAAAAAACTCTCAATCAAACGTAAACAACCTAAGAATAATATTCCATTGGAGGAATGGTTCCAACATTTTGAGTCCTTACTGAACAAAGATTTACCAAATGAATCTGATTACATTCTACAAAATGCGGAAAATGAGTTAATTGACCGTCCTATTTCAAGAGGCGAAGTTTTGCTTGCACTTAAAAAAATTGAAATCTGGCAAGGCTGCAGGTCCTGACGGAATTATTGGAGAATTTTTTAAAGCATGGTGT
>CM065725.1:11831748-11839248 GCA_033310375.1 Conus canariensis | reverse complement strand
GGGGGGGGGTGTAGGGAGACAGGGGGAGGGACGGAGGTAGGGGGAGGGAGGAAAAGGGATAAGGGGGAAGAGAGAGAGAGAGAGAGAGAGAGAGAGAGAGAGAGAGAGAGAGAGAGGAGGCGAGACAGACAGACAGACAAGACAGAGACAGGCGGGCGGACATACAGGTAGGAAGAGACAGAGAGGTAGGCGTGCCTGTGACACATCAAACATGCACTGTAAAAGTCACCCATCCACCCACACACCCTCTGACACCCACACACCCTCTGACACCCACACACCCTCTGACACCCACACACCCTCTGACACCCACACAGTCTCTCTCTCTCTCTCTCTCTCTCTCTCTCTTTCACGCACACAATCTCTCTCTCTCTCTCACGCACGCACGCACGCACACACGCACGCACGCACACACACACACCACAGCACACACACACACACACACGCACACACACACACACACACCAACCACACACAGCACACACACACACACACACACACACACACACACACACACACACACACACGTACGTGCCTACGTACCTACGCATGCTCGCACGCACTTACACACGTTGAGAGAGAGAGAGAGAGAGAGAGAGAGAGAGAGAGAGAAGACAGACAGACAGACAGACAGACAGACAGACAGACAGACAGACAGACAGAAAAGCCTCTGTTGAAGATCAGATCATTGCTAGCGTTAATTACTTGATGCGAGAGAGACACGGTGCGGATGGCTTGAAGTGGGGATCCAACAGCACACGCACCTCATCGCTCCAGGCTTCAGGGCACGAGGCATGCATGTTCAACCCATTCCTCCCCAACACATTCCGGCCCTTTTCTCCCGCACTAAGCAGGCGCGCGCATAGCAAGCACGCACCAACAAACGCTCGCGCGCGTGCGCGTGCGCGTGCAGCACTGTGAATGCCCCTCGTTGTCTGTTCGGCAGAATGAATAAATTGGGCGTTGAAAGATGCGTTGCGTGCCTCTCCCATTCCTTCTCCGTCAATCACTCCACTAAGAATGCCGGATGACGACAAGGATGAGGATGATGATGATGATGATGATGATGATGATGAGGAGATGATGATGAGGAGGAGGAGGAGGATGAGGATGATGATGATGATTCTGTTGGCATTCCACCTTCCTCCCAAAGGCCATAAATTTCTAGATTGTGTCAAACTAACGTGTGTGTGTGTGTGTGTGTGTGTGTGTGTGTGTGTGTGTGTGTGTGTGTGTGTGTGTGTGTGTGTGTGTGTTTGCGTGTGCGTGCGTGTGTGAGACAATGATGATGCTGCAGTTTGCTGTTGGCATTCCACCTTCCTTCCAAAGGCCATAAATTTCCAGACTGTGTCAAACAAACGGTGTGTGTGTGTGTGTGTGTGTGTGTGTGTGTGTGTGTGTGTGTGTGTGTGTGTGTGTGTGTGTGTGTGTGTTGTACATGGTAGGTAGGCAGGCACTCAAGGTCTGACCAGTGCGTCGCGCTAATGCGTAGGTCAGACATCCGCTGAGTCGTAGCCACGAAGACCCTCTTCTTCAATTGTTAATTCATTTATCCATCAGCTTAAAATCATACGTAGTGTGGTCTCAAAACTTAGCGGATGTGGTGTAGCGTATATGGACTAGTCCGCACGCAGTGACGCCTCCTTGATGAAACTGAAACTGTGTGTGTATGCGAGAAAACAGAAATGTTTCCTTACTTCTTTAACCAGATTTTATCCTTTTCCTGTGTATTTCTCGACATTGCAGAGGGTTTTCTATTCTGTTCACCCTGCTCCAACTGATCCCTCCACCTCCGCCCCCTATCGACTGAAAGGGCTCTAGGGAGAGCTCAGACCTCCGCCCCCTATCGATTGAAAGGGCTCTAGAGAGAGCTCAGATCTCCGCCCCCTATCGACTGAAAGGGCTCTAGGGACAGCTCAGCTCCACCCTCCGCCCCCTATCGACTGAAAACTCTAGGAAGAGCTCAGACCTCCGCCACCTATCGACTGAAAGGCTCTAGGACAGCTCAGCCTCCACCTCCGCCCCCTATCGACTGAAAGGGCTCTAGGGACAGCTCAGCCCTCTCCCTCCGCCCCCTATCGAATGAAAGGGCTCTAGGGAGAGCTCAGACCTCCGCCCCCTATCGACTGAAAGGGCTCTAGGGAGAGCTCAGACCTCCGCCCCCTATCGACTGAAAGGGCTCTAGGGAGAGCTCAGACCTCCGCCCCTATCGACTGAAAGGGCTCTAGGGACAGCTCAGACCTCCGCCCCCTATCGACTGAAAGGGCTCTAGGGACAGCTCAGACCTCCGACCCCCGCCCCCTATCGACTGAAAGGGCTCTAGGAGAGCCCAGACCTCCGCCCCCTATCGACTGAAAGGGCTCTAGGGAGAGCTCAGACCTCCGCCCCCTATCGACTGAAAGGGCTCTAGGGAGAGCTCAGACCTCCACCCCTATCGACTGAAAGGGCTCTAGGGAGAGCCCAGACCTCCGCCCCCTATCGACTGAAAGGGCTCTAGGGAGAGCTCAGAACCTCCGCCCCCTATCGACTGAAAGGGCTCTAGGGAGAGCCCGACTCCGCCCCCTATCGACTGAAAGGGCTCTAGGGACAGCTCAGACCTCCGCCCCCTATCGACTGAAAGGGCTCTAGGGAGAGCTCAGACCTCCGCCCCCTATCGACTGAAAGGGCTCTAGGGAGAGCTCTGACCTCCGCCCCCTATCGACTGAAAGGGCTCTAGGGAGAGCTCTGACCTCCGCCCCCTATCGACTGAAAGGGCTCTAGGGAGAGCTCAGACCTCCGCCACTTATCGACTGAAAGGGCTCTAGGGACAGCTCAGACCTCCGCCCCCTATCGACTGAAAGGGCTCTAGGAAGAGCTCAGACTCCATCCTCCGCCCCCTATCGACTGAAAGGGTTCTAGGGAGAGCCCAGACCTCCGCCCCCTATCGACTGAAAGGGCTCTAGGGAGAGCCCAGACCTCCGCCCCCTATCGACTGAAAGGGCTCTAGGGAGAGCCCAGACCTCCGCCCTCTATCGACTGAAAGGGCTCTAGGGAGAGCTCAGACCTCCGCCCCCTATCGACTGAAAGGGCTGTAGGGAGAGCTCAGACCTTCCGCCCCCTGTCGACTGAAAGGGCTCTAGGGACAGCTCAGACTTCCGGCCCCCTATCGACTGAAAGGGCTCTAGGGAGAGCTCAGACCTCCGCCCCCCTATCGACTGAAAGGGCTCTAGGGAGAGCTCAGACCTCCGCCCCCTATCGACTGAAAGGGCTTTAGGGAGAGGTCTGACCTCCAACAACTTCAAACGGATCCTGCACCCGCCCTTTGATCCGTTATCTCCACCACGAATCCGGACCATGCTTTACTGGCTCCGTCCTTCAGCGTATATTCCATTTTCCTACAAGTTTCGTAAAAAACTTTGTTTTTTGAGTAGTGTGCGCGCGCGCGCGCGCGTGCGTTTATATATATATATTATATATATATATATATATGTGTGTGTGTTGTGTGTGTGTGTGTGTGTATGTGTGTGCGCGCGCGCGCGCGTGCGTGCGTGAGTGCGAGCGTGCGTACGTGCGTGCGCGTGTGCGTGCGTGCACGCGCGCTCACACGTGAACTTCAACGGATCCTGGATCCGCACTTCGAATCAGAACTGCGGTAAAAAAAAAAAAATTCATAAGCATGTCCTCGGACAACCCGAGAACTGACGAGGGTCAAAACATGTTCACCTCCCTGGCAGAGTTCACAAGGCAGGAGCGAGGCACACGTGAAAGAAACTTCTGTCTGGTGGAAAAAAAAACAACAAAAAAACAAACAAAAAAAAACAAACAAACAAACAAACAGAAAACGAAAGAACAGAGAGAAAAAAAGGAATTCATCTTTCCCTCCAATGAATGCACACGTACCTGTCTCTGGGGAAAACCCAACAAAAACAACAAGAAAATGATGAGGAGAAGAAGGCCAAGGAAGGGACAAACAGAAAGCTTCACAGATCGGATTAGACAAGATGAAATATTTACCATCTTTCTCTTCAATTGGGGGAAAGCAGGGGGAAGGGGCGGGTGGGGGTGAGGCGAAGGAAACTGGCTTCAAAGTCGGAATCTGATGAAAGAGAAAACTTACCTTCTGTAAATCAGTTGGGAAGGGGAAAGGGAATTATACATGTACGTGCGCGCGCGCGCCCACACACACACACACACACACACACACACACACACACACACACACACACACATACATAAGAACGCATGCGTAAGTGCACGCACGCTAACAAACGTACCACGCAACCCCGCGCGCACACGCATACACTTCTGTCTGTCTGTCTGTCTCTCTCTCTGCACACATACACACACATCACACGCACACGCTCACACACACACCTCGCAACCACACACACACAGACACACACACACGCAATATATATATATATATATATATTATATATATATACACACACACACACACGCGCGCGCGCGCGCGCGCGCGCAAATTCCCTCTCTCTCTCTCTCTAACACACACGTACACACACGCACACACACACGCACGCACGCACGCACGCACGCACGCACGCACGCACGCACACACACACACACACACACACACACACACACACACACACACACACACACACACCACCATACCGGTATTAACAGCAAAGACAGAAACAAGGAAACACAGCCTTTCTCTCTGCCATTCCCCAGACAAAGCTTCGAGTCCAGCAAAAAAAAACGGAACGACATGATTCCCAATGGCTTCCATGTCGAGTGCCTCTCACCTCTCAACCACCTACGTCCACGTGACGCCGTGTTTCCAATGTGATCGAAGTCTTCTCTTTGGTGTATAGTCTGTGCTCTGCCGCTGCATGGCGCTGAACGTCTGCACTGTCCTCTAACCACGTTCATCCTGCTTCTAACTCTAAAGCCTGTGATCGACTGCCATGACCCTTGTCTCTCAGACATGAACAATTCAGTCTGCACTATTATGCTTTTACTGTGACTATGACTCTGTGTGTGTGTGTGTGTGTGTGTGTGTGTGTGTGTGTGTGTGTGTGTGTGTGTGTGTGTGTGTGTGGGTGGGTGGATGTGGGTGTGGGTGTGTGTGGGTGTGTGTGTACGCATGTGTGTGTGTGTGTTTTAGTGTTTGGGCATTGGTGCGGGTGAGCTTGTGTTTTTATGTATTGTTTTTATAATCTATGTAATGTTTTATGTCGTATGGATTTAATGTTTATTTCATGTCTGTATGCGCGCATGCGCACGCGCGCGTTTGTGTGTGTGTGTGTGTGTGTGTGTGTGTGTGTGTGTGTGTGTGTGTGTGTGTGTGTGTGTGTGTGTGCAGTTGTATGTGTGGGGGGTGGGAAGGGATGTGCGAATGTTGATGTATATACAAATACACGTACTAACACAGGCTTTAATGTAACGATTTATAATGTCTCTTTGTAAGGTCTTACGTACTTGCGAAATAATGTGGAGCAGAAGGAAAATGTCCGATGGACAATAAAGTTGATTGAATTAAAACTGAATTGAACCTGTGAAGGAGAATAATCAACCCTGTGAAGTGACAGTTTTGCTGCTTCGTTACTTGGAGGGGCGAGTGCACTGGGGCAGCAGACCTCTTTGACAGACAGAGCCAAGGGTTTCTGTGCACAGTTCTGACAGCACAGCACGCCTTGGAAGAACCGAAGCATGCACGCAGTGCAGCGCGTGTTTTGCCTGTCAGCACCTCGTTCTGGGTACAGTGCTCATTTTTTTTTCTTCTTTCATTGTTTTGGTTGTCTGCTTGCTTTATTTCGTCATGTTTTGATTGCATCCTTCTGTAGCAGCCTTTCAAAGTCTCTCACCTTAGGCGTCCTGCCCTTTCACCTCTCCACTCCCCCCTTGTGCCTCCCCATCTTCCTACCCTTTCACCTCTCCACTCCCACCTTGTGCCTCCCCATCTTCCTACCCTTTTCACCACTCCACTCCCCCCTTGTGCCTCCCCCATCTTCCTACCCATTTTCACCACTCCACCTCCCCCCCCTTGTGCCTCCCTCATCTTCCTACCCTTTTCCCCACTCCACTCCCCCCTTCTGCCTCCCTCATCTTCCTACCCTTTTCACCACTCCATCCCCCCTTGTGCCTCCCTCATCTTCCTACCCTTTTCACCACTCCCCCCTTTGCCTCCCTCATCTTCCTACCCTTTTCACCACCCACTCCCCCCTTGTGCCTCCCTCATCTTCCTACCCTTTTCACCACTCCACTCCCCCCTTTGCCTCCCTCATCTTCCTACCCTTTTCACCACTCCCCCCTTCTGCCTCCCTCATCTTCCTACCCTTTTCCCACTCCCCCCCTTATGCCTCCCTCATCTTCCTACATTTTTCACCACTCCACTCCCCCCTTGTGCCTCCCCATCTTCCTACCCTTTTCACCACTCCATTCCCCCCCTTGTGCCTCCCTCATCTTCCTACTTTTTCACCACTCCACTCCCCCCTTGTGCCTCCCTCATCTTCCTACCCCTTTTCACCACTCCATTCCCCCCTTGTGCCTCCCTCATCTTCCTACCCTTTTCACCACTGCATCCCCCCTTGTGCCTCCCCATCTTCCTGACCCTTTTCACCACTCCATTCCCCCCTTGTGCCTCCCCATCTTCCTACCCTTTTCACACCACTCCCCCTTGTGCCTCCCTCATCTTCCTACCCTTTTCACCACTCCACTCCCCCCTTGTGCCTCCCTCATCTTCCTACCCTTTTCACCACTCCATCCCCCCCTTGTGCCTCCCCATCTTCCTACCCTTTTCACCACTCCTCCCCCTTGTGCCTCCCCCATCTTCCTACCCTTTTCACCACTCCATTCCCCCCTTGTGCCTCCCCATCTTCCTACCCTTTTCACCACTCCTCCCTTGTGCCTCCCCCATCTTCCTACCCTTTCACCACTCCTCCCTTGTCCTCCTCATCTTCCACCTTTCACACTCCTCCCTTGTGCCTCCCTCATCTTCCTACCCTTTTCACCCTCCTCCCTTGTGCCTCCCTCATCTTCCTACCCTTTTCACCACTCCTCCCTTGTGCCTCCCTCATCTTCCTACCCTTTTCCCACCCCCCTTGTGCCTCCCTCATCTTCCTACCCTTTTCCCCCCCCCTTGTGCCTCCCTCATCTTCCTACCTTTTTCACCACTCCTCCCTTGTGCCTCCCTCATCTTCCTACCCTTTTCCCCACCCCCCTTGTGCCTCCCTCATCTTCCTACCCTTCCCCCCCCCTTGTGCCTCCCTCATCTTCCAGCCAGTTCACTGGCATCACGCTGCTCATGACGTCTTCTCCGCACAAAGCCCCAACCAGGTGTGTCCTGCAGCAACCCCTAGCACCAGTAATCCACAGGGAGCAGTCAATATCAAGTCGTCACGAGAGATCCAGAAGATGCCGAGTCACTTTGGTGGTGCTTCGTGTAGTGGTGCCTGTTCAGGTTAAAGACATGCAGGACACCACCTCCTAAGCCCCGAATCGACGGCACAATGCCAAAAAAGCAAAGCGAAGTTTCGACAAAAAAATGTCTTACAA
>CM065725.1:11824248-11826748 GCA_033310375.1 Conus canariensis | reverse complement strand
ACCAATCAAAAATATCACGAATTGTGCACATAACACACATGAAAGTGAAAGCAAGCGTTATACAGCAAGACACCTAACATGTTCACGGCCTCCTGCAGCGGGTCTGCACTGGCAACTGCAGATACAGGTGTTGAAAATAGAGGCATTTGGCACGGCAGCAAAAGCATGCATCGCTCTCTCATTCTCTTGCATGTGATGT
This sequence comes from Conus canariensis, assembly GCA_033310375.1. Taxonomy (NCBI): domain Eukaryota; kingdom Metazoa; phylum Mollusca; class Gastropoda; order Neogastropoda; family Conidae; genus Conus; species Conus canariensis. Next base: position 11,826,549 of record CM065725.1, on the reverse strand, counting down.
GTTGCTGTCATTTGTTTTAGTAATTTGTGCTTACAATTTTCTTCACGTTTTTTTTTTCTTTCCTTTTTTGGCCATTTTTCCTCCCAAATCATTTTTAGAAGAAAAAAACAGAAATGAAAGAGTGACGTCCATGACATTACGTTGTTGATTTTTGTTGTTGTTGTTTTGTTTGTTTGTCTTTTTATTTGTTTTCAAGAGGTTCCGTTCGTTGGCTTGTTTACTCCTTTCTTTACTGGCAGAAGCTGGCAGAGAAAAAAAAAAAAAAAAAAGCTTCAGCAAAGCTGAAAAAAAAGTTAATGATAATCTCATCAGTCTAACTGAACCAAGCTCCCTCTCTATGAGCATCAAGTCATCCTCTCTCCCCTCCCCCCTCCCACCTACCCCCCCCCTCCCCCAACCACCACCACCACCCTCCCCCACTTTTTTCAGTTCATCCGAAGTTTTTTTTCAGTACAGCTTCAAAGGCTCCGACAAAAAAAAAGTGTGCAAGAATTGACGGGAAGACTCAAGAGTGGTCCATAGGAAAGTCCTCTTATCGTGCACAAGTCATTGCCATTTGGTTAGATCATTTAGGACAGAGAGAGAGAGAGAGAGAGAGAGAGAGAGAGAGAGAGAGAGAGAGAGAGAGAGAGAGAGGAAGTGTGAGAGAGGGAGAGAAAGAGAGAGAGCGAGAGAGAGAGAGAGAGAGAGATGGAGAGAGAGAAAGAGAGAGAGATGGAGAGATAGACAGACAGAGAGAAGAGAGAAGAGAGAGAGAGAGAGAGAAGGAGAGAGAGAGAGGAGAGAGAGATGAGAGAGAGAAAGAGAGAGAGATGGAGAGATAGAAGAGAGAGAGAGACAGAGAGAGAGAGAGAGAGAGAGAGAAATGATGAGAGAGAGAGAGAGAGAGAGAGAGAGAGAGAGAGAGAGCGATGACTGTTGTGTTGCATACTGCCAGCTAGTCTGCATGAGGAGAAACGTTGGGGGCGTGGAAGTGCAGAGGCAGAATAGGTTCTCGTTTTCGTTACTCTCCCCCCTCCCCCCCCCTCCCACACACACACACACACACACACCACCCCCTCACCCCCGTCCACACCCTCTTAATAATACCCTACCCCTCAATCGGTCCACTCTGCATCCTCCTAGCCTCCCTTCTCCTCATTCTCATCATTTCTCCAATCAGTTTCTCTCAAACGCATGAAAACAAACAAACAAACCTGAACGTAAAATGTTATATCTAATGGCTATGTTCCCATGTACGTAACTGAAAGCAAGCGCGCGAGCGCGTGTGTGTGTGTGAGAGAGAGAGAGAAAAGAGAGAGAGAGAGAGAGAGAGAGAGGGAGCGACAGGGAGAGACAGAGACACAGATAGACAGACAGACATGAGACAGAGTTACAGACAAACAGCAACAGAGATGGGCCACGGCTTGAACAGTATGTTGGGTTAATGAGCATATCATGTCTGAATAGTCTAGTGCATGTGTCACAGACACAGAGAGAGAGAGACAGATACAGAAAGAGAAAGAGAGAGAGAGAGAGAGAGAGAGAGCGTGTCACACACACACACACACACACACACACACACACACACACACACACACACACACACACACAGAAGTAGAAGCAAGCTGAGAATGTGATGCAGATATAAAGACCGATTGCAGAGAAAGAGATAAGAAAACAACCTGTTACTGTCTTCCTCCCTCCCCCCCCCCTCCTCCTCGCCCACCGCCCCCCCCCCCCCCCTCTCCTTCCCCCCAGTATCCAAGCCCTAGAACGTAGAATGGCTCGTCTGTGACGTGACATTGTGTCGTCATCTCTCTCTCGCTGATGATCGCCCGGAGTGGCCGCGCTCTTCCACTATAGCGCATTTTAATGACCCCTCCCCCCACCCACCCCTTCCCCTCCTCTCCCCACTGTTCATCCCCCCCCCCCCCCCCCCCCCCCCCCCGTCTTGTCTTTCCGCATGGCGGCTGCTGAAAGCTGCGCTAAAAGGCCTGGAGGATGAACCGCTAAGCCGGACTCGGCAGGTTGCTTTTACAGTTTAAGTAATTATACATTTTGCAATATGATTGATCTTTTGAATGGTGCTGTTGTTTTTATTTTTTCTTCTTTTTTTTTTATACTTAACTTTGAGCTTATCTTAGAGCGTTTCTGTTTTACAGTTGGAGTGTTTATTTTAAGTGTGGTGTTTGTTAATATTGCATATATGTGATGGCGGTTTGTGGTGGTGATGTGCGCGCCTCTGTGCGTGTGTGTGTGTGTGTGTGTGTGTGTGTGTGTGTGTGTGTGTGTGTACTCTATGTTGGCGGGGTGTGTGCG
>CM065725.1:11811748-11819248 GCA_033310375.1 Conus canariensis | reverse complement strand
TCTCATAGTGACCTCAGTTTTGATGTCCTGTGCACGTCTATGGCCTTGGTTTGGTTCCGCTGGGGTCACCGGTATCGGCGAGTTCATGGGGGCTGCCGTTGGACGGACGTCGTGGCGCCCTCCGAGGTATAGAGCTCACTCACACTGGCTCCAATTATTGGTGGGCACCTTTTGGCGACTTGACATCAACTGCTCCCTGTGGATTGCCGGTGGCGGGGCTGCGGCGGGTCGGGCCGGGCTGTGGCTGTGGACGGGGTGTCGGAATGAGCGGCGTGGGTGCAATGCCACTGAGGTGGCGCAGCAGATGGGACAGAAAAAAAAATGCAAAGAGGAACAGGAGAAAGAAGATCAACATTATTTCCAAGGCTAACAGATACACAGGAAGACACTTCGGTTCACCCGCTCCCTCCCTGCAAGAGAAAGCGACAGAGAGCGTTCTCTGTTCACAAAAATAGCGTTTAAACAGGGGCAGTATTCAGAGAACGTTCTCTGTTCACAAGAATAGCGTTTAAACAGGGGCAGTATTCAGAGAACGTTCTCTGTTCACAAGAATAGCGTTTAAACAGGGGCAGTATTCAGAGAACGTTCTCTGTTCACAAGAATAGCGTTTAAACAGGGGCAGTATTCAGAGAACGTTCTCTGTTCACAAGAATAGCGTTTAAACAGGGGCAGTATTGTGAGCGTTCTCTGTTCACAAGAATAGCGTTTAAACAGGGGCAGTATTCAGAGAACGTTCTCTATTCACAAGAATCGCGTTTAAACAGGGGCAGTATTCAGAGAACGTTCTCTGTTCACAAGAATAGCGTTTAAACAGGGGCAGTATTTGAGACGTTCTCTGTTCACAAGAATAGCGTTTAAACAGGGGCAGTATTCAGAGAACGTTCTCTATTCACAAGAATAGTGTTTAAACAGGGGCAGTATTCAGAGAACGTTCTCTGTTCACAAGAATAGCGTTTAAACAGGGGCAGTATTGTGAGCGTTCTCTGTTCACAAGAATAGCGTTTAAACAGGGGCAGTATTCAGAGAACGTTCTCTATTCACAAGAATCGCGTTTAAACAGGGGCAGTATTGTGAGCGTTCTCTGTTCACAAGAATAGCGTTTAAACAGGGGCAGTATTCAGAGAACGTTCTCTATTCACAAGAATAGCGTTTAAACAGGGGCAGTATTCAGAGAACGTTCTCTGTTCACAAGAATAGCGTTTAAACAGGGGCAGTATTCAGAGAACGTTCTCTGTTCACAAGAACAGCGTTTAAACAGGGGCAATATTCAGAGAACGTTCTCTGTTCACAAGAATAGCGTTTAAACAGGGGCAATATTCAGAGAACGTTCTCTGTTCACAAGAAAGCGTTTAAACAGGGGCAATATTCAGAGAACGTTCTCTGTTCACAAGAATAGCGTTTAAACAGGGGCAATATTCAGAGAACGTTCTCTGTTCACAAGAGTAGCGTTTAAAACAGGGGCAGTATTCATTCAGTCCTCAAAAAAGACAAAGAGGCAAGAGATAGACAAGACGAGGGAAGGCTTTTTGGTCACCCTTTTTTTCACTGACCATTTCCATGATTTCTTCCCAACCAGTATCATTACCTTAATCCCAAACATTATTTCACTTACGACAATGATCATCATCCAACAGTACTGTTTACGTTTCCAATACTGCTGTTTGCATGAGTTTCCCTCCCCTCTTCCCTGTGCATATGTGTATGTAGGTGTAGGCATATGAGTTCCCCCCCCCCCCTCCCCCGCCATCCCTTTCTCCTTTCTCTTTTTTTCCTGTTCCAATCGCAACAATAGCCGTTTGCTCATTGATCATTTCCATTTCTTTCCAACCATTATTGTCAGTCCCAACATCACTACATTATAACGACTATCATTGTGATCACCACCCATTACTTCGGTTTGCTTTTTATTCATTGATCATTTCTATTCCTCGCTACAAAGCATTATTATCAATCTACCATAATCACTATGATCACTCTTTATCATACCATTAGACAATGATTAAAAGAACAAACCGTGCCGTAATGCACTTCATGTGCACGTTTGGTTCGTCATCCACCCCTCCTCTGCTCCCCTTTCCCCCTCCCCGTCCAACTCTCATCCCATCCAATGTGCCCCCGCCCGCGCACGCGCGCGCACACACACACACACACACACACACACACATGCGCGCGCGCACACACACACACACCACGCGCGCGCACGCACACACACATACACAAACACACGCACGTACACACACACATACAAAACACCGCGCGCGCGCGCGCGCGCGTCACAAAACGTTGGCACAGCCTTAACCAGACAGTGTGCGAGGCCCCAAGTCAGACTCCAGTGTTTGCACATGTGCACCTCTACTCCACGTGACTCAGTCTTTGCACAAAATGCCCCCCCCCCCCATCCCCACCCCCCTGCTAGTGCTTCCCCCGTTTCCTTCCACCCTTCCTCCCCCCCCCCACCCCCCTCTCCTGTCATACGCCTCCATCAACAGATGTGCGCATTGACAGTCAGTTCTCTCTCTCTCTCTCTCTCTCTCTCTCGAATTTCTTCCAATAACCATGTTGTCATGAACTATATATGATGACCCCTCCCTTCCCACCCCCATTTGTTTCTCTCTCTGTCTCGCCCCCCCCCCCCCCTCTCTCTCTCTCTCTCTCTTTTCCAGGCATGACTGTCTTCTGTTTGTTTTTGGTGTGTGTAACCATTTCCTCTGTCTATTTTTAGCGTTTATGTATGTTTACTTCAATTCTAGATTAGTTTTGCTGTTGTTGTTATTGTATTTTCTATATATTTCCCTTTATTGACGTCCGGATATAAAAAAAAGCCATTCTGCGCTTATTCCGTTTTTTCCCTCATTAAAAAAGATTCGTTCTCTCTCTCTCTCCTCTCTCTCTCTCTCTCTCTCTCTCTCTCTCTCTCTCTCTCTTCTCTCGCCCCCTCCCTCTCCCGCCCCCCCCCTCTCTCTCTCTCTCTCTTCCTGATATGTATTTTTCGGAGAAGTAAACGACGGTCCACGGGGGAAAAAAAGTAATTATTATCGGGGAAAATACATATCGTAATAACAAAGACAGAATGCCAACGTTTACAACGGAAACAGAGAGAGAGAGAGAGAGAGAGAGAGAGAGAGAGAGAGAGAGAGAGAGACAGAGACAGAGACAGAGAGACAGAGACAGACAGTCAGACAGAGAGTCAGACGAGACATTACTGTTCATCTTGCATGTGATAGATGTGCTTCTCTCTACAAACTGCAACTGAACACTTTCCGGAGTTCACCTTTCTGCTCTACCCCTCTCAGCTTCTCTCCGCGAATTTCGAAGGTTGTTTTCAAGTTCTGTTATCATTATGCCCAAAACATAAACAATGTCTATCTTTATATAACACAAGACATGGATGGAGCAAAGGCGCCATGAACCATGACTTAGGGGAACACATGATTGAACAAAGGCGCCATGAACCATGGACTTAGGGGAACAGACATGGATGGAGCAAAGGCGCCATGAACCATGGACTTAGGGGGAACAGACATGGATGGAGCAAAGGCACCATGAACCATGGACTTAGGGGGAACAGTCATGGATGGAGCAAAGTCGCCATGAACCATGGACTTTGGGGGAACAGACATGGATGGAGAAAGGCGCCATGAACCATGGACTAAGTGGGAAACAGACATGGATGGAGCAAAGGTGCCATGAACCATGGACTTAGGGGAACAGACATGGATGGAGCAAAGGCGCCATGAACCATGGACTTAGGGGGAAGAGACATGACTGGAGAACAGACGCAGGGCGACATGGAGCCGGAGCTTACACACAAACGATAGGGGCAGAGAACCCACGATACACAGACCTTGCAAGGAGAGGGGCTAGGGAGGAGGGGAAGGGGTGGGAGGGTGGGGGGGGAGGGGGGCTACAGACCTGAAGACAACAAAGAGTGGAGCAGCAACAGCATGAGGCCGACTGGGAAAAATCCCTCCAAGAAATCAATACTTAACCTGCAGGCCTGGAAACCGGGAAGAGGAGGGGAGAGGGGGGGGGGGGACAGAGAGAGAGAGAGAGAGAGAGAGAGAGAGAGACAGAGAGACAAAGAGACAAAGAGAGAGAACAGAGACAGAGAGAGACACAGAGACAGAGAGAGAGAGAGACAGAGACAGAGACAGAGAGGCAGAGAGAGAGACAGAGAGAGAGAGTCGAAGGCAGGTAGAAAGATAGAGAGAGATGACAGACACGGAAGGGAGGGTGAAAGGCAGTGGGAGTCGCGGACGAGAAAGAAAACACAGGAAAGTAATGGGGGGGTAAAAGGGCATTTTCAGTGTACCCAACTCGGTTGTATCCCTTTACACTCTGCTCACAATTAACGAGAAAGAAATCCCGGCCAAAAGCTTGTTCTGTTCCTGTCTATAACAACGAAACAAACCCCTTGAATTTCCAGCTGGGCTGCTGCTCCTTCAGAACACCTCGTTCTGTTGACCAAAGGTTGTCGTTGCTCGTCGTGTTTTTCGTCTGCGACCTTCCCCAGGCAGACGATGTGTTAACTCTCGTCTGGGGATTTGTCTGTCTCTCAGCAAGACTTAGCGACACTGCGCCGAGTTTAACCACACTTAGTGCCAACAAGACTTAGCGACATTGCACCGACTTTAACCACACTTGGTACCAACAAGACTTAGCGACATTGCACCGACTTTAACCACACTTGGCACCAACAAGACTTAGCGACATTGCACCGACTTTAACCACACTTGGCACCAACAAGACTTAGCGACATTGCACCGACTTTAACCACACTTGGTACCAACAAGACTTAGCGACATAGCGCCGAGTTTAACCACACTTGGTACCAACAAGACTTAGCGACACTGCGCCGAGTTTAACCACAGTTGGTGCCAACAAGACTTAGCGACACTGCGCCGAGTTTAACCACACTTGGTGCCAACAAGACTTGGCGACACTGCGCCGAGTTTAACCACACTTGGTACCAACAAGACTTAGCGACACTGCGCCGAGTTTAACCACACTTGGTGCCAACAAGACTTGGCGACATTGCACCGACTTTAACCACACTTGGTACCAACAAGACATAGCGACACTGCGCCGAGTTTAACCACACTTGGTGCCAACAAGACTTAGCGACATTGCACCGACTTTAACCACACTTGGTACCAACAAGACTTAGCGACATAGCGCCGAGTTTAACCACACTTGGTACCAACAAGATCTTAGCGACACTGCGCCGAGTTTAACACACTTGGTGCAACAAGACTTAGCGGCACTGCGCCGAGTTTAACCACCATTGGTGCCAACAAGACTTGGCGACACTCGCCGAGTTTAACCACACTTGGTACCAACAAGACTTAGCGACACTGCGCCGAGTTTAACTACATTTGGTGCCAACAAGACTTGGCACACTGCACCGAGTTTAACCACACTTGGTGCCAACAAGACTTAGCAACATTGCACTGACTTCAACCACACTTGGTGCCAACAAGACTTAGCGACACTGCGCCGAGTTTAACCACACTTGGTACCAACAAGACTTAGCAATACTGCGCCGACTTTAACCACACTTGGTGCCAACAAGACTTACCAACACTGCACTGACTTTAACCACACTTGGTGCCAACAAGACTTAGCGACACTGCGCCGACTTAAACCACACTTGGTGCCAACAAGACTTAGCGACATTGCACCGACTTTAACCACACTTGGTACCAACAAGACTTAGCGACATAGCGCCGAGTTTAACCACACTTGGTACCAACAAGACTTAGCGACACTGCGCCGAGTTTAACCACACTTGGTGCCAACAAGACTTAGCGACAATGCGCCGAGTTTAACCACACTTGGTGCCAACAAGACTTGGCGACACTGCGCCGAGTTTAACCACACTTGGTACCAACAAGACTTAGCGACACTGCGCCAGATTTAACCACACTTGGTGCCAACAAGACTTGGCGACACTGCACCGAGTTTAACCACACTTGGTACCAACAAGACTTAGCGACACTGCGCCGAGTTTAACCACACTTGGTGCAAACAAGACTTAGCGACATTGCACCGACTTTAACCACACTTGGTACCAACAAGACTTAGCGACATAGCGCCGAGTTTAACCACACTTGGTACCAACAAGACTTAGCGACACTGCGCCGAGTTTAACCACACTTGGTGCCAACAAGACTTAGCGACAATGCGCCGAGTTTAACCACACTTGGTGCCAACAAGACTTGGCGACACTGCGCCGAGTTTAACCACACTTGGTACCAACAAGTCTTAGCGACACTGCGCCGAGTTTAACTACATTTGGTGCCAACAAGACTTGGCAACACTGCACCGAGTTTAACCACACTTGGTGCCAACAAGACTTAGCGGACACTGCGCCGAGTTTAACCACACTTGGTGCCAACAAGACTTAGCAATACTGCGCCGACTTTAACCACACTTGGTGCCAACAAGACTTACCAACACTGCACTGACTTTAACCACACTTGGTGCCAACAAGACTTAGCGACACTGCGCCGACTTAAACCACACTTGGTGCCAACAAGACTTAGCGACACTGCACCAAGTTTAACCACACTTGGTACCAAAAAGTCTTAGCAACACTGCACCAAGTTTAACAACACTTAGTACCAACAAGACTTAGCAACACTGTACCGTGTTTAACCACACTTGGTACCAACAAGACTTAGCGACACTGCACCGACTTTAACCACACTTGGTACCAATAAGACTTAACGACACTGCACCGACTTTAACCACACCTGGTACCAACAAGACTTAGCAACACTGCGCCGAGTTTAACCCCACTTGGTACCACCAAGACTTAGCGACACTGCACCAACTTTAACCACACTTGGTACGAACAAGGATGTCCGCCTCTCCCCCTCCCTTCCACTCCCCCTTTGTTGTTGTTGTTGTTGTTGTTGGATTACTATCATGATCATGAATAACGAAATAACAACATGACAGGAGTACAGGTATCACAACGAAAGGAAACCATGCATTAAATTCAGCCAATGGCAGATGACGCAGCCCATGTCTAAAAAAAAAATTCAGAATATTATTTCCACAGCAGCAAATATTCTTAAACAACTTGCTCACTCCTCGAGCACAAAGACAAATGTGCACAACACTAACACCTCAGCCAATGGTGATATATGTGAGAGAACTCTGAAAGAACCATCTGAAGAAAAACAAAATAAACATCTTAGGAATATTCTTTGAAAGAGACAGAATGGTAAAAGACGCGGAGGACAACTGGGCAAAGCTGATTGCAAACTGTAAACAGCAGTGACAAAAGCATGGAAATGCAGACCTCAGCACACATGGTCAACTATACATTTCTGCTCAGCTCAACTGCTGAAGGAAACTTCAACTCGCGTGAACTCAGTATGATTATACATTTCTATAGCTAAGGAAACTTCACGTGAACACAGTATGACACACATTTCTATAGCTAAGGAAACTTCACATGAACACAGCATGATACACATTTCTATAGCTAAG
>CM065725.1:11796748-11804248 GCA_033310375.1 Conus canariensis | reverse complement strand
TCACTCCAAACGAATGGTAGTGACCTACAGACAATAGAAACTTCTCTCCAGGAAAGCCTAAACGGCGTGTCAGACTGGTGTCATTCAAACTCAATGGTCATACATCCAGCCCAAACCAAATCTATGATTACAGCTACCAGCCAAAAACACCAACTGACTCCTCTTTGCCTAAAACTTCAGTTGAATGGCACTTCTATCGAGCAGGTAGATGAGCATCGTATTTTAGGGTTAACAATAGATAAAGAATTGAAATGGCAATCTCATCTCAATAATGTATGCAAGATAGTCTCAAAACACCTTTTCCTGTTATCTCAATTAAAGTGCTACGTCAACAGTAATGTGCTTAAACTTTTCTTCAATGCACACATAATGTCACGTATCAATTACGCTTCAACAGTGTGGGACGGGAGTAGTGACGTCCACAAAAAAGGCTGAATTCTCTCCATAGACGTGCAACATAGCTACTCCATCCAGCTGTATCTCTAACAACAGACGAAAAACTAAAAGCGCTGAACATACTTCCTCTGAGTAAGCAACTGGAATTCAACAAGGCATCATTTATGTTTACAATCTTGACAGATATTATGCCATGTTATATCAATGCCCTTTTTACAAGATCGAACAGCTTTTCTGGCTCGACGAAATTCCTTCTTCCCTACCCACGCATTGATATATACAAAACAAGCCTAGCTTACTCTGGACCATAAGTCTGGAACTCACTTCCACCGAATCTACAAAATACGAATACTTTAAAACTTTTCAATAAACATTTGCATAAACATTTTAGGTCTCAGTAACTGAATTATTCGATTAAAATGATTAGCGCCCATTCGCAAAGTCTTCTGTGAACCATATGTTGAATACATCGTCTAAACATAAAACCTACTCCGTTAAAATCGCTCATCCCCACTCCCACTCTGTCTACCATCCCTTTTCTCCTCCCCCTACCTACCATTCTCTCTTCCCCCCCTCCTCTCCTCTCCTCTCTCTCTCTGTAGTTTTTGTTTGTTTGTTAGTTTCCTTTGTTTCACCATCCCCCATCTCATTAGTACTTTTTATGAATAGTTTGCTTATCATGTAGAATTAGATTACGATGTTGCTATGTTGAATTGTCAGTATGAATGATATGTGTTGAAATATGTATGCATGACAAGGACAGATTGTAAGACTAGGCTTTGGTCTAAAATCTTCATCCTTGCGTATTAAAGGTCAATCAATCTCTCTCTCTCTCTCTTCTCTCTCTCTCTCTCTCTCTCTCTCTCTCTCTCTCTCTCTCTCATACATAACTCCCCCTGTCCTCCTAATTCCCCACGACATCTAATTCCTATACACTGTGTGTATATAAATAAATAGATAGATAGATAGACAGATAGTCAGACAGATAGATAGACAGATGTACAGTTTCTTTCAAACAACATCAAATCCCCATACAACTGGACTTACTGTACACACATTTTCGATCAAACGAAAAACTATGTCTTTTTAAGAAACTCCTCAATCACACCCGTTAGAACATCCCTGAACAAGGTCTTCGTGGAATGTGCTGTAAGAAGTTTTTGTCTAATGTCATGGAAGTTCCAGCTCTCTGTCTCTTCACTGGAGTAGTCCATCACAAGACAGGCAACGTGGAACCTCCTCAACTTTTAGATGATAGGGTGTGCAGAAACAGTGGTCCGTGTGTAATCGGTACAGAAGTGTGTCTTCTTCACGGCCACCAGGGGTAGAGAACAGGAATTCTTTCAAGTTAGAATACGTATGAAAGAGTACATCAGTGTCATCCAGACCTGGTGCCAGAGGTCTTGGGAATAACTATGAACTTTTGAGTTTGAGATCTCAGCCGGGTATAAATGGTCTGGCCTTTTTCTTCCATCTGTGGCATTCGTGGCGATATGAGTACCACTCTCAATGCTTCCAATACCAACACGACACAGAACCCATGCAAGAATAATCTTGTAACAATCACATTTCAGATACGTAATTTTGTTTTCAGGTTCCAGAATTCAGGGACGGTTACGGTGACAGCCAACTATGGCTTCCAGGACAGAAAGGAAGTCCTAAAGAATGGAAGGTCTGTAGATTTGGACTGACAGATTATCCTGAGGTTCAGAACAAGCACTGTGAGGTCAGCAGTGTAGATGGAAGGTCTGTAGGTTTGGACTGACAGATTATCCTGAAGTTCAGAACAAACGCTGTGAAGTCAGTTGTGTAGATGGAAGGTCTGTTGGTTTGGACTGACAGATTATCCTGAGGTTCTCAACAAGCGCTGTGAGGTCAGCAGTGTAGACAGAGCTGTCAAGAGGAATACTTTCAGAACGCACTGCAACAAGAACAGTTGAGCTGTCAGCAGCAAAAGCAACCCTTCTGCAGACTTACAATCGTTAGTAAATATCCTGTGAAAGGCGGAAATTTTGAACAAACTTCAGAGGGGGCGGGGGCGGGGGGAGGGAAGGGGGATGCATGTCGAAGAGCAGATGAAGTTTTGCACAAAAAAAAGAAGCAAGATCAAAGCAGTTTTCCGGTGTTTAAAAATAAAAATAAATAAAATGACATAAAAAAAAACCCCCATGGCAGACTCTCTGAGAATCTGTACACACCATCACCAACTCCAAGATCCAATATCACCGATGTTCATTGTCGTGAAACATTGTATTCCCAGGGTAGAACCGTGCAGGGAAAGCTCTTCAAAAATCAACATATAACACAAGTGTGAAACACACACGAAAGTGGAACTCTGGTTACATTCATCACAACCGTTTCACGCGACAACGGATTCCAACAAGTGTGCTGCTTTGTGAGCACGAAAGACCGCTTCTGAAAATGATTTAAGGAAAAGATTATACACTTCTTTTTTTGTTTTCAAACGAGCACTTAAATTCCCCTTGCCACGTGCAAACAAGTCAGAAACGTCAAGTAGGATGGTCCCTCAATCTTCCTGTTCTTTCTAACGTCTGCAGTAGAGGTAGCCAGCCACACTGACGTTCTTATGCTCGAGCACGTTCATTACGGAACGCGTCTCGTCTGGAACCAGACGGTCTAGTCGCCCCTCCTCCTGCGTCCTACCTTTCTCACCACCGCCCCAACCCTTTCCTTCACCTTACTCCCTTCTCTCTCTCTCTCTCTCTCTCTCTCTCTCTCTCTCTCTCTCGTGTGTATGTGTGTGTGTGTGTGTGTGTCTGTGTGTGTGTGTCTGTGTGTGTGTATGCAAGAGAGAGAGAGAGAGGGGGGGGGGGGAGGGTGAGAGACACAGAGAGAGCTCCTTGTTATCTATTCCCTAAAATAAATCTGCGGGTCCACATATACATATCACTGACGTCACACACACCCACACACACACACACACACACACACACACACACACACACACACACGCACGCACGCACACGCACACACACACATTCACACGCACGGCGCACTCTCCCGCGATAAGAAAAAGCAATATAATAAGACTTATCGACCTACTCTCCTCTCTCTCTCTCTCTCTCTCTTCTCTCTCTCTCTCTACCTTTTGAAATAACAGTGACAAGTTACCTCACATAATCGCCACCATCACGTGGGAACTGGGATGTCGCCATCTACCTCCGATCGTTGGACCCCATCACAACTCTCTCTCTCTCTCTCTCTCTCTCTCTCTCTCTCTCTCTCTCACACACAACACAACACACACACACACACACACACACACACACACACACAACCACAGTCAGACAGACAGACAGAGAGGCAGGCGGGCAGACACTCAGACAGACAGAATGACATGACACGGAGACAGTCAAGAGTGGCACGCACGCAGGCAGCCAAGAACGAGAACTGATCACAAAATAATGATGACACACAAGACACTGCAAGCTCGGCCCTGTGTAACACACAACATTCATAATCTCACTTTTCCCCCAAAGGAGCGTGGTCAGGGTCCATCCGTTACGGGGTCTAACTAACCCCCACTGGTACCTTGAATAATGAAAGGCCCCGAACAACAACACACATCGCACACACATATGCGCAGCCACGACTACAACCACACGCGGGACTGGGAGAGAGAGGGGATGGAGGGACTGCCTGAGAGCTCGGCTGGCGAGGCCCACGGCGTCGTCACTCCTCACTCTCCTTCCCTCTCGGCCTTCACTGCCGCAGAGGCGCCGATCACGTCGAACACCCTGGCTCTCTCTCTCTCTCTCTCTCTCTCTCTCTCTCTCTCTCACACACACACACACACACACACACACACACACACACACACTCTCACACACACACGCACACACACACACATACACACACGCATGCCACACACACACACACACACGCACACACACATACACACGCACACACATGCATGCACATACACACACACACACACACACACGCATACACACACACACAGACACGCATGCACACACACACACACACACACACACACACACACACACACACACACACACACACATCCAGCACGCGCGCCCTTGACGAGGGAAGCGCGGTATGGTATAACGCTGTGCTAAACACTTACGCACACACACACACACACACACACACACACACACACACACACACACACACACACACACACACCTCCCCAAGTTTCCTCCCTCCCCACACCCCCAACACACACACACACACACACACACACACACACACACACTCTCTTCACTCGTTCTTTCCCACCACACTCCCTCGGGTCTTCTCTCCTCTTCTCCTCTCTCCAAAGGTAGTACTAGCTATCTGCCACTTCTCCAACACAAATAAATAAATACGCGGGCGTGCGTACAGACAACACATATAAATGCCAAATAGAGTCTAGTTCAAGAAACGCAGAAATTATTCGAGAAGATAAGTGATCGTTCTTCGTTTTCATTGTCCATAATGTTGTTTATCTTGCCTGAAGAAGGCATAAGAGGTCGAAACGCGTCGTGCTTTGTCTTGTGATTTGTTTGTCCATGTCAACCGGCGGAGTTACTTAAAATTCCTTTCAACACTCGCAGACATCAATGTGTATGAATTTGAGATTGTGCGCGGAATGCGAAGTTATACAAACAATCTGTGTGGCGTTTTGTCCCAATGCTCCTTCTGTACTCCTGCTCTGATTGGCCCACGCTCTCGGGTCTGTCTGAATGACAGACAATGAGAGAGAGAGAGAGAGAGGAGAGAGAGAGAGAGAGAGAGGAGAGAGAGAGAGAGAGAGCGCACACACACACACACACACACACACACCACAACACACACACACACACACACACACACACACACACACACACAACACACACACACACCACACAACACAGAGTCTTGTTTAGATTTTCGACTCACCTCATTGTTTGCTTTTCTCTTCCAATATCTTTAACTTATCCTTCCTAACCACCACCACCACAGCCACTCCCTCCCTTTCTGCACAGAGGCTAGAACAACGGGAGCATGTGGGTATATGGACAAAATAAGTTCTGCTTCAGTGTGACAAGGGATGATCACGTACATGTAAACAGTATTCAGGACGTGCATACAGTGCATAATTATAGCATAGTTCAGATGCCCCCTTCTTCTGGTATTCAAGGGAGACAGTCACGTTACACTGCGAACATCGTTTGTTTTCAGCGCCTAGCCGTATTTGAAGAAAAAGAAATGGAGTAAAAAAAAAAAAAAAGAAACAAATCTGTGGGTTTTATTAGTGAACGAAAAAAAAAAAAGAAAATCAATTCCATTGCCATATGACGTCATTACCCGAACTACTCACCACTGGCACCCCAACAGGAGCCAAACTCTCATCTTCCCCAAGACCAGGAAATTCACAGAACCCATGCAGCCCGGCCAGCACAAACATATTCATGCATAAAACAACTTGCCAGGGGTATGGTAGCAGGTCCTTGAGGAAGAGGTGGATGAGGGCGCTTCGGTTTAAAACCTTCTTTGCTCAGAGGGACAAGTGGGAATGGGTGACAGTGGGCAGGGAGAAAATGGGGAAGTGAGGAAGTGAGCACTGCCAAAAAGCTGCTACCATACCCCAGGCAAGTTGTTTTATTGATCCAGGTCCTGCAGTCAACCAACTATTTGTGATATTCATGCATAAATGAGGTAGATAGTAAAAGAAAAACTCACACACAATGACGAGTTTGAACAACCCAGCGCCTCTCTCTTTTCAGGCGTTTCTTTACTGATGAAGAATGTCTGCATAAACAAACAACTGAACTGAAGCAGCAACGAGCAACAGCTGATGGGGTGCTCAGTGACGGAACATGTGTACAACAGTAAACATATCGGCGGAAAATGCATTATCAACATTGATCTGAAAAAGCGAAAGAAAAATGCTAAACAATTAATGGGAAAAAATGTAGAAAATCTTTAAATCAAAAAGAAAGGGGGGGGGGGGGGGGGGGGGGGGGATAGAACGGAACCGAAGAATCAAACAACAATGCAATTAGGCAATCTACACAACAAGTATTGTGATTCTTCCATACACCCAGACGTACACAAATTTGCGGAGAGAGAGAGAGAGAGAGAGAGAGAGAGAGAGAGAGAGAGAGAGAGAGAGAGAGAGAGAGAGAGAGAGAGAACGAACGAACGAACGAACGAATTTTTACTTTCAGAGGGTAATGGAATAAGCATCACTGCTTTTTTACATCCAGCCCTCCGGGGCCAAAAGAAATTTAAGAAAGGAAAAGAAAAAAAAACACACACAAAATATTGATTAATATAAAATAATGAAAAATCATTCTTAAATATGAAATACGAAAATACAAAAGGATACAAAATCTATGTACAGAGGGAACACCGACAGAAGGTGTGGGAGACGGTGGGGGTGGGAGTGGGATGGGGTGGGATGGGGGACAATTAAGAATGAGAGGAGGGGGGATGGAAGAAAAGGAAGAACTGATAAGGAAAATGAAACATTTACACAGAACAGTTATTGGTACATCTTTGGGCAAAGTGGTGTAAGATCAGACAGATACATCAAGTACGTCAAAAGATTGGATTTCAAACTTACTAGTGTTTGGTTCGTTTTTCAGTTTTTCTGGGATATTATTCCACAGCCACCCACCAGAATAAGCAAGGCTTGATTTGCATAAATTAATTGATGGGAAAGGGAGATTTATTTTATGCGAATGACGATGATCATTAGAAGTAAATATATTCATTAAATAGGAAGGAGCACTGCCGTGTAGTATTTTATGCATAAAGAGTGCTTTATTGTACAATAGCTTGGTCTTGAATGGAAGGATACCTGCTCGTTCATAATCAGGGTGCCCTAGCGAGGGTTCATCAATTATTATTTTGACAGCTCTCTTGTATATACTAGTCAATGGTTTAAGCAACTTATTGCTAGCTAAATCCCAGAGTGTCGAGGCATAGTCAATATTTGGCTGAATATAAGATTGAAAAAATAATTTTCTGGTGTGATAATCTAAAAAGTTTTTTATTTTCCTGAGCTGATACAGTTTTACAGCAAGATTTTTGGAAAGAAGTTCTAAATGTTTCGACCAAGATAGGTTGTTGTCGATGGCTATTCCTAAGACT
>CM065725.1:11761748-11776748 GCA_033310375.1 Conus canariensis | reverse complement strand
AGACTGTAACAGTGCTCTAAAGCTGTTCCCTTCACTGCTGTCTGTCAGACTGTAACAGTGCTGTAAAGCTGTTCCCTTCACTGCTCTGTCAGACTGTAACAGTGCTGTAAAGCTGTTCCCTTCACTGCTCTCTCTGTCAGACTGTAACAGTGCTGTAAAGCTGTTCCCTTCACTGCTCTCTGTCAGACTGTAACAGTGCTGTAAAGCTGTTCCCTTTACTGCTCTGTCAGACTGTAACAGTGCTGTAAAGCTGTTCCCTTCACTGCTCTCTCTGTCAGACTGTAACAGTGCTGTAAAGCTGTTACCTTCACTGCTTTATGTCAGACTGTAACAGTGCTCTAAAGCTGTTCCCTTCACTGCTCTCTCTGTCAGACTGTAACAGTGCTGCTAAAGCTGTTCCCTTCACTGCTCTCTGTCAGACTGTAACAGTGCTGTAAAGCTGTTCCCTTCACTGCTCTGTCAGACTGTAACAGTGCTGTAAAGTGTTCCCTTCACTGCTCTGTCAGACTGTAACAGTGCTCTAAAGCTGTTCCCTTCACTGCTCTGTCAGACTGTAACAGTGCTGTAAAGCTGTTCCTCACTGCTCATGTCGACTGTAACAGTGCGTAAGTGTTCCCTTCACTGCTCTGTCAGACTGTAACAGTGCTGTAAAGCTGTTCCCTTCACTGCTCTGTCAGACTGTAACAGTGCTGTAAAGCTGTTCCCTTCACTGCTCTGTCAGACTGTAACAGTGCTGTAAAGCTGTTCCCTTCACTGCTCTATGTCAGACTGTAACAGTGCTTAAAGCTGTTTCCCTACACTGCTCTATGTCAGACTGTAACAGTGCTGTAAAGCTGTTCCCTACACTGCTCTATGTCAGAACTGTAACAGTGCTGTAAAGCTGTTCCCTTCACTGCTCTGTCAGACTGTAACAGTGCTGTAAAGCTGTTCCCTTCACTGCTCTGTCAGACTGTAACAGTGCTGTAAAGCTGTTCCCTTCACTGCTCTGTCAGACTGTAACAGTGCTGTAAAGATGTTCCCTTCACTGCTCTGTCAGACTGTAACAGTGCTGTAAAGCTGTTCCCTACACTGCTCTGTCAGACTGTAACAGTGCTGTAAAGCTGTTCCCTACACTGCTTTGTCAGACTGTAACAGTGCTGTAAAGCTGTTCCCTACACTGCTCTATGTCAGACTGTAACAGTGCTGTAAAGCTGTTCCCTTCACTGCTCTGTCAGACTGTAACAGTGCTGTAAAGCTGTTCCCTTCACTGCTCTGTCAGGCTGTAACAGTGCTGTAAAGCTGTTCCCTACACTGCTCTATGTCAGACTGTAACAGTGCTCTAAAGCTGTTCCCTACACTGCTCTATGTCAGACTGTAACAGTGCTGTAAAGCTGTTCCCTACACTGCTCTATGTCAGACTGTAACAGTGCTGTAAAGCTGTTCCCTACACTGCTCTATGTCAGACTGTAACAGTGCTGTAAAGCTGTTCCCTTCACTGCTCTGTCAGACTGTAACAGTGCTGTAAAGCTGTTCCCTTCACTGCTTTCTGTCAGACTGTAACAGTGCTGTAAAGCTGTTCCCTTCACTGCTCTGTCAGACTGTAACAGTGCTGTAAAGCTGTTCTCTTCACTGCTCTCTGTCAGACTGTAACAGTGCTCTAAAGCTGTTCCCTTCACTGCTCTCTGTCAGACTGTAACAGTGCTCTAAAGCTGTTCCCTTCACTGCTTCAAGAAAGCTGCTGCCATAGTACATCGTTTCGGCTGTTACACATAAGCACAGATCACACCGATATCATTTTTCAATGTAATGCCAGAAACATATCCCAAATACCGCGATCTACAACGTACCCCCCCCCCCCCCCCCTCCTTTCTCTGCGTCCCAGAAGGGATAATAATATAACAAAATGGAATATCAAAATTAATGAAATATTTACCACAAGCACGCAAAGCATTTAACTGAGTAATGATTAACTCCCCTGACCAGACCAAGCCAGTAGAGAGTCTTGACGTGCCTACGTTCACATTGGGAAATCTTCCCCAAGACATAGACCTACAAGGCTGTATTGATTTCATTGCGCTGATCTGAAACCGTGCCGCCGCCGTAGTTTACCTCCACTCCCCCCCCCCCCCCCCCCCCCTTTTCTTTTCTTCTACCTGAGTGTGTTGCTGAGTGTGTGTTCTCTCTCTCTCTCTCTCTCTCTCTCTCTCTTTTCTCTCTCTCTCCGCGCGTGTTTGTGTGTGTGTGTGTGTGTGTGTGTGTGTGTGTGTGTGTGTGTGTGTGCTGTGTGTGTCGTGTTTGTGTGAATGTGTGTGTGTGTGTGTGTATGTGTGTGTGTGTGTGTGTGTGTGTGTGGTGCGTGTGTGTGTGTGTGTGTGTGTGTGTGTGTGTGTGTGTGTGTGTGTGTGTGGTCGTGGCGTGCGTGTGTGTGTGTGCGTGCGCGCGCGTGTTGTGTCTATATGTGGGTGTGTGCATGCGTGCGTGCAGGCATGCTTTCGTGTGCGTGCGTGCTGACCAACGCTTAAAGTCTGGTGAGAGGGCGGGGGGGGGGGGGGGGGGGGGGGAACCCGCACTCCTCACCCCACCCCCCACCCCCCTCCCCTCAATGAGAGCGAACCACGCACCTCGAATGTCCTCGTCTGAGCACGTGGCCTTATTGGGGGGGGGGGGGGGGGGGGGGGGTCATCTTGAAACAACTGTCTATTGTTGTAGTCTGGGCAGACCAACAGGGCACCGGAGTCCACGCTGTGTCCACCACATGACACAACAATGAACGTTCACCATGACACAAATGAACGTTCACCACAGTGACACAATGAACGTTCACCACATGACACACAATGAACGTTCACCACAATGACACACAATGAACGTTCACCAAAATGACACACAATGAACGTTCACCAAGTGACACAAAATGAACGTTCACCAAAATGACACAACAATGAACGTTCACCAAATGACACAAATGAACGTTCACCACAAATGACACAAATGAACGTTCACCACAAATGACACACAATGAACGTTCACCAAAATGACACAAAATGAACGTTCACCACAATGACACAAAAGAACGTTCACCAAAATGACACAAAATGACGTTCACAATGAACAAGAACGTTCACCAAAATGACACAAATGAACGTTCACCACAAATGACACAAATGAACGTTCACCAAAATGACACAAAACGAACGTTCACCAAAATGACACAAAAGAACGTTCACCAAATGACACAAAATGAACGTTCACCAAAGTGACACAAAATGAACGTTCACCAAAATGACACAAAACGAACGTTCACCAAATGACACACAAGAACGTTCACCAATGACACAAATGAACGTTCACCACATGACACAAATGAACGCAACGTCACAACAAGTTACAGTGACACAAAATGAACGTTCACCACAATGACACAACATGAACGTTCACCACAATGACACAAAATGAACGTTCACCAAAGTGACACAAATGAACGTTCACCACAGTGACACAAATGAACGTTCACCAAAGTGACACACAATGAACGTTCACCACAGTGACACACAATGAACGTTCACCACAGTGACACACAATGAACGTTCACCACGTGACACACATGAACGTTCACCACAGTGACCACATAGAACGTTCACCACAGTGACACACAATGAACGTTCACCACAGTGACACACAATGAACGTTCACCAAGTGACACACAATGAACGTTCACCAAAATGACACAACATGAACGTTCACCAAAGTGACACAACATGAACGTTCACCAAAGTGACACAACATGAACGTTCACCAAAGTGACCACATGAACGTTCACCAAAGTGACACACAACATGAACGTTCACCAAAGTGACACAAATGAACGTTCACCAAAGTGACACACAAATGAACGTTCACCAAAGTGACACAAATGAACGTTCACCACAGTGACACAACATGACACGTTCACCAAAGTGACACAACATGAACGTTCACCAAAGTGACACAACATGACCGTTCACCAAAGTGACACAACATGAACGTTCACCAAAGTGACACAACATGACCGTTCACCAAAGTGACACAACATGAACGTTCACCAAAGTGACACAACATGACGTTCACCAAGTGACACACAATGAACCGTTCACCAAAGTGACACAACATGAACGTTCACCAAAGTGACACAACATGAACGTTCACCAAAGTGACACAACATGAACGTTCACCAAAGTGACACACAATGAACGTTCACATCTTCCACTGCACAGTCAACTCTCTCCGTTCTAGAACATTGCAAACCAGTCAAGACAAGGATCCTTTTTCATCGTCGCCGGCCTGCCTCGGGCCTTGTCTGTGAAATATTAGGGGGATATAGTGTCACCGTTCAATGTGAGGTTTGGCCAAAGCGTGCGTGCCCGCATAACCATGCGCGCGAGCGCACACACACACGCACGCACGTACCCATGCAACGCACAAGGCTTCGCTCCACCAATTCCAACAATACTTATTCTTTCCATTTCAAAAATGAATAGATGAACCCCAAATCTCTTCATCTAAGGGGGGTGGAGGTGGGGGGGGGGGGGAGCGAGAGAGCGGGGAGAGAAAAAACGGGGGAAGAGGGGAGGCGAGAGGAGGAGGGGGGGGGGTTAGGGAAAGAGACGTTGAGGCAGAACAGTGTTGCAGTCCTTTTCCATGGCAACATAATGCTAATCATTTCCCACGCCCCCCCCCCCCCCCCCCCCCCCCCCCCCCCCCCCCCCCCCCCCCCCCCCCCCCCCCCCCCCCCCCCCCCCCCCCCCCCCCCCCCCCCGCCCGACCAGCACTGTCCACACATACTCAGTATGCCGCTCCATTTTCCATCCTCCCTCATTCTCCCTTTCTATCGTTATATATCTCGTGTTTGACGAGCTAACCGGACACTTTAGCACTACGCAATCCGCCAAGGGAACTGCTTTGACAAGTTCACATTAAAGCGTTCCCCACCCCATTCAACACTCCTCCCTACACACACCCTCTCTCCTGATACGAAAATAGCGCGCGCGCGCGCGCGCGCTCACACACACACACACACACACACACACACACACACACACACACACACACACACACACACACACACACACACTCTCACCTCCACACACACACACACACACACACACACACACGTTCTTTCAATTATGTACGTCTATGTTGTTGTTGTTGTTGTTTTCAATTCCACCCACTTCCTCTTCACATTCCCGTCCCCAGGTCTCCATGTTTTCAAGCTTATTTGCGGGACGACAATGGATCTCCTTTCATTTGCATTTTGAAAGAGTTTAATGGGCTCCATTTCCTGCAAAAGATGGTTTTCCATTGTTACACTTTTATTTGTTTTAGTTTTTCTTTTTGCTTTTTGTTGTTCTCTTGCCATTGCTGTTGTTGCTTTTTGTTTGGTTGGTTGTTTAGGCGTCTGCTCTTTCCTCCTTTTTTCTTTACGTTACATCGACCCAGCGTTCATTCGATAGAGAACAATGTATTGTTGTTGTTGTTGTTCTTGTTCTTGTTGTTATTGCCCTGTCCTGTCTTGTCTGTTTTGTCTGTTCACAGATAAGAATGACAGGGAAAAGTAGAAGTTTTTTTGTTTGTTTTTTTTTAAATGATAATAAAAACAGGAAGAATGAAAGATCCAATCAACAGAAATACGAAGGATGAAAGATTCAAAAAGAAAACAATAAAAGAAAACAAGAGCTCAAAAGGAAGAAAGATGGGAACAGTGAAAAATTCAAAGATCGACAAAAGACAGAAACTTGAAAAAAAGGAATAAAAGAATGAAAGATTAAAAAAAAAATCAAAACAAAACAAACAAAAACAAAAAACAAAACAACCCGAAAACAGAAAACAGAAAAAAAAAGCGAAGGAATGAAAAGAATGTCAACAGACAGGAATGAAAGAGAAAGAAAAATGAAGGAGAAGAAGAATGAAGAGAAGGCTGGAGGAGGAGAACAGAGGAGAAGAGAAGAAAGAAAAAGAAATGAAAAAGACGAAGCAAAAACAAAAAACACCAAAAGAAAAGGAAGGGGACACAAAGAGAGATCGACGGCACGCGATGAATGGATGAAAGGAAGGAAAGAAGACAGGAGGGAAAAGGAAGAAAGGAAAGAAGACAGGTGGGAAAAGGAGGAAAGAAGACAGGAGGGAAAAGGAAGAAAGGAAGAGAAGACAGGAGGGAAAAGGAAGAGAAGGAAAGAAGACAGGGGGAAAAGGAAAGAAGACAGAGAGGGAAAAGAAGGAAAGAAGACAGGAGGGAAAAGAAGAAGGAAAGAAGACAGGAGGGAAAAGGAAAAAGGAAAGAAGACAGGAGGGAAAAGGAAGAAAGGAAAGAAGAAGGTGGGAAAAGAAGGAAAGGAAAGAAGACAGGAGGGAAAAGGAAGGAAGGAAAGAAGACAGGAGGGAAAAGGAAGGAAGAAAGAAAAAGACAGGTGGGAAAAGGAAGGAAAGGAAAGAAGACAGGAGGGAAAGGAAGGAAAGGAAAGAAGACAGGAGGGAAAAGGAAGGAAAGAAGACAGGTGGAAAAGGAAAAAAAGGAAAGAAGACAGGAGGGAAAAAGGAAGGAAAGAAGACAGGTGGGAAAAGGAAGAAAGGAAAAGAAGACAGGAGGGAAAAGGAAGGAAAGAAGACAGGTGGGAAAAGGAAGAAAGGAAAGAAGACAGGAGGGAAAAGGAGAAGGAAAGAAGACAGGAGGGGAAAAGGAAGGAAAGAAGAAGACAGGTGGGAAAAGGAAAAGAAAGGAAAGAAGACAGGAGGGAAAAGGAAGGAGAAGAAGACAGGATGGGAAAAGAAGAAAGAAGAGAAAGAAGAAAGAAGACAGGTGGGGAAAAAGGAAGAAAGGAAAGAAGACAGGAGGGAAAAGGAAAAGGAAGACAGGTGGGAAAAGGAAGAAAGGAAAGAAGACAGGAGGGAAAGAAGGAAAGAAGACAGGAGGGAAAAAAGAAAGGAAAGAAAGAAGACAGGAGGAGAAAGAAGAAGAAGGAAAGAAGACAGGAGGGGAAAAGGAAAGGAAAGAAGACAGGTGGGAAAAGGAAGAAGGAAAGAAGACAGGGGGAAAAGGAAGAAGGAAAGAAGACAGGGGGAAAAGGAAGAAAGAAGAAAAGAAGACAGGAGGGAAAAAGGAAGAAAGAAGACAGGTGGGAAAAAGGAAGAAGAAAGGGAAAGGAAGAAGGAAGGAAGGAAGGAAAAGAGAAAGGAAAGAAGACAGGTAGGGAAAAGGAGGAAGGAAAGAAGACAGGAGGAAAAGGAAGAAAAGGAAGAAAGAAAGAAGACAGAGGAAGGAAAAAGGAAGGAAAGGAAAGAAAGACAGGAGGGAAAAGGAAAAGGAGGAGAAGGAAGAAGACAGGGGGAGGAAAAGAAGAAAGGAAAGAAAGAAGACAGGAGGGAAAAGGAAAAAGGAAAGAAGAAAGAAGACAGGAGGGAAAGAAAAGGAAGAAGAGGGGAAAGAAGAGACAGGAGGGAAAAGGAAGAAAGGAAAGAAGAAGGAGGGAAAAGGAAGAAGAAGAGGGAAAGGAGAAAAGACAGGAGGGAAGAAGGAAGAAGAAAGGAAAGAAGAAGAAAGGAGAAAGGAAGGAAAGGAAAGAAGACAGGAGGGGAAAAGGAAGAGAGAAGGAAAGAAGAAGGAGGGAAGGGAAGAAAGGAAGGAGAAAGAAGAAGAGGGAAAAGAAGAGGGAAAGAAGACAGGAGGGAAAAGGAAGAGAGGAAAAAACAGGTGGGAAAAGGAAAGAAAGAAAGGAAAACAACACATGTGGGAAAAGGAAGAAAGGAAACAACACAGGAGGGAAAAGGAAAGAAAGGAAAGAAACAAGGTGGGAACAGGAAGAAGGAAAGAGAAGACAGGTGGGAAAAGGAAAAGAAAGGAAAAACACAGGAGGGAAAAGGAAGAAAGAAAGGAAACAACACAGGAGGGAAAAGGAAAGAGAAAGGAAAAACAACACAGGAGGGGAAGAAAAGGAAGAAGAAAGGAAAAACAAGGAGGAGAAAAGAGAAAGAAGAAGGAAACAACACAGGTGGGGAAGAAAAGGAAGAAAGGAAACAACACAGGTGGGAAAAGGAAGAGAGGAGGAAACAACACAGGTGGGAAAGGAAAGAAGAAAAAAGAGAGGAAAAAAGGTGGGAAAAAAAGGAAAGAGAGAGGAAACAACACAGGTGGGGAAAAGGAAAAAAGGAAAGAAACAGGTAAGGAAAAGGAAAAAGGAAGAGACAGGTGAGGAAAAGGAAGAAGGAAACAACACAGGAGGGAAAAGGAAAGAAAGGAAACAACACAGGTGGGAAAAGGAAAAAGAAAGGGAAACAACACAGGAGGGAAAAGGAAGAAGAGGGAAACAACACAGGAGGGAAAAGGAAGAGAGGAAACAACACAGGAGGGAAAAGGAAAGGAGAAAGAGAAACGAAAGAGAGGAAACAACACAGGTGGGAAAAGGAAAGAGAAGGAAACAACACAGGTGGGAAAGGAAGAAAGGAAAAAAAGGAGGAAAAGGAAAGACAACAACACAGGAGGGAAAGAAAGAGAAAAAGGAAAGAGAAACAACACAGGTGGGAAAAGGAAGAAGGAAAAACACAGGGGGAAAGGAAGAAAGGAAACAACACAGGAGGGAAAAGGAAGAAAGGAAAGAAAGGAAAACAAACACAGGAGGGAAAAGGAAAAAGGAAAAGAAAGGAAACAACACAGGAGGGAAAAGGAAGAAAGGAAAGGAAAAAAAGCACAGAATGGAATACAGAACTAAACAAGTGAAAGAAAGAGAGAGAGGGAGATGGGGGGGGGGGGGGGTTATAAAAGAAAGACAGACAGAAAGGAAGAAAGAAGAAAAAAACAAACAAACAAAGATAGAGGTGAATAAAGAAGGAACAGCGCGAATAAAAAAAAGAAAGAGAGAAAGAAAGAAAGAAATGAAGGAGGAAAGAAGAAATATAGTAACAAAGCAAGAGGGAAAGGAAGTGAACAAAGATTTTTAAAAAGAAAGGAGGAAAGAACAAAGACAGTAACAAAGCAATAAAGAAAGGAAGTGAACAAAGATTTTTTAAAAAGCAAGAAATGAAGGAAGAAAGAACAAAGATAGTAACAAAGAAGGAAATGAGGTGAACGAAGATTTTTCTTTTAAAATGAAGGAGGAAAGAACAAAGATAGTAACAAAGCAAGAAGGAAAGGAAGTGAACAAAGATTTAAAAAAGAAACGGAGGAGGAAAGAACAAAGATAGTAACAAAGCAAGAAGGAAAGAAAGTGAACGAAGTTTTAAAACAAAACAAAAAAATGAAGGAGGAAATAACAAAGATAGTAACAAAGCAAGAAGGAAAGGAAGTGAACAAAGATTAAAAAAAAAAAAAGAAATAAAGGAGGAAATAACACAGAAAAATAATAGATTAAGAAGGAAAGGAAGGAAGAAAGAAAGCAAGAAAGAAAGTAGGAAGAAAGAAAAGAACGAAAGGCACATAGAGGTCAACGGCAAGCAGTAGTACTACAGGCCCTCGTCCAGTTCCACCTTTCTGCTGTCAGCATCAACCAGGCATCCTCACCTCCGCAACAGCAGTACCACAGCCCTCGTCCAGTTCCACCAGGCTTCCTTCTGCTGTCAGCATCAACAGGCACTCCTCACCTCTGCCAACAGCAGTACCAAGGCCCTCGTCCAGTTCACCAGGCTTTTTCTGCTGTCAGCATCAACAGGCACTCTCACTCCGCAACAGCAGTACACAGGCCCTCTCCAGTTCCACAGGCTTCCTTCTGCTGTCAGCATCAACCAGGCACTCCTCACCTCCACCAACAGCAGTACCACAGGCCCTCGTCCAGTTCCACCAGGCTTCTTTCTGCTGTCAGCATCAACCAGGCACTCCTCACCTCCGCCAACAGCAGTACCACAGGCCTCGTCCAGTTCCACCAGGCTTCCTTCTGCTGTCAGCATCAACCAGGCACTCCTCACCTCCGCCAACAGCAGTACCACAGGCCTCTCCAGTTCCACAGGCTTCCTTTGCTGTCAGCATCAACCAGGCACTCCTCACTCCACCAACAGCAGTACCACAGGCGCTCGTCCAGTTCACCAGCTTCTTTCTGCTGTCAGCATCAACCAGGCACTCCTCACCTCCCCAACAGCAGTACCACAGGCCCTCGTCCAGTTCCACCAGGCTTCTTTCTGCTGTCAGCATCAACCAGGCACTCCTCACCTCCACCAACAGCAGTACCACAGGCCCTCGTCCAGTTCCACCAGGCTTCTTTCTGCTGTCAGCATCAACCAGGCACTCCTCACCTCCACCAACAGACCTCTCCTTTCACCCACAACGAGTTCTCAAGCATTACAAATAAAAAGTAACATAATATAAACCAGATTCCCTCTCCCCCAAACTGTTTCTGACTTCCCCCCTCCTCCCCCCCCCCCCCCCCCCCCCCCTTTTCTCTTCTTCCTCCTGTTTCCGTCCACCACCACCACACCCTCTCCACCTTTACACACACACACACACACACACACACACACACACACACACCACGCACGCACACACACGCATGCACGTACGCACACACGCACGCGCAACACACACACACACACACACACACACACACACACCACACACACACACACACACACACACTCACCAGAGAGAGAGAGAGAGAGAGAGAGAGAGAGAGAGAGAGAGAGAGAGAGAGAGAGAGAGACGCACATAACAAAATCCTATCAAAATGTCAACTAACTTTCCGTTTAAAGGTAATTAATCTATCAATTCGATTCACACACACACACACACACACACACACACACACACACACACACACACACACACACACACACACCACAACAACACCACAACACAACACAAC
The DNA here is from genome assembly GCA_033310375.1 of Conus canariensis. NCBI lineage: Eukaryota > Metazoa > Mollusca > Gastropoda > Neogastropoda > Conidae > Conus > Conus canariensis. Next base: position 11,765,952 of record CM065725.1, on the reverse strand, counting down.
ACACACACACACACACACACACACACACACACACACACACACACACACACACACGCAAACACACAGAGCCATTGATGTTCGATCTGAACCATCCTCCTCGCCCTTTTTCTTCAGACAGAAAATCAATAAAACAAGACAGAAGGAAGAATGAGGGAGGGAGGGAGGAGGAGAGGAAGAGACAGAGATGTGAGGGGGGAAAAGAAAGATAGGACAGGCAGGGAAGGCAAATGGAGAGAGGCAGGGGAGAGAGGGGAGAGAGGGGAGAGAGGGGAGAGGGGGGTGGGGGAGTTTAGTCCTCCTCAAGGCTGGCTGGGGGACGGGTGGAAGGAAGAGGAAGGGGGGGGGGTGGAGGTTGGGAAAGGGGCATCACTCCTTAACAGAACTGGGCATATGTCTGGCAATATCTTATTTTTCTTTGGTTTAATATCAGCGAGTGTTTACATCAATGATAATCTGTCAATTTTTTTTTTTTTTACAAATATCAATGGACAGTTTAAGATTTTACACATCAATATGAATCAATCTGTCTGTCTGTCTGTCTGTCTGTCTGTCTGTCTGTCTGTCTTCTCTCTCTCTTCTCTCTCTCTCTCTCTCTCTCTCTCTCTCTCTCTCTCTCTCTCTCTCTCTCTCCCTCCCTGTTCGATGGGTTATGTAGTGTGCAAAATATCAACGTTAACCTGTCTCCATGCTTCTCGTCACAATGCTCAACACGTCAGACTTCCTTTGCTTGTACACTGTCCGTCATTTACATCATGAACTATACAACATGCCACGCATAATGAACTGTGCGACATGCCACGCATAATGAACTGTGCGACATGCCACGCATAACGAACTGTGCGACATGCCACGCATAATGAAATGTGCGACATGCCACGCATAATGAACTGTGCGACATGCCACGCATTAATGGTATACATCATGAACTGTGTGCCACGCCACGCATTAATGGTAATCGAGTTTATGTGAATCTGAAATCAGCAAATTATCCGGATAAAAAAAAAGAGTATGAACAGTGACAAAGTGCAGCAACAAGCTTAGAGCTCAGAGTCTGCTCACACAACGGCTGCTGAAACATCACTACCTCAGCTGCCAGCCTTCTGCAGTCAACACTCGGGTACGCTACCTTGGGGTGAAGGGAGGGGGTGGGGGGGGGGGGAGGGAGCTGAAGGCAGGGCCTTTCGGCTTTTTGACTGGAAGCAGTTCTAACCCTTAGGTTTTCAGCTGACAAACAAACGTACGGCTTAAAAAAAAAATTCTTTCTCTTGCATCTCATTGCTAGGCACCTATCATGTGGGCCGTATTCTGCAACACTCCATCATCTCTACTCAAAAATGATCCCCGAAATCCACATTGATTTTTTTCTCTTTTTTTTTCAAATCTGAAATTCTGGATTGTTTCTCTAAACTAGGGATTTCTTTGGAATAATTCCTAAGTTAAGGAAACTCCAGAAAAAAATCCGGGAGGGTTCGCAGTTATGTTACTACCATACAAACACTGATCGATAACTGGAGGAGTGGGGAGTGGGGTGGGGGGGGGGGCAAACAAACACACGAACAAAAAAGGGGAGGAGGAGGAGGAGGAGGAGGAGGGACAAGACGAAAGAAGGGGGAGACGGAAAGGGAGTGAAACAGGGGAAGAGAGAGAGGGGAAACAGAGAGGGGGGGGAGGGGAGGAGAGGGTGAGAGAGAGGGAGAGAGACACACAGAGAGGGGAGAGAGAGAGAGAGAGGGGGGGGGAGACCTAATGGGAGACGGGCGAGGTGATATCAAGCAAAAGAGCGAGGACAAGGAGAGATAACACACACACACACACACACACACACACACACACACACACACACACACACACACAGAGGCGCGCAGCGCGCGCGCAGGAGATAGAGAAGAGTTATACGGAGGGCGAGGACCGGAAAATGGGCTGCATGGGTGTAGGTGAGCAAAGAGCAGGAAGAGAGGGGCGGGGCTGAGGTGAGGGGGGGTGGGGGGGGGGGGGGCGTTTACATCAGAAATATGACGACGGATCCTGGAGAGTGATCGGGAATTTATGAACCGTGTATCTTAGGATTACCCCTACGGCGGCTGACTGGGTAGAAGACAACAAGGCGAGAAAAAAAAAGGAAAGAAAAGAAAGAAAGAAAAAGTCGGGAGAACGCAGACCTCCACCAATAGAAAGTGGCCCAGTGCTCTTCATAACTTTGATCAAAGCCAACCTGAATCCATCGTGCACCTCTGGAACCGTCACAAATATGTCCCCCCAAAAAATTCTGCACCTAACTAAATTCTCATCCTTTCAGATACATTTTGGTCATGGGAGCTGCAGGGCTTCTACTACTGGATACTATACAGCGAGTCGGACAGAATACTCCCCCCTTCACCCCACTTCTGCACATCACCCGGGTGATCCACCACCGAATATTACGCGTCCATAGATATGAACACATCTTGTAAGCCTGATTTCGTTTTTAATTCATCGAAATTAAAACATTATTTCTGGAGACATTTAGGAACATGTCGAAAACTTTCCAATCTCGTAATGTAACTAAAAATGTTGAAGGGAAAAAAAAATCGCACCCAAATTAAGTGGAGTAGTCCTCGGCCACTTTCCCCCTTTCAAGCAGGTTCCGTTCAAAAAGGGGGGATTTGTTTTTGTGGTCATCTTGCCAACTGACCAACAAAGCCACAAACCAACAGATGAGGGTGAAGGTATCACCTTGTCGGTACAAAGTCAGTGAAAGCAGCAGAAAAGAGAGGGAGGGAGAGAGAAGAGAGAGTGAAAGACAAAGGCAGACACACACACAGACACACACAGACACACACAGACACACACACACAGACTGACTGACAGACAAAAATACGACAGATGTGGACAGAGAGAGAGAGAGAGAGAGAGAGAGAGAGAGAGGAGAGAGAGAGAGAGAGACAGAGACAGAGACAGAGAGACGAGAGAGAGAGAGAGAGAGAGAGGGTGGAGGAGACAGACAGACAGACAGACGACGTTGCTTATAGCCCATCCAACCACAAAGAGCCATATCAGGGCTGTCACCATAGCTTTTTTTTTCTTCTTCCCACATCCAATTTCGGCAAAATATGCGAAGTTGGTTGTGCTTGTGAGTCAAACAGTGTCGTAAAAACAGAACAATAAAACACAGCCCAGTCTGAACAACACAGGAATCATAACAATGGCTGCTTTCTTTGCTATGTTGGCAACATCCTAGCATGTCAAATCAAAACCGAGTTCGCTTGTCGGGTGCATTCCAAGACATCTGCACGCGTTGATGATAACGACTCTCATTCCCTGACGTCGTTGGTTTCATTTTTACTGCAAATCCTCCCCTTTCACCAAACACCATCACATAACCTTTTCATGTTAGTTTTCATTCCAATTTATCTGGTGTTACGCCATCACATAACCTTGTTTATGTTAGTTTTCATTCCAATTTATCTGGTGTTACGCCATCACATAACCTTATTCATGTTAGTTTTCATTCCAATTTATCTGGTGTTACGCCATCACATAACCTTGTTTATGTTAGTTTTAATTCTGATTTATTTGTTGCTGAAGACCAGTCTAAGTTGGATATTCATTAACTTCTAGGGATGGTAGTAGCATATCAACAACAACAAACAAAAAGGCGAACTGAACGCCTCTGTACGCTTAAAGGATGCTCGGCGTCGACCGTTTCAACAGAGACAGACCAGCACAAGGTGAGAGAATGTGGACAGGTAATACATCACAGGGCAGCAGACACACGAGTCTTGTACGAGGGGCTGAAGCTACAAGAGAAGAGTACCCCTGGTCACTGCTCACCTCTCTCGCTCAAACACCGCCGACGTCACTACCCCCACCCTTCACCCCCACTCCCCTGTCACCATCATCCCCCCTCCCTCCCTCCCTCCCTCCCGCCTTCACCGGCCCCTCCATTTCTCCGCTCACGCCCATCTCACCCCCTTCCGGTGGTGACCGATCACGTGACTGATCGATCACGTGATCGAAGAGAGGGAGGGACGGGACGGAGGAGCCTGGCTGGGGTGACTGACGGAAAGACGGAGTGACTGACTGGGGGGGGGGGGGGGGGATCGATCGGCAAAGTGGCTGGATGGCTGATTGATTCTCTGGCTGATCGATGACTGCATTAATTGCTTCATTGACGCTCTGTCTGTCTGTCTGTCTGACTGCGTGTCCGTCTAGTCTGGGTATCTGT
>CM065725.1:11744248-11759248 GCA_033310375.1 Conus canariensis | reverse complement strand
GGATGGAAGCGAAGCAGGAGAAGGGGGGGTGGGGGGGGGGGGGGGGTTGAAGAAGAGCTGCATTGAGGGACAGCGGTGAGGCAGTTATCAAGGGAAAAACTACACCGGTGACGACAAGAACAGATGATTAGAACAGAAGCTGTCGTAACAGCATTGTAACCAAGGGAAAAACTACACAGGTGACAACAAGAACAGATGATTAGAACAGAAGCTGTCGTAACAGCATTGTAACCAAGGGAAAAACTACACCGGTGACGACAAGAACAGATGATTAGAACAGAAGCTGTCGTAACAGCACTGTAACCAAGGGAAAAACTATGTCAGTGACAAGAACAGATGATTAGAACAGACACTGTCGTAACAGCATTGTAACCAAGGGAAAAACTACACCGGTGACAACAAGAACAGATGATCAGAACAGAAGCTGTCATAGCAGCACTGTAACCAAGGGAAAAACTACACGGTGACAACAAGAACAGATGATTAGAACAGAAACTGTCCTAACAGCACTGTAACCAAGGGAAAAACTACACCGGTGACGACCAGAACAGATGATTAGAACAGAAACTGTCCTAACAGCACTGTAACCAAGGGAAAAACTACACCGGTGACAACAAGAACAGATGTTTAGATCAGAAACTGTCGTAACAGCACTAACGACATTATAGTGCCAAAAAGAAGGTCAAGAACAACACTTTTTTATCTGTACACCACCCTCTTCTGATTGTGTCGACAAATCTGAAATATGGACGTACCTACACCCAGAAAAGATTTTCTCTCACTAGCTTAACAATGTCAGCATGTATCAAAGAAAATGACTCGTTCTCACCCGTTCCTGGCTTGCTTCCAGATGGAAGAACAATGGTAAAACGTTACAGGGAGTGTGGGAGATGGAAGAACAATGGTAAATGGAGTGTGGAAGATGGAAGAACAATGGTAAAACGTTAGAGGGAGTGTGGAAGATGAGAGAACAAAGGTAAAACGCTACAGGGAGTGTGGGAGATGGAAGAACAAAGGTAAAACGTTATAGGGAGTGTGGGGAGATGGAAGAACAATGGTAAAACGTTACAGGGAGTGTGGGAAAGCGCAGGCCTTCGTCAAGGTCCAGCAGGTTCCGGATTCGCCCTCTGAGTCTGTTTCAGGCTAAAAACAACATAGACCAACTCACTACATTTTGTATCAGTAGAAAATGTTGGTCTTCCACTAAAACGTATCGCTTTGTAAACAGTTATTCACTGGTAATGGTAGCATCAAGTGCTCATTTTCAATGCAGTTTTTTTTTTTCCTTTTCATTATTTGAGAGGCTGACTCTGCATTCAGCTGCACCGATGTCCCTTCTGAAACTTTTATCTGCCCAAGTTCTAGCCCATGCCCTCTCCTAACCTATTGCCCAAGTTCTAGTCCATGCCCTCTCCTAACCTATTGCCCAAGTTCTAGCCCATGCCCTTCCTACCTAATCTGCCCAAGTTCTAGTCCATGCCCTCTCCTACCTAATCTGCCCAAGTTCTAGTCCATGCCCTCTCCTACCTAATCTGCCCAAGTTCTAGCCCATGCCCTCTCCTACCTAATCTGCCCAAGTTCTAGCTCATGCCCTCTCCTACCTAATCTGCCCAAGTTCTAGTCCATGCCCTCTCCTACCTAATCTGCCCAAGTTCTAGTCCATGCCCTCTCCTACCTAATCTGCCCAAGTTCTAGTCCATGCCCTCTCCTACCTAATCTGCCCAAGTTCTAGTCCATGCCCTCTCCTACCTAATCTGCCCAAGTTCTAGCTCATGCCCTCTTCTAACCTATTGCCCAAGTTCTAGTCCATGCCCTCTCCTACCTAATCTGCCCAAGTTCTAGCTCGTGCCCTCTTCTAACCTATCTGCCCAAGTTCTAGCTAATGCCCTCTTCTAACCTATTGCCCAAGTTCTAGCTCATGCCCTCTTCTAACCTATTGCCCAAGTTCTAGCTCATGCCCTCTTCTAACCTATTGCCCAAGTTCTAGCCCATGCCCTCTCCTAACCTATCTGCCCAAGTTCTAGCCCATGCCCTCTCCTAACCTATCTGCCCAAGTTCTAGTCCATGCCCTCTCCTAACCTATCTGCCCAAGTTCTAGCCCATGCCCTCTCCTAACCTATTGCCCAAGTTGTAGCCCATGCCTTCTCCTAAGCTTTCTGCCCAGGTTCTGACGGGCACACTCGGTGCGAACTGGCACCGCAGCGGATGGCGGAAGAGGAAGGTGAGCGCTCACTCCTACAGAACGTCGACGTGGCAGGTTGACGTCGGGCGGCGACAGCTACCTTCGTCACCACTCGAGCGACGGCGGGCCCTGGCTTGTGTGGCCGGAGGACGGCTGCATGTGATGTGGAGTGCGTCTGCGATGGAACGCTGCCACACTGCCATACCCGAGGTCCCGCGAGCCATGTTTACTGGAGGGGGGGGGGGGGGGGGGTACCTTCTTCGGGGGTGCTGGGTTGGAAAATTGCCCTCTCAGCCACTGAGGCCTGGAGGTAAAAATTCCTTGCACCACTTCAACGACGTCCGTCTGGCTTTCTCTCTGAGTCGGCCTCACGCATCACGGGGCTTTGGAGGTCACGGACGCTGGCAGAGACAGAAGGGCAGGACAGCATTACGGAGGTCGAGAAACAGCATGAAGACGGCCGTCCGGTGGCCCTACAGACAACCGTGCATGGGAAACTAGGGGACCACGACCGACATCCACTTTCAGCTGAACCACCAACCACCGCAGACCAAACAGAAGACAAGATCTGCGCCACACGTCCAGAAGAAGGACAGAAGACCTGACCTCCAGTCTGGGACCACCACCCAACATCCAGGGTGGACCGTCCCAGTCCGGACACTGTCCCCTACCTCTGCAGAGGCGGGACCAACCTTGCCGCGTCACCTTCACTACAATAGCAGCTGCTTACTGCCGCAGGATCACGTGTCCTTAAGGACCTCCGGCCAACAGGACGTTAAACTCACTACAGTTTGGTTCGGTTCGGCTCTGGCCTGCTCTGCGCCATATCCTCCTCTACCCCCTCCTGTCATCCCTCTTCCGCCCTTGTTCAATGCCTTGTGTGTGTGGTGTGTTGTGTGTGTGTGGTGTGTGTGTGTGTGTGTGTGTGTGTGTGTTGTGTGTGTGTGTGTGTGTGTGTGTGTGTGTGTGTGTGTGTGTGTGTGTTGTGTGTGTGTGTGTGTGTGTGTGTGTGTGTGTGTGTGTGTGTGTGTGTGTGTGTGTGTGTGTAGGTGCGTGTGTGTGTGTGTGTGTGTGTGTGTGTGTGTGTGTGTGTGTGTGTGTGTTGTACGTGTGTGTACGTGCGTGTGTGTGTGTGTGTGTGTGTGTGTGTGTGTGTGTGTGTGTGTGTGTGTGTGTGTGTGTGTGTGTGCAAAACCAGGATAACCAAGCCCAGAGAGAGGGAGGGAGAAAGGGAGGGAAGGTCGGAGGGAGAGGGCTATAAAGAGAGAGACCTACAGATAGGGAGATAGAGAAAGAGAGGGACAGAGACACAGAGTCAGAGAGAGAAAGTCATAGTGCTTTGGAGGGGACAGAGACCTACAGACAGAGAGGGCAGGGCAGTTTCACGGAGGTCGGGCGGTGTGACAGCCACACGTGTCAGACAGAGAACGGCAAACCCTCCGGCTGGCTGTCTTCCACAAGTAAAGGGGCCGATGCTGGAAGACACGAAGTGTCCCGTCACTGGGAGAAGTAGCCTGTCTCTCCGGCACACCGCCAGACCTTCACCATCCTCCTCCCTAACAAAAATCCCCCCCCCCCCCCTTGTCTCTCTCAATCAAGTGACTGAACGATCTCGTGTCTAAAAGGACGGGGTGACGGAAGGAAAGGACGGACTGACGGAATGGCTGATTGACTGACTGACTGACTGACGAAATGGTTGACTGACGGAATGACGGAATGGTTGACTGACGGAATGGCTGACTGACTGACTGACGGAATGGCTGACTGACGGAATGGCTGACTGACGGAATGGCTGACTGACGAAATGGTTGACTGACGGAATGACGGAATGGTTGACTGACGGAATGGCTGACTGACTGACAGAATGGCTGACTGACGGAATGACGGAATGGTTGACTGACGGAATGGCTGACTGACGGAATGGCTGACTGACGGAATGACGGAATGGCTGACTGACGGAATGGCTGACTGACGGAATGACGGAATGGCTGACTGACGGAATGGTTGGCTGACGGAATGGCTGATGACAGAATGACGGAATGGCTGACTGGTGTGTGGCTGGTGGAGCGATTGATTTACCGACTGATATACAGATGGACTGATCGTGTTGTCTGTCTGTCTGTCTGGTCTGGTCTGTCTGTCTCTCTGTCTGTCTGTCTGCCGCCGGATGACGTGTCTGCTTCGGCATCTCAGCTTGGTCAGCTGGCTACCGAGCTGCCCATCCCTCCGTCTGTCCCTCCATCTTCATCACCTCTTAAAAGCTTTATTTAACATCTGCCAACCGCATCAACCGACTCCACAACACAAGGCGGGGCAAATGAAGGCAGGAGACTCTCAGGTTCCTGGAGTGTCAGTGAGTCCATTCACGCTATCGTTTATTCGTTCAGTCATTCATTCCCTCATTCACACACACACACACACACACACACACACACACACACACACACACACACACACACACACACACACAATGGACAGACAGACAGACAGACACAGAGAGAGAAAGACAGACAGAGAGAGACAGACACAGACAAAGAGATGAGAGAGACAGAGGGACAGACAGACAGACAAACACAAGGAGACTGAGTGGGTGGAAGTTCAGAATAATTACACAGAACTGTTGTGATGAAGACAACGAAACACAAAATGATACTCCAGTACGCGGCCTTAGAAAGGGCAGCTTCACATCAGAATCAACAGATCGCTGCAAAGAGAGAGAGAGAGAGAGAGAGAGAGAGAGAGAGAGAGAGAGAGAGAGAGAGAGAGAGAGAAAACGCGAGGGTGGGAGAAGGGTGGTGGTGGTGGTGGGGAGGCTATCCCCTAGCACTGAGATATCGGCACAGAGCAGGAAGGGACGGGGGATGGGGGTGGGGTGGGGGGTGCTGTCGAAGTGATCGATTTCAAAACCCAGCATTCAGAAACATGAGGACGGAGGAGGAGACAGGGGAAGACGAAGATTGACACGGCTCATCCTTTCAAGGCCACTGCTCTTTTGAAAGGGTGGTGACCCTGTTTTATAACAGAAACCGAAAGTGCACCTGTATCACGAGCCTCTTCAACTTCTACACGACACTAATCAACGGTTAAGTTCTTCTCTCTACAAGCTCGCTTTCTCTGTACATGCATGCCTTTTACAGATAAACACAACAACAACAACAACAACAACGACAACGATGCAGATCTTCTTCTCTCTCTCTCTCTCTCTCTCTGTCTGTCTGTCTGTCTGTCTGTCTGTCTCGTCTTCTCTCTCTCTCTCTCTCTCTCTCTCTCTCTCTCTTTGTCTATACTCTCTAAACCTTTGGAAGATCACATAAACAAACACATTCTTAATCATTTCAACTCCTTCGGTCTGTTTCATCCAAACCAGTCCGGATTCAGGGCCAACCATTCTTGCCACACAGCATTAACTAATCTTGTTGACCAGTGGCTTACTAACATAAACAATAATAAAATCACAGGTGTTCTAGTAGTAGACTTTATGAAAGCATTTGATGTCATCGACCACAGTCTTCTACTTGAGAAATTAAAGATCTATGGCCTAACTGACAACGCTTTGGAACTTCTATCTTCATTTCTCTCAGACAGGAAACAGTGCGTTTCGGTAAATAGATCAAATTCTTCCATTCTACCTGTTAAGTACGGCGTCCCTCAAGGCTCAGTCCTTGGGCCAATACTATTTTCTATATATATAAATGATCTACCTCTGTTTTTTACAACTTTATGTGAGATGTTTGCTGATGATACCACTATCCACACCTGTCACGATAGATTAGATAGCATTTTTATCTCCTTACAAGAAAGTATCAACAAGTTATCTGAATGGTCTGAACTTAATCATATGCGACTCCACCCCCAAAAAACTAAATATTTATTAATTACTACCAGACAAAAACGTCAAAATCTTTCTTGTAGCAATCATTACCTTTGTATTAATGGCGAAAATCTCGAGGAAGTTGATCACCATAAGATCTTAGGTGTTATTATCGATAACAATCTGTTATGGTCGAATCATATTGCGTTATTATGTAAAAATGTGTCCAGAAAGATTTACCAGCTTTCCAGAATGAAACACTTTTTAGATCAACATAGCCGTAAGTTGTTCTTTCATGCCTATGTTGAATCTTACATAAACTATGCCTCAACAATATTATGGGATTCCGCTAGTGATAATATTTTAAAACCTTTACTCAGTTTACACAGACGTGCCATTAAACTGATCCTCCTGAAGTCCTCCTCCCCTACTTTCTCAGAATATAAACATTTAGGAATTCTGCCTCTAAAATGGAAGCTAGTTTACAACAAAGCTATCTTTATGTTTAATATAATGTCCGACCGTGCCCCTATGGCTTTGAAAAATAGATTTGAAATGAAGAAGATTCGTCATGTTTACAAGATAAAAGTACCTCTTCCGAGAATAGATCTGTTTAAATCAAGCTTGTTGTACTCTGGTGGCTGCTTATGGAATTCTGTTATAACTTCATTCGATGTAAATACAAGCCTCCGAGTCTTTAAAAACAAATATCAAACACACCTTATGACGCAATACATGAACAGCATCTCCTGATCCTTATGGTAAGTGAATATTTACTTTTATATCCGGCCTCTCTCTCTCCTCTCTCTCTCCTCTCTCTCTCTCTCTCCTCTTCTGTTTGAGTAGGGTTGGTTGTGAACGGAGGGGTAGATGGGGTGAGGTGGGTGTTTTTTACGAGGGGCGAGGATGGAATTGTTTGCAGAAAACACGGGATAGAGAGGAAAGGGGAATTGCGTGCGTATCTGGAAGGCGGAAAAATGTGTGTTGTACGCCCCCTTCCGGAACAGATTCTAGGTTTTAATATTGATTTACTATCATGTTGATTTATATTTGTGATTATTATGTGTTCTGTATTTCTATCTTTCTCAGATCATGCTATTCGATAGATGTAATGTTTGACAATGCATATGTATATATGTGCGCATGGTGTTATATTTGAATTGTAATGTTATCGTTTTTAATCATGATCATTCATTACTATTGTTATTGCTATTATTATTGCTTGGAAAGGACTGTGCGACAGGTGGATGTTTGGTTAATGGTTGGGGTGTGGAGGGTGGCTTTTGTGTTTGAAATGTTTCTTTTTCATTTTTGAGGGCAAGATGCAAACAAGCCTGCCATGTGCTTATTCTTTTCCCTCATTAAACAAATTTCGTTCGTTCGTTCGTTCGTTCTCTCTCTCTCTCTCTCAAGGTACCACAACTAGATTGGCGCCAAAAGCTGACAATCAAAGTGATGTATGGAAACAGGCTCTCCTCATAGAAAACCGAACGTCACGCAGGAGAAAATCTGTTTGGACACAACAGGGACATCACACCGGAGGAAATCTGTTTGGATATAACAGTGACGTCACACAGGAGGAAATCTGTTTGGACACAACAGTGACGTCACACAAAATGAAATCTGTTTTGACACAACAGTGACGTCACACAGGAGGAAATCTGTTTGGACACAACAGTGACGTCACACAGAATGAAATCTGTTTGGACACAACAGTGACATCACACAGGAGGAAATCTGTTTGGACACAACAGTGACGTCACACAGGGGGAAATCCGTTTGGACACAACAGTGACGTCATACAGGAGGAAATCTGTTTGGACACAACAGCGACGTCACACCGGAGGAAATCTGTTTGGACACAACAGTGACGTCACACAGGAGGAAATCTGTTTGGACACAACAGTGACGTCACACAAGAGGAAATCTGTTTTGACACAACAGTGACATCACACAGGAGGAAATCTGTTTGGACACAACAGTGACGTCACACAGGGGGAAATCTGTTTGGACACAACAGTGACGTCACGCAGGAGGAAATCTGTTTGGACACAACAGTGACGTCACGCAGGAGGAAATCCGTTTGGACACAACAGTGACGTCACACAGGAGGAAATCTGTTTGGACACAACAGTGACATCACACCGGAGGAAATCTGCTTGGACACAACAGTGACATCACACTGGAGGGAATCTGTTTTGGATACAACAGTGACATCACACTGGAGGGAATCTGTTTTGGATACAACAGTGACATCACACAGGAGGAAATCTGTTTGGACACAACAGTGACGTCACACAGGGGGAATCTGTTTGGACACAACAGTGACGTCACACAGGAGGAAATCTGTTTGGACACAACAGTGACGTCACACAGCGGGAAATCCGTTTGGACACAACAGTGACGTCACACAGGAGGAAATCTGTTTGGACACAACAGTGACATCACACCGGAGGAAATCTGCTTGGACACAACAGTGACATCACACTGGAGGGAATCTGTTTTGGACACAACAGTGACATCACACTGGAGGAAATCTGTTTTGGATACAACAGTGACATCACACTGGAGGGAATCTGTTTTGGACACAACAGTGACATCACACCGGAGGAAATCTGCTTGGACACAACAGTGACATCACACTGGAGGGAATCTGTTTTGGACACAACAGTGACATCACACCGGAGGAAATCTGCTTGGACACAACAGTGACATCACACTGGAGGAAATCTGTTTTGGATACAACAGTGACATCACACTGGAGGGAATCTGTTTTGGACACAACAGTGACATCACACTGGAGGGAATCTGTTTTGGACACAACAGTGACATCACACTGGAGGGAATCTGTTTTGGATACAACAGTGACATCACACTGGAGGGAATCTGTTTTGGATACAACAGTTACTACGGCACAGGACGTGGAGGGGCAAGTGCGAAATCTGTTTGGACACAACAGTTACTACGGCACAAGACGGAGAGGGCAGTGAGGAATCTGTTTGGACACAACAGTTACTACGGCACAAGACCAGGAGAGGGCAGTGAGTGAATCTGTTTGGACACAACAGTTACTACGGCACAAGACCAGGAGAGGGCAGTGAGTGAATCTGTTTGGACACAACTGTTCCATACAAGACGAGGAGAGGGCAGTGAGTGAATCTGTTTGGACACAACAGTTCCATACAAGACGAGGAGAGGGCAGTGAGGGAGCGTCTGTATGAGGACAGAAAGAGAAGGGAGGAAAATGGCAGAGTGGACGGAGGGAGGGGGGGGGGAGGAGGGGGGAACATAGACAACACTGAGGAGGTTATTGCAACAGCTAAAAATTAACGGCCGTCAGACAAGAAACACCAGACACCAGGGTAACAGGGAAAATGATGGGAGACAGAGAGAGAGGAGGAGAGGGAGAGAAAGAGAGAGAGAGAGAGAGAGGAGAGGGGGGGCGCAGACAGAGACACAGGCAGACAGACACTGAGTGTCAGAGACAGAAAAAAGAGAGAGACAGAAGGGGGGGGGGGGGGGGGAGGGGAGCGGGGAAACGGAGGGACGGACAGACACAGGCAGACACAGACAGACTGACAGACAGAGTGAGAGAAACTTGCTCTGGCGTGCGAGCGAGAGGAAGGGAGGAGGGAAGGAGAGTGAGAGACACACAGTGAGACGGAGACACACTGGCAGACGAAGAGACAGACTAAGACGAGAGATTTAATAAACAAGAGGAAACATAAAGTCTGAGACAGGGAACTTATAGAGAGACACCGAATATAAGAGACATTTACAGAGAGAGAGAGAGAGAGAGAGAGAGAGAGAGAGAGAGAGAGAGAGAGAGAGAGAGAGAGAGAGAGGGAGAGGGAGGGGGAGGGGGGAAGAGAAAGAGAGGTGGGGGATGAATCCACACAGACCAGACTCTGATGACAGGTGAAAGATAATGGACCATCAGGTTACAACACGACAGACCCACGAAGTGGGGGAGTCGGGGGGGGGGGGGGGGGGGGGGGGGGGGGGGGGAGGTGGCAAAGGAAGGGAGGGAGGTGGGGGAAGTGAAGACCGCTCTCTCTCTCACACACACACACACACACACACACACACACACACACACACACACAGTGAACGTTACAGCCAGAACAGCTAGGAAACGCCAACCAACCACTAACAGTCTGGGAATCGAACGAGGTAACGAACCGCCTGGGACAGAAACAAGAGACAAGACTGGCGAGGGGGGGGGGGGGGGGGGGTGGGGGGCACTGTGGGAGGACAACGGGAGGGCGAACACATCTGGCGGGGTATTGCACGAGACTACCCTGACCCCCCAGTGACGGCTAACAGGTGCTTGATTCTGCACCGAGACAGCAGAGAAAAGCGGAAACAAAAGGCACATGATTGTGAAGGTGGAGGGATTGGAAGGTGGGGGTGATATCAGAAAAAGTTCTACTTTTTTTTCTGGTGGTATGTAAGCGTGCGTCTGAGTGAAGGCGGGATCCGAGTGAAAGGGAGGGAGCAGGCGAAGAGCCCGAAACGGCTCCACGTGCTGCAGCTTGTAGCAGCAGCTACCAGCATGTCCCGCACGGCTGTTGCTGTGGGGACGTCACACTCCACCTCGTTCCCAAGGACCTGGAGCTGGATGTACATGAAAGAGAGACGAGGCGGTCAGAAAAGCCAACAGCACACACTGAGGTAACACTGAAGCCAACAGCACACACTGAGGTAACACTGAAGCCAGCAGCACACACTGAGGTAACACTGAAGCCAACAGCACACACTGAGGTAACACTGAAGCCAGCAGCACACACTGAGGTAACACTGAAGCCAACAGCACACACTGAGGTAACACTGAAGCCAACAGCACACACTGAGGTAACACTGAAGCCAACAGCACACACTGAGGTGACACTGAAGCCAACAGCACACACTGAGGTGACACTGAAGCCAACAGCACACACTGAGGTAACACTGACGCCAACAGCACACACTGAGGTAACACTGAAGCCAACAGCACACACTGAGGTAACACTGACGCCAACAGCACACACTGAGGTAACACTGAAGCCAACAGCACACACTGAAGTGACATTGAAGCCAGCAACACACACATGAGGTGACACTGAAGCCAGCAGCACACACTGAGGTGACACTGAAGCCAGCAGCACACACTGAGGTAACACTGAAGCCAACAGCACACACTGAGGTAACACTGAAGCCAGCAGCACAAACTGAGGTGACACTGAAGCCAGCAGCACACACTGAGGTGACACTGAAGCCAGCAGCACACACTGAGGTGACATTGAGGTGACACTGAAGCTCTGAAGCTAACAGCACACACTGAGGTACACTGAAGCCAGCAGCACACACTGAGGTGACATTGAGGTGACACTGAAGCCAACAGCACACACTGAGGTAACACTGAAGCCACAGCACACACTGAGGTAACACTGAAGCTCTGAAGCTAACAGCACACACTGAGGTAACACTGAAGCCAAGCAGCACACACTGAGGTGACATTGAGGTGACACTGAAGCCAGCAGCACACACTGAGGTAACACTGAAGCCAACAGCACACACTGACGGTAACACTGAAGCCAGCAGCACACACTGAGGTGACGACACTGAAGCCAGCCAGCACACACTGAGGTGACATTGAGGTGACACTGAAGCTCTGAAGCTAACAGCACACACTGAGGTAACACTGAAGCCAGCAGCACACACTGAGGTGACATTGAGGTGACACTGAAGCCAACAGCACACACTGAGGTGACACTGAAGCCAACAGCACACACTGACGTCACACTGAAGCCAACAGCACACACTGAGGTGACACTGAAGCCAACAGCACACATTGACTCACACTGAAGCCAACAGCACACACTGACGTCACACTGAAGCCAACAGCACACACTGACGTCACACTGAAGCCAACAGCACACACTGACGTCACACTGAAGCCAACAGCACACACTGAGGTGGCGCTGAAGCTAAAACGGATGACGTACAGAGCATACTATGGGTTCTGGAGGGGGTGGAAAAGTACACAGAAAGACAAGGACTGGACCCCCAACTCCCATCTGTGGGCCACCCGGCTCTTCCATGGCGTCAAGAAACGTAAACCGCGTACGTACTTACTTACTTATGTCTCTTGACTCCTTGAGGAACATAGGGCCACGACGACACTCTCCAACGCACGCGATTCTGGCAGGTCCTCCTTAGCTGGGCCCACGTCATTCCGGCGGCCTTCACCTCAGCGTCGACACTCCTGCGCCAAGTCTGTTTTGGTCGACCCACTTTCCGCTTTCCTTGTGGATTCCAATCCAGAGCCTGCCTGGTTACGTTGGATACAGGCTTCCGTAGCGTGTGGCCGGTCCATCCCCATTTCCGTTTCTTTGTCTCAGTTTCAACTGGGACTTGTCTCATCCTGTCCCACAGTTGTTCGTTGGAGATGACTTCCGGCCACCTGATGTTGAGGATGTTTCTGAGACATCTATTGATGAATATCTGTAGCTTGTTGGTGTTGGTTTTGGTTGCCCGCCATGTTTCTGAACCATATAGAAGAACAGACTAAACCGTGTACGTGCACGCCCAAAAACATAGCCCTGGCTGGACAAGAGACGGTTACTTCTCAGCCAGAACATTGTCTTGTAATTCAAATGGCATCACCTGAAGGCCGAAGGAGCAGTGAAGTGCAGACTGATTGTGTCTAAGAGCACAGCATTGTGGCAGATGGTGCCCATCATTCTCTTTACTCCGCTTTAAGTTTCCCCCAACATGACTCCGGTGCCCACTGACCGAACGGAGCTTTGCAACTCGCCACCGTCAACTCCACGATGAAAGTTTCGCCAGTTTACCTAGCGGCTCAACTTTGTACAAAATAAACAACTAATACAACCTACACACACACACACACACACACACACACACACACACACACACACACCACACAAGAGGGGAGAGAGAGAGAGAAGGGGGGGGGGGCAGACAGACGGACGGACAGATAGACAGACAGAGAGACAAGCAGGCAGACAGGCAGGTAAACAGACAGACACAGACAGAGACAGAAACACTAACATTTAAATTACAAGACAGTGAGTGAGAAGGAGGGACGACAGAGAGAGAGAGAAAGAGAGAGAGAGAGAGAGAGAGAGAGAGAGACAGACACACACACACACACACACACACACACACACACACACACACACACACACACACACACACACACACACAGATAGTAGCAGCAGCAGCAGCAGCCTTTAAATCACAACAGAAACAGGGGCGCCAGGACGCCTAAGACGAAGTGATACAGAACCAGACTCCCACAATCCGGGTGAACGGGCCGATCTTCGCCAGAAGAAATCGGGTTTGACATAACAGCTATACGATGTAGTACGACATCTACAGAAAGACAAAACTGGGGGAGGGAGCTGGGGGGAGGGGGGTGTGGGTTGAGAGATGGGGTGGGAGGAGTCGGGGGGAGAGGGAAGAGGGTAAGAGGGTAAACAGCACTGAGGGGATTGCTGTAAACAAGTGAAAGATAACCGATTGTCAGACAAGAAAGGAGACGGCAGCGTAGGAGAACGGAGAAAAGAGAAAAGAAAAAACAAACAGAGACAGAGGGAGGGACAGACAGACAGAGTAGACAGAGCTGGAGAAGTGGGTGAGAAAAGAGTGGAGAAAAGACAGAGACAGAGACACGAAAAGTGACAGACAGAGACACAGATAGAAGATGGAGGTGAGAGTGAGAGTGTGGAGAGGACGAGAACAGGAGAGAGGGAGAAAGAGAGAGAGGGGGGAGATGAAACAACAGTAGAGCACAGACGACAGACAGTAGAAAAAGGACAGAACAGGGAGAAGACAAGACAAGCAGTGTGGAAGGAAAAACATGAGACAGACAGACAAGGACAGACGAACAGACAGACACGCAACATGTGAGAAGACACAGACAACGACAGTGTGAGACAAGGAGACACAGACAGAAGACAGGTGGGCGAAACCAACGAACAACAACAAGAGACAGGAAAGAGAAACAGTGTGAGCACAGACAGGAGAAGGACAAACACATTAGACAGACAGAAACAAGGAAACACAGTGCAGCACAGAACACGACAACGGACAGTGTGAAAACAGGGAAAAACAGTGTGAGCAAGGACGCAGGAAGTGTGGGAGGAAACAAGTGTGAGACAGGGAAGGACCAGTAGAACAACAGTGTACAGCCAGACAAGGACGTGGAAGGAAACAACAGTGTGAGCACAGACAAGACACAGACATGTGGAAGGAACAACAGTGTAGCACAGCACAGAAGGACGTGTGGGAAGGAAACAACAGTGTCAGCACGACACGACACGTGGAAGGAACACAACATGTAGCACAGACACAGACAACGGACAGGTGGGAAGAAACAACATTCAGACACAGACACAGACTGGAAGAAACAACAGTGTAGCACAGACACAGACAACGGACAGTGGGTGACAATGGAAACAACAGTGTAGCACAGACACAGACAACGGACAGTGTGGGAAGGAAACACAGTGTGAGCACAGCAAGCAACGGACAGTGTGGGAAGGAAACAACAGTGTAGCACAGGCACAGACAACGGACAGTGTGGGAAGGAAACAACAGTGTGAGCACAGACAGACAACGGACAGTGTGGGAAGGAAACAACAGTGTGAGCACAGCACAGACAACGGACAGTGTGGGAAGGAAACAACAGTGTGAGCACAGACAAGACAACGGACAGTGTGGGAAGGAAACAACAGTGTGACAGCACAGGACATAGGAACAAGGACAGTGTGGGAAGGGAAACAACAGTGTGAGCACAGACAAGACAACGGACAGTGTGGGAAGGAAACAACAGTGTGAGCACAGACACAGACAACGGACAGTGTGGGAAGGAAACAACAGTGTAGCACAGACAAGACAAGGACAGTGTGGGAAGGAAACAACAGTGTGAGCACAGACACAGACAAGGACAGTGTGGGAAGGAACAACAGTGTAGCACAGACAGAAGACATGGGAAGGA
>CM065725.1:11736748-11739248 GCA_033310375.1 Conus canariensis | reverse complement strand
GTTTGCTTCTTTACTGCAGTCCTTGTACCAGGCACGGAATCTTCCCAACCAGGCTGTTCCATTCCGGTAAAAACCAATCCGTCATCCTTTGTTTGAACAGTGGCATCAAAGATGTTTCAGAGTCCAGCCCATGCTTTTAGCATGCGTGGCCAAATCCTAGATCACTAAAACAGAACAAGGATTTCTGAAATCGACAGGGAACAGCAAACAGGAAATAGCAAACAAGAAGGGGTAACTCTTGTTCCCATAACCAGACAACTGCACGACCGAAACTCTGTGGCCCAATCGCAACAAAGTTTACAAAACTAAACGAATCACGGACCCCGACATAATTGTTAACAGTCATAAAATAAGACGGAAATCAATGACACTTTGGCCATCTTGAAACGAATTAGTTTCCACTGCAGTTTCTCTTCTTTCCGTTTGAAATCAATACAAAGAAGATGAAGGGGAAAGGTCACAAAGGAAATGTGTTAGAATTGTGTTCAGCTATTATTTCAGTTTCCATGTGCCAATAATAGCATTTCTTCCCATTGGTTACAACACACACACACACACACACACACATACACACGCGCGCGCGAGCGGGATATTTCCCTGTTTGTTCTGTGTGCTGCAGGTCTCCACTGGTGCTCGGTACAGTGGAGCTGTGAGAAGCGAACGTTTGCAGAAACGGGCGGGTCACTGTCTAGTCATAGAAGCAAGAGGTAGTACCCTCCCTGTTGTGTGATTCACGGCACCAGGTGCTGTCGTTTCTGCCAGGCGATGTAGTGTCGTTAGCATGCAGCGTTCGTTTGGAGTGACGGGCCTGCAATTATTTCTTTCATCATGGGAGCAAGAGTTACCCTACTTGCTTGTGATTCACGGCCGGCACAAGGTGTTTGGGATCAGTGTTGCCCGGCATGTTCTGAAACGTCTGTGACTAATACTAGTGAGCATGACACTGACAGAGTGTGGTAAAACAAAGAAAACAAAGGCATCCACCATAACAGCAGCCAAGTTCACATTTTTTCCCCCTTGTATTTTTTTCTTGGTCTTGTTTACGGGAGAACGTGATGAGTTTTCGAGGTTGTTCGGTTTTTTTTGTTTGTTTGTTTGTTTTGTTTGTTTTTGTTTTGTTTTGTTTTTTCTTTTTTTAACTTTGTTCATCACTCAGGCGTGCTGGTAACGTCCCAACCCAAACAACCCTCCCGCCTAAGTTTTATCCCCTACCCCCACCCTCCCCCCCAACCCTCTCTCTCTCTCTCTCTGTTTCAATATCACCTACAACAAGCAAGATGACGCAAAACCTACAACACGATGTCAACTGAGTTTGACCGAAAAATGGACGGTGGTCAAAGGACGCACTCAGGAAATCTAGGTGCAGATCCGTGGTAAGAACCTTGTTCAAAAGGCGGATCCAGAATCCGTTCAGAGGGTGAAGCAAAAAACTGTATATCCGATTTTAACGACACTTGGTGGAGAGATGGCCCCAAAATGAGCCCCGCTAAACTTTGGTGCGGATCCGTTACATGAATTCGGATCAAAGGACGAAGCCAGGAGCCGCTGAAAGGTAGCCGAGGTCCGGGTTCTCCTGAAGATCTTTCTGGGTTTCTCTTTTCTCTCCCATGAACCAAGTAAACCAAAGAGAATACAAGATGCCGGTGTGGGTCCCACAGACCTGACTTTCTAGAAGTCTGATCCACGTGTTGACCCAACATGTCGATCAGGCCTGCAAAGTGCCTGTCCATGCACACTGAAGTCTGACTCACGCGTTGACCCAACATGCCGATCAGGCCTGCAAAGTGCCTGTCCATGCACACTGAAGTCTGACCCACGCGTTGACCCAACATGCCGATCAGGCCTGCAAAGTGCCTGTCCATGCACACTGATGTCTGACCCACGCGTTGACCCAACATGCCGATCAGGCCTGCAAAGTGCCCGTCCATGCACACTGATGTCTGACCCACGCGTTGACCCAACATGCCGATCAGGCCTGCAAAGTGCCCGTCCATGCACACTGATGTCTGACCCACGCGTTGACCCAACATGCCGATCAGGCCTGCAAAGTGCCCGTCCATGCACACTGATGTCTGACCCACGCGTTGACCCAACATGCCGATCAGGCCTGCAAAGTGCCCGTCCATGCACACTGATGTCTGATCCACGCGTTGACCCAACATGCCGATCAGGCCTGCAAAGTGCCCGTCCATGCACACTGATGTCTGATCCACGCGTTGACCCAACATGCCGATCAGGCCTGCAAAGTGCCCGTCCATGCACACTGATGTCTGATCCACGCGTTGACCCAACATGCCGATCAGGCCTGCAAAGTGCCCGTCCATGCACACTGATGTCTGATCCACGCGTTGACCCAACATGCCGATCAGGCCTGCAAAGTGCCTGTCCATGCACACTGATGTCTGACCCACGCGTTGACCCAACATGCCGATCAGGCCTGCAAAGTGCCCGTCCATGCACACTGATGTCTGACCCACGCGTTGACCCAACATGCCGATCA
>CM065725.1:11731748-11734248 GCA_033310375.1 Conus canariensis | reverse complement strand
AGCAGACAGCGTGTTTACATTGGGCAAGCAGGCTCATCACTCCACAACCTGTAATCCAACCCCCATCACTGGATCACCACGAAACCACAACACAACACACAACAAACAAGCAAACACAAACCCACACAGACACTGCGCACAGCGAGCCAAGTAAAGGAACAGAGGAAATAGAAAGGCAAGAAGCCGGGAGATCGACTGACTGAGAGAGAGAAAAACACACAGAGGAGGAAGGGTTAATCTGGTGAGGCTGAGCAGATTCTAGACCAAAACACTAGGAAGTAAACAAAAAGAAAAGCATAAAAAAAGAAGAAGAAGAAGAAGAAGAAGAAGAAGAAGAAGAAAAAGAAGAAGAAGAAGAGGAAAAAGAAAAGAAATAGAGAAAAGACGCAGAGAAAATGTACGAGAGTAAGTAGGTTTGTGTGTGTGTGGGGGGGGGGGGGGGGATGAGGAGGGGAGGGGCGGGGAGGGGGGGGGGGGGGGCGGCGACAAGATGACAGACTGATGAAGATTGGCCAAACAAGCGAAAAAGCAGACATGCAGATTTATCGAGATAAACCCAAACAAACGAAAGGGAATGGCTCACGCGCCTTCTCTCTCTCTTCTCTCTCTCTCTCTCTCTCTCTCTCTCTCTCTCTCTCTCTCTCTCTCTCTCAGAGGTGGAGAGGTGGTGGGCGACGTAGCAAGGGGAAGCAATCAATACCTTTTCTTTCCATGCCATGAATATCGGTCACCTTTCTCTCTTCCCTTCCAACCTGCCCCTCCCCCTTGCCACTCTTTTTCTCCCCACCTCGCTCCCTCCCTCCCTCTCTCCCAGGACCGACAGCCTTCCAAGTCTCTCGCCCTCTCCCATCTTCATCCTTCTCTCCTCTCTCTCTCTCTCTCTCTCTCTCTCTCTCTCTCTCTCTTACACACACACACACACACACACACACACACACCACACACACACACACCCTCCATCAGGGTTCCCGGGTGGCTCAGTGGGAAGAGCACTAACATTCTTAGCCAGGTGCTGCGAGTTCAAACACCGCTGGCGACCCCCAAAACAAGAAAGGGCATTGTTGGCCCCACAACTCATCGTGTTGTCATCCTGGTGGTAAAGTGTGATGCTGAATAGCTCCCTCTCGCTCTACGTCCCCTGGGATGGCTATCCCCTTTCTTTCATGTGGACGGGGGGGGGGGGAGGGGGGGGGGGGGGGGGGGGAGCATTAGAGGAAACAGCGTTTTGCTGACTGTATTCTGATGATGCATCTTTTTCCTCACCACTTTGAGTCAAAGAGCAAGGAGGCTCCGTGCACGCAGCGTGACCGTGCAACCCAACCGATCAGCATTTGATTTCTTTTTCATGTTCAGGACAGGGATGTGCACGATTAAAGACACAAACATTGTGATGCTGGATTCCATGAAGACATTGTTCCAGGATGTTCAGGATGTCTTTTTTGGGTCTTTTTTTTTTAAGGTCAGTGTTTTTCATTTGATCTGATTTACACCTAGTTGGTGAAAAACTTTTGTCTTCGACACGTTCTAGTTCCAGCACTTGACTTGTCTTGGATGTTCAGTCTTATGTCTACAGTTCTATTTGACTTTCAGTCCTGTGTCTACAGTTCTATTTGATTTCAGTCCTGTGTCTACAGTTCTATTTATTTCCAGTCTTTCTATTTGATTTCAAGTCTTATGTCCACAGTTCTATTTGATTTTCAGTCCTGTGTCCACAGTTCTATTTGATTTTCAGTCTTGTGTCTAGTTCTATTTGATTTCCAGTCTTGTGTCTAGTTCTATTTGATTTCCAGTCTTATGTCTACAGTTCTATTTGATTTCCAGTCTTGTGTCTAGTTCTATTTGATTTCCAGTCTTATGTCTACAGTTCTATTTGATTTTCAGTCCTGTGTCCACAGTTCTATTTGATTTTCAGTCTTATGTCTACAGTTCTATTTGATTTCCAGTCTTGTGTCTACAGTTCTATTTGATTTCCAGTCTTATGTCTACAGTTCTATTTATTTCCAGTCCTGTGTCTACAGTTCTATTTGATTTCAGTCTTGTGTCTACAGTTCTATTTGATTTTCAGTCTTATGTCTACAGTTCTATTTTATTTCCAGTCCTGTGTCTACAGTTCTATTTGATTTCCAGTCTTGTGTCTACAGTTCTATTTGATTTCCAGTCTTATGTCTACAGTTCTATTTTATTTCCAGTCCTGTGTCTACAGTTCTATTTGATTTTCACTCTGTGTCTGCAGTTCTATTGATTTCCAGTCTGTGTCTACAGTTCTATCTGATTTTCAGTCTCATGCATACAGTTCTATTCTGAGCTTGCCTATAGCCCCTCTCATGGCCCCGTAGTCCGCTGGACGATACACGTTTGGACTTCAACGTACATTCACCTCTCCCGACCACCGTGCCCAAGGTAAGCCAAACGTCTCCAGCCTGCCCCTCTCACACGACTACGCACCTTCATCCTGTGCAGCTTGTAGCGGCGCAGTCGGATGTCCTCCAGCAGGATCTCG
>CM065725.1:11724248-11729248 GCA_033310375.1 Conus canariensis | reverse complement strand
AGACAAAGCAGCAGAGTGGGGCGAAAACCTAACCTCCATGGCGGGCGTGCCACAGACGTATTTCCATTGCCCGGCAATAGTACTCGTATTAGATGAAGAGCGAAATTCACACGATGGCGAAAAGGGGTGTAACAGATTAATCAGATGCTGAGGACAGGAGAATGGAGAGGGTTTATAGTCGAGGGACGCAATATTGCAGAAGATCCTTTGCCAGCGGGGAGTCAGTGAAAAGAGTGAGATGGTCAATCGTGGAGGGGCGAACGATGAGGTGGGCAGCATGGTTGTGCACTCTCTGGAAGTTACAGACGAGACGGGTTGGGGAGCATGACAACAGTCCTGACACAACAGTCCGGACAGGCGTGACAGACGGTTCCTTTCACCAGACACAATGTGATGGTCCCTGTAGGCACGCTGTCGTTGAAGCATTTAATATTTACACTTTAACAATGTGATGGTCCATGTAATCATGCTGTCGTTGAAGCATTTAATATTTACAGTTTAACAATGTGATGGTCCATGTAGTCACACTGTCGTCGAAGCATTTAATATTTATACTTTAACAATGTGATGGTCCCTGTAGTCATGCTGTCGTTGAAGCATTTAATATTTACACTTTAACAACGTGATGGTCATTTAAAATATTTACACTTTAACAATTTGACGGTCCTTATAATCATGCTGTCATTGAAGCATTTAACATTTACATTTTAACAATGTGATGGTCCCTGTAGTCACGCTGTCGTTGAAGCATTTAACATTTACACTTTAACAATGTGATGGTCCCTGTAATCATGCTGTCGTTGAAGCATTTAATATTTACACTTTAACAACGTGAATGGTCATTTAATATTTTACACTTTAACAATGTGATGGTCATTTATAAATATTTACACTTTAACAATTTGACGGTACTTGTAATCATGCTGTCACTTGAAGCATTTAATATTTACACTTTAACAATGTGATGGTCCCTTGATCACCCTGTCGTTGAAGCATTGAATATTTACACTTTAACAATGTGATGGTCCCTGTAGTCACGCTGTCGTTGAAGCATTTAATATTTACACTTTAACAATGTGATGGTCCTGTAGTCACGCTGTCGTTGAAGCATTTAATATTTACACTTTAACAATGTGATGGTCCCTTGTAGTCACGCTGTCGTTGAAGCATTTAATATTTACACTTTAACAATGTGATGGTCCCTGTAGTCACGCTGTCGTTGAAGCATTTAATATTTACACTTTAACAATGTGATGGTCCCTGTAGTCACGCTGTCGTTGAAGCATTTAATATTTACACTTTAACAATGTGATGGTCCCTGTAGTCACGCTGTCGTTGAAGCATTTAATATTTACACTTTAACAATGTGATGGTCCCTGTAATCACGCTGTCGTTGAAGCATTGAATATTTACACTTTAACAATGTGATGGTCCCTTGATCACCCTGTCGTTGAAGCATTGAATATTTACACTTAAACAATGTGATGGTCCCTGTAGTCACCCTGTCGTTGAAGCATTGAATATTTACACTTTAACAATGTGGTGGTCCCTGTAGTCACGCTGTCGTTGAAGCATTTAATATTTACACTTTAACAATGTGATGGTCCCTGTAGTCACGCTGTCGTTGAAGCATTTAATATTTACACTTTAACAATGCGATGGTCCTGTAGTCACGCTGTCGTTGAAGCATTTAATATTTACACTTTAACAATGTGATGGTCCCTGTAGTCACGCTATCGTTGAAGCATTTAATATTTACACTTAAACAACGTGATGGTCATTTAATATTTACACTTACACACCCAATTTCTCATCCCTAACCCTCACCCCAAATTTTTCATTCCCATCCCCCACCCCATCACCCCGCTCCACCCCCATCTCCCCAATCCACACTCGCCCCCTCTCCTCCCTCTGCACATAAGTCTTTGATAAGTCATCGTCATAAAGACGGAGAAAATGGTTTGCCAGCACATGCTGAGAACAGTGGAAAGTCACCAGACGCCCAAAGCTACAGAGCGTTAGTTTCTTCTTCTGCTGTTCCTTCACACATGGACCCCGACTCATAACTACCGGACATCACTTTCAACCGCCTCTCTCTCTCTCTCTCTCTCTCTCTCTCTCTCTCTCTCTCTTTGTTTCCCTTTAAAGTCATCTACACCTTAGATGTTAATGGATGAACAACTCATCAACTTTTAATGCATTTGTGAAGATATGTCTGTTCGTTACATTTTTGTTGTAAGTTTTAGTCGCTAGTTATGCTTAGTTAGTCCCTTAGTAGGGCAAGGGCCGGATGAAAAAAAAAGCATGTGTTTGCTTATCTGTTACCCTTGGAAATAAAGATTATCATCATCATCATCTCTCTCTAGCTCACACACACACACACACACACACACACACACACACACACACACACACACACATTGGGGAAAAGAAGGAAGAGAGGAGAGAGAGAGAGAGAGAGAGAGAGAGAGAGAGGGTGTGTGTGTTACGTTCTATTTCACTCTTTACAGTTACAACCCCAATGTTTGGCATACGAACGAATCGTGGCAAATATCTTATTAAGAGCAGGATATGCAGTAAGATTTGTTTGCTTGTATTCTTTTTTTAAAAAGTTTTTCACAAAGGATGCACGCGGAATTAGAAGCATACAATCTTCACTGAAACTGCTTTGCCTCTGCGTTTCACGACTTAACAATTGACAGCACTGATGTTTTCGAGAACAACAACAGGCAGGGGTAATTTGTTTTCTTGGTTCAGAGTAGATACTGCTTTGAAATGAGTAATGAATCTTCGTCACCGAAATCGTCGACACCATTTCTCCCCACACACATTCACTCTGTTCCGGAAACGTTGAAAATTCTCTCTCTTTAACCGACTAGCATCACTCCGAATCTGAAACCCTGTGTGCAGTGGTCCCTGCTGGCACTAAAAACCCGCTCATACAGAAATCCACTTCCCCGCTACGCATAAAGCGCACCTGCGACGCGGGCCAGTGTGACCCCCGTGACGATGGAATTTCTCGTGCCACATTCTGGTATCCATCTAATCACAGGCCCAACGCCGCCACAGTGACATTGCATGCTACGTGCGCAGTTTTTGCAGGAAGGTGAAATGCATCACAAACAACATAACTCTGAGGCTGTGTGCTGGAGGGCGGAATCAATGCATGCATCACAACATACCTTTGAGGCTGTGTGCTGGAGGGCGAAAACGAGGCATGCAGCACAACATACCTTTGAGGCTGTGTGCTGGAGGGCTGGTGTGCTGGAGGGTTTGTGTAAAACATGAGCCAAAGACTCTGAAATCTCGCGATTGGGAGTGTGTGTGTATGTGTGTGTGTGTGTGGGGGGGGGGGGGGGGGGAGGGGAGGGGAGGAGAGGAGATCGCATATCACCAAGTGATGTGTACTATTTTTCATTCAGGTGGTGGAATGAGGGATTTCGGGTGTTTTTTTTTCGGGTGGAGGGGGGGGGGGGGGAGTTTGCCATCGGCCAAGGAGGTTACATTTTCATCCACATATGTTGGTATGTCGGTCAGCAGAATTCACACACACACACACACACACACACACACACACACACACACACACACACACACACACACACACCAAAAAACACTACCCTACCACATCGATTTGAACAAAACGTGGTGGTACGATGAACTGTGGTCCAAAGACAAACCTGTTAAGTGCTGGTGCGGATCCGGATAGAAAACCAGATGAAGGACGGATCCAGAAAATTCTCATTTTAACATTGAAACCTTGGACATTTTTTTCCCCAGTTCCTCAAAAAACAAAAAAAGCAAGCGTATGAAATGTACTGAAATCTCCTAACTTTGTAAGACCCAGATTAACGACCCCGATCAAGTGAGCAAAATAAAATTGATAACAGGGGGAGGAGAAGTGTGTGTGTGTTGGGGGGGGGGGGGGAGGGGAAGGGAGAGAAGAGAGGACTGTCTCCGAAAAGTTCTCCGGAAACGTTGTCAAGAGGACAGGCCGTCATGAATACTTAGCCCACAACCACAACAAAAACCCTCTTAAAATGAAATGCACTCCACCACGCCTTTGTTTCTTTGTTTGTTTACTTTCATGCTTCCATGCTGTCGTTTTTCTCATCGTTTTCGTCTGGTGATGTTCTTGGTTGCTGTTGTTGTTTCTTACTTACTTACTTGATACTTGATGTTGTCGGTGTTTGAGACCTGTGGTTGCAGGTCAGTTCACCGGTCGATGTGTTGTCCCTATCTACAGCTGCTTGCACTTGCAAGGTCTACTGATAGCAGTTCGGGTTATACAGTGCTGGGTGGGTGGCCCAGTGGGCGTCAAGTCTGTTTTGAAATGCGGTCATGCTGGGTGCGGACACAACTGGCTCTGGTAGGCTGTTCCAAGCCGGCACCACTCTTTCCGAAAAGAATGAATTCCGAACTTCTAGACGGGATCTATGCTTAACAAGCTTCCTGCTGTGGCCTCTGGTGTTGCATCTGTCGTGCAGCTCGAAGTTTGGCCGGCCTGTGTCGTAGATGCCAGTGATGTATTTGTAGAGGTCAATCATGTTTCCCCTGCGTCTGCGGTGCTTCTCTGCGTCTTGATCTCTGTTTGCTGCCTCGCCTCAAGCAGTTTCTTTTAGCCAGATTAAGCAAAGAACACTGAACCCTTTCACCCACACACACAGGACCCAAAGACGCTAACCCATTACATTTCCAGACACGGGTCAAAGGACAGGTCCAGCAAGACAAGTGCTTTTTTCTTCAACTTTCTTTCACATTGCAAGATAGGACACGCTCCGACATTTTCTCAAGTTTCTAAAAAAAAAAAATACACGAATGAAAAGGAGAGAAAAAAAAAACATCAGGCGTATGACATGTATTCATGTCTACGTATTTGTAGGATTTATTGAGGATCCGAATTACTGCCTGGATTCGCTGAGCAGGTTAATCTTGATGAGAAGGGTGGGAACATGTCTTCAGTCACTGCACAGCAACTAACTGGGTTGGAAATCTTCAAC
>CM065725.1:11704248-11719248 GCA_033310375.1 Conus canariensis | reverse complement strand
GAAACCCCAGCTCCTCCCATCACCACACAGATAGACATTCACCGACAATGAGAGCTCCTCCATCACCACACAGATAAGCATATCACCGACAATGAAAGACAGCTCCTCCATCACCACACAGATAACATATCACCGACAATGAAAGACAGCTCCTCCATCACCACACAGATACATATCACCGACAATGAAAGACAGCTCCTCCATCACCACACAGATAACATATCACCGACAATGAAAGATAGAGCTCCTCCATCACCACACAGATAACATATCACCGACAATGAAAGACAGAGCTCCTCCATCACCACACAGATACATATCACCGACAATGAAAGACAGAGCTCCTCCATCACCACACAGATAACATTCACCGACAATGAAGAGCTCCTCCATCACCACACAGATAACATATCACCGACAATGAAAGACAGAGCTCCTCCATCACCACACAGATAACATTCACCGACAATGAAAAGAGCTCTCCATCACCACACAGATAATATCACCGACAATGAAAGATAGAGCTCCTCCATCACCACACAGATACATATCACCGACAATGAAAGAAGCTCCTCCATCACCACACAGATAACATATCACCGACAATGAAAGATAGAGCTCCTCCATCACCACACAGATAGCATATCACCGACAATGAAAGAAAGCTCCTCCATCACCACACAGATAGCATATCACCGACAATGAAAGACAGCTCCTCCATCACCACACAGATAACATATCACCGACAATGAAAGACAGCTCCTCCATCACCACACAGATAACATCTCACCGACAATGAAAGACAGCTCCTCCATCACCACACAGATAACATCTCACCGACAATGAAAGACAGAGCTCCTCCATCACCACACAGATAACATCTCACCGACAATGAAAGACAGAGCTCCTCCATCACCACACAGATAACATCTCACCGACAATGAAAGACAGAGCTCCTCCATCACCACACAGATAACATGTCACCGACAATGAAAGCAGAGCTCCTCCATCACCACACAGATAACATGTCACCGACAATGAGAGCTCCTCCATCACCACACAGATAACATATCACCGACAATGAAAGACAGCTCCTCCATCACCACACAGATAACATATCACCGACAATGAAAGACAGCTCCTCCATCACCACACAGATAACATATCACCGACAATGAAAGACAGACCTCCATCACCACACAGATAACATATCACCGACAATGAAAGACAGCTCCTCCATCACCACACAGATAACATGTCACCGACAATGAAGAGCTCCTCCATCACCACACAGATAACATATCACCGACAATGAAAGACAGCTCCTCCATCACCACACAGATAACATATCACCGACAATGAAAGACAGCTCCTCCATCACCACACAGATAACATATCACCGACAATGAAAGACAGCTCCTCATCACCACACAGATAACATATCACCGACAATGAAAGACAGAGCTCCTCCATCACCACACAGATAACATATCACCGACAATGAAAGACAGAGCTCCTCCATCACCACACAGATAACATATCACCGACAATGAAAGACAGAGCTCCTCCATCACCACACAGATAACATCTCACCGACAATGAAGACAGAGCTCCTCCATCACCACACAGATAATATATCACCGACAATGAAAGACAGAGCTCCTCCATCACCACACAGATAACATCTCACCGACAATGAGAGCTCCTCCATCACCACACAGATAATATATCACCGACAATGAAAGATAGAGCTCCTCCATCACCACACAGATACATCTCACCGACAATGAGAGCTCCTCCATCACCACACAGATAACATATCACCGACAATGAAAGATAGAGCTCCTCCATCACCAAGATAACTCACGACATGGAGTCCTATCACACACGATAAATTCACCGACAATGAAAGACAGAGCTCCTCCATCACCACACAGATAACATATCACCGACAATGAAAGACAGAGCTCCTCCATCACCACACAGATAACATATCACCGACAATGAAAGACAGAGCTCCTTCATCACCACACAGATAACATATCACCACAATGAAAGACAGAGCTCCTCCATCACCACACAGATAATATATCACCGACAATGAAAGACAGAGCTCCATCACCACACAGATAACATCTCACCGACAATGAGAGCTCCTCCATCACCACACAGATAACATATCACCGACAATGAAAGACAGAGCTCCTCCATCACCACACAGATAATATATCACCGACAATGAAAGACAGAGCTCCATCACCACACAGATAACATCTCACCGACAATGAGAGCTCCTCCATCACCACACAGATAACATATCACCGACAATGAAAGATAGAGCTCCTCCATCACCACACAGATAATATATCACCGACAATGAAAGACAGAGCTCCTCCATCACCACACAGATAACATATCACCGACAATGAAAGACAGCTCCTCCATCACCACACAGATAACATATCACCGACAATGAAAGACAGAGCTCCATCACCACACAGATAACATATCACCGACAATGAAAGACAGAGCTCCTCCATCACCACACAGATAACATATCACCGACAATGAAAGACAGCTCCTCCACCACCACACAGATAACATCTCACCGACAATGAAAGACAGAGCTCCTCCATCACCACACAGATAACATATCACCGACAATGAAAGACAGAGCTCCTCCATCACCACACAGATAACATATCACCGACAATTAGACCCTCTCTGTCAGCGACTTCCGCTGCATCTCCCACTAATGAGAGTGCAAGGGAAGCTACTCTTCCAGCCTACATGGTCTATTACCTTTTCCTGACGGGAAACAATGATGTCATTTTCACTCGTGAACTGACTCAAAGGGCGGATCCAGGATTCCTGGGATCCCAGCAGGGGTCTGCGCTCTCCCTGGAGCCCTGACAGCCTTGTTGAATGTCTCTCATTTTAGGTTAAACACACACACACACACACACACACACACACACACACACACACACACACACACACACACACATCAGTGGAACAAAACAAAATCTCACAAAAATGTTTTTGACCCTGAGCCAACCACGAGAAGCAGGAGCGAAAGAAACCAACAAGAAAGAAAGCAATAGCAGGTAACGAAAAATAAAACATGAACTCATTTTCCTGTCACGATCAAACCAGATAAAGGGTAGTGGTTGAGAGAGAGAGAGAGAGAGAGAGAGAGAGAGAGAGAGAGAGAGAGAGAGGGAGGGAGGGAGGAGAGAGAGAGGAGAGGGGGGGGGCTCAAAGAGAGAGATGGCAGAGTTAAGAGACTGACAAGACAGACAGACAGAGACTCAGCGACACAAAACACACACAACCACACACACACACACACACACACACACACACACACACACAACAGAGAGAGAGGAGAGAGAGAGAGAGAGAGAGAGTGAGGGGGATGGAAGGCAGAGAGGAAGAGACAGAGGGAGAGGGTGAATGAGAAAGAGGGAAAGGCACGGAATGTTAGAGAGTGCGCGTGAGAGAGAGCGAGCGGGAGAGAGAGAGAGAGAGAGAGAGAGAGAGGAGGGGGGGGGCAAAAAAGTGTGTTAATGTTGCACATGGGAGTTGTTAGCGCAGGTGCCCCATCATCTGATACAAGGTAGCACACACCCTGCTTCCGTTTTTTCCACCTCCAAGCACATCCTATCAAGCCTGAACACCCACCCACCCCCCTCCACCCTAACCACCCTATCCTCTCTCTCTCTCTCTCTCTCTCTCTCTCTCTCTCTCTCTCTTTCTCTCTCTCTCCCTTTCCAGTGCTAACAGAAATCTTTTCACCCCGAGCCAAACACAAAACAACAAAGTGTGGTGAAAAAAAAAGAAGAGAAAAACAACAACGAACAGAAACTCTTTAACTTCAAATTCATTTTCCAGTGACAAGGAAATAAACCCACGGAGATAGAGAGAGAGGGAGGGAGGGAGAAAGAAAGAAAGAAAGGAGATGGGCAGAGAGAGAGAGAGAGAGAGAGAGAGGCAGGCAGGCAGGTAGTCAGACAGACGGACAGACCGATAGTCTGAGAGTGAGTGAGAACATCACAGAATCATAGCTGGCGTTCTATATGAAATACTGCGGGTGGACTCCCACGGCCACAAACCAGAATCAGAAATTCACCCAGAAGACGTAAGCCCAGTCTAGACAGGCGTAAACAAAGGGTTCTCTGCACGGCACAGACAAACGGTCGCCATCATAATCTTGTCAGAGAACGACTTCATTTTTCCCTGAAACGCTCCCCGTTTTTTTGTGGGTTTTTTTCGTCCCATCTTTTCCATCCACCCCTCCCCCCCCCCCCCCCCCTCCCCCCTTACCGTTGGAAATCGTTGGTCAGGTCATGTTCAGCGTGACTGACGACTTGTTTACTCACACTTAGTTTTCTCCCGATTTATCTTGTCATCTTCATCGTTGGCTTTTTTTTTCTCCTGCTGCCTGGAACCTACCAAATCAGTCGGGAGGCTCATTACTTCAGCGTTTGTTGCGTTCATTTGGCGACCCGCTATATCAAGATTTATCTTTATGCATTTACTTATCTCTTGGGGTGGCGGTGGGGGGGGGGGGGGGGGGAGCGGAGGAAGGAATGGGGAATTGGGGATTCCTGAATTAAATACTTGATGTGCGTTGACATCAAACACAAACGCACGCACGACGGTATAATGTCCCTGGCGAAAAACTCACAAACTCTTGAACCAGCCACGAACAAAGGAACAAACCAAAATGCTTTTTTTTCTTTAATTCAATGAACAGAAAGAAAAAGTCCTGAACGGAAAGACATACTTCTCTTCAAACCTATGTCACTGGGGTGAGGGGGGGGGGGGGGGGGAGGGGGGGGGGGAGGAGGGACGGGAAAGGCAGAGTCTAGTGGCCAGAACGTCTGCCTTCGGAACCGACAGTCGCTAAGTTCAAACCACTTGTGAGCCTGAAATTTCACCGTTTGAAAACCTCCCCTGTTCACGCAGCCGTCAATGAAAACCTGACTCACTGGAGGTTAACACGGCGGATAGGCTCCGTCTTCCAAAGTGCCTTACCCTGACGTGGCGATTCTCTAGCAGTTGATGGCCTTTATGGCAACGAGGGTATGACACTTTAAGGCTTTTACCTTTTTATTGTACTCCCAGTTCTTATAGAGCAGGGAGTACTTTAGAATGGGAACGAAGAAATGCTGTCTGTGTGTGTGTGTGTCTGTCCGTCCGTGGTCAAAATGTGTTCCAGTCGCTCCAGACAAAACTACTGGGCCGATCTTTCTGAAAATTTGTAGGTATGTTGATGCCCGGTGTTTTATTTTACAGTTATATCCGTTACTAACGGCTCATAATGGTTTTTCTTCTTTATGGAATATCTCAGAAAAAAAAAAAAAAAACTTGGCCGATCTTTCTGAAAATTTGTAGGTATGTTCATTATGGGTCACAGATGATGGCCGATGTTTACCAGAATAGCCGTTACTGACGGCTGTAACGGCCCAAAACGGTTTTTCCTCTTTATGGAATATCTCACGCGTATTCAAGATAAACTGGGAGTGCGTTTATATGCTTTGCATCTTGTATCTTCTTACATCGCTAAACAGCGCAAGGAGCACCATCAGAGGACAGAGAGGCATGAGAGGTGAAAGTGCCAAGAACGTGAGAGACAGGAGACAAGAAGACACAGAGGGAGGGAAGAAGAAGGGGAGAGAGACAGACAGGCAGACAAGACAGACAGAGAGAAATAAAGACAGACAGACACAGACAAAGACACAGAGAGAGAGAGAGAGAGAGAGAGAGAGAGACGACACACACACACACACACACACAACACACACACACACACACACTTACAGAGAGAGAGAGAGAGAGGGAGGGAGGGAGAGAGAGAGAGAGAGAGAGAGAGAGAGAGAGAGAGAGAGAGAGAGAGAGAGAGAGAGAGAGAAACAGAGACAGAGAAAAGAGGCAGAGGTTGAAAAGCGAGGAGAAAGAGAGAGAGAGAGGGAGAGAGAGAGAGAGAGAGAGAGAGAGAGAGAGAGAGAGAGAGAGAGAGAGAGAGCCAGACAGACAGACAGTCAGTCAGACCAGACAGACAGACAGACAGACAGACAGACAGAGACAGAGAGTGAGAGTGAGAGAGAGAAAGAACACAGAAGACAGACAGACAGACAGACAAAGTGTAAGTCAGTGGGGCACCGAGCAGTTGTTGTCCCAGGTGCCGTGTTCCCACATGGCGCGACGAACCGTCCTTCCCTGGCTTCTCAAATCAGGACCTTACATCCTGTTAGTTTAGCCTAGCTGCCTGCACAACTAGCATGCACGCGCGCGCGCGTACGTTTGTGCGTGCGTTTGTGCGTGTGCATGTGCTCGTATGTGTGCCAGCGTTCCTGCGACTGTGTGTGTGTGTGTGTGTGTGTGTGTGTGTGTTGTGTGTGTGTGTGTGTGTAAACGCATCTCCCTCTCTCACTCACTCTTCTCTCTCTCTCCCTCCCCCCTCTCTCTCTCTCTCTCTCTTTCTCTCCCTCCCTCTTTCCCTCCCTCTCTCGCTCTTTTTAAGACGCACACACACATAAAAAGAAACATTTACTCGTCACACTCTGCTCTCTCTCTCTCTCTCTCCTCTCTCTCTCTCTCTCTCTCTGCTCCCACCCTTCCCCTCTCTATCTCACTTTCTCTCCCTCTCTCCTTCCCTCTCTCTCTCGCTCTTTTTAAGACGCACACACACATAAAAAGAAACATGTACTCGTCACACTCTGCTCTCTCTCTCTCTCTCTCTCTCTCTCTCTCTCTCTCTCTCTCTCTCTCCCCACCCTTCTCCTCTCTCTCTCACTTTCTCTCCCTCTCTCCTTCCCTCCCTCTCTCGCTCTTTTTAAGACGCACACAACATAAAAACACACATTTACTCCTCTCTCTCTCTCTCTCTCTCTCTCTCTCTCTCTCTCTCTCTCCTCTCTATCTCACACACACACACACACACACACACACACACACACACACACACACACACACACATACACACATTACTTCCGAGTTTCATTCAACTGTACAATTCAAATACTAGTTAGACATCGCTGGATAAAATGTTAATACAACAATCAATAGCCATGCTACTGGACTGCGTGCTTGGCTTGCGTGCGTGTGTGCGTGCGTGCGTGCGTGGGTGCATGCGTGCGTGCGTGCACGCCCACGCCTGTGAAACACAGACAGACAGACAGAATGGGTGGGTGGTGGGTGGGGGGGGGGGGGGGGGGGGGGTTCAATAACAGTATCTTTAATTCAAACGTGAAGTCAGTTCTGCTCTACGGCTGCGAGACCTGGAGAATGACCAAGGCAATACAGCAAAAAATTCAGACCTTCATCAACACCTGTCTGAGACGCATCTTCAAAATCAGATGGCCAGAAAAAATCAACAATGAAGATCTATGGAAGCAAGCAGGACAGGAACCAGTGGCCAAGCAGATTCTGCGGAGGAAGTGGGGCTGGATTGGACACACTCTCAGGAAGCCAGCATCCAGCACCACACGCCAAGCCCTGACATGGAACCCGCAGGGGAAAAGGAAGAGAGGCCGACCTCGCAGCAGCTAGAGGCGAGACACTGAGGCAGAGATAAAGAGGCAGGGGACCAACTGGACAGGCATTCAGCGAGCAGCCCAGAACCGAGTGTGATGGCGGAATGTTGTCGATGGCCTATGCTCACCCTTGAGCTATGGGCCTAAGTAAGTAAGTTCAATAACAGATAGAAATGCTCCATCACTACACAGGCAAAATACCATCGATTTCCAAACACTCGTTCTTCAAGATTGCGGCTCTTCCCTCCACCTCGGCCATTTTCAGTTTCCCCTGGCTACCATTCGGATGCACCGATCTGTAATCTTGGTGTGTGTGTGTGTGTGTGTGTGTGTGTGTGTGTGTGTGTGTGTGTGTGTGTGTAAGTGTGTGTGTGTGTGTCTGTCTGTCTGTCTGTGTGGCTGTCTGTCTGTCGGTCTGTGTGCATGTGTGTCATGTGCTGCCTGTGCATGCGTTGATTTTATCTGTGAGTGTGTGTACGTGTTTGTTTATGTGTGTTTGTCTGTATGCGCGTGTACATGCGTGTCTGTCAGTGTGCGTGCGTGATGTCTGGGTGTGCATGCATGTGTGTGTGTGTGTGTGTGTGTGTGTGTGTGTGTGTGTGCGCGCGCACACACACACGCTTGTGTGTGTGTGTGTGTGTGTGTGTGTGTGTGTGTGTGTGTGTGTGTGTGTGTGTGTGTGTGCTATTGTGTGTATGCCTGCGTGTGTATGTATGCGCGCGCGCCCTTAAAACCCGTGTGTATTTCAATTCACAGCATACGTGATGAGGACAGCCCTCCGAGTGTCAACGGAATCACCAAGAACTGGCACACTGCCAGCTCTCCGACTTTCAAACCACACACCACCACCCCTAGAGCCTACTTCTTTCTCTGTGTTCTCATCATCACCACTTCAAACCACACATCACCACCCCTAGAGCCTGCTTCTTCTTTGTGTTCTCATCATCACCACTTCAAACCACACACCACCACCACCCCTAGTGCCTGCTTCTTCTTTGTGTTCTCCTCATCATCACCACTTCAAACCACACACCACCACCACCCCTACAGCCTGCTTCTCTCTCTGTGTTCTCATCATCATCACCACTTCAAACCACACACCACCACCACCCCTACAGCCTGCTTCTTTCTCTGGGTTCTCATCATCACCACTTCAAACCACACACCACCACCACCCCTACAGCCTGCTTCTTTCTCTGGGTTCTCATCATCATCACCACTTCAAACCACACACCACCACCACCCCTAGTGCCTGCTTCTCTCTCTGTGTTCTCATCATCATCACCACTTCAAACCACACACCACCACCACCCCTAGAGCCTGCTTCTTTCTCTGGGTTCTCATCATCATCACCACTTCAAACCACACACCACCACCACCCCTACAGCCTGCTTCTTTCTCTGGGTTCTCATCAGCATCACCACTTCAAACCACACACCACCACCACCCCTACAGCCTGTATCTTTCTCTGTGTTCTCATCATCATCACCACTTCAAACCACACACCACCACCACCCCTACAGCCTGCTTCTTTCTCTGGGTTCTCATCATCACCAAGCTCCTCAGCCAACCGTCTGTTGGTTCGTTTACCTGCCTGTCTCTCAGAAAGATAATTCACAAACCACAGAACCGATTTTAACTGAAGTTGGTTTAAAGGACGAGCAATGTCGTTCTATGGCGAACTCATGAAATCTCAGTGGCGTACCCGAGGCGCCGATTTGGGGTCAAAGGGCGGGCACAGGATGGGCTACGTCAAGACGGTTACAAATTTCTCCCTGAACATCAACACGGTGAACTTACTCTCTTCGTATTGATAGCCCTCTATGAGGACATATCTGTTCATAAAATACTAACACTTTGTAGCAACAGTTAAGTTGGTATTTGTTTTCCTTATCCTGTTCAAAAACAAAACAAAGCCAAACAAAAAAGACATGGGAGGTAACTCAGTACACACGTACTACGGCTTCACCTGCCGGTACAAACGGGGGCAGTGTGTCGTGTGTGCGTGTCACGCATTCATGCACGTTCATGATCATGTCTGCCAAAAAGGCGTGTGTGCGTGTGT
Organism: Conus canariensis; assembly: GCA_033310375.1. Lineage (NCBI taxonomy): Eukaryota > Metazoa > Mollusca > Gastropoda > Neogastropoda > Conidae > Conus > Conus canariensis. The sequence goes on along the minus strand of CM065725.1, from coordinate 11,709,642 downwards.
GTCCGTGAGAGCGCAAGAGTGCGTCTCACAGGGCACGTGAACGTACGATCAAGGTCCGGTGGAGTGGGTGCGGGAGTTATCGCTCCATGCTTCTCCGGACTGTCGATTTCTCTTCAAAGCGATGGGACACTTCAGTTCTCTGCTAAGGCCTAACCAGACCTCAGCTTCACCAAGATTCTCTATTGTAATGCTGCTCTCTCTCTCTCTCTCTCTCTCTCTCTCTCTCTCTCTCTCTCTGTGTGTGTGTGTGTGTGTGTGTGTGTGTGTGTGTGTGTGTGTGTGTGTGTGTGTGTACCAGTCCAAGTTGCACACATCCTGAGAGTCTCACTCTCCCGAGCATTTCATCCAGCAGTCGGAGAACATGACTACTTTTAACCCATGCGAACATTCATCATGGCGATGTTGTATAATTTGACAAGATTCCCTTTCGGACCTTCAGCCCTGGAACTACAGACAACATTACTGGTACCCGACCAATGTCGAACGGAAAGAAGCTGAAACCGAGTTTAACACACCGTTTTGGTTTCTCATTTCTATTTCACCCCAGTAAATCAACACAGGCTTCATGCTATGTGGTTCACCAAGAGGAACTCCTGAACGCCTCCAGGCCAATTCGTACAACGGCAGGTCACCTGTGGCGACGTGACTTACCCTGATCTCCTGAAGCGTTGGGCAAGGAGGTCACGGCAGGTTACCGGTGAAGACGTGACTTACCCTGATCTCCTGAAGCGTTCTGGGCAAGGAGGTCACGGCAGGTCACCGGCGACGACGTGACTTACCCTGATCTCCTGAAGCGTTCTGGGCGAGGAGGTCACGGCAGGTCACCGGCGGCGACGTGACTTACCCTGATCTCCTGAAGCGTTCTGGGGGAGGAGGTCACGGCAGGTCACCGGTGACGACGTGACTTACCCTGATCTCCTGAAGCGTTCTGGGGGAGGAGGTCACGGCAGGTCACCGGTGACGACGTGACTTACCCTGATCTCCTCAAGCGTTCTGGGGGAGGAGGTCACGGCAGGTCACCGGTGACGACGTGACTTACCCTGATCTCCTCAAGCGTTCTGGGGGAGAGGTCACGGCAGGTCACCGGTGACGACGTGACTTACCCGCTCAGCGTTCTGGGGAGGAGTCACGGCAGGTCACTGACGACGTGACTACCCTGATCTCCTCAACTCTCCTGCACGCGTGACTTACCCGATTTCAAGCGTTCTGGGAAGGAGGTCATGGCGCCCGGGCCTAGCCACAGCTGCTGTTATGTATTTCCACGAACAGACAGTCATCCACCCAACTCCTCCAACTGCAGGAACGACACAACGCACAATCCATCGCCCGCAATACGTGCTGAGGTTTCTCTTGTGAGTGTTGTCGTTTCTGTGGAGAAGCGAAGCGAAGAAGAGATATGTGGAGGGAGGATGGCTGAAGTGTGTGGGGGGGGGGAGGAGTGGGGATTAAAAAGGGGGTGGGGGTGGGGTGGGGGTGGCAGGGAGGTTGGGCTCACGAAACGTGTAGTACCAGACACCAAGCTTGAACACATCAGCAATGGTACCGGGTATCCGGTTAATGACGTGAGCGAAAAAAGAAGGGGTGGCTGCGGGTGGGAAGGGGGTGGGACGGACAAGGCACGGAATAAGGCAAGCTGAAGATGGCAACAAAAACAAAAAAATACAATAACAAAAAAAAATGAAAAAAAAAAATGAAAAGAAAGCTCAAGCCCAAACCGGCCCCCAACAGGAGGTGCGGATTTCCCGTGCAGTATGTTCTTGACCTTTCCGAACTTTCCATGGCTTCGATGGTTCGATGCAAATACTCACCGTTTCTCTCTTCCCTGCCTTTCTCCCCACCTGCCCCCCCCCCCCCCCCCCCCCACCTCCCATCCTCTCTCTCTCTCTCTCTGGGAAGAAGGGGGGGGGAGGGGAGAGAGGTTGCGGAAGAGTGGGAAATAGAAGACGAGAGATAAGGCAAGTTACTTATCGCATCATCATTTCTTCATCTTTTCATATCTCTCTCTCTCTCTCTCTCTCTCTCTCTCTCTCTCTCTCCTCTCTCCCTAAATGGACAGACAAGGGCAGACAAAAAACACACAGCAAACGGGGCAGATGACACGCACAAAGACAAATGGACAGACAAGGGTAGACCAAAAAAAAAAAAACAACAGAGAACGGGGCAGATGACACGCACAAAGACAAGTGGACAGACAAGGGCAGACAAAAAAAAAAACAAACAAAAAAAACAACAGAGAACGGGGCAGATGACACGCACAGACAAATGGATAGACAAGGGCAGACAAAAAAACAGACAACGGGGCAGATGACACGCACAAAGACAAATACAGACAAGGGCAGACAAAAAAACACACACAGAGAACGGGACAGATGACACGCACAAGACAAATGGACAGACAAGGGCAGACAAAAAAACAACAGACAACGGGGCAGATGACACGCACAAAGACAAATACAGACAAGGGCAGACAAAAAACACACAGAGAACGGGACAGATGACACGCACAAAGACAAATGACAGACAAGGGCAGACAAAAAAAAACAAACAACAAGACAGAGCGGGCAGATGACACGCACAAAGACAAATGCAGAGCAAAAAACACACAGAGAACGGGTAGATGACACGCACAAAGACAAATGCAGACAAAACAAAACAACAGAGAACGGGGAGATGACACGCACAAAGACAAATGACAGACAAGGGCAGACAAAAAACAAAACACACAGAGAACGGGGCAATGACACGCACAAAGACAAATACAGACAAGGGCAGACAAAAAACACAGAGAACGGGCAGATGACGCGCACAAAGACAAATACAGACAAGGCAACAAAAAACAAACAAACAAACAAACAAAAACACAGAGAACGGGGCAGATGACAGACAACAGACAAAACAGACAAGGCAGACAAAACAACAGACAACGGGGCAGATGAACAGCACAACAAGACACAATACAGACAAGGGCAGCACAAAAAACACCACACGAGTCAGGAACGGGGGAGATGACGCCACCAAGACAAGATACAGACAAGGCAGACAAAAACAAACAAACAAACAAACAAAACAGAGAACGGGGCAGATGACACGCACAAAGACAAAAACAGACAAGGCAGACAAAAAACACACAGAGAACGGGGCAGATGACACGCACAAAGACAAATACAGACAAGGGCAGACAAAAAACAAACAGAGAACGGGGTAGATGACACGCACAAAGACAAATACAGACAAGGGCAGACAAAAAAAAACACACCCAAAAAACACACAGAGAACGGGGCACATGACACGCACAAAGACAAATACAGACAAGGGCGGACAATAAACACAGAGAACGGGACAGATGATACGCACAAAGAGACAGAGGAACACTGAAAGGATATCAAACATGAACTGAGAAAGACAGACGGACACAGAGAAAAACGGACAGAGAGAGAGGGGAGGGAGTGACAGACAGACAGGCAGACAGACACAGACAGACAGAGACATAGACAGACAGACAGGCAGACAGATAGAGACATAGACAGACAGACATAGCAAACCAAGACACAGCGGGGCAGACGAGGCAGCCAGGCTTGACAGCCGAAGACACGCACCTGCCGACTGTGGGCCACGACGTCCAGGAAGGTGTGCAGCTCCACGGCCTCCGCCACCAGCGCCCGGCACACCGCCCTGTAGTGATGCCGTGCCTCCCCCCACCCCGCCAGACGGCCTGTGCACAGCTGCAACACACAAGGACGGCAGACACTGAACGTTCGCCCCTTATTACGTCTTGACATCGCGTCCGGCGAGTTCGTCTCGTGGTCACAACCGCCTGTGCGGTGACCTGACAATTCCCCTGAGCGGTTCAGGTTCTGTACACAGATCCCGACATAAGTGACAAACTCATCTATCCTGTGGAAGCACGGCAGAGAGTTCAGGTCAGCTTCAAGAGCGATCTTTCATGTCCAAACACTGTGTCTGCACGATCAGTCTCACGCATGACCGGCTGTTAGTTTCGTTTTGCACACGCCGATTTTTCGGAACCCAACTTGTGCTGTTTTCTTAGCGACACATGGGTAGATCGGACACGGTGGGGCTGGGGGGGGGGGGGGGGCACTTCTTACAAGGTCAGCCTAAAATGCCCGTGCTGTGTGCTGATTTCGGCATGCATACCGTATCACTACCCTGTGCAGTGTGACCTTTGGCCTTGGTGTGTTCGTCTAGTTGTCCGACGGACATCTCAACTCTTCCTATTCATTCATTCATTCATCTGGTGTATACGGTCGATCGACCTTTTGCTGTGCATGTCAGTGTATCTCCTGGAACAGCCACAGTTTATTTCTGTACCCCCCCCCCCCCACCCCGGCAATGACGAACTTTCCGAGATCAGAAGAACAGAGTGTAACCCGAAGGATCTCCAAGTCAACAGACCTAGATTAGAGCGGCTCCATCAAGCCAATACCAAGTCAAAAGACCTAGGTTACAGCGGATCCATCAAGAAAATACACAAGTCCTAGATTACAGTGGCTATATCAAGCCAATACCAAGTCAACAGACCTAGATTACAGCGGCTCCATAAAGCCAACACACAAGTCAAAAGACCTAGATTACAGCGGCTCCATCAAGCCAATACACAAGTCAACAGACCTAGGTTACAGCGGCTCCATCAAGCCAGTACTAATTCAAAAGACCTAGATTACAGCGGCTCCATTAAGCCAATACCCAAGTCAACAGACCTAGATTACAGCGGCTCCATCAAGCCAATGCAGAAGTCAACGCGTAACTGTTGTTTTTTGTTGCTGATCGAAAACAGGTGATGGCACATTTTAAATCTACAGGTTTTTACACAGACTGTTCGTTACCTTATGTTGACGCGTAAAGATTGAAAAGCGGCTGAACATTGAAAATCGGCGTTACAAAATTGGGAAGGGAAGGTGGGGGCAAGGGGGGGGGGGGGTGGATGCACGGGGCCCATCACTCCAGTCTCTGTCCACATACAGTTAGATTCATTATCCCCCCCCCCCCCCCCCCCCCCAATCTACATCACAGGCAACACATGAGGCTCATCCATTACCGAAAAACTGTGACAGGCCTTCCCTCTGGCATCGCCAAAAAAACAGCAGCAAGGCTGGCCATGCTACGTGCAATTAGAATTTCTTCTTCTTCCTCGTTCGCCATCCCGTTAGATGAGCAGCCCGGTGTCCTCGATGAAGGCTGCCGTCCGTCGCAGTTCCTCCAGGGTACCGTACAGCTTGGCTTCCACTGCTGTCGTTGTTGGCCAGTACTTTTTCCTGGATGCTGCATACGTCGTACAGACTTGAAGGATGTGGTCAGTTGTCATCGGTCCCTCACCACAAGGGCACTCTCCACTCTGTCCAATGCCAAATTTTGTGTGCATGTGGTGGAGCAGGC
>CM065725.1:11676748-11696748 GCA_033310375.1 Conus canariensis | reverse complement strand
GCGTGACTTCCTCTTTGCAGATGACGCAGCAATAACCGCCCACTCAGCCGAGGACCTACAGCAGCTCATGATTCGCTTCAGCGATGCCTGCCAAGACTTCGGGCTTACCATTAGCTTGAAGAAAACACAGGTCATGGGACAGGATGTTGACTCTCCCCCAGTCATCAGCATCAATGACCATGAACTGGATGTCGTCCATGACTTCGTTTATCTGGGCTCAACTATCTCAGACACCCTCTCACTTGACGCAGAGCTCAACAGGCGCATCGGCAAGGCAGCTACCACCATAACCAGACTGACAAAGAAAACATGGAACAACAGCAAGCTGACTGAGCACACAAAGATCCAGATCTACAGAGCCTGCGTCGTGAGCACCCTCCTGTATGGCAGCGAGTCTTGGACTTTGCGTGCCCGACAAGAGCCAAAGCTCAATGCTTTTCATATGCGTAGCCTCCGACGCATTCTGAACATCACCTGGCAGGACAAGGTCCCAAACAACACTGCCCTGGAAAGAGCCGGATGCACCAGCATGTACACGCTGCTGAAACAGAGACGTATGCGCTGGCTCGGCCATGTCGTGCGCATGGACGACGGACGGATCCCTAAAGACCTCCTCTATGGAGAACTTGTGCAGGGAAAACGTCCCACAGGCAGATCACAGCTGCGATTCAAAGACGTGTGCAAGAGGGACCTAAAAGCCTTGAACATCGACCAGAACAACTGGGAAGCAACAGCCCTCGAACGGTCAGCCTGGAGACAGACTGTGCAGAAAGGTCTCTCCAAGTTCGAAGAGACACTCGCTCAGCAGCACGGGGAAAAGAGAATGAGAAGAAAGGCTGCAGTCCAGGCAGACAGACCAGCGTCAGACTTCATCTGTGCCCTCTGCCACAGGGACTGTCATTCCCGCGTCGGACTGGCCAGCCACACCTGTCGCTGTACCAGAATGGACACCTAGAGCGCAACTCCATAGTCGTCCGAGACTGAAGGATGCCTACCTACCTTATCTATACTAGAAATGTATAAATATTATTATCTCCTCCACTGATTCTTATCATTCATATTTGCATCTGAACCCTGTTTTTTTTGTTTTGTTTTGTTTGTTTGTTTTTGTTTTGTTTGTTGTTTTTTTTTTGGGGGGGGAGGGAGAGGGGGGGGGGGGGGGATGACTGATCAATGAAAGTGGCCTCCCTTTCGCTCCGTCGATTTGTGTTGGTCCTTGAAAAACTGGAATTCGAAGTTTGTTTGTTTTTTTAACAAAGTTTGTTCCTTGCTGTGTAAAAATTATATCTTCAGTAAATTCTTACGATATCGTAAGCTAGAGGATGATTATTATTGCCATTATATCCCCCCCTCTCTCTCTCTCTCTCTCTCTCTCTCTCTCTCTTTGCCTCTCTCTCTGTCCCTCTGTGTCTCTGTATCTCCCCCCCCCCACCCCCCCACCCCCCAACATGCACTGAATGCCATGGTCTGTTCTCCAGTAAACGACAGATTACATTCCTTGCATTTTTGATGTGTGATAATACTCGGGGGACTCTTTTGTGTCAGTGTGATGTTTGATCGCGTGTGGTGTTTGTGCACGCGGGCATATGCATGGCATGCGTGCGTGAAACATGAGAGCGTTCGTGTATGGTGTGCATGTACGCGCGCGCGCGCGCGCGCGTGTGTGTGTGTGTGTGTGTGTGTGTGTGTGCGTGTGTGTGTGTGTGTCTCTCTCTCTCTCTCTCTCTCTCTCACACACACACACACACACACACGCGCGCGCGCGCGCGCGCGCGCGCGCGCACACACACAGATGAGAAGAGACGTGGAGACCTGCCGCTCAGCTTTCACGGCTATTAACAGCCTGATTCTGATACTTTCAGTAATAATACCAAATGGTCGTTCTCTAATCCTGGTGATTTTACACACCGCCATTGGCCTATGACTCTGCAGAGGATATAAGCAGTGACTTATTCCCCTCACGACGATCATAGGACCCAGGCCACGGAGGTGAACCTTGAAGAAAGCATCTCAGATCATTGTGAGGGGTAAGGACGAAGTCATGGAGGTGAACCTTGAAGAAAGCATCTCAGATCATTGTGAGGGCTAAGGACTAAGTCATGGCAAGTCAACAGAAAGACGATAGGAGACGCGAGTTTGGGTGTGTCGGTGGGGAAGGGGTGGGGGGGGGGGGGATGCAGGAAAAGAAGTAGAAGACGTAGAAAAAAATATAGAAGCAATCAAATCAAGAAGTAGTAAAAAAAAAAAAAAAAAAGTAGATTTAGAGCAGAAATGATGTTTTCAACTAAACGGAGATGTGGAAAATGAAAAGAAGTAGGAAAAAAGAAAAGAAATAGGAAAAAGAAAACAAAAAAGGAAGAAATAGAAGAAATCAAAGTTGTATAAGAGAAGAAAAAATACCACCAACACCACCACCAACAACAACAATAAATAACAACAAGCAAGTAATCCCGTCCAAGCTGCTATCTAAATAATCCAGTTACCACAGGTCTATGTGGAAAAGGGAAAAAATTGAAAGAAAAACAACAAATAACAACAAACAGCAACAACGACAACGACAGTTACAACAACAACAAAAATCCGTCTCAGCTAAGTTTCACCTGATCCAGTAAGTGAAGTACCAAAGTGCAGAAGACGAAAAACTGACAGAAGAAGAAGAAGAAGAAGAAGAAGAAGAAGTCAGACCAACAACAACGGCAAAAATAACAAATGCGCCCCAGCTATTTTCTTTCCTATCCAGTCACTATCGCGTGGTGTGAACAGAGGTGGAAGAAGGTAAACACCATTATCAACATCAGCAACAATATCAGCAACGACAAGAACCGAAAAGTCAGCAGCAACACAAACAACAACAAATCCATCCCAGCCTTTTTACACTTGATCCACTGACCACAGGTTGCGTACATCAAGAGGGAGAAAGAAAGAAAGAAAAGGAAAAAGGAAAGAGAAGAAAGAAAGAAGAAGAAGAAGAAGAAAAGAAGAAGAAGAAGAAGAAGAAGAGGAGGAGGAGGAGGAGGAGGAGGAGGAGGAGGAGAAGAAGAAGAAAAAAAAAAAAAGAAGAAGAAGAAAAAAAAGAAAAAGAAGAAGACGAAAACGAAGAAGAAGGAAAAGAAGAAGAAGAAGAAGAAGAAGAAGAAGAAGAAGAAGAAGAAAGAGAAGATGAAGGAAGAGAAGGATGAGAAAGAGGGGGAAGGAGGAGGAGGAGGAGGAGGAGGAGGAGGAGGAGGAGGAGGAGGAGGAGGAGGAGGAGGAGAACAACAACAACAACAACAACAACAACATTACCAACAACAACAACCCCGTCCAAGCTATTTTCTACCTGATTCAATTACCGCTGGCCGTGATTCCAAAAAGAATAACGGGAAGAACAAGCAAAGGTTTGACAACAACAACAACAGCTCCCAACAACAAAACCTTGCTATTTTCCTTCTCACCCAATTACCTCTTGTCGTGGTGCGGAAGAAGATGACGAAGAGGAGGAGGAAAAAGAAGAAGCCGAACAAGACAACAACAACAACAACAACAGCAAATCCGTCTTGCTATTTTCCGCGTGATCCCATTAGTGAATTACCGTGAGAAGGACGAGTAGCAGCAGCAGCAGCAGTTTTAGACCCAGCAGCAGGAATAGCAGTGTGAGGAGCAGGGATGCAAGGTGCGGTCCTCTATGAGATGGACACAGGGAGTGTTCGCTATTAAACGTGACAGCGACTTTTCCTTAAGATTCATCTCCACTCTCTCTCTCTCTCTCTCTCTCTCTCCTCTCTCTCTCTCTCTCTCTCTCTCCTATCTATCTATCTCTCTCTCAACCCTAGTGGAAGGAGACAGTTTCTGGTACTAGTTAACAAAAGAAATGATCATTTTTCCAGGGACTGTTAACATTACAAGAATGGCTCAGGTGTAATCTACCTTATGCTCATACACTCAGAAGTGCGTGTGCTTTCGGTGACACAGATTAGAAACAGGGTCCGCGTGAAATGATTTTGGAGCAATCAACAGATTGACACAAATACAGCAAAATTTCACACACAAAACTTTCCTTTTGACTCAAGATTCACACAATTTTGTTTTTCAATCAAACAAAGTGACAGCCTAGCTTCACTCCGACTGGGCCACACACAGTTTGAGTCATTAAGCATTTTGAAGGCTCAGGGTCGTTTTTGCTCTTAGGCATTTATCTGTTGCAGTCATGTTGAAAAAGAAGCACCTACCTAGGATCCTTCATCAGTTGTATGGGACCCATAGCTGAAGTCCTCTCAAGGGGTAGCACAACCACAGCACTGTCCAGGTTAAAACACGTCATCAAGGAAACGAACATCTCCATGACACACGAGGCCAGGGACCTGCTTGCCCTTGCACATTCCATCTTCATGGACGTAGGCAAGACATGGGCTCTCACGGCGGATACGAAGAGAAGAATCTAAGCCGTGAAAGTGAGATGTTACCGCATGATCTTAATCATCAGATACACTGATCATATTACCAGTCAACAAATGAGTCCAATACACTGATCATATTACCAGTCAACAAGTCAGTCCAATACACAGGGCCATACAAGGTGTGCTGACATCAGTCAAGAAAAGGAAACTACAGTGGTATGGCCATGTAACGAGGTTCACCAGCCCTGCTGAAACAGTCCAGGGAACTGTTCAAAGAGGGAGACAGAAGGAGACAACAGAAACACCTTGCTGAAACAGTCCTGCAGGGAACTGTTGACAGAGGCAGACAGAAGGAGGCAACAGAAACACCTTGCTGAAACAGTCCTCCAGGGAACTTTTGAAAGAGGGAGACAGAAGGAGACAACAGAAACGCCTTGCTGAAACAGTCCTCCAGGGAACTGGTGAAGGAGGGAGACACAAGGAGAAAACAGAAACACCTTGCTGAAACAGTCCTCCAGGGAACTGTTGAAAGAGGGAGACAGAAGGAGACAACAGAAACGCCTTGCTGAAACAGTCCTCCAGGGAACTGGTGACAGAGGCAGACAGAAGGAGGCAACAGAAACACCTTGCTGAAACAGTCCTCCAGGGAACTTTTGAAACAGGGAGACAGAAGGAGACAACAGAAACACCTTGCTGAAACAGTCCTCCAGCGAACTGGTGACAGAGGCAGACAGAAGGAGACAACAGAAACGCCTTGCTGAAACAGTCCTCCAGGGAACTGTTGAAAGAGGGAGACAGAAGGAGACAACAGAAACGCCTTGCTGAAACAGTCCTCCAGGGAACTGTTGAAGGAGGGAGACACAAGGAGACAACAGAACACCTTGCTGAAACAGTCCTCCAGGGAACTGTTGAAAGAGGGAGACAGAAGGAGGCAACAGAAACACCTTGCTGAAACAGTCCTCCAGCGAACTGGTGACAGAGGCAGACAGAAGGAGGCAACAGAAACACCTTGCTGAAACAGTCCTCCAGGGAACTTTTGAAACAGGGAGACAGAAGGAGACAACAGAAACACCTTGCTGAAACAGTCCTCCAGCGAACTGGTGACAGAGGCAGACAGAAGGAGACAACAGAAACGCCTTGCTGAAACAGTCCTCCAGGGAACTGGTGACAGAGGCAGACAGAAGGAGACAACAGAAACGCCTTGCTGAAACAGTCCTCCAGGGAACTGTTGAAAGAGGGAGACAAGGAGACAACAGAAACACTTTGCTGAAACAGTCCTCCAGGGAACTGTTGACAGAGGGAGACAGAAGGAGACAACAGAAACACCTTGCTGAAACAGTCCTCCAGGGAACTGTTGACAAAGGGAGACAGAAGGAGACAACAGAAACGCCTTGCTCAAACAGTCCTCCAGGGAACTGTTGACAAAGGGAGACAAGGAGACAACAGAAACACCTTGCTGAAACAGTCCTCCAGGGAACTGTTGACAAAGGGAGACAAGGAGACAACAGAAACACCTTGCTGCAACAGTCCTCCAGGGAACTGTTGATAAAGGGAGACAAGGAGACAACCTAAGCACCTTGCTGAAACAGTCCTCCAGGGAACTGTTGAAGGAGGGAGACAGAAGGAGACAACAGAAATGCCTTGCTGAAAAAGTCCTCCAGGGAACTGCTGAAAGAGGGAGACAGAAGGAGACAACAGAAACACCTTGCTGAAACAGTCCTCCAGGGAACTGTTGAAAGGAGGGAGACAGAAGGAGACAACAAAAACGCCTTGCTGAAACAGTCCAGGGTACTGTTCAAAGAGGGAGACAAGGAGACAACAAAAACGCCTTGCTGAAACAGTCCTCCAGGGAATTGTTGAAAGAGGCAGACAGAAGGAGACAACAGAAACACCTTGCTGAAACAGTCCTCCAGGGAACTGTTGAAAGAGGGAGACAGAAGGAGACAACAACAGAAACACCTTGCTGAAACAGTCCTCCAGGGAACTGTTGAAGGAGGGAGACACAAGGAGACAACAGAAACACTTTGCTGAAACAGTCCTCCAGGGAACTGTTCAAAGATGGAGACAGAAGGAGACAACAGAAACGCCTTGCTGAAACAGTCCTCCAGGGAACTGGTGAAAGGAGGGAGACAGAAGGAGACAACAGAAACGCCTTGCTGAAACAGTCCAGGGAACTGTTCAAAGAGGGAGACAGAAGGAGACAACAGAAACGCCTTGCTGAAACAGTCCTCCAGGGAACTTTTGACAAAGGGAGACAGAAGGAGACAACAGAAACACCTTGCTGAAACAGTCCTCCAGGGAACTGGTGAAAGGAGGGAGACAGAAGGAGACAACAGAAACGCCTTGCTGAAACAGTCCAGGGAACTGTTCAAAGAGGGAGACAGAAGGAGAAAACAGAAACGCCTTGCTGAAAAAGCCCTCCAGGGAACTGTTGAAAGAGGCAGACAGAAGGAGACAACAGAAACGCCTTGCTGAAACAGTCCTCCAGGGAACTGTTGACAAAGGGAGACAGAAGGAGACAACAGAAACACCTTGCTGAAACAGTCCTCCAGGGAACTGTTGAAAGAGGGAGGCAGAAGGAGACAACAACAGAAACACCTTGCTGAAACAGTCCTCCAGGGAACTGTTGAAGAAGGGAGACAGAAGGAGACAACAGAAACACCTTGCTGAAACAGTCCTCCAGGGAACTGTTGACAAAGGGAGACAGAAGGAGACAACAGAAACGCCTTGCTGAAACAGTCCTCCAGGGAACTGTTCAAAGAGGGAGACAGAAGGAGACAACAGAAACACCTTGCTGAAACAGTCCTCCAGGGAACTGTTGAAAGAGGGAGACAGAAGGAGACAACAGAAAGAAACATGACGGACCGACAACACCGCAGGTGACAGAGAAAACACATTTGCAGAAACCCGAGCCTCGGCACAAAACCGGCAGAATGACTCCCATCACTCCCCGAGGAGTTGGGGGAGCAGCAGAAGCCCAGGCAGGACCGGAGGAGCCTGTCTTGTTCTACAGTTGTACTGTCTTGTTCTAGAGTTGCCCATCTAAAGAGGCCGAGAGCTCTCTCTCTCTCTCTCTCTCTCTCTCTTAGTAATTTATCCATGGGGCTGCTAAATCCAACGAATATAAACAACACAAGTCTAACACCACACGAACACGACCACAGAAGAACACACTCTGTGTGTCAAAGGTCAGCATGGCAGCTTTGTTATGTAGACTCAAGATTCGGGGTTTACCTTTGCACCGGAGAGGGCGATAGGCTTATTTTGCGCATGCATAATTGATGTAAACAAAAGATGCTTAAAATAGCACAGCTTTCCGGAGAATCTTACGACGCAGGGAAGAAAGGTCTTCACTGTATAAACCAAATATGATGAGGGTAACGAAATAGAAAACATGTGTTTTGTATGATAGTATCAACAGCATTAATATCATGAGTTTTAAAATAATAATATATATACTTACATCACGTTCATAAGGAAGAATGTACCAAGTAGTGTTAATGTATGATCAAGATAGAATTCTGCATGTACATACTGTCAGGGAAGAATGTTTCGTTGCAGTTACGGTGAATTTTGTTCTGATTATGTAAAATTGATGTATATTTCTTGTTGCGTACTCATGTGAATAGGCTGATGGCCTCACATTAAAGTCACGAGTCACGAGTCTCTCTCTCTCTCTCTCTCTCTTCTCTCTCTCTCTCTCTCTCTCCTGTGTGTTGAGGTCACCACTACACGCAGTCCTGCTGGTCAGTCAACTATCTGCTGGGTCCAGTGCTGGGGTGAATCTCTGTTCACAAGCTGGTTCAGTCTTCCCGCGGGCAGGGCCCCAGGGTCTGAGGGGAAATGGGGCGTCTTTGCATCTTTCCGTCGGCGTCCTTCGCCGTTATCTGTGACGTAAAATTTCCTGCAACGGCGAGCGTTTATTATGGAAAGAAAGGGGTGGAATGTCAACGTGCGTCGAACATTAGTTCTGTGGCGTCATGTATTCACAAAGGATTGCAAGTCAGCCGCCTCTTTCACCTGTCCATGCAGGTGGCCATGACATAAAATGCTGACTGCAGGGCCGATCAGACACGTGGACAGTTAAATGACGACGACAGAAAACCATCCGCTGACTATTCTAGCCTGCCGACAGTTACCTGTCGTTCACGGATGATACATGATCACTTGAAACCCGTCTTTTGGATAGTTCCTTATATGGCAAGTCTCGTGAGAATTGTCTTCTCTTGCTAAAATAGTTGTTCCCAGTTTTCACTCTCCACGGACTCTGATGTCGAAGAAGGCGGATTCTGATGCAGAAGAAGGCGAAGAAACAGACAACAAAAATACATGCAGCTATTTTCCACCTGATTCAGCTAGTGAATTACCACCGATTCTGGTGTAGAAAATGGAAAACAACAACAATACATACGTAATATTTTCAGTGAATTACCACTGAAAAAGAAGAACAAGAACAAGAACAAGAACAACAACTACAACTACAACAATAACAAGAAGAAGAAGAGCAACAACAACACCACCACCAACAACAGCAACAACAACAACGATACATACTCCGGTTTTCCACCTGATCTGGTTACCATTGTTTGTAGAGTGGCGGTGTGTCCTGTTTTACAGCGAACACTTTCAACAAGACAAGTAATCTGATTAAAAGCATCAAACAAAAGAAAAACGAGAGAAAAAAAATGAACTCGCCCCGTGCACAAGAACGCTGTTCACTACCTCTTCCACCAGCACCACTACTAGCAAAGCACATAGATGAATGAATCTTTAATGGGTAAAGAACCAGGGTCGTTGAAGGCCTTGTCACAAGTCTCTCCAGTAAAACGTATTTACAAAACAAACAAACAAGCAACAACAAAAAGTTAGCTCAAAGGAAAAATGGCGTAAAATAAATTTTTAAAAAGTAATCCAGCTGTAACGCTGCTTTGTTATAATCAAACTAATGATTTTTTTTTCATTTGAACATGCGCGCGCATGCATGCAGTCATGAACGCACGCGCGCGCACACACACACACACACACACACACACACACACACACACACACACACACACACACACACACGCACGCACACACGCACACACACGCCTGCACACATACACACGCACACTTTAAATTCATTTGTTCATTTACTCATATATCACCAAGACATTTATCAACGCGTATTACATACATTCGTCCGCAAGCTGGTTTCTATGTGTAGTTCAGTCACGCGAATCAAGCAAACGTAACTTCATTTCATTTCTGATCGTTGATAACCAAGGAATATCATGCGATACAGCTGGAAGCATGTTCCATTCCTTGCTGCCATTGTGACGAAGACTTGTTTTGAAAAGGTCTAAAGTCGGTTTGGAGAGAAGTCAAGAGATTAATGGTGGAGAAGCAAACGAAAACCAATAACTTTGAACATTTTGAGGGTGTACAGTGACTAACTCTGTGCAGAAGGTCTAAGGTGTCATATCTAAGACATTCACGACAAAGCAGTATCTTTAGGCTGAATGTCACTTCTTGTCACTGTACCTCACCTACGTGTTTCTCTAATAAACAAAGTGATTTCTGAGTGGATGGAACCACCTCAGTAGCAGTCCAAACGAGCCCGAATGAAAGTAAAATAATATATACAGCTGGAATGTTCATCTGGAAGATGCTTGATCTGTGAAAACTGGAGATACCACATGGAACATGTGTGAGACTGCAGATCTGTTCACGCCAGGAACGATTCGGTATCAATGAAGATGCCTAATAATTCATATTCTGTGACATGCGGGAAGGGAATGGGAGGAGGAGGAGCAGCAGCAGAAGAAGAAGCTGATGATGATGATGATGATGACGATGACGATGATGATGATCACACACACACACACACACACACACACACACACACACACACACACACACACACACACACGATGATGAAGAAGGAGAAAAAAAAGAGCACCAACATCAACGTCAACAACTCTCTCCAGCATGTCTACCCTAATCCAATTATCACGTGCCAGACGACGTTTGCTGTGTCTTGTCTCTGAAGTGAAGATCCCCGAAGGGCTAATCTTCTCAGCAACATACCTACATCCTTTGCCCCATCTCTCCCCTCCTCCCTTCCGATGGATGCTCTCTTCTCTCCCTTTCTGGCATGACCGTCACCACTGCTACAGCATCCTGCTTGCACGTGCACACAGGCGTTAGAGTCATGGATTTAGACAGCTTTTGATCAGCGAGAAAAAGGAAAGCACTTGATTTGCCTTGATGATGAAAGTTGAACCTGTCATCGCCTTGCTTTGGTCTGCTGTTCTCTCAGCAGGGAATGCTAGCTTGATTGAAAGAAAAATTGAGAAAGAAGAGGAAGAAGAGGGGGGGAGGAACAAACAGAGAAACGGCTGGGATGGGGGAGGGGTGGACAGGAAGATGAGGAAAGGTAAGACAAGGAGGAGAAAAAAAAATAAGAGGGTGAAAAGGAAGAGAAGGAAAATGAACACAAACTAACATGAAAAAGATATGGTGAAAAAGAAAAGGAGGAAGAAGAAGAGGGAGGGGAAAACAACGAAGAAGAGCAAGAACAACATAGTGGAGAAAACAGAGAAGAGACAGACTTTGAAGACAAAGAAGAAGAAGAAGAAGAAGAAGAAGAAGAAGAAAGAAGAAGAAGAAGAAGAAGAAGAAGAAAAAGAGGAAGAGGAAGGAGAGAGAGAGAGAGAGAGAGAGAGAGAGAGAGAGAGAGAGAGAGAGAGAGAGAGAGAGAGAGAAGACGAGAAGACGGAGAAGAGGAGGAAGAAGAACAAGAAGAAGAAGAAAAAAGAAGAAAGAGAAAAGGATAAAGAAGTAGAAGAGCAACAACGCCAACAATAACGTTTAAAAGCACACCCCAACTACCTTCCCCTGATCCAATTATCACGTACCAGCCGCTGTGTGGCGGTGTCCTATCTCTCGGCTACAGATCCCCCAAAGGACCTTTGTTCTCAGACACAGATGTACACCCAGGAGCACGCCCCCCTTCTGTTCCTGATCGATGCCAGACGCTTCATTGCCCCTTAATCTCCACCACCGTCACCACTGCTACAGTGCAATGCCTGCACGTGCATCCAAGCGATTAGACTAATGGAGCCAGGTAGAATCAGTTTGAAAAACAGTCAGTAAAGTTGCATCTCTTTTTTTCTCGGTTTTCTTGGTCATTCTTTAAATGGAAATGGAACACTGGTCTTTGGAGGGGAAAAAAAGAACAAGAACGATAAATGTGGGAGAAGAAAAAGAAGGAAAAGAATAAGGAGCAGGGGGAGTAGGACAAGAAGAAGAAGAAGAAGAGGAGGAGGAGTAGGAGGAGGAGAAGCAAGAAGAAGAACAACAACAGCAACAACAACAAAAACAATGACGACAACGACAAGAAGAAAAAGACAAAGCAGAGAGAAGAAGAAGAAGAAGAAGAAGAAGAAGAAGAAGAAAAGCAACAATAAAGTTTTTAAAAGAACACATCCCGACTATCTTCCCCTAATCCAATTATCACGTACCAGCCGCTGTGTGGCGGTGTCCTATCTCGCGGCTACAGATCCCTCAAAGGACCTTTGTTCTCAGACACAGATTTACACCCTGGGGCACGTCCCCCCTCTGTTCCTGATTGACGCCAGACGCTTCATTGGCCCTTTATCTCCATTTCTGCCACCACTGTCACCACCGCCACAGTGCAGTGCCTGCACGTGCATCCAAGCGATTAGAGTGACAGAGCCAGACAGTCAGCTTGAAAAAGTCAGTTCACTGGTTAAATCTGATTTTTTTTTTTCGGTTCGTTCGTAATCTTTAATACTGAGAATGCAAGACTGATCTTGGGGGGGGGGGGGGGGGGGGGGGAGAAGGATAAAAATTGTAGATAAGAACAGGGAAAGAAGAAGAAAAGAAGGAGGAGGAGGAGAGGAAGAACAACAACGACAACACTGATGACGATAACGACGACAACAACAACAACAATAACAACAACAACAATATGAAGAGGATGGAGGAGAAGAGGAAGAAGAAGGGGCTGAAGAAGAAGACGAAGAACGAAAAAGAGATCAAAAGCAGTGGAGGGAGAAGACAAGAAGGAGAGACAAAAGAAGAGGAAGATGAACAAAAGAAAAAAGATACAGAGGGAAGAAAAGGGCAGAGAAAAGACAGAAAAACACAAGGAAGAAGAAGACGAAAAAGAGCAGGGAGAAAAGAGAAAGAAGGAGAAGGAGAAGAATGGGAAGAAGAACTAGATAAAAAAAAAAGAGGATTAGAAGAGGGAAGAGAACAGAGAGAAGCATATAATCAGACGAGGAGAAAGAAAACGAAAAGGAACAAAGAGCACGGAGAAGAAGTAGAAGGAAAAGAGAGAAACAGGAAGAAGAGGTGGAGGAGGTTGAAGAACTGCATGCAGAAGAAGGGAAAAAAAAAGAAGATATAAACAAAAAGAGAAAGAAAGAGACAGTGAAGCAAAGAAAGAACAAGGAGGAAGAGATAATCAGGCTAAAGAGGAGGAAGAACAAATGATGGAGGAGTGGAGGAAGAGGTGAAGGAAGAGGAGGAAGAGAAGGAGGAGGAGAAGACGAGGAGGAGGGGAGATCCAGGGGGAGGAGGAGAAAATATAGGGAGGAGGAGGTAGATTAAAAGGAGGAGGAAAGGAGAAGAGCATGACGGAGGAGGGGGAGGAGTGTGGATAATGAGAAGAGGGAGAAGAAGACAAGGGAGAAGTTGTAGAAGGAGTGTGTGGGAGGGAAGGGGAGAGAATGAGGGAAGAAAAACAAAGAAGAGAAGATGAGAGAGAATACGATGAGAGTGAAGGAAACGAGGGAGAAGAAAAGAAGGAGGAGGAGGAGGACAGAAGAAGAAGAAGAAGAAGAAGAAGAAGAAGAAGAAGAAGAAGAAGAAGAAGAGAAGAAGAAGAAGAGAAGAGGAAGAAGAAGAAGAAGAAGAAGAGGAAGAAGAAGAAGAAGAACAACAACAACAACAACAATAACAACAACAACAACAACAACAACAACAACAACAACAACAACAATAACGGCAAAATCCACACTGTTTCCCCTTTATCCGGCAGACATCTGGTGACGTCCTGTCTCCCAGCTAAAGATCCCCCGGGTGATTGGAGTTTTCAGACACAGACTCCCTCAGGCTCAGCCACCCTTCTCCCACCAGCCGATGCCTTTCGTGTCCCCCATTTCGGCCTCTGCTGTCCCCACTGCTACAGTACATACATAGCATACTCACGCACCCATGGAACAGAGACGTGGAATCAGATATAATGAATGTTTTTTGTTTGTTTTTTATAAATCGATTTGCTTCAATGAGTAAACCTGAATTTTTCACCCAGTCTTAGGTTGATTCCTCATTTTCAAAACAAGAGATGTTCATTTGATCCAGGACGCCAGCAACAACAATAGCAAGGACTAGAGCAAAAACAAGATTATACATATCCCAGCTAATGCTCCCTGATCGGATTACCGTTGGTCATCGCGCGGCAAGAGGTGACCTGTCTCACCGCTTAAGACCTAGGAAGGACCACTGTCCTACAAGAAACAGAATCCCCCCCCCCCCCCCCCCCCCCCCCCCCCCCCCCCCCCCCCCCCCCCCCCGAGGCCAGTACCAGCTCTCCTCCGCCAGATCAATACGAAAGTCTTCATTACACATCTCTCCCTCTCCTCCCACCCTCCTCCACTCCCTGGCCTCTCCCATCTCCCTCCCCACCACCACCACCATCACTGTCATCACACCAAATCAACATGGGGAACCCAACCGACAGGACGATCTTGCCAGATATATAGTTAGCCTTTAACGGAGCAAACTCATTTGCTTCAAGGCAAGAGGTGGAAGGGAGGGGCGGAGGTGGGGAGGAAGGGACATACTCTGAAATGGAAGAGATATTCACAGTCGGAGAAAGGGAATGCAAGATTTTTAGTTGAAGAAGAAAGAACAGAGGAAACAGTGGGGGGGGGGGGGGGGGGGGGGGGACCCAGCAAAGACAACGATAATTCTTCCAATAAAATAAAAGATGATGTTGCATCCCATCTCTGTTGAACTCACAGTCCCTAAAATACAAACATGCACATCTTCATTTTAAAATAGGAATATAAGATTTTTACAAGAAAAAGATAGAAAAACACAATCGACAATGACTATATCACAATTATAATCATAATCATAATCATGTATTCAATGATTCATATGAATCCCACCTCAAATGACTTCAAAGCGCTAATGAGAAAATACATGCTTAGACTAAAACAGGGATACTTAAATGACTTCGAAGAGGAAGAAGGAAGAAAAAAAGTCCAATGACAATAACTGTGCTGTAATTACCATTGTGTTAATGATTAGAACACTGATAATGCTGATGATGCTGATGATGATGATGATGATGATGATGATGAAGAAGATTGTGGTGGTGGTGGTGGTGGTGGTGGTGAGAAAATACATAAACAAATAAATAAATAAATAAATGAAGAAACAAATGAATAACTAAAAGTAGTTAATGTAATGATAATAATTCATATGCGCCCTATACAAAAACAAACAAGTAAATGATCATGCACCTGTCTACCATCACTCGTACTGCACACAAGTACGCACATCAATACAATGATACCACCACTCCACTTTATCTCCGGACCATACACACCCAAAAGCATAGATATAATCACACACACACACACACACACGCGCGCGCGCGCGCGCGCGCGCGCAAAATGTCAGCGAGACAAAGACAGAGTACTATAATCATCATATCAGGATAAAACAGACAAAATCAAAACACAACTACCATACATTGGAAAAAAAGTATCCCTGAAATCAGTGAATGGAAGAAGTGAAGAAAATGAGAAAGGTTTTAGCCTAAATCTGACAGTGTAAAGTAACAGACAAGACGAACTGAAAATGGAAGTTCATGAGGTGGATAACGTTTATGAAAGATGCGTGAATCATCAGATGAACAGACAGAACGTGAAAGGATGATCAGATGAACAAGTTCAGACAAACACGATGGTGCTGTGTCTCAATCAAGACATCGCAGCAAAGAGCTCCAAGCTTCCATTCAACTGTAGACAGTAAAACCTGTGCAGATCGGGAAGCACAAAGGCAACATGCTCTCCTTTAGGTGCTTTGAAAATGAGGCAGCAGAACGGTTTATTAATCACAATTCATCTCCAAGATTCTGATGGAATAAAACAAGTAAAGCATTACACTGGCCTAGTCGAGAGAGAGAACCAGAGATTGTGACAAACAAGTAAAGCATTACATTAGCCTAGTCGAGAGAGAACCAGAGATTGTGACAAACAAGTAAAGCATTACACTGGCCTAGTCGAGAGAGAACCAGAGATCGTGACAAACAAGTAAAGCATTACATTAGCCTAGTCGAGAGAGAACCAGATTGTGACAAACAAGTAAAGCATTACACTGGCCTAGTCGAGAGAGAACCAGAGATCGTGACAAACAAGTAAAGCATTACATTAGCCTAGTCGAGAGAGAACCAGAGATTGTGACAAACAAGTAAAGCATTACATTGGCCTAGTCGAGAGAGAACCAGAGATTCTGACAAAAGTGTTTGAAGCTTCTGTGAAAAGTAACTATTTCATGGAGTCAGTCATCTGGATTTCAAGATAAGCGGTTTGTCCAAAAGGAGAAAAAAAACGTGTTCTTTCTGTTTTCCTTACAGTCCAATTACAACTGATCAGAGGAGTCTAGCGTGCTGTCTGGCAGCTAAACACTTCCAGAAAGCACCCAGGTTCTCACAGAAACCCAGTCCTATCCCCCAGGCACGTCCAGCAGTCTGACCGATCGATGCCAGACCGTTTTAATTAATAGTCCTCTGTCCCCGTCCTGGCCACTAACTACCATCGCCACAACCACCAAACACACACACAACTCGTACAGCGAGGAAGCCGGATGTCATTAGAAGTAAAAAGGGGACGCTCGATTGGCCTCATGGTTGTTCCTTATGGTGTGTGTGTGTGTGTGTGTGTGTGTGTGTGTGTGTGTGTGTGTGTGTGTGTGTATGTGTGCGTCTGCGTGCGTGCGTGCGTGCGTGCGTGCGTGCGTGCGTGCGTGCGTGCGTGCGTGCGTGCGTGTGTGTGTGTGTGTGTGGTGTGTGTGTGCGTGCGTGTGTGTGTGCGCTTCCAAATGTACGTCTGAAGTGGGGGTGGGGGAACTCAGAACTTTTCACACACCCTCTGAATATTCTCCTTAATAGCTCTTGAAATCCTGAATGTTGTGTTCAGCTCAGAGAGGGTAAATAATATTGAAAAAGTTTCAGTTAAGGTCATATGGAACCCTTCACGTATTTCCTTCAAATAAAACAACGCAAACACGGCACACACCTTTTTTCCAGTCATAATCAAAAAGGACAAGAATGATGGAGCTGATGCCAAGGAGTTCTACTGTGGTCGAGATCTATAGGGCAGGGCTGTACACTAGGCTGTCTTTCCTAATATTCCCAGCGTCAAACAGGTCCGAGGATACAAAGACCTAGCACACAGGTGATTTTAGTCAATGGCACTGTAGAATGGGCACCAGTACCCATCTTGTTCTTCACAATGATATTTTGCTGTAAGAGAGAAAGACAGCGCAGAAGAAGGACAAGACGAGGTAACAGAGGAGAACAAGAAGGAAATAAGGATGAAAGAACAATAACAACCAGAAGAAGTACAAGACGAGGTAAGAGAGGAGAAGGAAATAAGGATGAAAGAACAATAACAACCAGAAGAAGTACAAGACGAGGTAAGAGAGAAGAAGGAAATATGGATGAAAGAACAATAACAACCAGAAGGGTGCTAAAGGAGACTGCAGATCTCGGCCAGGTCCAATGAATAACGGATCGTTGAAACTGGTTCATCTTGCTGAACGAATCCTTGATCTGCTTTTGATTGCAGTCCACATCACGGGGTCCACACCCAAACTTGCTGGATTGGTGCTCGGGTCACAGTTCATCTTTCCCCCAGCTTTCGTTGAAAGTACTTGCACAGACTTTACATTGTCTACCTGAATGGATCCTAAATCTGACTGGATATCCAGATCCACACTAAAACGTCATTAGTTCATAACTGGATCCTGTTCTATCAACTTATGTGAAAACCGATTCTGTCGTTTTGGATCCTCCCACAGATCTGGATCGACACCATCACATCTGATGGGTTTGTCCTTGGGACACTGTCATGCATTTACCACTTCAGTTAAAACTGATTTCGTAGTTTTTGTGTGTGCAAGAAACAAACAAACAGTCACAGGTACAAACAGAACTTCCATGAGAAGGCACAACAAAAGTTCTACAAAATACAAGAAACAAAGGAACACCGAACAGAAACAATACCACTGGCATTATTCACGATCCAAGAACTACGGGCCATGCTGTGGCGGAGACCTGTCGTGTGTGTGAACACAGCAGAGAGGTCCGTCTTGTGGCACAGCCTCACTGGGGCAATGAAATGTCCTGTTGGTTCCACAGACGAGTCAAGCTGATAGGTCAGTTGTCAACAGGGGTCCTCGTGCGGGAATGGAGGCCGACCTTTGACACGTGGCGTCAGCTGCACATGTTGCAGGGAAAGGAGGTCAGGCAGATCGGGGGCCTTGCTTCCCCTTGCTCCTCCTGGCCTGAAGGGCGGCCGCTCTGTACAACCCCCAAATCTTTATGCCCCGATGGTAACCGTGTCTCCAGCAAGGTGTATCAAGGCCAGCTTGTTCCAAAGTGACCGTGTTCACATAGCTATATCAAGGCCAGCTTGTTCCAAAGTGTCCACATAGCTATATCAGGGCCAGCTGGTTCCAAAGTGACCGTGTCCACGTAGCTATATCAAGGCCAGCTTGTTCCTAAGTGTCCACACAGCTATATCAAGGCCAGCTTGTTCCAAAGTGGCCGTGTCCACGCAGCTATATCAAGGCCAGCTTGTTCCAAAGTGGCCGTGTCCACACAGCTACATCAAGACCAGCTTGTTCCAAAGTGACCGTGTCCACATAGCTATATCAAGGCTAGCTTGTTCCAAAGTGACCGTGTCCACATAGCTATATCAAGGCTAGCTTGTTCCAAAGTGACCGTGTCCACATAGCTATATCAAGGCTAGCTTGTTCCAAAGTGACCGTGTCCACATAGCTATATCAAGGCCAGCTCGTTCCAAAGTGACCGTATCCACATAGCTATATCAAGGCCAGCTTGTTCCAAAGTGACCATGTCCACATAGCTATATCAAGGCCAGCTCGTTCCAAAGTGTCCACATAGCTATACCAAGACCAGCTTGTTCCAAAGTGACCGTGTCCACATAGCTATATCAAGGCTAGCTTGTTCCAAAGTGACCGTGTCCACATAGCTATATCAAGGCCAGCTCGTTCCAAAGTGTCCACATAGCTATATCAAGGCCAGCTTGTTCCAAAGTATCAACATAGCTATATCAAGGCCAGCCCGTTCCAAAGTGACCGTGTCCACATAGCTATTTCAAGGCCAGCTCGTTCCAAAGTGGCCGTTTGCACATAGCTATATCAAGGCCAGCCCGATCCAAAGTGACCGTGTGCACATAGCTATATCAAGACTAGCTCGTTCCAAAGTGGCCGTGTGCACATAGCTATATCAAGGCCAGCCCGTTCCAAAGTGACTGTGTGCACATAGCTATATCAAGGCCAGCCCGTTCCAAAGTGACCGTGTGCACATAGCTATATCAATGCCAGCCCGTTCCAAAGTGACTGTGTGCACATAGCTATATCAAGGCCAGCCCGTTCCAAAGTGACCGTGTGCACATAGTTATATCAAGGCCAGCCCGATCCAAAGTGACCGTGTGCACATAGCTTTATCAAGGCCAGCTCGTTCCAAAGTGTCCACATAGCTATATCAAGGCCAGCTCGTTCCAAAGTGACCGTGTCAACATAGCTATATCAAGGCCAGCTTGTTCCAAAGTGACCGTGTCAACATAGCTATATCAAGCCCAGCTTGTTCCAAAGTGTCCACAGAGCTGTATTAAGGCCAGCTCTTCCAAAGTGTCCACATAGCTATATCAAGGCCAGCTCGTTCCAAAGTGTCCACATAGCTATATCAAGGCCAGCTCGTTCCAAAGTGTCCACATAGCTATATCAAGACCAGCCCGTTCCAAAGTGACCGTGTCCACATAGCTATTTCAAGGCCAGCCCGATCCAAAGTGACCGTGTGCACATAGCTATTTCAAGGCCAGCTCGTTCCAAAGTGGCCGTGTGCACATAGCTATATCAAGGCCAGCCCGATCCAAAGTGACCGTGTGCACATAGCTATACCCAAGACTAGCTCGTTCCAAAGTGACCGTGTGCACATAGCTATATCAAGGCCAGCCCGTTCCAAAGTGACCATGTGCACATAGCTATATCAAGGCCAGCCCGTTCCAAAGTGACCGTGTGCACATAACTATATGAAGGCCAGCCCGATCCAAAGTGACCGTGTGCACATAGCTATATCAAGGCTAGCTCGTTCCAAAGTGTCCACATAGCTATATCAAGGCCAGCTCGTTCCAAAGTGGTCGTGTCCACATAGCTGTATCAAGGCCAGCTCGTTCCAAAGTGTCCACATAGCTATAATAATAATAATAATAATGTATAATACTTATATAGCGCATTTCTTGTTGTACAACTCAATGCGCTTACATCCACCATTTGCACTTATTCATACAATAT
>CM065725.1:11656748-11664248 GCA_033310375.1 Conus canariensis | reverse complement strand
TCAGCTTAATCACCCCATCCATCCCCCCTCCCCCTCCCCCCCTCCTCGCATCCAGTGAATGGAGTTCTCACAAACAGACTGACCCCTTGGGCGTGAGCCCCTCCTTTCCTTGATCGATGCCAAACATTTCATTTCGCCCTTCACTTCCCTCAGTTCTGCCTCTGCCTCCACCAGTGCTACAACACATACCGCACTAATGCACCCAACGAATACAGAAGCAGAACCAGATACACTTAGGGTTTTTTTTTTAATCAAGGGAAACCTGAATTTTTCATTTAGTCACAGTCTTATTCCCCATTTTTGAATACACGATGTTTGTTTAATCCAGAATGGTGACAAAAAGAAAAAGAAAAAAACGAACAGTAACAACAGCTGCCGCAGCAACAACAATGACAAGAGCTAGAGCAACAACGAGAAGATTATACATATCCCAGCTAATGCTCCCTGATCGGATTACCGTTGGTCATCGCGCGGCGAGAGGTGACCTGTCTCACCGCTAAAGACCTAGGAAGGACCACTGTCCGACAAGAAACAGAATCACCCCCAGAGGCCAGTACCAGCTCTTCGCCGCCAGATCAATACGAGACTCTTAATTACACATCTCTTCCTCTCCCTCCTCGCCACCACCACCACCACCCTCACTGCCATCACATCAAAACCAGCATGAGTACCAGACGGACAGAATGATATTGCCAGATGTGGCATTGCCTTAGTTCAACAGTCCGAACTGAATTCGCTTCAAGGCAGGGGGCGGAGGGGAGTGAGGGGGAGGGGGAGGATACTCTGAAATTCCGGAGACCTTCCCGGTCAGAAAAAGGGAATACAAGGTTTCAAGTAAAAAGGAGACAGAGAGAGGAAGCATGGGGAAAACGCCAGTGACAACGATTATATTGCAGTAATAATAATTTATTATTGATTATTATAATGATGACGATTTATATGCTTATCAACATCTCTACTGAACTCTCGCCACATACAAGAACATGCCTTCATTCACTTTGAAATAGGAAATGAAAGATTTTTAATAAAAGAAGAAAAGAAGAGCAAAGAGAAAAAACGAAAAAAAAAAACAGCAACAGCAATGGTTATGTCACAATAATGATGATGGTAATTTATTTGAACCCTATCTCACCAACATCACCACCACCAACACTATTGCTACTGCTACTACTACCACTACAACAAAAACTACTACAACTACTACTACTACTACTACTAATGATAATATAATAATAATAATACGATAATAATAATCATCATCATCATCATAATGATGATGATAATGTTAATAATAATAATAATAATAGTAATTGCAATTGTAACAATACTAATCCAGTGCACCCAGCCCTCTTTGAGATCAGGACGCTAACCAAAGCAAACAAGTAAATGTTGGTACACCGGTCATTTTCATTCCCATTGCACACTAACACGCACATCAACATAACAACTCTACCTCCCTGTTGGCCTCCAAATCCTCCGCCGAGACCAAAAAAAAAAGACAATTATAACTACAACACACACACACACACACACACACCACACACACACACACACACACACACACACACACACCACATACAACACACATACAACCACACACGCATATGCACTCGCACATATTCACACACATACACAAACACAAATGCATGCACGAATGTATGCACACATGGGCGTGCGTGCACATACAGAGAGAGAGAGAGAGAGAGAGAGAGAGAGAGAGAGAGAGAGAGAGAGAGAGAGAGAGAGAAAATTGGGAGTGACAGAGAAACATAATGAGAGGGAGAAAGTGAGAGGAAGAGAGAGACAGACAGTCAGATAGATAGATAGACAGAGAGAGAGAGGGGGGGGGGGAGGCAGACAGACAGACAGACAAAGAGAGAGAGAGAGAGAGGAGAGAGGAGAGAGGAGAGAGAGAGAGAGAGAGAGAGAGAGAGAGAGAGAGAGAGAGAGAGAGAGACTGTATCGAGGCACTACAGACACTTTCAAAATACACATAGAAGTAGGCCTACCACAAAAAACAACACCTACATCCCTGAAATCAGTGAACGGAAGAAGTGAAGGACTAAAAACATAAATGGGATTTCATGTGATTCTGGAAGTTCAGTGACAGTCAGTGACGAACTGAAAACAAAAGTTCATGTGGTGGATCAGGTTCACGAGAGATGCATGTATCATCAGATGAACTGACCAGAACGTGAGAAGACATACTGACGAACACGTTCAGGTCAATAACATGGGGCTGTGCCAGGCAAGACGTTGAACCAAAAAGCGCCAGTAATTTTCCTTTCAACTGAAGACAGTGAAACCTGCCGATCGGGAGGCAGAGGGGCAACACGCTCTCCTTTAGGTGCTTTTCTTTCTTTCTTTCTGCGTACGCAGGCTGATACTCCTGCGGACACTGCCTGTATAGACAGGCAGTGGAGTTTTGTGTGTATGACCGTTTTTTTTTTTTTATCCCGCCATTAAGGCAGCCATACTCCATCTTCGGGGAAGATGCATGCTATGTGTAACTTATCCATACCAACGGCCAAACTGGCCTTCTCTTCCGAAAGTTGGTGATGGGATTTAACGTTGAAAATGAGGTCAGCAGCACAGTTTATCACCCTCTGCAATCTGTTTTTTAAGATTCTGATCGAATCCAGCAAGTAAAGCATTAAATTAGCAAGAGAGCATCAGACATTGTGATAAAAGAGGATGAAGCTTCGTTAGCAAGGTTTTCATACAGCCAGTCCTCTGGATTTGGATGTAAAAGGTTTGGCCAGAAGAAGAAGAAAAAAAACATGTTCCTTCAATTCTCTCTCCGGTCCAATTACAACTGATCAGAGGAGTCTGGCGTGCTGTCTGGCAGCTAAACACTTCCAGAAAGCACCCAGGTTCTCACAGAAACCCAGTCCTATCCCCCAGGCACGTCCAGCAGTCTGACCGATCGATGCCAGACCGTTTTAATTAATAGTCCTCTGTCCCCGTCCTGACCACTAACTACCATCGCCACAACCACCAAACACACACGTGCATTCAACTCGTACAGCGAGAAGCCGGATGTCATTAGAGGTAAAAAGGGAACGCTCGATTTGTCCCAGGGGTGTGTGTGTGTGTGTGTGTGTGTGTGTGTGTGTGTGTGTGTGTGTGTGTGTGTGTGTGTGTGTGTGTGTGTGTGGTGTGTGTGTGTGTGTGTGTGTGTGTGTGTGTGTGTGTGTGTGTGTGGCGCACGTACACACAATCACATGTTTCTATGTGTGTCTGTCTATCTGTCTGTCTGTCTGTCTGTGTTTGTGAGAGTGTGTCTGTGTGTCTGTGTGCATGAGTGTGTGTGTGTTGTGGGGTGTGTGTGTGTGTGTGTGTGTGTGTGTGTGCGCGCGCGCGCCCCCACTTATGGACTAAGGGTGAGTGGGGACCTCAGAATTTTTCACAGATCGCCTCAATATTCTTCCTAATTACCTCAGAGGGAATAAACACAATCGAACAAGTTTCAATTAAGGCTGCCCGGAACCCTTCATTTACTTTCTTTCATTAACACAGGGAGCAAAAATAACACACACAGATTTTTCCAACTATAGTCAAAAAGGACGGAAATGATGGCGTTAATGCCAGGAAGTTCCATTGTGGTCTAAAAAAAACATCAATGACAAGAAAAAAAAAATACCCCCGAAGGTGCGGGTAAGACCCAGAGAAGTACTGTCCTCAATGCTAAACAAACCAGCTGGGAGCAATCCTGCACCACCTTTGGAAGCATGCGCTGTGTTCACACAGGGTGCAGGCACGCACAGGCGTTCCATTAAGACGTCAAGGGACATACTTGCTCCCTGGCAGACGCCATTGTGCAATGGCCACTGGATGTGACAGGACAGAATCTCCACGAGAGCGTTCCCATGGGTGTACTGGCCTGTATTTCATAACTGCAGAGCTCCACTGGCAAAACACGCCATCGTCAAGCATGTTGCGGAGACCATAGACCTCCGCTATGGTCGAACAAACTATGGATCTTTAAAACTGGTTCAGCAGTTTTTGTGTCAACTTACTGAGCAAATCCCTGATCCCAGTCTACATCGCCGGATCCACACCCAAGCTCACCAGGTTCACCTGTGGGTCACAATTCAAGCTTCCAAACTTTCGAGGGAGGGACGGGCCCTTAGTGTCCAGCTATAGGGAAAGGAGGAGTGACGGGCCCTTAGTGTCCAGCTATAGGGAAAGGAGGAGTGGCGGGCCCTTAGTGTCCAGCTATAGGGAAAGGAGGAGGGACGAGCCCTTAGTGTCCAGCTATAGGGAAAGGAGGAGTGACGGGCCCTTAATGTCCAGCTATAGGGACGAGCCCTTAGTGTCCAGCTATAGGGATGAGCCCTTAGAGTCCAGCTATAGGCGCGAGCCCTTAGTGTCCAGCTGTAGGGAAAGAAGAAGTGACGAGCCCTTAGTGTCCAGCTATAGGGACAAGCCCTTAGTGTCCAGCTATAGGGACAAGCCCTTAGTGTCCAGCTATAGGGACAAGCCCTTAGTGTCCAGCTATAGGGACAAGCCCTTAGTGTCCAGCTATAGGGACGAGACCTTAGTGTCCAGCTATAGGGACAAGCCCTTAGTGTCCAGCTATAGGGACGAGCCCTTAGTGTCCAGCTATAGGGACAAGCCCTTAGTGTCCAGCTATAGGGACGAGACCTTAGTGTCCAGCTATAGGGACAAGCCCTTAGTGTCCAGCTATAGGACGAGACCTTAGTGTCCAGCTATAGGGAAAGAAGAAGGACGAGCCCTTAGTGTCCAGCTATAGGAAAGGAGGAGGGACGAGCCCTTAGTGTCCAGCTATAGGAAGAGGGGACGAGCCCTTAGTGTCCAGCTATAGGGACGAGCCCTTAGTGTCCAGCTATAGGGAAAGCCTTAGTGTCCAGCTATAGGGACGAGCCTTAGTGTTCAGCTATAGGGACAAGCCTTAGTGTTCAGCTATAGGGACAAGCCCTTAGTGTTCAGCTATAGGGACAAGCCCTTAGTGTCCAGCTATAGGGACGAGCCCTTAGTGTTCAGCTATAGGGACAAGCCCTTAGTGTCCAGCTATAGGGAAAGGAGGAGGGACGAGACCTTAGTGTTCAGCTATATGGACGAGCCCTTAGTGTCCAGCTATAGGGCGAGCCTTAGTGTCCAGCTATAGGGACGAGCCCTTAGTGTTCAGCTATAGGGACAAGCCCTTAGTGTCCAGCTATAGGGAAAGGAGGAGGGGACGAGCCCTTAGTGTTCAGCTATAGTGAAGGA
The DNA here is from genome assembly GCA_033310375.1 of Conus canariensis. NCBI lineage: Eukaryota > Metazoa > Mollusca > Gastropoda > Neogastropoda > Conidae > Conus > Conus canariensis. Next base: position 11,659,016 of record CM065725.1, on the reverse strand, counting down.
GGAGGGACGAGCCCTTAGTGTCAGCTATTGGGAAAGGAGGGGACGAGCCCTTAGTGTCCAGCTATAGGGAAAGGAGAGGCAGCCTTAGTGTCAGCTATAGGGACAAGGCCTTAGTGTTCAGCTATAGGGACGAGCCCTTAGTGTCCAGCTATAGGGACGAGCCCTTAGTGTCCAGCTATAGGGACGAGCCCTTAGTGTCCAGCTATAGGGAAAGGAGGAGGGACGAGCCCTTAGTGTCCAGCTATATGGGACGAGCCCTTAGTGTCCAGCTATAATAGGAGGCGAGCCCTTAGTGTCCAGCTATAGGGAAAGGAGAGGGACGAGCCCTTAGTGTCCAGCTATAGGGAAAGGAGGAGGGACGAGCCCTTAGTGTCCAGCTATAGGGAAAGGAGGAGGGACGAGCCCTTAGTGTTCAGCTATTGGGAAAGGAGGAGGGACGAGCCCTTAGTGTCCAGCTATAGGGAAAGGAGGAGGGACGAGCCCTTAGTGTCCAGCTATAGGGAAAGGAGGAGGGACGAGCCCTTAGTGTTCAGCTATAGGGACGAGCCCTTAGTGTCCAGCTATAGGGACGAGCCCTTAGAGTCCAGCTATAGGGAAAGGAGAAGTGACGAGCCCATAGTGTCCAGCTATAGGACGAGCCCTTAGTGTCCAGCTATATGGACGAGCCCTTAGTGTCCAGCTATAGGGAAAGGAGGAGGGACGAGCCCTTAGTGTCCAGCTACAGGGAAAGGAGAAGTGACGAGCCCATAGTGTTCAGCTATATGGACGAGCCCTTAGTGTCCAGCTATAGGGAAAGGAGGAGGGACGAGCCCTTAGTGTCCAGCTATAGGGAAAGGAGGAGGGACGAGCCCTTAGTGACCAGCTATAGGGAAAGGAGGAGGGACGAACCCTTAGTGTCCAGCTATAGGGACGAACCCTTAGTGTCCAGCTATAGGAACGAGCCCTTAGTGTCCAGCTATAGGGAGGAGACGAGCCCTTAGTGTCCAGCTATAGGGACGAGCCCTTAGTAATAGGAAGACGAGCCCTATCAGCTATCCCTAGGCAGTATAGAACCTTGGCATAGGACTAGTTCCACGCCCATCTCTCCGTAGAGTCTCTCTCTCTCTCTCTCTGCTCGTAGGTGCGTTCATTCCATGCAGACCATAGATCTGATCAGGACGTACAAACATGCCCAGAAACAGACTCACCCCCATGGGACACAGCCACTGTTCTTCATCTGATCGTTGCCAGACACTCAATTATACCCCTTCCCCCTAGTCCACCACCACCTCCACAACCACCACCACGAGTACCACGCCAAACCACCACCAGCACCCCGAGGAATACAGGGACGGAAACGGAACTCATTCACGTTCAAAACAGAAAACTTGTTTGCCTCGGGGAGTAGATTCCACCCCACCCACTGTCTCCACCCCATCCCCTTTTACATCGACTTCTATAGCAAACCGAGCGGTCACTTAATTATTCATGAATTTTGAGATGGGTGGGGTGGGGGGCTGGGGGGCTGGGGGCTTTCTCACTTCATCTATTCAGCGTTGAAAATGGGAAATGCCAGGGTGACATGGGAGGGGGGGGGGTACAAAAAGGAGGAGGAACAGAGGCGGGGGGGGAGGGGGAATAGGAGAAAGAGGAGGAGAGGGAGGAACAGGAGGAGAAGGAAGGGAAAGAGAAGGAGAGGGGGGAGGAGACGACGACGAAGGGGAGGGGGGAGACGAGAAAGGGGAGCAGGAGGACAGGGACAGCCAGAGGAGGAGGCTGAGAAGGTGGATGAGAAGGAGGTGGATGAGAAGGAAGTGGATGAGAAGGAGGTGGATGAGATGGAGGAGGCTGAGGAGGTGGATGAGAAGGAGGTGGATGAGAATGTGGAGGCTGAGAAGGAGGTGGATGAGAAGGAGGTGGATGAGAAGGAGGTGGATGAGAAGGAGGTGGATGAGAAGGAGGAGGCTGAGAAGGAGGAGGCTGAGAAGGAGGCTGAGAAGGAGAAGGCTGAGAAGGAGGAGGCTGAGAAGGAGGTGGATGAGAAGGAGGAGGCTGAGAAGGAGGCTGAGAAGGAGGTGGATGAGAAGGAGGTGGATGAGAAGGAGGTGGATGAGAATGTGAAGGCTGAGAAGGAGGTGGATGAGAAGGAGGCGGATGAGGAGGTGGATGAGGAGGAGGAGGTGGATGAGAAGTAGGTGGATGAGAAAGTGGATGAGAAGTACGTGGATGAGAAGGTGGATGAGAAGGTGAGTGAGAAGTAGGTGGATGAGAAGGAGGGGGTGAGGAGGT
>CM065725.1:11636748-11651748 GCA_033310375.1 Conus canariensis | reverse complement strand
ATCCGGTAGTGGTTATAGCACGGAGTTCTTCACGTAAGAGCCACTGCCCCCACACCACGCACCATTGCTTTGCTGCCAGAGTCCTGCAGGCTGATGACAGACACAAAGAGGATTTGAAGCAACTTTCACAAACACCCCAAGGTGGGTGTGTTTGTATTCGGTCTGTGACAGCTGTGTTCGGTGTATGTCATGGTAGTCTGGGTTTTGTTTGACTGCCATTTTATGAGGGTATTTCTTTTTTCTTTGTTTTTCTCCCAGATTTTCTCTCCCCGTAACTGAAACTGTGTAACTATACGGATGTTTAAGAGTCTTCATTTTCTAGCTGTCTGTTTGGTTAAGGTCATGACAGGTTTTCCCTCTGTACTCTGTAAAGGAACGTTCTGTGTCTGATCTTCTGATTTTATTTATCCCCCGAATCCCTTATCACCGTCACTGCTTCTACAACTACTTTGTTTCTACCCCCCCTCTTCTTTCTCTCTCTCTCTCTCTGTCTGTCTCTCTCTCTCTCTCTCTCTCACTCTCTCTGTCTGCTCTTTCCCTCTCTCTCTCTCTCTCTCCAGGGCCGGATGAGGTGGGGAGGGGTCCAGGGTATCGGAACCCCAACCCCAATCCCCCCCCCCCTCCTCTTCTTCCTCACATCCAGCGGCCAAAATTGCATTTTTGGCATAAAGTATGAAAATCCTTGAATTGTGTGTGTGTGTGTAGAGAGAGAGAGAGAGAGAGAGAGAGAGAGAGAGAGAGAGAGAGAGAGGAGAGAGAGACTGAGACTCAGTATGTTCAAATGTCTGCCCTCTTGGCTTCGCTGAAGGTTCAATCTGGGGCATGATTCCCCCCCCCCCCCCCCTTCCCCCCCACCTGCCCCGCCCCCCCCACCCCAATTGAGGGAGGACCCACAGCCCCCCAGCCCTACTACTGTTACTAATGCTGCTGCTGCTACTCCTGACTATCATCACTACTATTGCTACTACTGTTACTAATGCTGCTGCTGCTACTCCTTACTATCACTACTATTGCTACTACTGCTACTAATGCTGCTGCTGCTACTCCTGACTATCACTACTATTGCTACTACTGTTACTAATGCTACTGCTGCTGCTACTCCTGACTATCACTACTATTGCTACTACTGTTACTAATGCTACTGCTGCTACTCCTGACTATCACTACTATTGCTACTACTGTTACTAATGCTACTGCTGCTACTCCTGACTATCACTACTACTGCTACTACTACTACTAATGCTGCTGCTGCTACTCCTGACTATCACTACTATTGCTACTACTGTTACTAATGCTGCTGCTGCTGCTACTCCTGACTATCACTACTATTGCTACTACTGTTACTAATGCTGCTGCTGCTACTCCTGACTATCACTACTATTGCTACTACTGTTACTAATGCCACTGCCGTTATTCCTGACTATCACTACTATTGATACTACTGTTACTAATGCTGCTGCCGTTACTCCTGACTATCACTACTATTGCTACTACTGTTACTAATGCTGCTGCTGCTGCTACTCCTGACTATTACTACTATTGCTACTACTGTTACTAATGCTGCTGCTGCTACTCCTGACTATCACTACTATTGCTACTACTGTTACTAATGCTGCTGCTGCTGCTACTCCTGACTATCACTACTATTGCTACTACTGTTACTAATGCTACTGCTGCCACTCCTGACTATCACTACTATTGCTACTACTGTTACTAATGCTGCTGCTGCTGCTACCCCTGACTATCACTACTATTGCTACTACTGTTACTAATGCTACTGATGCCGCTCCTGACTATCACTACTATTGCTACTATTGTTACTAATGCTGCTGCTGCTGCTACTCCTGACTATCACTACTATTGCTACTACTGTTACTAATGCTGCTGCTACTGCTGCTGCTGCTGCTACTCCTGACTATCACTACTATTGCTACTACTGTTACTAATGCTACTGATGCCACTCCTGACTATCACTACTATTGCTACTACTAAAACTGCAGCTGCTCCTGCCGCCATACTGCAAACATCTTTTTCTTAAATGTCATCTTCTTCGTTGATCATAGGCCTACAACATGACTACAACTGCAAGTCCTAAGCGAGTCTTAAAAACTTTGTGCATGCGCATGCGCACGCACACACACACACACACACACACACACACACACACACACACACACACACACACACACACACACACCACTCCCTCTCCCTTCCATACCCTCATATCTTGTTTTTCAAATGAACAAGACAACTCGGAAAGTAAACACATTCTGCCCAGACAAACTACACACACACGCGCGCGCGCGCGTGCACGCACACACAGAGGTTTTGAAGGAAACCAACTTTAGAGGGGGCGGTAAAGAAGGCCATTATTGTGACAAAGTGTTCAAAACGAAACTTTGTGTGGCATGGTGGAAAGAGTGGGGGGAGGGGGAGAGTGGAGAAGGGGGAGGGGGAGAATGAAGGAGGAGGAGGGGTCGGCAACCATCTTGATCTGTCACTCTGACTCTCAGAGGAAATGGTTTATGAGAGGAGCTGTTTCTACTGTGACCTCCGATCGATAGACACGCGTCGTCATGTTCGTCCCCCCTCCCCCCCCCCCCTCCCCCCCCCCCCCCCCCCCCCCCAACCAAGGCTTCTTCCGTATCAGCCAGAACCAGCCAAACACCATAATCCCATGCCAGAAGCCAGAGGAACATCAGACGATCCGCAACTCCAGGGGACTGAAGACAAGACAGGCAAATACAGGGACAGGCACAGAGTACCAGGACGATCAGAGGAATACAGAGACGATCAGAGGCAAATACAGAGACAGGCACAGAGGTGAATACAGAGACGCACGAGGCAATTACAGAGACGGCCAGAGCAATACAGAGACAGGCACAGAGGTGAATACAGAGACGGGCACAGAGCAATCAGAGACGGGCACAGAGCAATACAGACAGGCAAGGTGATACAGGACGGCACAGAGGCAACAGAACGCACAGAGGCAAATACAGAGACAGGCACAGAGGCAACACAGGACGCACAGAGGCAAATACAGAGACAGCACAGAGGCAAACCGGAGGGCACAGAGCAAATACAGAGACAGGACAGAGGCAACAGAGACGGCACAGGCAAATACAGAGACAGGCACAAGGCAACACACGCACAGGATACGACGGCACAGAAGTAAATACAGAGACAAGCACAGAGGCAAATACAGAGACAGACACAGAGGCAAATACAGAGAGAGACAGAGGTAAATACAGAGACAGGCACAGAGGTAAATACAGAGACAGGCACAGAGGTAAATACAGAGACAGACATACGCTTAAACACAGAGACAGGCACAGAGGTAAATACAGAGACAGGCACAGAGGTAAATACAGAGACAGACATACGCTTAAATACAGAGACAGGCACAGAGGTAAATACAGAGAAAGACATACGCTTAAATACACAGACACGCACAGAGGTAAATACAAAGACAGGCACAGAGGTAAATACACAGACAGGCACAGAGGTAAATACAGAGACAGGCACAGAGGTAAATACAGAGAAAGGCACAGAGGCAAGTACAGAGACAGGCACAGAGGCAAATACAGAGACAGCAACAGAGGTAAATACAGAGACGGGCACAGAGGTAGATACAGAGACAGGCACAGAGGCAAATAGATACAGGCACAGAGGTAAATACAGACACAGGTACACAGGTAAATACAGAGACAGGCACAGGGGTAAATACAGAGACAGGCACAGAGATAAATACAGAGACGGGCACAGAGATAAGTACAAAGACAACACACAGAGCTAAATACAGAGACAGGCACAGAGGCAAATACAGATAGGCACAGAGGTAAACACAGAGACAGGCACAGAGGTAAATGCAGAGACAGGCACAGAGGTAAATACAGATAGGCACAAAGGTAAACACAGAGACAGGCACAGAGGTAAATGCAGAGACAGGCACAGAGGTAAATACAGAGACAGGCACAGAGGCAAATACAGAGACACGCACAGAGGTAAATACTGAGACAGGCAGAGAGGTAGATACAGGGACACAGGCACATAGGTAAATACAGAGACAGGCACACAGGCAAATACAGAGACAGGCACACAGGCAAATACAGAGAAAGGCACACAGGCAAATACAGAGACAGGCACACAGGCAAATACAGAGACAGGCACACAGGCAAATATAGAGAAAGGCACAAACTGCCAGTCTTCTTCTTCTCGATCGCCTCTCACACCTGTAGACAGGATTCTGTAATGAATCTGGTGGTCCTCTGCAGGGCCTCCACAGACCCGTACAGCTTGTCGTTGATGGGCACCGGCTGCGGCCATGTCCTATCCCTCAGACACTGCAGGTCCCCACAGTTCTGTAGAATGTGTTTTGTGGTTTGTTCTGCCTGCCCACATGTGCACATTGGGGATGGTTTCAGGTGCAGCTTGCGGTGTAGATGGGATGCTAGCCTGTTGTGCCCGGTTCTGAGTCGGAAGATGACCACCTGTTCTGCTCTGGTTAGCTGATGATAGCCACCTTGCTGCTGTGGTGGCCTGTAAAGCGCTTTTATGATGGTTTTAACCTCTGTCAGGCTGACTGCAGTTTCTTCCTGATGGCCATGGGCACCAAGTTTTGCCATTTTATCAGCCTCCTCATTTCCTGGAATGCCGCAGTGAGATGGAATCCATTGCAATACAGTTCCGGTTGCACTTGATATTGCATAGAGCGTCTTCTAACTTTGGCAGGTTGTTGTTGTTGGCTTTCTGCAGCACACTCAGGGCGTCTGTAAGGAAGACAACCTGGCTGTCTGGGCCTGCTTTGCTGCTGCTGATGTTCGCAGCATGCACCAGGGCTTCCACTTCTGCTTTGTAGTTTGTGCAGTGAATACCTGTTGCTATGGCGTCTGCCTGCTTTTGCCCGTCTGGGAACTGAATGTACACTCCAGCTCCTCCATTCTGGATGGCATCTGTGGCTGACCCATCTGTGAAAACCCTTATCCACGCTTCCTGGGTGTACCTTTCTTCAAGCATGGCTAAGGTCAGGGCTCTTTTGCACTCGTCACTCTGCTCATCCTTTGTTGTCAGGAGGGGGACTGTTTGACAGACAATGACACCACTGTTTTTCTCTTGCCAGTGGGGAGGATCGGCACTGGGGGTCTGAACCTCAATGAGTGATGGCAGTTTTCCCTGGTGTTTTCTTTGCAGCATTCGTGTCTCTCTTACGAAGCTGGATCTTTTCAGCCTGCCTAATGCCCCCTGCTTTTGCCGGCCACTCATCAGGTAGTCTGAGCTGTGTTGGTATTTGGTGGCTTGTATCAGTGCCTTTCTTTCTCTTCGTTTGTTCAGTGGGGGAATGCCAGTTATCTGTTTCATCTTTTCTATAGGTGTAGATTTCATAGCACCTGTGATGATGCGAAGAGCCTGGTTTTGCACTTTGTCAAGAGACTCTTGGTGTGTCTTGGCTGCAGTCATCCATGAGCTTGATCCGTACTCCATGTGTGGTCTTACTGTCCCCTGATAGACTGTTTTGAGGATCTTTTCATTGGCACCCCAGTGTGTTCCAGCCAGTTTCCGCATGATGTTCAGTTTTCTTCGAGCTTTGGCTTCAGCGTCCATGATGTGTTGTCTCCATGTTAATCTCTTGTCAAAGGTCACTCCCAGGTAGATTTGTTGGTCTTCGAATTTCAGGGGAGTGTCTTCCATAGTCAACTTGCCAGCTTTCATTTTGGCAGAGAGAGTTGTTTTCTCTCTGTTGACCGTCACACACCAGTTGTTGGCCCACTCTGTGACTTTGTTCAGGGCAATCTGCATTCTGTATGTAGCTGTTGTTGCAAACTCTTCCGTGCACCAGAGAACCAGGTCATCTGCATATAGAGCAGCGTGCACTCCCTTGGGTAGCTCTGGCACAAGATCGTTGATGAAGAGGATGAATAAGGTTGGTGAGAGTACTCCCCCTTGTGGGACTCCTTGTCGAAGCAGCACTTTCCGGCCACAGCGTCCGTCCACTAGCACTCTGGCTCGTCGGTTGTGCAGATAGGACTTTGTCCACCAGTACATGTTGCCACTGATGCCACTTCGCTGGAGCTTCACAAGTAGCCCGTCTTTCCACACTTTGTCAAAGGCCATCTGCAGGTCTATGAAGACAGCAAGTGTGGCCTTCTTGGCTTGGAAGGCATCTTCTATCTCTTGCGTAAGATGCGTTGTCTGATCTTCTGTACTTCAGTATCTTCTGAAGCCTGCTTGCTCTGGAGTGATGACATCTTCCACTTCCAGGTACCATTGTAGGCGCTGGTTTACAATACGCTCCATGGTTTTGCATACACAGCTTGTTTGGCTGATGGGGCGGTAGCTAGCCGCTTTGGCTTTGTTCTTCCCTTTCTTTAAAACCGGGATCATCCTGGCTTCCTTCCAGCACTGAGGTATCTGACCTTGCTTCCAGCTCAAGTTGAAGATGTCCAGTAGTTTGTGGAGGGCTGTGTCACCAAGATGTTGCAGCATCTCGTTCGTGATATTATCTGGGCCTGGGGATTTCTTCTTTTTCAGTTGTTTGGTTTTTTGCAGTTCACCCATAGTGAGCTCATTTTGCATGGATTCATGCACTTCTGTAGTTACTTTCTCTCTCTCTTCTCGTCTTCTCTCTTTCTGTAGATGTTTTGGGATGTTGGTGTTGCTTTTTTGTGCATACGCTTGGGAAAAAAACATTTGCAGCTGACTTTCCCATCAGTGTCCATCCACCTTCCTCTAATATGATCTTCTGTCCCCTTGAGCCCTCATCGTTCAATGCCCTGGTCAGTTTCCACAGTTTGGTGGTCTCTTTCCAGGTTAAGGCTTGCAGTCTTTTCCTTCCAGCTTTTCCTCTTAGATTGAAGCTTGATCTTGAGGAATTTTGCCTTCCTTTCCTGCAGTTGGATGTTGTTCTCTTGGCTTGGGTGGGTCTCCGCTTCTTCTCTTGCTGCACTAAGTTCATCATGTGCTTTCTGCAGATCTGTTGTCCAGTATGGGGTGTAGTTCTTCCTAACCCCCCGTGGAATGGTTTCCTTGGCTGCATTGATGATGCTCTTATTGAACTCCTTGCCCACATTGTTCACGTTTCTCCCTTCCACTGCTATGTTTTTTGTGAGCTCGTTTGTGCGCACACTGTACATTCTCCATTGTGCCTTGTTGTAGTTCCATCTTGCGTGCTGGGGCAAGTCTGGCACAGTACTTCCAGAGATGGTCAGAAGTACTGGGCAATGGTCACTCCCTCCCAGCTGTTCCTCAACCTTCCTGCTAATGTTCTTGTGGATGTCTTCTGTGCAGAGTGCCAAGATCAGGTGTTGTTGTTGAGTGCCAGCGGCGCGAATAGAAGGTAGGTGTATCTGTGGGGTCATTGACAAGGATCAGGTGTTTCTCATCCTGCCAGTCTTCTATCTCCTCTCCTCGCTTGTTAAGGGTGTTGTATCCCCAGCTCTGGGACTGGCTGTTAAAGTCACCAGCAATGAGGAAGCCGCTGTCTGGAACCTGGAGTGTGTCAAGTGACAGTTTCTTATTATCTGGGCAGTAATAGTTAACAAGGTTGATGCTGCTATCTTTGGTGGTGACCTTGACCTCAATGTACTCTGCTTCTTCCATGTACCGTCTGCTTTCACTGGCATTCAGGTTGTTCCTAACCAGAGTTAGCACTCCTCCTTTTGTCCTTCCTTGCCTGTCACTCCTAAAAACCTGATACCCCCTGATCTTGAAGGGTTGTCCGTGGAGATGTGTCTCTTGTATGCAGCAGATGTTGATGCTGTTCTGGTGGAGGTACTGCTCTAGTTCTGTTTTCTTGTTTGTAACCCCTTCTGCATTCCAGTGCATGATGGTTATGGGGTTGTCCTTTGCTCTGGTGGTTTGTTGGCCAGTCGCTTTCCTTCCCCGTCCCCTGGCTCCATAGGTCAGGTTGAAGGGACCCCCAGTCGCTAGGGGTGGACTCCGTTGAGGCTCGGAGCCCAGCGCTGCACCTGCCTGGTGGAACCCCACAGGGCGAGCACCATCTCTTGAAACTCTGTCTACACGTATCATGTTGGCTGTAGCTGCGTGGTGCTGTGGTTTCTGAGTGCACCATCCGGTTCAATACTGTACGCCGTCTGGCCCAACACCACCGACTTCAGCACTCCTGGGGTCCTGCCTTAGTCGCCTCTTACGACATGCATGGCAGGGCAGTGGGTCTATTCTACCAAGCATCGCCCAACCCACAGGGCTCCAAACTGCCAGTGATAGACAAACAAACAGACATGGGCAAAGTGGCAGTAACAGACATACACGCTAACAGTCAAAGGTGTTGTGGTCTTCTTCTGCTTCTTCTTCCTCCTTTTTTTTTCCTCCTCCTCCTCCTCCTTCTTCTTCTTCTTCTTCTTCTTCTTCTTCTTCTTCATACAATCTGGCAGGAACGCCAGAGCTACTGATGAAGGCTGCTGTACAGCGGAGGCCCTCCAGAGATCCACAGAGTTTCTTCTTCTTCTTCTTCTTCTTCTTCTTCTTCTTCTTCTTCTTCTTCTCTTCTTCATACACTCGGGCAGGAACGCCAGAGCTACTGATGAAGGCTGCTGTACGGCGGAGGCCCTCCAGAGATCCACAGAGCTTCTCCCTCATCGATGTGTTGGCAGGCCAGGTCTCTGCTGCTAGCTTTTGATGTGTGGGACAGTCCTGCAGGAAGTGTTCCCAGTCATTGGGGGCTGTACCGCATGGGCACCCAGAAGACTCACCAACGTGAAATTTTGTGAACTTGTGGTGTTTTGAGTCTGGAGTGCCCTGTCCTCGGTTCTCACAATGAAAGCTAATGAAGGTGGTGGTGGTTGTGGTGGTGGTGGTGGAGATAGTGGTGGTGGTGGTAGTGGTGCTGGTGGTGGTGGAGGGATGAACTGCAAACGGAGAACTACTGAGTTCAGTCATGTTGACTACTATAGCTGCTCCCGTACACACGATCTGCAATGTTTGGAACGACTGTCGAAGCAAGGACAGGAGTCAAGGGAGACAATACGGGTTCCGGTGTGCCTGAAACATCTTCAGGACAGCTGTGGGTTGGCGTGCGCTGAGGGAAAGTTACTTCCCATATTCTCTGCCACGTCCACTTCTTCCAAGTCTTCTGTTTTTGTTTGTTTGTTTTCAAATGCTCGTGCTTGATTTCGAAACACCTGGTGTGTGTGTGTGTGTGTGTGTGTGTGTGTGTGTGTGTGTGTGTGTGTGTGTGTGTGTGTGTGTTTGTGTCTGTGTGTGTCCGTCCGTCCGTCCTTCTGTCTGTCTGTACATGTATATGTATTTATGCCTCTGTGCACACACGCCCTTGCTCGCGCCTGCGCGTGTTTGTGTGTGTGTGCGTGCGTGCGTGCATGCATGCGTGCGTGCGTGTGTGTTTGTGTTTCTGCATGAGTCTCTGTGTGTCTGTATGTGTATGTGCCTCTGTGTGTTTCTGTGTGTATCTGTGTGTCTATGTGCATGTGTGGTTTACAATCGGTTCTGTCATTTCAATGTAATCTTGCTGACAGACAGACAGACAGACAGACCAACAAAGCGAGAGACAGGGGGTGAGAACACAGCATCCCTGGCGGGGTAAACGACCTCACGGACTCCGCGGTCTACTTTCGGCAGGAAACAGGCGAACAGTCGCGGCCTCAGTTGTTCAGTCATATAACTAAGCAACGAACACAAGATGCAACCTGAACAGAAAAAAAGAAATTCTATTCCGCGGGATCCGCCAGGACGAAAGGGACAACCAAACTACAAGACAGAATACGATGCGTTTCGGCCTCTTTGGTCCTCTTCAGGCAAGACAAACAGCATTCAGGACGACGAAAACGAAGAACGAAGAATCACTCATCTCCTCCAATTGGGCTCATAATGGACGTTGAATGAAAACGAGTCTGCTGGGAAGAAGACTACGCGAGTTAAAATAATGATGATGATAATAATAATGATGATGGTAATAATAACGACTGGATGATGATGATGAAAATATATAAAAACTAATAGTAAAAATAAGCAAGATGCAATGTTTTTCAAACCTCCAGTGTTTTTTTTTTCTTCCTTGCTGCTAAATGATCGATCATCAACATGATGATTTTCAAGCATGCGCGCACGCACACACGCACACACACGCACGCACGCATGCACGCACCCACCACGCAACACGCACACACACACACAAACACCACACACACACACACACACACACACACACACACACACACACACACACACACACACACATGCATACCTACGTACAGACTGCGCACGCACACAAGCCTGCACGCGCGCACACATACACACACACACACACACGTGCACGCGCGCTCGCCCACACACACACACACACACACACACACACACACACACACACACACACACACACACGTGCGTGTGTGTGCGAAAGTTAACAACAAACTCCAAGGCCTATATGAATAAATTTTATTACGGGCCATCGCCCATATGAATAAAAATATCTGCATCCGGATCTGGATCTCTCTCTCTCTCTCTCTCTCTCTCTCTCTCTCTCTCTCTCTCTCTCTCCCTCATCCCACACCCACCCCACACCACACACACACACACACACACACACACACACACGCTATCCGATCCAGACGGACGCGACAGCACCCTGATCAGTAAACATGGCATGATCGCAGCCTCCCACAGCTCTCAGGCTGCCAGCCGGCACTGTCCCTGCTGATCCCCCTGGCGCCCCCATCGCCAGATGATTTACGAGCAAAGCCGGTTCCTAATGTCCTCGCCGACCGATACGCTGGGTTGTCACGTCTTGTGCCGACAGGGCTATCTCGTGTCCGCCAGAAACAAACCGTCACTCCCAGCCAGCATATCGATATGCTGGGTCATCACAGCTACCTTGTGTCCGCCAGAAACAAACTGTCACTCCCAGCCAGCATATCGATACGCTGGGTCAGGTCTTGTGCCCACAGGGCTACCTCGTGTCCACCAGAAATAAACCGTCACTCCGAGCCAGCATATCGATACGCTGGGTTGTCAGGTCTTGTGCCCAGAGGGCTACCTCGTGTCCGCCAGAAACAAACCGTCACTCCCAGCCAGCATGGATACTGGATCTTTTGCAGTTTCGGCAATAAAAAGAACAACGTCTTCGTAAAGAGGAGAGAGACAGACCACATGCTCGTGGAGAAGAGACAGACAACATGCTCAGGGAGAGCAGAGAGACAGACAACATGCTCAGGGAGAACAGAAAAACAAACATCTTCAGGGAGAACAGAAAAAGAGACAACATTTTCAGGGAGAACAGACAACATGCTCAGGGAGGACAGAGACAGACAACATCCTCAGGGAGAACAGACAACATCCTCAGGGAGAACAGACAACATCCTCAGAGGAACAGACAACATCTTCAGGGAGAACAGACAACATCCTCAGGGAGAACAGACATCCTCAGGGAGAACAGACAATATCCTCAGGGAGAACAGACAACACCCTGAGGGAGAACAGACATCCTTAGGGAGAACAGACAACATCCTCAGGGAGAACACAGAGACAGGCAACATCCTCAGGGAGAATAGACAACATCCTCAGGGAGAACAGAGAGATAGACAACAACCTCAGGGAGAACAGACAGACAACATCCTCAGACAGAACAGACAACATCCTCAGGGAGAATAGACAATATCCTCAGGCGAAACAGACAACATCTTCATGGAAAACAGAGAGATCGACAACATCCTCAGGGAGAACAGACAATATCCTCAGGGTGAACAGACAGACAGACAACATCTGTTGGGAGAACAGAGAGACAGATGACATCCTTACGGAGAGCAGAGAGATAGACAGCATCCTCAGGGAGAACAGACAACATCCTAAGGGAGAACAGACAGACAGACAACATCCTCAGGGAGAAAAGAAAGATAGACAGTATCCTCAGGGAGAACAGACAGACAACATTCTCAGGGAGAACAGACAGACAACATCCTCAGAGAGAATAAGACAGACAACATGCTCAGGGGGAAGACAACATTCTCAGGGAGAACAGAGAGACAGACAACATCCTCAGGGAGAAAAAAAGGTAGACGGCATCCTCAGGGAGAACAGACAGACAACATCCTCAGGGAGAACAGACAGACAACATCTTCAGGGAGAACAGACAACATCCTCAGGGAGAACAGACAGACAGACAACATCCTCAGAGGGAACAAAAAGACAGACAACATGCTCAGGGAAAACAGAGAAACAGACAACACCCTCAGTGAGAACAGAGAGACAGACAACATCCTCAGGGAGAACTAGAGACAGAAAACATCTTCGGGGAGAAGAGACAACATGCTACGGGAGAACAGAAAGACAACATCTTCAGGGAGAAGAGAGAGAGACACAGACATCTTCCAGGAGAGGAGAGAGAGACAGGCATCTTCGGAAAGAAGAGACAGACAGACAGCATCTTCAGGGATACAAGAGAGACAGATTACATCTTCAGGGAAAAGAGAGACAGACAAACAGACAGACAGACCTCTTCAGGGAGAAGAGAAAGACAGACAAGATGTTTGGGGATAGGAGAGACACAGACATCTTCGCGGAGAAGAGAGAGAGACAGGCATCATCGGGGAGAATAGAGACAGACGTTTTCGGGGAGAGGAGAGAGAGGCAAACATTGGACAATATCTTTGGGGAGAAGAGAGAGACAGACAACGTCTTCGGGGAAAAGAGACAGACAACATCTTCGCCAAAAAGGAGAGAGACAACATCTTCGGGGAAAAGAGAGAAAGCATCTTCCGGAAAAAGAGAGATAATATCTTCGGGAAAAGGAGAGAGACAACATCTTTGGGAGAAGGAGAGAGACAGCATCTTCGGGAAAAAGAGAGACACATCTTCGGGAAAAAGTGAGACAACATCTTCGGAAAAAGAGAGAGAGACAACATCTTTGGGAAAAAGAGAATAACAACACCTTCAGGAAAAGGAGACAGACAAAATCTTTGGGAAAAAAGAAAGACAACGTCCTCGGAAAAAGGAGAGAGACAGCACCTTCGGGGATATGTGAGAGACAGACAACATCTCTGGGAATAGGTGAGACAGACAACATTTTTGGGATCAGAGAGACATACAACTTCATGGACAGGAAGCAGCAGACAATGTTTTCAGGGAGAGGATAGAGACAAGGCATCTTCGGGGACAGGAGAGACAGACTACATCTTCAGGGATCTAGGAGAGAGACAAACTACATCTTCGGGGACAGGAAAGAGTGTTACTCTATCTCTCAGAATAGGGGAGAGACAGACTGTATCTTCGGGAAAGCCAGAGAGACAGACTACATCTTCGGGAGTAGGAGAAAGACAGACTACATCTTCGGGAGTAGGAGAGAGACAGACTATATCTTCGGGAATAGGAGTGAGAGAGACTACATCTTCGGGAGTAGGAGAGAGACAGACTACATCTTCGGGAGTAGGTGAAACACAGACTACATCTTCTGGAGTAGGAGAGAGACAGACTATATCTTTGGGTGTAGGAGAGTCAGAGACACAGACTACATTTTCGGGAGTAGGAGAGACACAAGACTACATCTTTGGGTGTAGGAGAAACATAGACTACATCTTCGGGAGTAGGAGAGACACAGACTACACCTTTGGGAGTAGGAAAGACAAAGACTACACCTTCGGGAGTAGGAGAGACACAGACTACACCTTCGGGAGTAGGAGAGATACAGAACTACACCTTCGGGAGTAGGAGAGACACAGACTACACCTTCGGGAGTAGGAGAGACACAGACTACATCTTCGGGAGTAGGAGAGAGACAGGCTATATCTTCAGGAGCAGGAGAGAGACAGACTACATCGTTGTGGATAGGAGTGAGACAAACTACATCTTCGGGAGTAGGAGAGAGACAGACTACATCTTTGGGAGTAGGAGAGAGACAGACTACATCTTCGGGAGTAGGAGAGAGACAGACTATATCTTCGGGAGTAAGAGAAAGACAGACTACATCTTTGTGGATAGGAGAGAGACAGACTACATCTTTGTGGATAGGAAAGAGACAGACTACATCTTGGTGGATAGGAGAGAGACAGACTATATCTTCGGCGGGAGTAGGGGAGAGACAGACTACATCTTCGGGAGTAGGAGTGAGACAGACTACACCTTCTGGAGTAGGAGAAAGACAGACTACATCTTCAGGAGTAGGAGTGAGACAGACTACACCTTCGGGAGTAGGAGAGAGACAGACTATATCTTTGGGAGTAAGAGTGAGACAGACTAAATCTTTGGGTGTATGAGAGACACAGACTACATCTTCGGGAGTAGGAGAAACACAGACTACATCTTCGGGAGTAGGAGAGACACAGACTACATCTTCGGGAGTAGGAGAAACACAGACTACATCTTCGGGAGTAGGAGAGACACAGACTACATCTTCGGGAGTAGGAGAAACACAGACTACATCTTCGGGAGTAGGAGAAACACAGAGAGACTACATCTTCGGGAGTAGGAGAAACACAGACTACATCTTCGGGAGTAGGAGAAACACAGACTACATCTTCGGAAGCAGGAGATAGACAGACTACATCTTTGGGAGTAGGAGAAAGACAGACTGCAACTTCGGGAGTATGAAAGAGACAGACTACATCTTCAGGAGTAGGAGAGAGACAGACTACATCTTCGGGAGTAGGAGAAAGACAGACTATATCTTCGGGAGTATGAGTGAGACAGACTACACATCTTCGGGAGTATGAGAGAGACAGACTACATCTTCGTGGATAAGAGAGACTGACAACATCTTCGTGGATAAAAGAGAGACAGACAACATCTTTGAGGTTAAGACAGACAGACAACATCCGGAGTTGCGGATAGGAAGAGACAGACCACATCTTCGGGGACTGGAGAGACACGGATGTCATATGGGGACAAAGAAGTCAAAATGCGGTCAGAACAGAACCAACTAAAACTTCGTGATGATCTAACAGAGGTTGTCAGATTCTCTGACGCCGCTTCCAGCAGCACTGTTCCATCTCCTCCGACAACTATTACACTAAAAAAAGATCGACATTCAATGTTCTCACA
>CM065725.1:11551748-11634248 GCA_033310375.1 Conus canariensis | reverse complement strand
GACTTGAAAGAAGAGATAGAATCTGAATGTCTGAGACAGTCTGGCAGTCTGTTCCACGTCGCTGGAGCTTGAAAAGAGAAAGATCTTTCACCAGTAGTAGTCCTGAAGCGAGTCATTCGCAGAAGGCGGTCGTCAGCACAGGAGCGTAGTTGTCGAGAGGGGGTGTAGATTTTAAGGAGATTTGAGAGATAAGAAGGTCCATTTTCAAAGAGAGCAGAGAAAGTGAGAGTTGAGATTTTGTACGAGATACGGTTTGAGACAGATAGCCAGTGAAGAGAGTGGAGGAGAGCGAAAATGTGAGCATGTTTTCTTGCTCTACAGACGACTCGGGCTGCATGATTTTGGATTCGCTGTAATCTTTCTATCAGGTATTTTGGAAGGCCGGCCAAAAGTGAGTTGCAGTAATCTATTCTAGATAAGACAAATGCACAAATGAGAGTTTTTGTAGCATCTGTAGAGAGAAGGTGACGTACAGAGCTGATTCTTCTTAGTTCTAAATAGGCAATCTTGCAAATATTTGAAACCTGTTTCTCAAAGGAGAGGGATTGGTCAAGTATGACCCCTAGACTGCAGACAGAGGTGGAGACAGAGACAGCACAGTCATTGATAGTGACAGTTGAAGGCAGAGAAGGATGGTTAGGCTGTTTTGTCACGAACATGAGTTCCGTCTTGTCGTCGTTTAGTTGTAGTTTGTTGGTTGTCATCCAGTCCTTCAGGTCTGCAATGCAGCCCCGCATCCGAGAAATCAGTGAGTCAGTTTCAGCAAGGGAGCCGACTGATGAAGCTGAGTATCGTCAGCAAAGCTCTCATGCGACATGGCGTGACCACTCATGACGTCAGACACAGGACTAGCATACAGCACAAAAAGGACTGGCCCAAGTACAGAACCCTGAGGCACACGGTACCTAAGAGGAGAACTGTCTGAGTATCTTCCCTGTACACACACTGTCTGAGTACGTCCAGATACTAATAATCATTCACCATTTTAAAAGGATAAAATCTATCATATCCCACAACTGCCATCACAGCTGAACAATCCCCACTTCGTGATACGATACCATGAGGTTTATGCTGCATCTCTTCCCAGATGACTGGTCAACATTGTTTAGACTTCTTGTCCCCCTCTTTCCTGGCCTTGGTGTCTGAGACCGCAGCTGATCCCATGATCATGACACAGTCCTGGGCATCGTGGCCCAATCCCCTGCACCAGCGCCAATCATATTCCTCTTTACAGACCAGCAAACTATACTGACAATTTTGAAGCTGTTCAATTAAGAAGAATGATGAAGAAGATGAAGACGCGACCAGAAGTCTTACCTCTGTCACATCCTTCAAAGTGCAATGGGCATCTTCTGCGGCATCTTTCTCAATCCCTTCATCGTCAGCTCTCTGGTCGCCGATGTCGTTGTCGACCTCGTTCCCCTCACAATGCATCATAGTGATGATCAGCGTCTCCAGATCAGGACTCAGGGGGTGCTCTTCCCATTCCCCAAGGCCATAGTCCAGAGCCTCAAACAAGATCTGACCCAAGGTTCGCAATGCCTGAGCACACATATGAAAATAAACATCAAAATAAAATCAATGAATATATTCATTAATCAAATTAATGAATACATATTTTAAGTCTTCAGTTTTAAAATTAATGTTCAAAAGCAATGCTGATTATTTTTCGTTAACATTCTGTGGCAGGTACAAATCCAATCAAATGAACTAACTCATGATAAAGGAAAACAGTATACACACACAAAACATTTGATTTCATTCCATGACAGTTGACACTGTATAAAGTACAAGAGGACCAGGAAGAAAAAGAAAGACAAAAAAGACTGGCTTTTGATCAATGAAAAGCACAGGAAGCAGTGAATTCAGTCTACTGAAAGTGAAAATCAAAAGTTGGTTCTACATCAAGTAAATGTTTTGAGTCTAACTAGTTTCTGTTGCACCCAAGCAAGACAGTCAGTTTGACCCAAGGATACAACCTGCACAAGATCCAAAAGACCAACAAGAACCAGCCATCATGGTGCAGTGGTTAGTGATGTTGATGTGGGCTGCAGGCTTAAAGTTTGAGAGTTGGAGTCCCCTCAGAGGCATGGGGGGGGGGGGGGGGGAGGGCTTCTTCACCATACACTGATCCAACTACTACTGAGTTGTTGAAAGTGCCATGGGCTCAGCGGGAACTCTGGAATGACAGAGTCAGGTCCAATCCACCCTGCGGATGCCCCTCTGAGCGTTACTCAGAATAACAGTCGGGTCCAATCCACCCTGCGGATGCCCCTCTGAGCGTTACTCAAAATAACCGAGTAAGGTCCAATCCACCCTGCGGATGCCCCTCTGAGCGTTACTCAAAATAACCGAGTCAGGTCCAATCCACCCTGCGGATGCCCCTCTGAGCATTACTCAAAATAACCGAGTCAGGTCCAATCCACCCTGCGGATGCACCTCTGAGCATTACTCAAAATAACAGTCAGGTCCAATCCACCCTTCGGATGCGCCTCTGAGCATTACTCAAAATAGCAGAGTCAGGTCCAATCCACCCTGCGGATGCCCCTCTGAGCGTTACTCAAAATAACCGAGTAAGGTCCAATCCACCCTGCGGATGCGCCTCTGAGAGTTACTCAAAATAACCGAGTCAGGTCCAATCCACCCTGCGGATGCGCCTCTGAGCATTACTCAAAATAAGTCAGGTCCAATCCACCCTGCGGATGCGCCTCTAAGCGTTACTCAAAATACCACGACCAACACTGTATGTGTGTGTAAGTCTTGGGCCCAGCTGATGCCAAGATATATTGTTAAAGGAAGTGCAGAGAGCTTCTTCGTGGAGTCTGTGACCAGAATTGTGCTCCATCACACCATCTTTGATCAGAAAAAAAGTGTTAAACAAGATTTAAAAGCTCCAGTTCTATAGCCCTTCATACCCTGCTCTCATGACGACCTCAGATTTGTTTCCTTCTCAGCATTTGTGCCAGTGACGAGTTTGTGTGCAAGTCCTTTATCTAAACAAAGTGATCAGGATTGCCACTGAATGGACTCTGTTATGTACACTCTTTGGGTGAAGGGGGACAACAGGGTTGGGGTGGAAGGTGGAGAGGTTACTTATGCTATCTTTGCGACAAAGCAGCTGTCATTAGGAGGCTCAGTAGGTGGTGTCTTGCAATCAGGAAAGCCAGCATTGAATATCCCCCAAAATGACTGAGCAGCTGTGCAGTGTCTCCTCTAGTGGGTTGCCTCATAATGACCACACACTGGTTGCCAGATTAAGAACTGTCCATGTAAACACTGTGACAGGTTGATTCGATTGTGCTGGTGGTTGTCTCTGGACTCTCAGGATTTAAGCGGTGCGAGACTAATTACCGACACGCTTTAAGTCCACCATTATTAATCTCAATGCCATTGAGAGTGTGCAGAAAATAGTGGGGAAAGAAAAAAAACAGAACAAAAATTATAAGGTTTTTTTTTTTTTTTCAAGCAAAGGCGAAAAGGGCATCTTCTTCCAAGCAGGGTACACAACTTCTGAACATGTCATCTTGATTTGGCCTTGACTTTTGCAATGTATTTCATATTCTGGTTGTGAGAAAACCAGTACCATACAAAACAGCAGATTTGATGAACATCAGATCATATGCAAGGTCAATGAGCTCACAATCATCTATTTGTAATCTAAGTTCATTTCCTGTATAATGTCACAAAGCTGTGACAATAACCCTGCTCTCTGGTTTTTGTCTCTACTATGTACACATTGTTTACACACACACACACACACACACACACACACACACACACACACACACACTTCACTAAATACTGTCAGTAAGCTTCAGGAGTAAGTTTACATAACTCTACCAACAATATTAATAAGCAGCACTGTAGCCGAAAGCAATACATAGCCACAGAACATCAGATTACAAGTTTGGATATTTTATTGACTGAAAATGGATAACTGAATAAAAATTTCTCGCCTGTATATTACTTTTTTTTTTATTTCATTGATTTTATATGCAGTAAATATACAAAGAAATTCATAAGCATTTGTCTTTCACTGTATCAAGTTTAAAACATTTAGAAGCAAATGAATGAAAACAAAAATGGGTTCCTTTGATTGAAGAGATTATTTTAAAAGTTTACTAAAGTTGCAAAATTGCAGTCAAAATTAACTTACATCATATTCTGAAGCAATATGTTTCTTCAATTCTTTGGACTCATACAAATACCCTGAAACACAAACAATACTGATTTTATAAAGTTCTATTTCACAAATTGTATACATGTGTGAAAATCAGTTTATCCCAATGTTATCATAACACTTACAAGTTATATATATATATATATAAAAAAAATCAGCATTATTTCTGTGCATACATGTATACATTTTGTATCACATACACATGTATACAGAAGGCTGATATTTAATACATTAAAAATGATATTAAAGCAAAATATGTTTCTTTAAAATTATCACATTATTTACAAAATAAATGCTATTGTAATCAAAATTCACACATGTATGCTCACTGCTACAACAAGTCATACACACACACACACACACACACACACACCTCTCTCTCTCTCTCTCTCTCTCTCTCTCTCTCTCTCACACACACACACACACACACACACACGGTGCACATTCACGCACATGTATGCACACACACACACACACACACACACACACACACACACACACACACACACACACAACAGAGGCACGCACACAAAACTATTCACAAAGGCACCTCTCTCTCTCTTGCTTTCTCTCTCTCTCTCTCTCTCTCTCTCTCTCTCTCTCTCTCTCTCTCTCTCTCTCTCTCTCTCTCTCTCTCTCTCTCTCTGTTATACACACATTCTGAGAAGAACACTCATGAGGCAGAGAAGATGAGAGAACTCCAAAAGGCCCAATTCCAGTTGCAAAGCGAGAGGACTGCAGGCAGAAATCTAAACAAATCTTAAATAAATGTTAGCGAACCGCCCAGAGAACGTGGACAAACGAGTCACAAAGAAAACACAACGCATTTCGACCTCTTAGGTCTTCATCAGGTGAGACATAAACGAATAAAACAACGAAAATTCACTTAGCTTTGATCGCTTCAGATCACTTCACAGGGTTCAGTGCAAGAAAGAAGGCGAAGGAAGAAGGCGTTGAAACGCCTTCTTCCTTGCGCTGAACCCTGTGAAGTGATCTGAAGCGATCAAAGCTAAGTGAATTTTCGTTGTTTTATTCGTTTATGTCTCACCTGATGAAGACCTAAGAGGTCGAAATGCGTTGTGTTTCGTCTTGTGACTCGTTTGTCCACATTCTCTGGGCGGTTCGCTAACATTTATTTAAGATTGGCCCAATTCCAGTCAAACACAAATCAGGTTATCCTTTGACATGCGAGCAAACGGCTCAGTACAACCTTGCTTATGGACTCCAGTATCTTAAGTACTGTTATTATCCTAAATGACAACTGTGGAACCTGCACAGTACAGTCAGTCAGTCTTGCTCCTGGATTCAAGTACCTACTCTTAGTATCCTACATCATGGTAGTTATATAGCTTACACAGCACCAACAGTCAAGTCTTGCTCCTGGACTTAGTATCATCTCTTACCCTTGGTGTTCTATGTATGGCAGTTGTGTTGTCTGCCCAATACACTACAGTCTGTCAGTCTTGCACCTGGACTCAGGTGTCTTGACCTTAAGCAGCATTCTACATGACAGACGGTCAGTCTTGCTCCTGTATTCAATTAATATCTTACTCTTAATATCCTGCAAGGTATGACGTGCACAGCCTGCAGAGCAGGATCTAGTCATTTTCAGTTGTGTCTGTGAATGCGTCCCTCTGACAGACAGACTGGTCTTGAAATACAGTTGGATAGACCTTCATCAAGTTTTATCCCAGAACCTGTTCAAGTAATGACAGAGGGAGTATTGTTGTTGTTGTTGTTGTTGTTGTTGTTGTTTGTTGTTGTTGTTGTTGTTGTTGTTGTGTGCGCGCGCGCACGTGCGTGTGTATGCATGTGTGTGTCTGTATGTACGTGTGTCTCTCTCTGTCTGTCTGTCTGTCTGTCTGTCTGACTGTGTAAGGAGTGAGGAGTGAGGAGAGGGGAGACGGCAGAGGAGAAGTGAGAGAGCGAAAGAGTGTGTGTCTGTGTCTCTATGTGTGTGTGAGAGACAGACAGACAGACAGACAGACAGATAGACAGAGACAGCCACAGAGAGGAGTGAGGAGAGGGAAGAAAGGAGAGGTGAAGTAAGAGAAAGTGTGTCTGTCTGACTCAGTGTGTGCATGTGTGTGTGTGTGTGTGTGTGCATGTGTGTGTGTGTTGTGTGTGTGTGCATGTGTGTGTGTGTGTGTGTGTGTGTGTGTGTGTGTTATGATAGACTATAGTATATGTATGAGAAGTGTGTGTGTGTGTATGTGTGTGTGTGTGTGTGTGCATGTTAGGGGAGGAGGGGCTGTGTGTGTGTGTGTGTGTGTGTGTGTGTGTGTGTGTGGTGTGGGTGTGTGTGTGTGTGCGTGTTTGCATGCGCATGCTTGTGTTTCACTGTGTATGTGTTTGACCACCCTGTCATATGCTCCCCACAGGAGACTGAGACATGATGAAAGATGCATCAATTACTAGTACTGCCTCACCTTCATGATTTCTTACACACATTGGCAGGCCTATGCGTCCAACAAGAAACATTTGGTTCTCTTTGAGTATGTTATTATCCTTGATGTTAGACAGTGATCATATCTAAAACATCATTACAAAAGTGAGCCATCATCATCATCCAGTTAAATGGCCTCAATCATCATGTTGATTTTTCTGCCAAATAAATGCACAGTCTGCAAAACACTGAATAATCCTTTAACTTAAAAAAAAAAAGAGTCTAAATAATCAATATACCAAAGAATGCTGTTTGAAAAGTTTTACTCTAGTATTGCACAACCAGTTTTAGTTTTGAGATCTATACGAATTTGATTAAAGCTTTACCTTCTGGTCTTCCGTGTTCGAGTGCGACAGATCCATCTGATCGTATATCAACGTCCCCATCATGATTGAGCCACACACTACGTAATCCATGTTCACACAAAACTTGAAATTTGTCTCCAGGTTGCTGCCGAAGACAGGACTGAGCACATTGATAACAAACAGCCCACGCCTGCTCTTCGTTGATCGGGTTGTTGAAGAATCTCAGTACCTCGGACAAAGATAAGTGATCCTTGTCGGGCAATTCATTGATGTCCGATTTCCACACGCTGCTGGGTAGGCATGCCATTTGAGTTTGTTCACTGTCCCCGTCTACTGATGCTCTCTCGTGATGAGCTCAATCATAATGTGCGCGCTGCCATCGGTTACCGAGGGGAGACAACTGCCAAGCCTAATCCCAGTGAGCCTGCATCACTTTGTTGGTAGCAATAATTATCCATCTAAGGTCCGTTTCCTTCTTTGTGCAATTCTAACTAGTGCTTCGTACGTCGCCGTTATGACGAGAACCGGTTTGAGTTCAGTTGTTTGCTGTTCAGTTTCAATCAGATATTTCACAAGGTCTTGTTTTACCTGTTTCAGCTATCACAACAACAAAATCAAACGAAACTAAAATGTTCATGTAAATTAAACAAGATGCGAAGCATATAAACGTACTCCCAGTTTTCCAAACCGCTTATAAATCAGCCTAGTGCTTTGTGAGATAAGAAATAAAGGCAAAATAACGGTTTTAACGGTTATTTAACCGATGTACACTTTTGAAACTAGTATTTTAGTCCTCACTGGGCTAAAGCCTGTGTACATACCAAATTTCATCCAAATCGGACAATATGTCAAGAATAACGGTTTTTAACGGTCAGATTTTGAAACACTACATGGAAGTGCCATTTGTGTGTGATAACCATTCTATATACAAAATTTCATTAAAACCCACCAATATATAAAAAAAATAACGGCAAAATAACGGTTTAACGGTTATATAACCGATATACACTTTTGAAACCGGTATTTTAGTCCTCACTGCGCTAAAGCCTGTGTACATATCAAATTGCATCCAAATCGGACAATATGTCAAGAATAACGGTTTTTAACGGTCAAATTTTGAAACACTATATAGAAGTGCCATTTGTGTGGAACCTTTCTATATACCAAATTTCATTAAAATCCACCAATATATAAGAAATAGCGGCAGAATAACGGTTTTTAACGGTTGTTTAATCCATTTTCAGCATTACATCACTTACATATGGACAGAGGCTCCGATGTGTCACGAGATCATCCAAACCGCTTATAAATTGGCCAAGTACTTTCTGAGATATTCCATAAAGAAGAAAAACCGTTATAGGCCGTTACAGCCGTTAGTAACGGCAAAAGCAGTAAACTAAAACATCGGGCATCATCCATGACCCATGATGAACGTACCTGCTCATTTTCACAAAGATCGGCCAAGTACTTTCGGAGATATTCTATAAAGAAGAAAAACCGTTACAGGCCGTTACAGCCGTTAGTAACGGCTATAGCGGTAAACTAAAACATCGGGCATCATCCGTGGCCCATAATGAACATACCTACAAATTTTCAGAAAGATCGGCCCAGTAGTTTTGTCTGGAGCGAGTGGAACACATTTTGACCACGGACACACAGACACACACACAGACACACAGACAGCATTTCTTCGTTCCCATTCTAAAGTACTCCCTGTTCTATAAGAACTGGGAGTACAAAAAGGGAGGGGGGATGGGGGGGTTGGGGGGGGGGGAAGAAGAGAGAATATACATTTCTTCTCAGAAAAGATGTCTCTTGATTAGGCATTACATTTTTTTTACATTTTAACTTTCAATCGTTTTATTCATCTATTCTAAAATCAACAAATCCTCTGGGGTAGCCCCACTTTGAGAGGACGGCCAACTCCACAGTGACAGTCAGACCAAAGCATACATTCTACTAAAACAGTTCAAATCTGTCTTCACCACAGCAGCAACGTCCACCCTACCAAATTTAAAGAAACCTACAGCCCATATTAAACCCATCCATGTCAACACCCACTGTGTAGCCAAGCTGCTTCACCAGCTAAACCCCAACAAAGCCTCAGGACTGACAACACTCCAAACCGGATACTTAAGAACTTGGCCGACAACATCGCCCCAATCTTGACCACAGTCTTTCAGACCTCACTGGACACCGGCCGCCTACCACAAGATTGGCTCGGAGCCAGCATATCTTGTGCTTTCAAGAAAGGTGACCGGCATACCCCCGCCCAAACTACTGCCCGATCTCACTGACATCTGTATGTTGTGAACTCCTTGAACATATAGTCTGCCACCATATCATGTCCCACCTAGAACAACAAAAAATACTCACAAATCTCAACCACGGCTTCCGTTCAGGCTTTTCCACCGAGACCCAACTGCTCACCACTACTAACGATCTCCTGATGTCCTTTGACAAAGGGAAGCAAGTGGATATGGCTATTTTGGACTTCTCAAAAGCCTTTGATACAGTGCCCCATGACCGTCTCCTCCATAAGTTGACCAGTTATGGCATCACCGGCACCCTCCACACCTGGCTTTCCTGCTTCTTAACAGAGCGAACCATGCAAGTGGTGGTAGAGGGCATTACATCCAACGCCACAACTGTCGACTCAGGAGTCCCACAAGGCACCGTGCTCGGCCCCCTCCTATTCCTGTGCCACATAAATGACCTCCCAGAAGCAGCAAATCCCAAGTACGCCTATTCGCAGATGACTGCCTCATTTACAGGGAGATCAACGACTTTAATGACCACCACACTCTACAAGAGGACCTCAAGTCACTAGAGTCATGGGCAGACAAATGGGGCATGCGGTTCAATGCCTCAAAATGTTACATCATGAGCATTGCAAAATCCTCTACCTCCTCCTACTTCTACTCCCTAAATAATACCATCCTGCAGCAAGTCCCTCATAACCCATACCTCGGCATCCAATTCGCCGACAACCTCAAGTGGTCTCAACACATCGCCTCCATCACAAAGAAGGTCAATAGCACACTAGGATTTCTCCGACGAAATCTCAGGCACAGCCCTACCTCCTGCCGAAGAAATGCCTACCTTGCACTCGTACGCCCTGTCCTGGAGTATGCAGCAATCATTTGGGACCCGCACATGCAGCAAGAGATCAACATGCTGGAGCGTGTACAAAGAAATGCAGTGCGCTTCATAGCAAAGGACTACCGCTCCACCACGCCAGGCTTCATAACGGGTCTGCTGAGAAAACATGAGCTCACTACACTCCAAGAACGGCGGTGGTTGAGGGTCTGGTGCCAGCGATCACCCCGAGTGACTTCATCACACCTCAGAAACCAGGACGACGCATCCGCTCCACCAGAGACAACAGAACGTACCTGACACAAAACCCAGTGGAGAACTACATACGAAACAATGATAGGTGCTACTGCATTCCTGAAACACACACCGATCAGTACCGTAACTCATACTTCCCAAAGACAATAACAGTGGAACCACCTCGACGATAACATCGTCCACCAAAAGTCAGTCAACAGCTTCAAGTCGGCTCTGGCAAAAGCCAGAAGCCGATAATATCATCACGCTGCGCACCCCCCACCGTCGCGCCTATGCCAGTAAATGGATGTCAGCGACGTACCAGTCCAGATCCAGATCCAGAACACACATATGTAATGTGAGCCCCAGAGACAGGTGTGGAGAGCGGGATCGGGAAATCAAGGTAGAAGGAGGGAGGGGGGGGGGGGCATTCTAAAATGGAAGGGGAAGGGAAAGTACAGTGACAGTGGGGTTGAGGGAGTGCCTGTGCTGAGGGGCGTTGTGTAGAAGGAGGGGGGGGGGGGGCATTCTAAAAGCGAAGGGGAAGGGGAAGTACAGTGGGGTTGGGGGAGTGCCTGTGCTGAGGGGCGTTGTGTAGAAAGAGGGGGGGGGGGGGGCATTCTAAAAGCAAAGGGGAGGGAGAAGTACAGTGGGGTTGGGGGAGTGCCTGTGCTGAGGGGCGTGGTGGCACAATGGGGATGACTCCTCCCCTCCCTCCCACCGCCCCTGCCCCGTCAAGCCCCCACCCCCACCCCCACCCCATCCCCATTCCTCCTTCCTGTCTTAATCGGTTCCGGTTCAGCCGATAGCCGATTCGGTAAATTGACAACATCGACTTCTTGGGGACCAATCTTACCCTTGTCATCTGGTTTGCATCACACAAGCTGCTAATAACTTATTTGATCGTTACGGTGATTGAGACAAAGACCAGTTCATCTATCTCTGACAACTTAGCATGCGTGGCAGCCTAGTTGTGGCGACTGGGGTTATACAGGCCCGAAGCAAAAGCCCAATGGGCATCATGCCTGCCTTTGAAAGCACCGACAGAAACGGGCACTGACCATGTTGTCTGGCAGACTATTTCGGGTAGCTAGCACTCTTTGACGAGGGGAAGGGGGGGGGGGGGTTGTTTCTCACGTGCTTGGTCATCTTCAAAAAGTTGCCTGGTGTTTCTTGCCTAATACAGCTAAACCCTGGGTCTGCAGGTCTTCTGGATGCCAGGGAGGTACACAGAAAAGTCACAGTGATGTCTCCCCTCTTTGGCGGTGTTCCAGGGATCACAATCTGAGGGCTACGAGATGTTCTGGGTAGGGCTTTGTGGCTCTTCACCGAACATTCTCAATGTTGCTCTGGATCGTCTTCAAAACAGACTGCCAGACAGGGTGACCATATTCCTGGTCTTACCAGCGGCTTTTACAGCTGCACAGAAGTCCTTTCTGTCAAGCTGTTGAAAGGACGTCTGATTATTTTAAGATAATGCGCTTGGCCTTTGCAGTGGTTTGTGCTGGATGATTAATGTTAGAAGGTCGTTGATCACAGCCTTTAAGTCCTTTCCAGTATGATTACCTGCCAAGGAATGAATGCAACGTTGCTTCTCATTGCTTTTGCATTCCATATAATAGGCTGGTTGTCCTTCAAGCTGACCCAGTCTCATCGCACAGCATTTTTTCAGGGTGAAACTTCAACTGCCTGCTCAATGACCACAGATGGAGCCTACTCAAATTCTCCTGTAGGATGCTTCTCAATTATCGCATCGACTGAATAGCTTAATGTCAGTAAAGATCTGCGCCTGGTTTTTCATATGGCATGGCAGTCGTTTATGTACAGACAAAAAGAATGAGTCGAAGCACATTGCCTTGGGGTGTACCACTGGTCACTGAGTCTTCGTCAGATCTGACACCATCTATAGTGACTTTACTTGCCGGGTTCTGTTCGCAAGGCAGTCTTCACTCCAGCGGTATGTTTCAGGAATCAACTGACCTTTTTCATGAGTCAGCAATAAGGGACAGAGTCGAAAGCTCTGCAAAAGTCCATCCATATGTTGCGTCAGTTGAGCCCCCCTGGTCCAGAGCTTCAGTCCAGTTGTGCAGTGTGTCCAGGAGATGCGTTTGGCATGAGTGACCTGGGGAGATAGTAAATCAAGTTGTTGCTTTGTATATGGCTGAGTATCTGTTCTCTGCTGAGTGCCTCCATCACCTTACACAGAATGCTGGTCAGACTGACTGGGCGATACTTGTTAGGTGATAATCGACTCCCGTTCTTAAAGATGGTGCTAGTACTGCCTTCTTTCAGTTCTCTGGGATGGGCCCTTCTGCCAGTTACTTATGGAGACTGGTTGTGCCACACCTCGGTTCGTCTGTTGTCTCGGCCGGGAGCGAAGGAAGAAAAGCATCAAGACCTGGTGCTTTCCCAGTTTTAAAGTCCTTGAGTTGGTTTTTGACTGCTTCTATAGAAACGCTGAAGTCAGATAACTCAGTCACCTTCCTGTTCTCTTGTTAGACGATCTGGAAGTTGTGTCACACTTGCAACTTATCTCCATCTTACTTTACTGCTTCAGATTGGCAGTCCATTAAAAGTATTGGTCTTCTCCTTGACAAACGACCAAAAGGATTTGGGGGTTAGCTGTGCTTGAGCAGCTAACTTGTGGAATAGTCTGAGTTTGGAAAACGTTGCTGTGAAACGGTTTAAAACAACATTTGATTGAACATTTCAAAAACTATGTGTTTTCAACAGCGAATTATATGTAGTATACACTTATGCTTATGAGTATTCCGGACTATGAGATAACAAACGATCCCGAAAACAGATTATTGTTTTACCTCTTGAGTTGAAAAGGGCAAAAGGCTAATGATATTAAAGTGTGTTTCGATATTATGGGCCTATGGCCCATAGTTTCTGTTCTGTACTTGCAAGAAGTACACTCCGCATATGGAATCTCTCGGCACAAGAGTCTATAGGGTCTTTTTCAGCTCAGTCGTTGTTTGGACTTCTATCTAATATCTCTCTTTTTTTTTTTAAGTTCAAACATTTTATCCGTAACATCCCTCTTGTGGTGATTAACAAAAAGGTGTTGGAGAAGGAAGAAAAGTAGTGAGGGGTGGAGGGTCAAAGTGGGGAGAGTGGAAATATTGATTATGCAAGTTTGTCGGTTTTTTTGTTTGTTTGTTTGTTTGTTTGGCTGATTGGTTGGTTGGTTGGTTGTTGGTTTGTTCGTTTGTTGTTGTTATTTTTGGGAAGGGAGGGCAGTGGGGGTGTATTTACCACGCTGATGCACAGTTCAGATCATTGCTACATCATTTTGAACTTAACTTTTGCGTGTTTTCAAGATCAGTCGATTGGCTGATTTGTTAATTCACTCATAGTTGATTGACTGATTTGTTAACTCACTCATAGTTGATTGACTGATTTGTTAACTCACTCATAGTTGATTGACTGATTTGTTAATTCACTCATAGCTGATTGACTGATTTGTTAATTCACTCATAGTTGATTGACTGATTTGTTAATTCACTCATAGCTGATTGACTGATTTGTTAATTCACTCATTCATTCACTTTCTTTCAGTCTTTTGCTGTCTTTTTTTCTGTCATGTTTAGATATACTTTTTGTTTATATAGATCACAACAATGGTTATGCTGTTGTCACTATGATGACAACATTATTTCAAATATGGTGTCCAACAAGACAGCACACTGATGTCCAAAAAGACTGAGTCCAGGGAACACGTAACAGCCCCCAACCTTTTTCTCATCACCTGTTACGATAAAACGAATCGAGAAATTGACCGCATGGACCAGAACATAGACAGTTACAGAGTGGCCATCACGTCAAAAAAGTGGTAGTGAATTATCTTTCGCTTCTGTATTGATCTAACTGTGCAAAAAGCTTGGTATTTGAACCAAGCCACACCCACCTGAGAGGAACACATATACGCACGCGTGCACGCACGGACGTGCGCGTGCGCGCGCACACGCACGCACGCACGCACGCACGCACGCACACACACACACACACACACACACACACACACACACACACACACACACACACACGGAATATGTCAGAAGTGAGGCAGAGTGTTGCTATTGTGAAGGGTTCCTGGCCAGGTCAGCCGACCCAGCCTGAGCTGGACGTTCTCTATGCCATCCTGTCAGGTCTTCACCAAACTGAGGGGTTCGACTGGACGGCATGTATCATCCTCCCGTGGAATAGGTACAGAAACAAGTGCCGAGTGTAGCTTGCTGGAAGAAACCTCGTCAGAAGTGCCGCAAATGAGGTGTTGTGCGCCAGAAATCTTCCGAGTACTTTCATACACAAGATTGATTTCCCAGAATGACATACTGGAATTTGTGTCCTGAAAGTAAAGACTTGAGACAGGATTACTTCTTCTGCTGCTGCTGCCGTTGTTCATTCTCTATTGTTCCATGTACAAGATGAACTTTTTTTCCTAGTTCAGCTGTCCACACTGGTGGAAGGGGGTGGGGAATCTTAATTTCTGGGTGCACATGACTGTCAAGCTTTGCTTGTCCTGTGCGAAGCGTGATGATGACCTGGTCTGCTTTGCCCAGGAGATATGTGGCATCCCATCTTGTCCCACTCTGTTTCATAACGTTTTTTTTGTTTGTTTGTTGTTTTTTTTTAGTCTTCTGCTCCTGAAGGGTGACTGGTTTTTCTGACGGATCACCTGCTGCTTCCAGTTTAGCTAGCTGATCCGCACAGTCATGTCCCATGGCATCACAGAGGGAGGGTATCCACTGCAACATCATCCGTCCATCTGTCTGCGCAGACCTGATGGAGCCTTTCCTTCAGCTTCTCCAGCTTCCTCCATGACCGACAGAATATCAGTAAAGATGACCACCTGTCGGTGATGAAACTCAGGGACAACACTTGGAAAACAGCTACCAAAAGAGCTTCAATCTCTGCGTTGAAGTTACAGCAATTTAGAGCAGAGCTCAGCTGCAGGCTGGCAACGAAGTGTGTTTGTGCTCCCTGATCAGGACACCTAACACACAACTCATGACCCGCCAGTAAGTTCTGTTGCATCTGAGGCACAACTATGATCTAGGCTTCTCCTGCAAAGATTTCCTCAATAATGGTTGGTGTCGGTGCTTTCATGGTTATCCTGATATTCCCTCCGGAACATTTACCAAAATTTGAGTCAGGGCTATTAACAATGACATCAAACCCGCCGTTGTGTCTCTTCTCCCCCCTCCCCCTTCTTTTCCCCTCTTTCTAATTAACAAAGCTGATTTTCTTTTTTGTAATGGATATTGGTAAATTGAACAATCATGTTACTTTCGAAATTGGTTTGTACAGTACACAGACCTCAAATCCTTCTGTGAGAAATCTCCAATCCAAAAAGAAAGTCCACCCCCCTATTCTTTGGATGTAGTCAAGATTATTTTGGAACGCATATTTAGTTCATTTATGGTTGACTTACACAATGAATATATTTTAGACATTTCTGTGTAATATTTGATTAAAAGAACAGCCTGGAATCTGTCGCGCCTAGCCTCACGTGTAAACAGAACTTCAGTCACCAGAAAACAAAATTATCATATATTTTCAAGAGAGCTAGTCAATTTCTGCTGCTGGCATGTTTCCTGCAATGACAATCCGACAGAAAACAAATAGATGAAAATAAATACATAAAATAAGTGAAAATGAAACAGATTTTTGGGCACAAATGGGTTTAGTTGCTCAATGTCACCTTTTGTGTGTTTATTTGTATATATATGCCCCCCCCCCCCCCCCCCCCCCCCCCCTCCCCCCACTTCCATTTTTTGACATCCCACATTGTTGTTCCCAAAAGTGTCCAGCCAAGCACGAGGGTTCATATCAGGGTTACGAGATTACAACCCTGTTAAGTCGTGCATTCATAATTTACAATTATGATGGAGTGGAGTGGTAGGGATGTGCAGGCGAAGACAAGGCAGATGGCAATAAATGCAGGTGCCAAGAGACAGCAGCCAGTCAAAAAGACACAGAGGACAAAGCGGAGTTTTCTCCCTTTTATTCTCCTTCAATGCCAGACGCTCAGAGAACACTGTTCTCTCTCAGACTGCGCCTCTAGACATATACATGCGAACCGGACCGCAAAGCCAGCAACATGGTGCCAAAGAGAAAACGGGCCTTGTGAGGCCAGAACCGACAGAAATTTGTGCTTTCTGTCCCAGCTTCCGTGTTGTCTGGCTCGCCATCCATTCAAACTATTCACACATCTTTACTATCAATGAAAACCTCAGAACCCAAGGAGTAAAATGCAGGAAGTCACATTTAACAATTTTGGTCCTGTACTAAATCATTGCTGATTAATGTCCCAGAGTGAACCCACTTTTGATGTGTTTGCGACAAATTTTCCACTATCTGGATAAAAAATACTAAAGAGCGTGAAATAATTTCACAGTGAATGAATAGCTGGCATTTCTTTTCATGCGCATAAACTTTATTATCCAAGATGGTGACAAAGCGGAGAACTTTGTTTTGGAAATTAGCAGAAAACACTGCTGACTTTTTGCTTTGCCAGGCCGTCGGTGCGTGCTTTTGATTTGATTTTCAACTGAAAAATACTCTGTTGGAATGGACTGTTGGATAACAAGTTCTATACATTTTCAGTTATGTTCATAGCAGAAATGGAGTCATTAGCAAGATTCTGATCAGGAAGTCTGAATTTCGTAGGAAGATAATTTGGATCAAAACTTCGACAATGAACGAAGAAGGCGACTTGCTCAAGCAAACTGGCACCGTCAGTTATCTCATATAGTTTCAAGCCTGTACGGAAAAGATCCTGGACATGCGATATATGAAATGAGGGCTTGTGGACTTTACTTCTAATGTGCATTGTCAGATTCTTCGGTTTTTCTCATACTTTTTGTGAAATCAAGAATTATTCTAGGATTGTTTGTCAGACAGTTGAAAATGGCGCCAAGTTTGATTGTGCAGAATACCAGTTTAGAAAAAAAATTTGGGCTTCTACAGAAAAAAATGGGCTTCTCAGCCCAACACGGTTGTAACGAATAGAATGCATTAATTTTTGCGACTTCAGTCACATATATAAAACTATGTAGGTTTTGAGGTATTCATAAGTTAAAAAAAAAATCACACACACACACACACACACACACACACACACACACACAACAACACACACTCACTCACACACACACAAAATCAAGATTCATCACTCAAGGGAGGTAATGGGAAGATAACTCTCCAACAAAATATGTTTTCGTCCAAGAAGGGTACCCAAGAAATATACACTGTTAGCACCCGGCTACACAATGATGAAGGTTAACATAACAAAGGATGACTTTGATGACACAGCGATCAAGCATCAAAATAAAAACAGGTGGAATGTATTGCACCATCGTCGTACAATAATGTTGCGTTTCATTTCCTTTTCCAGATACCCTTAAAGGGGAGCTACTCTATATCCCAACCATTTCCTCATATCCTGTGCAATTCATCGCGTGTGGTAGCCAGGTCTTCATTATTCACGGTTCGAAATTTTCATCAGATTTTTCGTCATGGCTGTGAGGTGTCAGTTCGAGAGTAACAACGACATTGGTGTGTTTTCAAAATTGACCAATGCGTATTGCTTGGTAGGCATTGGTGGTTCGGAGAACTTTTACAGGTAAATTAACTAATTTTGATGATCCAGTTACTGAATACCGAGTAGTCAGTTGCTTGACTTCAAATTTAATCATTTACCAGTTTGCTCGATTTTCGACAGTCACACTACATGTTTTGTAATTTTTTGTTTTGTTTTGTTTTTTCGTCTCTTTAGTTCGGTGGAATAGTAATTTTTCTTCAGTGATTCGACTGTCACATTACGGTGTTGAAAGCCATGGTACGACAGGCGCCACAAGTGTACTGGCAAAGGCCAAAGACACCCATAAACTCCACCTTTATCAGACTAAAAAGACTAACCCAAGGATTAAGGTAGTATTGTAGCCAAGTATCCCAGGAAGTTTGAGTCCAGTGGGAGATCTCACAAGGTCCTGGGTCCATTGTTGTTTCTCTGTGACATCAGTGATCACCCTGCAGGTGTCCAGTCTCAAGCATGTCTTCTTGCAGATCTCTATAACTGCCGTCTCTATTAGGAAATTAAAACAGAGGCAGACCACATAACTCTGCAGTAGGACCTTCGAACAAGGCTTGATACAGGGAATAGGGAGAGAGTATGAGATCAAGTGACAAGGAGTGACATTTTTCAACATGGAGACTAAATGTCCTCTTCTAGTTAAATCACATCTTCTGGACAGCAAGTGGAATTCATTTCCTGCCTCTGCAGTAATCCCTTACAGGATCAGACCACATTGATAGCAGAGTAACAATGAAAGCTATTGCCAGCCTTGCAGTAATCAGGGAAATCCTCAGGTTTTGCCACCAACACTGTGGATGAAATTATCCATTGTAACTTCTTGGTGTCACAGACCAGAGATCCATCCACAGTACTCATACTTATTCAGAAAAAAACCCCCAAAAACCCCCAGACCATTGCTCACTTCAGCACTCTGCAAAGATAGTCTTTTAAATTGGTTTAGCCTTTTAGGACTTGTCATTGAAATGAATGTTAACTGCTGCAACAGTGACCAAAAGGCATGTACACTACATATACAGTCTCTGAGTCATTGCTGTATTCCCTAAAAGTGTTCAGTGACTGAATGAAATGTTTCGTTTAACTTAATGGACAACATGCCATACATGTTTTAGGATCAATATCATCCAAATGTCAGTGTAACAATTGCTTAGTAAGATAATTGACTATGAGTACGCTTGCTCACACTGGTACACTTGCATAAAACTATTATTCAAACCATGTGTAAATGTTTTAACAAATAGAACATCTACCATTCATGCTTTAATGTAGTAATCAAATCAGTTTTTGGTTATATAAATTGCAAATCACTGTTAAGACTGTGTTAATTATAGGTTGCAATTGAACTTACATTTAGACAAGCAGACAGACAAAAATGACTGGGTGTAAACTGCAATGGATTTGTATCAAGAGTTTGCATATTACTAAATCATTTTTGCCTGTAGCAGTTAAGTAAACTTGCTTTTTATCATTTAATTTACTACAGGCAATGTAAAGTAAATATACCATAAAATATCCTGTGTGGTAAGACATTAATTTGCTGACTAATTGAAAAGAGAATGATTATATATAGTACAGGACAAAAAGTAGAGGTAAGAAGTGGATGTAATTAACTGTTCAGTCACCAGTAGAAAATTTTTTTTTTAATAAGAAATTATACATTAAATCTATGGTGTTACCAATCCCTTTGCAGTGAATCTGATACACTCATGCAGAATGCATAGCATTTTCTCTGATTCAGTGTCTTTGAGGGGGAACTGTCAGATGCCAACATCCCTGTGGTTCACACAAGTGTGGGAGGATGTCGAATTGTGGGCAGAGTATGTGCAGGTAATCAGCGTTTATCTGTATCTCTCTCTCTCTCTCTCTCTCTCTCTCTCTCTCTCTCTCTCTCTCTCTTGCCCCTCTCTCACTATCTCACTCTTTGTCTCTGCCTCTTTACCTAGAGCTCTCTCTCTCTCTCTCTGTCTGTCTCTTTCCCTCCCTGCCTCCCCCCCCCCCCCACCCACCCTCCCTCTCTCTCTCTCTCTCTCTTCTACTGACACTGTCATTTTTATTTGTTGTATTGCTGTTTTTCATCTATAATTATGCTTAGATTAGTTTGGCAAAATTTGTTTTAAATTAAAGTCAACAATTGTCGACCTCCTCTCCCCACCGTTCAAGAGATCACCAAACAAGCAAACAAACAAAAAATAACCAGCCAGCAACCAACAAAAGCTGCACCGTAAAGTAAAGAAACTTAGATTACATAATGAAATTAGAGTTCTGAAATTATGTATCAAAATTCAAATATGTAAAGTATTCCATAATTGCAATTGATTTTCTGTTTTGAAATTACTTCATTGTGTTGTTGTTGTTGTTTCCTAAAGGAACACAAAACTGTGAAGAGAACAGACAATGTATTCAAAAGAAAATCTTTCACCAATAACATTTCATTTCTGACGGCCATTACCATGGCATTTGGGATTAGGATGGTGCTTTGTTGTTGCCATTGTAGTTTGCTGACCTTCAGTGACACATCACAGGTATTAATCTCATGCTGCTTACTCTGGCAACCTTGTGTACACCCACACCCTCAGGGCTACTCTGCACTCTCTTTTGTGATATATTCTGGCGTAGCTGCAACTCTACAGAATTTTCCGGGGATTTCCCTGTTTTCAAAATCATGCCCAAAAACCTGATTTTTTTTTATTTTATTATTTTTTAAATTTTTTTTTAAAGAACATCCAGAATTTCAGATGAAAAGAAAGAAGGTGACGTTTGAGGTTGGTTTTTTTTGGGGGGGGGGGTTTGCTTTTTTTTTTCTTCATGTAAGCATCTTTTGGTCATCCAGTTTTTTTTTTCTTTTTGTCTTTTTAATCCCATTTTACCTCTGATATTTTTACCTGTGTCTGTTGACTGTTGTTTGCTTTGTTTGTCAGTTCGTTGACAAGGTCATACAAAAAACTACTGAACTGAGCTGAATGAAATTTGGTGGAAGAATGGAGTGAGGCTCAGGGACAAACCAACCTGTTGAATTTGGTGCGGGTCATAGGGCGGAGCATGGGATCCGCACAGCAACTGAGCAAGATAACATAATGAATTGATTTTCACAATTTAAGTCGATGGAAAGATTAAATGTGACACACAAACGAACCCATTTCTTTTATTAATATATACATGGACTGGTCGAAAAGATCCATATCAAAGGGTGGATCCAGGATCTGTTGGATCTTAGCAGGAGTCTGCACTCTTTCTGCATCTTTGCTGCATCTTTCTTTGTTTTGATTTGATTTTTTTGTTTACTTATTTCTTGTTTTGTTTTGTTTTGCCCTGACATGTTTTTATGCATATTACCAGGGCAGTGACTTTCTTATTGCAGGGAACAGACATGGCCTGTTGCTGCCCAACTCCACCACAGACCAGGAGCTGCAGCATGTGCGCAACGCCCTCCCTGACACTGTGCGTGTGATGCGTGTGGAGGAGCGTCTGTCGGCCCTTGGCAATGTGGTCGCCTGCAACGACTATGTGGCCTTGGTGCACCCTGACCTGGACAGGGTGCGTCTGCCTGTGGATCCCTTGCTGTCAGATAGAGACATCTGCAGGGATTGGGGCTGTGGTTGTGTAACCCACACACTTCCCTGTTTACAGACCATGTGACGCTATTGACAGCCCTGATACCCCTCCTCATGGGCTCTAAACAGCATGAAATGAGTAAAAGATGTGGAAAAATTCTGAATCAGTGTTTATGCATTCTCAGTGCCCTTGTCATCTCACTACTATTAATTTTTTTGTTGTGTTTTGAATAAGAAACCTATACTATTGATTTCAGAGCTTGTTTGAAAAATCCAGCATTCTTTTTGTTTGATTGTTTTTGTTTTCTGTTTATGTTTCTGTCTTATGAGTTTGCCAGGTTCCACACCTTCATTGCTAACATCCCTTTTCCTTCCCCTGTAACACCCACCTTAAGTAAATTGCTGTAGTTCAAATAATATGACATGATGGCTGCAGAATTATTTAGTATTTAAAGTGATGACAGAGTCTGAAATGAGAAAAGTTGTATATATAATATGTATTAGACAGGATACCAGATTTTAATTTGTTATTCTATTTTAAGAAAATTACTCTTTTACCCTCTATTCAAACAGATATGAGTAAGTGCATTATATCTGTAAATCAAAGCAACAGCAATTCACAAATTTGTTTGGGTTTTTGTTTGTTTGTTAGTTTCTTTAGGTTGTTTTTTTTTTGTTTGTTGTTGTTGTTTTTTTTTGTTTTTTGGGGGGGAGGGGGTAGAAGATTGCTGATAAAATTCATGGAAAAAAATATGAAGGATATGTTTAAATCAGCCTTCGTGTAGCCTTCTTATGTGATAGCAGAGTGAAAAAAGAAAGATATACCTCCCCGCCCTCCCCTCCTTTGACACGCACGCCCTCAAAAAAAAGACAAAAAAGCCCCAGTGACAGATCTGAAATTCAGTTCCAACTTGTTCATTTCAGGAAACGGAGGAGATCATTTCTGATGTCTTGAAAGTGGAGGTGTTCCGTCACGCCATCGCCTCCAACGTCCTGGTGGGCAGCTACTGTGCCCTGAGCAACCAGGGAGGACTGGTGAGTCTGTCTGCTGCAGTGCCGCTCATGATGAAGAACCCTTCTTCTTTCTTTGAGTGTCCACCTTCATCCAGTTGAAGATTCTGACACTTCTGTGTGTATGACCATTTTTTTTTTATCCTGCCATTAAGGCAGCCATACTCCAATTTCGGCGAAGGTGCATGCTAGGTGTAACGTGTCATCCATACCAACGGCCAAACTGGCCTTCTCTTCCGAAAGTTGGTGATGGGATTTTACGCGTGTGCAAGATGTTGTGCGTGCGTTCACACACAGAACCTCGGTTTATAGTCCCATTCGAAGGACTGTGGGGGGAATGGAGTCCGAACCAATGTTAACTCCGAGGGAAAAATCCCCCTGTACCGA
Organism: Conus canariensis; assembly: GCA_033310375.1. Taxonomy (NCBI): domain Eukaryota; kingdom Metazoa; phylum Mollusca; class Gastropoda; order Neogastropoda; family Conidae; genus Conus; species Conus canariensis. The sequence continues at coordinate 11,611,432 of CM065725.1, read as the reverse complement.
AATTTGAACCCGTAACCTCAGGATCATGAGTCCAGCGCTCTACCAACTTAGCTATTACGCCCCCCCTCCCCATTCTGGCAGTGCCGCTGACAATGAAGTACCAACAAGAAAAGTTTTTTTCTTTCTTTCTAGCATTTCATTTTGATGTTATTTTGCTCAAATTGTCCCACATATGATGCTGTTGAGTACGAGGGATTGCCATATAGTGTCAGTAATACAAAAAAAGTAACATTTTTGCACATACGCACACTTGTCTGCACCAATACGCTCGTGCAGACATACGCATGCACGCATGCACACACACACACACACACACACACACACACACACACACACACACACACACACACACACACACACGTGCACATGCATGCACACACCGTGCACATGCATGCACACACACACACACACACACACACACACACACACACACACACACACACACACATGTGCACATGCATGCACACACCGTGCACATGCATGCACACACACACACACACACACACACACACACACACACACACACAGAGGCACATCTTCTATCAGTATGCCTAATACAGGCATGTTGATATACTCTGTGACACCCAGATGTGACAGGGGATTCAAGAATGTGTCAGCTGAGACGTTGCAGTGCAGTAGGAACACAACAAGTTAATTTTCACAGTAAAATCTTGTCCTGAGACTGACTTCAGCGGCAAGTCACATCTTGCTGTGCTGGCAGGAAATGATCATCAAAAATACACTGTGATCAAGTGCGTAAGGGTGACTATGAAGGAGGGGGAAGGTCTTTTCTGGCTTTGATTTGTCCTGTGATGTAGAGTAGACATCTGCTTAAACGATAGCTGTGCATCTGTATGATTATGTGCTGAGTGTATTTGAATTTGACCACTGTTGAACTTGCCTGTGAACATCATTGACTCAAAATACTGAAAACTGTTTGCTCAGTGAAAGAGGTGGCTACCACAGTACCAGTAAGATTACTTTACAGTAACATTTTATATGTTGGAGTACAGTGTCTTTAATATGTCATGGAAGCTTGGACTTTAGACTTTTCAGGCACTGGGTTTAGTAGGATAGAAGACATGTTTGGTCTACCTTCAAAACAAGTGGCTAAGGAAAGGAAGGGAAATAACTGATGGTAGTTGTTGGGTTACTGTTCTTTGTGTGAAACCAGGACATCATGGCCTATGTTTCAGGTTCATCCCAAAACATCCAAAGCATCCCTGGAAGAATTATCATCACTCTTACAGGTCCCATTAGTGGTATGTAATTGTCTTTTTCCATGTGTATCATGTTTGAATATGAAAACCATGTATGATATAGCAAAAATGTATTGCAGAAACTCGACCATAGGCAAAAAAGTATGCAGGAGCAGTATACAAAGTGTTGGACAGATTTCTGTATTCAGTTTCAATTTTGTGCTTAATCAAGAGGGTAAAGAATGGTTAGCACTGAGGGTAAAGTCTGTTTCAAATTGCCTTACTATAGTCAGATCTGCCTGACTCAAGTTTTATCAAACAGAAATATGGTTATGGTAACAAATTAATGACTGGCAAATGAAGTGGTCAAGATGTGGGACAGAGTTTGAGCAAAAGTCGCTGAACATGAGAAGGCTGGTGAGTAGAAATGACCAGAGAATGTTGCACCATTTTTTGTCAGCGATTGTATCCATGGCGGGTAGAAAGACCAGGCTAAAAAGAAACTTGTTTAAAGCACAAATGTTATTCTGTGCACTTGTTCACAAGGAAGAAAATATATATATATTGTAGTGTTGTAAAAACTGTCAGCAAATGTGCAAACTGTTTGTACCCCTGAAGAGTCAAAATTCTAAGCAAGAACATTCTTACCACTGAAGAGTTAAAAATTCTAAGCATCTGGCAGCCTTTTAATGATTATCATGATTGGTAAGGTTCAACAGATGTTACTTGTAAGTGATATCTTATAGCCAGGGTTTGTGTTTACTGGTAAATAATGGTAGTTACAGGCTCAGATGACTAAATACCGCCAAAAATATCAGCCAGTGGTGTTGTAAACCGATGTTTTTCCCCAGATTTTCGTAATAAGAAAGTGAACCAGTGTGTTTGTAGCAAGTGACTTTTGCTGATTGCTATTAGCAGGCTACCAGTTTTGTTTGATCCATTTGCCTTTCTGAAGTTTACACAACCATTTTTGAAATCTGTGAGCACAATCGCTGTCTATAGTCAGCTCTAGCTACTGTCAAGATCACCCAGAATGGCCTTCTTCCAATCTTTTGTATGCAGAATGCTGCATTGACTGTAGACATTAAAAGGAACCAACCCACAGAGAGGAAACAAGTCTGCCATCATGGCACTTTGATTGTAAATCTTCTGTGGAAAGTTTTATACTGTTCAGTCTGCAAATAGCGGGTATAACATAGAAAGGTGTGGTCATTACCAAGTTCAGCTGTCAACCATGAACCAGATGGCAAAATTCTTTGTTTTGGGTGATGCAGAAGTTGAGTTACATACACTGACAGTGAACTTGGTGTATCCAGGTGAAAATTCTTAGTTTTGGATGATGTAGAAGTTGAGTTACTTACACTGACAGTGAACGTTCTATGTCCAGGTGAAATTTTTTGTTTTGGATGATGCAGAAGTTGAGTTACATACACTGACAGTGAAGTTTATATGTCCAGGTGAAATTCTTTGTTTTGGATGATGTATAAGGTGAGTTATGTACACTGACAGTGAACTTGGATGTCCAGGTGAAAATTCTTTGTTTTGGATGATGTAGAAATTGAGTTACGTACACTGACAGTGAAAGTTCTATGTCCAGGTGAAATTCTTTGTTTTGGATGATGTAGAAGGTGAGTTACGTACACTGACAGTGAACTTGGTATGTCCAGGTGAAATTCTTTATTTTGGATAATGTTGATGGTGAGTTACATACACTGACAGTGACCTTTGTGCAGGCCGGCACAGTCAACAGAGGCAGTGACGTCATTGCCGCTGGTCTGGTGGTCAACGACTGGATCGCCTTCTGTGGCCAGGACACCACCGCCACCGAAGTGTCTATCATTGAAAACATCTTCAAAATCGGCGATGGGAATCCATCCCAACTGCAGACTGATATGCGAGATGCTGTGTTGGAAAGGTAGCATTGCTTTAGTTTTATTTATCTAAATCTTCCTGTCCCCTTTTAAAAAAAAAAAAAAATTCATACTAGCTCATGTTTCTGGTGTTTTTACAGCAGGACTCCCACTTTTGAGTGAATTCATGGATTACAGCGAAATGTAAAAATGAGAAATCATTGGGAGGGGGGAGGAGGAACAATTCAGGGGAGAAGAGATTTTGAGAGGGGGGGGGGGGGGGGGGAGTGTTAGAAGAAGACACTGATGTCACATGACCTCACATAAACATCTTCATGAGAGTGGGGGCAAATGCCATTCTGTCAGCCCAGTTGGAAGCAAAATAGTATCACACTCTGGACACGGAGCGCCGGCAAGATGCTGCAGAAGTGAAGGAGGCTGAGAAAAGCTGTACACACAAATTGTCCAGGTTGTAGTGGGGCCAAACTATGGACACCACTTGAAGCTCAGACAACACCATTCTTAACACAAATAGGATTACTGTGTGACTGTGAAACATGCACTTCATGTATGATTTTGTTTGTGTTTTCTCAACACTAAAGGAAGAAAAGTCTTAATGAATAATATTCATTTTCCTTCTCTGTTTCAGTATGACGTAAGATGGGAGTGAGGGCAGCAAAGGGGAGACAACTGTGGAAGAGAGAGGTGCATCCAATGTACAGGGCTTGTGTCACATAGTCGTATTTTTTTTCCCATTGATTTGGGACATTGGCAGAATCTTGCTGAACTGTGTCGGTGATATCCTATTTTGATGAAATGATTGTGTCTGATATATGAAGACCTGTCATTTGGTGAAATGGGAGGTAGGGAAAATTAGCCTTTTATATGTTCATCTATTTTAGAATGGGGTTGTCATTGCCACTTGTTGAAATTCACATGGACGCATAGGCTTTTTGTGTGTGTGTGTGTGTGGAGGAGGGGTGTGGTGGGGGAGGGTATGAGGAAGAATGGGGGGGGGGGGGGAAGGCTTCTGTTTGGTTTTGTTTGGGGATCTCAGCTGATGTAGGAGAGGGCAGAGCATATAGTGAAGACAAGAACAGTACTGTTTGTTCGGACTGTATGGGTGTTTGTTGTGGAGCAGAGTGACTAAATGCACATGTGTTTGTTGAGCATATTGAGTAAATATGCGTTGAGCACTGGGAATAGTGTGAGTAGCAACATCAATAAAATCATGTGTGTGAGGCAAAATGAGTAATGATGCCTTCTGTGTGTGTGTGTGTGTGTGTGTGTGTGTGCAGGCATTTCATGCTGAGTCACCGATGAATATTATCATCAAATATCTTTCCAAAAGTTTTAATCTGAAATTCAGGGTCGAGAGAAATTTAAAACTTTAAGTCCTTGATACTGGCATATGGGAGAGAGAGCCAGAAAACACTATTTCAATATTCTTGTGAGAAACATGATGATCATTACCCTTAATTATGACTTCTGTTCTTTAAATAAATGTCACATCCATTTTAGGTATATTGATTCAGAATGTTATTGTTTCGTATACCCAGTTATTACTTGTACGTGCAATCTGCTAAACTTAGTCATTAAAAAAAAAAAAAAAAAAGTAATTCAGTATTGTTACAGATTTAATTCCAGATACAGCGTCTTGTGCAAGTCTGTGGAGTTTTCCCAATAGCATTTGTTTCCCAAATTTTTTACTTTGAAATACTGAACTATCAATCTGCACAGACTGAACTATCCATCTGCACTGACTGAACCATCAATCTGCACTGACGTAAATCAGTGCAGATTAATAATTCAGTATTATAATGATAGCTAATGTATTGCGAGTATTTGATGAAATCATAAAAATGATGATGTGAGCACCCTCTGTCTCTGTCAACCTCGACGTTCCTGGACACCTCTGCTGAGCTCACCCTTTCCAATTTGCTGTCCTTTCCTTCCTAAACTATTTTATCTACCCACCTTTATCATCTTCTTTTGCTTTGTTTTCTTGTGGAAGAATGGTAATGAGTGATCAGCCCTTTGGGGATGGGGGATAGTCCTCGTTAATGCCTGTCCATTTTTGTTTGTTTGGATGCGTTAAGTTATACAGTTTATGTTTGGCGGGATCTCCTCCAAATGTTACCTGTTCTCACAAATGGGGGTTTTTAAGTTTCTAGTTGTGAATTGTGCAACAGCTTGGAAAAGTGTGCTTAAGGTTGACATGGATGAATTAGACATTATAAGTTCTGAAAATTTAGTAAACGTTGATCATGAATGTTTTTGGAATCTTACATATCTAAAGTCTCAGATTTATCCATTTTGACCATGAACACCTCTTCTGAGCTGTTGTGTGATTCAGTGACTTCAAGCTCATACCTGAGAACAGGTCACACATGATTGACTTTTAGAAAGTTCAAAATGCTGCAGCTCATCTTGTCTTCAAGGTATCAAAGATCGTCGCAAACGTTACTTTCAATGTGAACGTGTTTTCAGGCATGTATCTTATGACTGCCGTTTCTAAAACCAAAGCACGTCTTTGTAAATATGCCTTCTCCGACATTTAAGCAGTCTCTTTGTGTATGTTTTACACTTTGTGCATACATGTGCCTGGGCATCGCGAGACTGATTATTTAGGGATTTTTTTTCTTTTGATTATTTTACTTTTTGGTTAAATCTTTCATTCTTGCACTTCATTATGTTCAGCCCTGCACCCCCACCTCTCCTCTGTCCTCCATTTTTGAAAGTATAAGTGTTTTAGGCTTCCGACACTTACTCAGATAGGGGACGTTATGAGTGTTCATGGTGTATATGCTTGTATGCATGTGTATGCCAATGTATTTGTTAGGGGGCATGTGTGGCGTTAGGAAAATATGGAAACAATACTATTAAGGTTGTAACTAATAAATGCATCACATTTTATGGCATTGGCAAGGATGTCATTAAATGATGTGCTGAAATTTCTTTTTAATGAAGTACATTTATGTTCATGCTGCTATGTGTGCATGTGTTTTTTGCATCTTGTGTATGCATGTGTACTAAATGGAAGAGAGCGTTGTCAGCGTCAGGTCTCTGTGTTACTCACTGAGTTGCCAAAATGCATACATGTATATCATAACGGTAGGGTTCTCCATAGGAAATCGACTTCTTTTGCCCTTGTAGCCTTCTCCCACACAGCACAGGATAGGGTGGCCATTGTCATGTTATTTCAGTTAATTGGAATGTAAATTTTAAGACTACTTGGCAGGGTAGAACTTAAGTTGTTCTTTTGTTTTGTTTTTAACCTGCCCAGCAAGCAAGCAGAGAAAGTTTTCGCTAGTTGCCTGGCAAAAACCATCTGCCCATCTCATCCGCCATTTTTCAGCAAGTTGCCAAAACTGGACAGCCTGTGTGTGCCATTCTGATCGGCCCGTGACATCCGACTAAGTCAGTCATTGGGCGCAATGATTTATGATTATGGCATCATAAACAGTGACATAGAATTGTAGTTTCACAAAGCCAGATCACCAGCTGTAATGATGACTATATGATATTGCTAAACTTGGTAGGTGTTTGAAAGATCATGCTCTTTGTCCAGAGGGCAGGTCACGGCATTCACTATATGCTTGACACAAGTGATCACCTGCCTGGATTGGTGGGCACACTGTTGCCCTCCTACTGTGTCTGGCCATGAAAAATGTGCAAGTCGCCTTGATGTGCAGGGGAAATAACAATTATGCATCACATATGCATGATGAGAGACCCCAACAGATTTTCTGTGAAGACTCAAGTCTTTTCCAAGTCATTTGAAAACAGGTTCTTGATGGCTTGGCGGGTAAGGCACCAGATTCTTCTTTCAAGGTCAAAGGTTCAATTCCCACTTCAGACAGACAGATGGAAAGAGATCTGACTAGAAATACTGTGTAGACACCATTCCCCTCTTTGGATGAAACTAAATCGAGATCCTATGCACGAATGCATGCATTAAAAAAAAAATCTACAACCATTTTAAATCTCATTCCACCTTCTGGAGAATAGTAGCAGTCACACCACCACAGTCACAGCTCTGCAACATGAATATGTGTGGTTCAGTTTTTTTGCTCGTGTGCATTTGATTTAGGTTTCCTTGCATATTTTCAATAATACATGAAATAGATTTGTGTTTAATCATCTTTAAAGTAATGAACAAGTGATAACAGTTAGTTTAGGTAACAGTTAGTTTGGTGGTTTGAAAGTTACAGCCTTATGAGAATAGTACCCCCAGGCATCTCAGACAATCACTGCGATCGGTGATTAAATTAAACAAGGTTCTAAAGTGCAGATTCATAATTCAGTCAGGAACTTCTGACATCACATGCACACAACACGGAGCTGTGTTTTTGCACCAATTTATTACAGACTTCAATCACAAAGTTTGTAACCATGCATCTACCTCCATAAGTTCTGACAAGTGAAGACTTTCCGTGCGTACAGCCAGCCTGCACACTAACATGTCGCCAACTCGTTAACACAGCATACAGCCCCCTAGAGTTCAAACCATCCTCTCTCACTCAGTCATCGACACTCCAAATCTGGTATTTTCATAGGGGCAAAAGCCTACCTTAATTCTAGAGAAAATGAACAAGGGCAGACAGGGAACTGAAAAAAAAAAAAAAAAAAAAAAAAAAAATTGGGCTCACAATGCATAGCAAACATCAACATGCTACTATCCCAAAGTTTATGGGGCGCTCAAATCAAAATTCTTTGAAATGTGCACATTCTTCTCTTGTTTGCCACAGACCAAGACACAGAGGAACAGAATTTAGAATGACCTTCCAACAAAGAAACAATGAGGAAGACTGAAAAATTCAAGTTCAACATGAGCAGATTTACGCACACACTTACACAGACACAGATTAACAGGCACGCAGAGCAAGACACATTCACAAGCAAAATATATTGCACATCAAGACGACACAATTCAAAACAAAATATCCACTAAGCAGAGGTTGCGTGGTGTTCAAAGAAACACTAACGTCAAATGGTAATGAAATTATATGGAGGTAATCATCAAATTTCCAAGGAGTAAGGGCGGTCTGCCAAGATGTACAGCTTCATTTTTCATCCAAAAGCATGCACAGAAGACTAAGGTAACATACCACTGCAAAGCAGCTAAATTTTAGAGAATACACTGGGACTTCACTAGCCGCAATCCTTACAAGTGGACTACCACAAACCTGTCAAACATTTCTCACTCCTGCTGTCTCTGCTTTAGCCAAGCGTTTTTTTGAATCCTTGCATTCCATGAAAGGAAACCTTTCACCACAGCAAAAAAGGTGTCATAAAAAATGTTATTCACAGTTGAAGTTTGACGTAATGTCCAGGTGAACACTCGTCAGCAGCTATTCAGTAATTCAAATTTGATACAGTATCCAGTGAATGCGCGGATGAGAACGGTAGAATCCATGTGTTTTCAACTCAGAAAGGGCTCCAATTCATGTTAATCCCTTCTTTCTACATCCATGGGGCTTACCTGATCATCATTCTGACTCGTACAGAGCCTCTGAGATAATACACTACTTATTTAACAGCAGGTTTCTCATCTCCGAGATAATACACTACTTATTTAACATCAGGTTTCTTTATAGCTAAAGGCTATATTAGCGAGTGCTATGAACATTCCAAAATGTTGTAGCTCCAGTCCACATCTGTAGAACTTGGCCAGCTGACAATCCCAAAAGAACGCCGACTGCTGAAGTGTGCATTTAAACCTTTTCTACTACATTCATGTTGAATTTTCTTGAGGGAAAAAAAAACCCAAAAGAAAGTTAGACAGTCTGTTGGCCACACAAGTCAAATCAAAAGAAATCTTTTGCCAGTTACATATTTCACTTCAGATCACTTGACAAGGCCACTTCACTGGAAAGCCACACTGCAAAACACAGAGGGAACTTTCCGTGCCTTCCACTTTACGCACTTCGTTGGGTTACAGACAATCCTGAACTGACATTTTGATTTTGTTCTCTGATTCGCCCACAATCTAAAATACTGACCATGGACAGAGTCCAGTAAAACTAGTGTCTAAACAGTATCCAGCACAACACTTGTGACCAAACCCTGGATCAAGCCTGGTGAAACGCACACACACACACACAATGTTCACACATACACATGCACACAGTCAGTCGAGAATGGTAAACATATTTGTGACTCTGCACAGTTATAATCATCGTCTCACTACATCCATTTTACATCACACGTGAAGCACTGGTTATTTTGATCTAATTCATACATACACCAAATGAAATGTTTTAAAAATGTTTACTTTAGTTCAGCAAAAAAATGGAAATAAATAAAAAGACATTCAACAATTTAAGTTTTTTTTAAAAAAAAGGAAAAGAAAAAAAAAGTTGAAACTGGCAACATGCCGGGAATCCATACAAGTAAAATTTGATAGCTAGTCATCTGAACTGAATACCAATAAAGCACAATTCGAAATGGGTAGGATCTTAAGCTTTCCCTGTCTTGCTAGCGATGGGTGTAGCCACTTCAGAATACAAATAGCTTTCCCCTGACTTCAGCTCACTGCATGAACCCAGCGACATGTGACCTCTCACAACAAAAACCTTGCCCTGGTTCTTTCCCTGAACAACATGTGGCCCAAATACCTGCACAGTTCTTCTTTAGTCCCAACTGCTGAAAAGCCAAAACAAACAAACAAAAAAAACAAAAAAAAATACAGGGCTGCCACACAAACTAAGTGACCAGGTTGGAAAACTGATTCTCAACATTTTCCAAATACTTGAAATCCAAGTCTCAAAATTTGCTATGCTTGATCTTTCAAATGTTGTAAAAGCAAGTGAGGGTGAGTGGAGGTAAGGTTCCACGGAAACCACAATACATGCAATCTGCTTGATCCAAATCATTTACTCCTTTATCAGTACACTCCTCAAGCCACTAAATGCACTTCCCCTAAACTTATACCCTAAATTTGACAGCTGAAATAGCCTCAATCTCACTTGCTAATGCAGAGTGGAAATCACAAACAGAAAGACGGTGATGAGGAGGGTCATTCTTTGCCAATTGGTGTATGCAATTATTGCAAGTAAATCCTTGCGAAACTGTGGAAAGCAGTTTGCCGACCACTGGCGATTCCATATAAAGGCCATTTTCAGATTTTCTATTGGCAAGATTTCCAGCTCGAGCCTGAAAAGTGGTACTCCTAGACCTGGAAAAGCCGGAGAGAATTGTTCCCCACATCCATAGGGAACACAAGACTTTGATAGGCCTGCAACTTAGCATGGCGAAGTTCAGATTTTTTAGATGCCCTCCGGCCTGAGACTGAAAAGTGTCACTCCTAAAAAAATGACAAAGCTGTGTGCATGCTTTTTTTCTGCTTTTTTTCCTTTTCTAAACCACTGATCCTTAAAATGGGCACACACAAACATGAAACAAAACACATTGGTTTTACAGTTGAAAAGCTCATATTCACTTCACAGCAATACCACATAGAAAAACATAAAACCAAGACATTTACCAATGAGAAATGTATGTAAATGAACATACTGTGACTGACCCCTGCAACTTGTCAACAACAACAGAAAACAAAACGGGATTCTGGGTGGGGTATCTCTTCAAAAATGTGTATACATGCACTGAGATCAAATCTGTTTACTCATTTCTTGACATGCACAAAGGTGTGTCTTAATTCTTTTGTATACAAATCAATTCATTGTTTGAAAACAGGTTGGGGTTTTTCCAGTGCTTAAAAACAGTTACTTCCTGTTCTCTAAACAAATCAGAAACAACCAATCCTCTCAGAAATGAGGATAACTCAATTGTGGATTGAGTGTGTACAAGTGTGTGCACATGTACATGTAAGCATAACAGCACTCCAGAACACAGAAAATAAGTTAAGGAAAAATCACTTTACATTCACACCAAATAATCGATTGACATGTCTTGATGTTTGATGAAGTATTCAAAGCAATTGGTAATTTTGTTTTTGCTTCTTACTGTTTTCTGATTTCATACTCGAGTAAGCTGACACTACCTGAACTCTGAACAATGGTGATCCAAGGAGTCAGGCAGAGTGAACAATGGTTTTCTGTGTGACAACTGATAAAAAAAAAAAAAAAAAGACAGACAGACAATACTACCAACAAATTCAACCGTAACGATTGTGCAACGAAAATAACAGCGTGAACGAAATATCAAAATGACCCAACAGAACTTCGCAAACAATCAGAAATGCCACTATTCACCACACTCCCACCCTCCCTCTTCATTTTTTTTCTCTCTCCTTCTCTTCAACAAAATGAAGTCTAACACAACGTTCATGAAACTTACTGGTCATGAGCATTATTCGTAACCATTCTCTGCTGTTGATAATTGACAAGGCATCACGTGTCCTTGTAGAAGTCATACAGTCATGTACGATAAGTTTACAATATCTTATAAACCGTAGACTCGTGTGACACTAGTTACCCCCCTTTGACGTCTGCATGTAAGCTAGCAACGACAGGCTGTTGTAGCAGCACCCCAATGATAGGTCAGGGGAACATGGATGGCATGTTGCTACTACACTGTGGAGGATCAGCATGTGCTCACCAACAACAACACATACTTCTTGGCTACCACAGACAAAAGAAAATATTCCAGAAACACAAAGTAGGATATCCAGTACCTCTACACAACTAAATGGCACAGTGATTTATCAGGAGAGGTTTGTCTGGGCTGCTTTCAGACTGCCACTTCCATCAGCCTAAACACTGGTTTGAAAAGAAAAAAAAAAGTGAACAGAGGAACACATCGTCTGCTCGAAGAAAGTTCCTGCACTGCTTCACCTGTTTGAACACCAGAAGCACCAAGCACGACTAGTTCAAATCAGGTCATAGTGTTCACCTCCAACCCACGGGTTCATGGTTGTGTGCCCTTGGTGTGTTTGGTGGAGAAGATTACAGTTCTTTATGTTAAGAATCTGGTGCTGTCTTCCCTGCACTGCAGCCAAATGTGCTGTGACTGTTCAGGTTTCCAGTCGGCTGAGGCAAGACAAAGGCCAGGCTGCCATTGCTGTAACTCCATTCCTCCCATCAGCTTGGGCAAGGCAGTGGCCAGGTGTTGGAAATTGCTGTGGTGTTAAGTTGTTCCTGTCAGCGAGACCGAGGCCACTGCTGTGACACGAGTGCTTCCTGTTAGCATGGGCAAGACAGAGGCCAGGATTTAGTCATTGCTGTGACGTTAAATTCTTCCTGTCAGCCTTGGTGAGACTGAAGTCGGGTTTTAGTCACCATTGTAACACCCAAGTTCTTCATGATAGCATGGGCAAGACTGAGGCCAGGTTCTAGTCACTGCTGTGACACACCTTGTGTTGGTCAACCTCTACATGTCTGAAGGCCAGGTTTAAGCCACTGCCGTAACACAAGTTATTTACATCAGTCCAGGCAAGACTGGCAAGACAGGCCAGGTTCTAGCCACCACAGTGACCCAAATTCTTCATGACAGCTTTGGCAAGACTGAAGCCAGGTTTTGACCATTGCTGCCGCACAAGTTCTTGTTGCTAGTGTTAGCATGGGCCAGGTTCATCACCATCCAAGGCCTCAGGTTCTCTGCCATCATCACCAGAAGTCGTCCACAACACAGAGACAAAACACTGAAGTGCTGCAACTTGTGCTGAGCCATGCACAGCCATGGACCCCTTGACACCCAGCTGCGGAGCACAGTTCAAAGTCCACCTCCACCTTTGGCAGCCTCCTGAAGAGTTGTGGCAAGACCTTGGCAACATACCAGCCAGAAAGATTGCAATATACAGAGCCATGATTCTGAATGGCCAACACAACTGTTCTAAGACCTCTAGTTGGAACATCCTGCAGTTGGAACGTTCTATTCTAGCCATGTCTGCACAATATGTGTCGGTTGTCGAGCAGCAAGACAATGCAATGGATCTCAGTCTCAGAGAACTGCTGCCTTCCCAGCACCAAGTTTCCACTGGCAAAGCCGCAGTTTTGTCAAACAGGACACAGAGTTCAGAAGTCAGACAGAAAATTGCCCATGTTTCTGTAATGCAGACAGTTAAAACAGGGACTGGTCTTCAGGGTCTAGGAGTTCAAACAAAGTAAGGGCCAACACCAAATCTGCAAGATATCACTACTCCCTGGGAAGATGTTGCCTCGGACAAAACACAAGTGCGAGTGGTGTGCAACAGTAAGGTATCTGAGCAAACTAGAGCAGTGACCGTTCACGAGAAAAGAGAGTACATTAAACTTATTTCTTCCTAAGTGGACTTCGCGCTTCACAGGGTCTAAAGATAGTTCTATACCTTACACTCACAGATTAGGGCTTCATCAATATCCTCAGAATCATTCAAGCATTGGACATCCAGCACTGGACCATCCAATGCTTGACAATGACCAAAATGTTTTCAATCGATTGGCACATTGTCTTAACAATTTCACAACACAGCAGTCAATGTTCATGACCAAGCTGAGGTGCAGTTACCAGCTTTAAGTGACTTACACAGCTAGTCTGATGACAAGCCAGCATGCACACAGCTTAACGCTCTGTCACTGTGAAAGCGACATCTCTTGTTTTAAATCAGTCCATTCCAGAGAAAAAAAAATGGAGTTGCTGGCAGGGCACTGTATGCTCAGTTTTGTGACAACTTAAAAGTCAAGAAAACCAGTTCTTCATGGTTACACACCAGGTCAAATAGAATCGTCATCACCTTACCAACAGAGCCCATAATGTAAAGTCCTGTCCATATCAACTGGCAAATCCAGTAAAATTAGATTCTTTTAAGTTTCAAATCAAACTTTTTTGTTATTATTAAAATGTAAAATTAAGAAAGTGTTTTTGACACATTTCAGTTATGTCTGACTTGCCAGTAACAATCCACAGTTTCATTTGGGAGGTGGATGGTGGGGGATGGAGTCTAAAACACCAGATGCTCAGTCCTTTCCATCTCCAAATAGCCCATCATTTTTCTTGTGCTAAGACAAGTCCCTGGCTTTTAAATTTTCAGACACCAACATGATCTACCTATGCTTGTTAAATGGCATAACAACACTGTCAATAAATGTCTTCTGTTCTCCTATCCATTTGGGCATTTGGTCATTCTTCTTCTGAACAGTAATGGGTGATGCTCCTCTGAACATACAGCACAGTGACTTCTTATGACTTAAATCTGTGATACACTTTGCGAAGAACCTCCACTAAGCAGCACACAGATGTGTCCTTCACTTTCTCCTTCAGATAAACACCAAATACCTTACAAAATGGTCACTACGATACATACAGCTACTCCAACACAAACAAGATCCCACTGTTCCTAACAGAATCAAGTCGGGTTAGTCAGCACGCACTTCAAAAGAACAGCTTCAGCAATAACTAACCAAGCAACCAGCCCTTCCCAGACACAGGCACACACAAAAAAACACAAATGAAAACAAATACCAGGTTATCCAATATGAAACTTTACTCTCAATTTCAACCAACATCATTTTCTTCCCGTGAAAAAAGCAATGTTAAGGGGGTGGGGGTTGTCAAAAAAAAAGTCTACAGGCTGACCAAGCATCCAGGGGCATTGAGGCTGAAGACGCTGTCACGGAGCTGGTTCTGGCTGCGTGTGCCGAGGACTCTATGATGGTCACTTTCGCTGACTGTTTCTCTCCCTCGTGTTCTCTTCGTCAGCTGCTGATGTTTGGGTACCACAGCTGCCAACTACAACACTGCCTTCACTTTTCATCAACAATAACACTGTCACATGTCACTTCGCTTCACGTTGGATCTGATCCAGATTGTTCTTAAAGAACACCCAGGAAAAAAGGAAGAAGAGCCAGGGTATGGAGAAGAGGGAGGTGGGGGGAAGGGGGGAAGGGGTGGGAACTCAGGGGGCGAGTCTCAGAGAATCAGTTTGCCGATGAGGAGACCGATGATGATGGCAGCGATGATGTAGATGACAGGGGGGAAAGTGCTGGCAGGCGTGGCCAGGGCCGCAGAAGAGGACTGAGAAGGGGGTGGGGGAGAGGAGGTGTCTGATAGGTGCATCTTCCTCAGTCGGGCACCTTCATCCTGCAGGGGAAAAAGCCAACTATCAATAGTGTTCTTCTTACAAAAAACAAACAAAAATCAAATTTCTTTCATGTTAGCTGTTTCTGGTATTAACATTTTCATACATGGCAAAATCAGATAAGTCCCAGAGACAAAGGACTGAAAAGTATATTGACTTTAGTTAACTTAAAATCCACAAAATTTGGGGCAGATTGGCATAGTTAAAAAAAAAAACTTGACTTTTTTTCAATGTAACTAACACACACACACACACAAACACACACTTACACAAACACCAACCATTCTCTAAGCCCATAAACAACTGTGAAAAAATACCGACATCCATCCAGTATATAATTTTGTTATTCCCATGCATATGTAGGATTACGCAACGTGCCTGTAACACGTTATCTTTAACAGTAGTGTAAGAACATCTGATGCTTCAGAAGTAGGTACTGCATGTTAACTTGATCATTTCACTTTGCTTTCCTTTTTTCATCCCCCCCTTCACTTCTTTCTTCATTCATGGTTTCTGTCTTCTTGTGGTGTGTGTCTATGCAAATGTGTGTATATTTGTCTTGAGTAAGGATCCTAACTTTCAAGACAAAGAATCTCAGATGCCACATCCAGTCTTGACACCAAAAAAAGCATCTGGGAATAATGACATACATGATATTTTTAAATGAAAAATTGCTCAGTGGCAAAATACACGTCAGATACAGATATAACATTACAGATGTATTTGTGTGTGTGGTGTTGTGTTCATGTTGAATGCAACATGTTAAAAACAAGAATAAGAAAATGTTTACAAAAAAAGACAGAAATCAGATGTGCTAGACCTCCAAGATTCATTCAAAACTTGCTTCACAAAATCACACACACACACACACACACACACACACACACACACACACACACACACACACAGAGTTGTTCATTAATGCACAAATTTTCTGACAAGAATTGATCCAATATCATAACAGTTTTCACCAAATATTAGAGACCTTTCCTCAATAACACATGTTCCTTCAGAGACCTGCTCACTAAACATTTTAAAACTGTCCCCTGTTCCTATAAATTCACCAATAACTCTATTTAGACTGAGATACTTTTATTTTTAAAAACCAGAAAGACTGCAATGTGAAGTGACACAAGAATCAATGTGCAGCTACAAAAAAACAAACTGAACTGAACTCTATTAAAACAAACGAACAAAACTGGCTGCACTGTATTGCTTTGAACTATGTTGGCCCTCTAAAGGGAAGAGGTTGCTGATCTGTGTCATCCTAGGTAGTCTCACCTCACCAAGGGACCTTCAGCATTCAACAACACAATATTCCCATGCTTTACACAACACAATAACTCTGTTACATTCACAACCAAACATCCATTTCAGCACTAATCAAGCAACAGTAGTGTGGCCGAAACAGACCACTCCGGGCATTCCACCACAAGAAAATGTGACTTTAAAGTCACTCACAGATTCTCAGTAAATCCCAGTTGCCATGGCAAAGTGCGCACTAATATAACTATTTTTTCACAAAACTTAACTCACATCAAATCTTATCCCAGACTTCTTTATAGCCACGCTGCTCAGAAAGGTGTCTAGTGATTTGGGGGGAGATTTTGTATTGATGAGTGAAAAGTTTCAAAAACTTACGTCACTCATCATGATCAATGTGTGTGCATGTGTTAATCCTTTATGTCTACATGCCTTTACACCCAGGCGCTTGTGTGTGTGCGTGTGCATCCATTTATGTCTGGTCATGTGCATTTTTCGTGCACTCATTTAACTAATAGTCTTACTTTACCCTTGTTAGGTGATTTGGGTACCATATGGTTTTCCATTTAGTTTGAGAAAGGCCCGATTTTAACAGAGAAGAGTCTCCGTCTTTCATTTCAATAGTCCATAGACTTTTTTGTCTTTTTGCTCAGATAATTCTGGGACACACTGCAGCAAGGTTGTCCCCTGTCTCTTTCATGCTTTGTCTCCACTGCCACAGACTCACCTTAAGTTGGCTGTTCTCTGACCTCAAGGAGTTGACTTCAGCCTGTAACCTCCGCACCTCCTCCAACATCTTCTTGTCATCTCCTCCTGACACTGCACTCGTTGCCTGGTCAGGGGACAGAGTGAACCACCTTGAGAAGTCATGCACACCCTGATACTCTTCGCTAGGTGAGCTACTAGTACACCAGAGTGGATGTCGAATTTTAACTTTGTTCACTGCATTCACAGTCATGTCCTGCGCTAAAGAAGGTTCGAAGGCAACCACGCATTGGGCCCAAAGTGAAAAGTACTGCTTCTCTTGCAGGCTGCTGTCTTCACTTCCCTACCCTGCCCCACCATCATGTAGTGTTACTGGACATGATCACTGACCCATTCAGCCGTGTTTTTAATGCAGGCAAAGTGACTTCACCCTGCTGCTTCCAAGCATCCTGTGTGTGTGTGTGTGTGTGTGTGTGTGTGTGTGTGTGTGTGTGTGTGTGTGTGTGTGTGTGTGTGTTCAGGGGTCACACTTCTCTACAAATTCACAGACTTCAGAGGAATGTAATCATGAGGAGAAGCACAGCAAAAATAATTCTTAAAAAATATTAGGGAAGAAGAGCAAAAAGTGACAGTGGTCCCTGCAGAGGTTGGTCAGCTCTTTGGTATAACAGCAGACAACAACAGAGCCATGAGACCTCATGTAAACTTCTGCTAAGAATGTGCACTTGCCATTTGGTCTGCCAGGCTAAGGCAATATAGCATAAGCTCTGACGCTGCATGTCAGCCAGACACTACTATATTACGAAGAGAAACATGCCCCAGATGAGCAAGTGAACTCTTCTTGTCCTATACTGCACAGCATGAATGGCATGATCCTGAACTGCATAACTTGCATAGTTTTGTTCGGAAGTGAGAGTGTTCCTTATTTAAAAGGAAGCTACTTGTCTACTTCTTGTGAGATCGACTTCGTGCCAAGAGCTGGGCCTTTTGCAGTGGTGCAAGTATCTTTTTCATATTTTCCAATGACTTTCTTCCAACTGTTTTCTGAAACAACAGCTGCTGGGCAATGAATCAATGACAACTGGTTCCATGATTTACAAAGTAACTGAGTGCCAGACTGTGTGTTTTGCCTTGACAACTAGAGTCAAGTGTTGTAATAACACTGTATCATCAGCCAACCATTGTTTTTCTCTCACTTTGAATCAGCAATGTTTTTATCTAATGATACAGATCAGATGACACCTACAGCAGTCAGATATTAACCAGCTCCTTGTCATTCTATTATCAGGCCTAAATTACTTTCAGCACTTAATGCAAGACCTGTAGACAGCCTTTTCCTGTCGACATCAATCCAGAGCACAATTTGCAGAGGTCATGTGTTAACTGCACACACCTGCAGTTTACACCTATACATCAAAAATAAGCTGCGCAATGTAATGGTTACTGTAAAGCATAATTTGTTTTCATTGCCTGTTTATGACTATTTTATGTTTATAGCTAAGTGCATGTAAGCAGGCGTCAGACCCGATGTAACAAGGCCCTTAAAAGTTTTGCATCTGTAAAGAGTATACATTACCTAGACCTTTATAATAATTATGCTCTCGACATTTTTTTATAATAATAATAATAATAATGAATACTATATATTTTTTTTTATCAGATATATGATCTAAACATTTCTTTATAATACTTCCCTATTCTACCATCAGGAAACCTTCAACTGGCTCTCCCTTTTCAAAAGGTTCACATCATCCCTACATGATGTTCAGGCTGAAATTGAAGCATTCAGATTTAGGATAAAAGAAAGGTTCTGCTTGCTTGTCTGTCTGTTTGTTTGTCAGTTGAAAAAGGTAAGCTACCTTTGGCGGTGTGACGGGTTCTGTTTTCAATACTTTGGCCTTTTCATCTTGCACAGGTTCCTGCACTGGTGCCTGAAATATGCACAAATAACATACACAGGTTAAATCAAAAAGAACAAAACATCACACACTGACATGGATGTGAGTTTCATGTTAAAAACATCATCATCATCACACACTGACACAGTATGAGTTTCATGTTAAAAACAACATCATCACACACCAACATGATGACAGTTTCCACGGCAGAAAATACAGAAAGGGTCAAAAGGGCAGTGACCTTGGAAGCCCTCTGAAGTTACATGGGCAACGTCTCAACTAGGCCTGTGACAAATCCACCCTAGACACTGAAGAAAAACAAAGCATTGGAAGCACTTTCGTAGCCTCTCAAATGCCATTAACATGTTTCAAATAGGCTCTTCAGTAGGGCACAAAGACTAAGCCTTATTTTTCTTCAACAAATTATGTTAATATTGTGACAAACATTTGAAACAGAACCACATCAACAAAACCATGAACATTTATTTTCTTTTTTTTTTTCTTGAATCGTATGTCTTCAACTCTAAAATACCTAACACTGGCTCACAAGTAACGAAAAACAAAAATTGAACACATAATATCTGAAATACACAATAACAACAAAACACACACACAACAGTAGTACCAATATTCACCATTTTCAGTGCATTTTCAGGACCCTCTAAATGCTTTCACACACACACCCAACCCCTACCCCCTTCAGGAATTCCTCATTGGGCATTTTCAAAATGGCTGATTTCCATCCCCAGACAGAAAGCTTACACCAATACATTCACAAATATTGTTTGTGTAGTAAAAATCCATTAGTTTTGAAGTCAAAAACAGCGAACAGACAAGACACAGAGTGAGAAACATAAAAACTGACAGAAGGACAATCACTGAACTGGCTGATACAGTCAATTTTGACAGATCTATATAAAACAGACAGTTGAAGAGAAAAGCCAATTAGGAATGTAATTCAGGAGTACGGCCTTATCATTCAAACCCTCAAGTCACAGTTGACTGAATGTAAGAAATGCATCTAATTGGAAAAAAAGTGTGTGGTGTGTGTGTGTGTGTGTGTGTGTGTGTGTGTGTGTGTGTGTGTGTGTGTGTCTGTGTGTGTGCGCGTGCACGCGTGTGTGTGTGTGTGTGGTATTTGTAAAAGGCAAATGATGAGAAGATAAAAATGGGAGATTTGAAAATCGGGGCCAAATTTTGTCGCCTGACTTTTTTTTACATGTTGAATGGTGTTCAGGAATGCAGTATTGAAAGTCTCACTCACCTCAGTTTTGCCAACATCGTCCAAATTGTCACACACCTACTCTCCACTCGCCCCATTTTGTTGAGACACAGGGAATCCCCGATCATCTCACCGTTTGCCTTTTACAAACTCGCAATGCCCTGATCACCTCACTGTTTGCCTTTTACAAACTCGTACTGACTTGGGGGTGAATACACTCCATAGTATGGCTCAGAAAGCTACCCAAAGTGCCACCTCATTTTTGCGACATTTCGCCCCGTTTTTCACAACACCCTATTTGTGCCATTTTATACTTCTATGTGAGTGAGTGAGAGTGTGTGTGTGTGTGTGTGTGTGTGGGGGGGGGGGAGGTTGTGTGCGGTGCATGCATGTGTGCATGCGAGTGTGTACAAGCACACATAATTGACTGTACGGATGCTTATGTTAGCATGTGCACTTGCATGCTGACTGAAAACAGTATACAAAATGGGAAAGTGCTGTGATAAATTCTTTGGGCAACTTAGATGTTCAGACTGGAGACCGAATGCATTATATAGCATGCACTTAGATGTTCAGACTGGAGACCGAATGCATTATATAGCATGCGCTTTGTTTAGACTGGAGACCGAATGCATTGTAGCATGCATACACTGACTGTAAACAGCAACATACAAAGACTACTTATCATTAAAAGAAAACAAAACAAAATCATGACCCTTGACCAAACACAACTTGCTCTTCTTTCCCCCTTAATTCCCCTCCCCCCCCCCCCCCCCCCTCCCCCCCATGGTCTCCAATCTGGAAACAATGTGTCTATTACTAATATTGGACGTTCTTCTCCTCATCAATACACTAAACAGCTGAAAAATAGATCAGCACACCTTTAAGTCACAGACAGTAAACAGACATGATAAAGGGTTACATGGACAGCCACATGGACTAGTCACAGGGGTAAACAGACATAAAGGGTTACATGGACAGCTCTATGGACAAGTCACAGAGGGTAAACAGACATAAAGGGTTACATGGACAGCTCTATGGACAAGTCACAGAGGGTAAACAGACATAAAGGGTTACATGGACAGCTCTATGGACAAGTCACAGAGGGTAAACAGACATAAAGGTTACATGGACAGCTCTATGGACAAGTCACAGAGGGTAAACAGACATACAGACATAAAGGGTTACATGGACAGCTCTATGGACAAGTCACAGAGGGTAAACAGACATACAGACATAAAGGGTTACATGGACAGCTCTATGGACAAGTCACAGAGGGTAAACAGACATACAACATAAAGGGTTACATGGACAGCTCTATGGACAAGTCACAGAGGGTAAACAGACAGACAGACATAAAGGTTATATGGACAGCCACATGGACAAGTCACAGAGGGTAAACAGACATACAGACATAAGGGTTACATGGACAGCCACTATGGACAAGTCACAGAGGGTAAACAGACATACAGACATAAAGGGTTACATGGACAGCTCTATGGACAAGTCACAGAGGGTAAACAGACATACAGACTAAAGGTTACATGGACAGCCACATGGACAAGTCACAAGAGGTAAACAGACATACAGACATAAAGGTTACATGGACAGCTCTATGGATCAAGTCACAGAGGGTAAACAGACATACAGACATAAAGGGTTACATGGACAGCTCATGGACAAGTCACAAGGGTAAACAGCATACAGACATAAAGGTTACATGGACAGCCACATGGACAAGTCACACAGGGTAAACAGACATACAGACATAAAGGTTACATGGACAGCCATGGACAAGTCACACAGGGTAAACAGACATACAGACATAAAGGTTACATGGACAGCCACATGGACAAGTACACAGGTAACAGACAACAGACATAAGGTTACATGGACAGCCACATGGACAGTACACAGGGTAAACAGACATACAGACATAGGTTACATGGACAGCCACATGGACAAGTCCAAGGGTAACAGACAGACAGGACAAAGGTTCCATGGACAGCCAAGTGGACAGACCAGGGAACAGACAGAGTGAGGGGTTACATGGACAGCCACATGGACAGCCAGCGATGGGGATACAGACATGACACAGGAAGACGATGGAGGGGTTACATGGACAGCCACATGGACAGCCAGGGCGAACAGACAGACAGGACGCGAGGGGTTCCATGGACAGCCACATGAACAGCCAGGGCGAACAGACAGGACTGAGGGTTCCATGGACAGCCACATGGACTAGCCAGGGCGAACAGACAGGAGTGAGGGTTCCATGGACAGCCACATGGACAGCCAGTGCGAACAGACAGGATGTGAGGGGTTCCATGGACAGCCACATGGACAGCCAGGGCGAACAGACAGGATGTGAGGGTTCATGGACAGCACATGACAGCCAGGGTGAACAGACAGGAATGAGGGGTTCATGGACAGCGCATGGACAGCCAGGGTGAACAGACAGGATGTGAGGGTTACATGGACAGCCACGGCGAACAGACAGGATGTGAGGGGTTACATGGACAGCCAGGCGAACAGACAGATAGGACATGAGGGGTTACATGGACAGCTACATGGACAGCCAGGGCAGACAGGCAGGATGTGAGGGGTTACATGGACAGCCACGGCGAACAGACAGACAGGACGTGAGGGGTTACATGGACAGCTACATGGACAGCCAGGGCAAAACAGGACAGGATGTGAGGGTTACATGGACAGCCACGGCGAACAGACAGACAGGAGTGAGGGGTTACATGGACAGCCAGGACAAACAGACAGGATGTGAGGGGTTACATGGACAGCCAGGGTGAACAGACAGGCAGGATGTGAGGGGTTCCATGGACAGCCACATGGACAACCAGCGTGAACAGACAGACAGGACATGAGGGGTTCCATAGACAGCCACATGGACAGACAGGTGACAGCTGACCTGTGCTGCTGTTTTGGGCATCTCAAAGACACACCTAAGCTTGGTGTCCATCAGACTATCTGGTGAGGCGTCCTTCCACTGAAAACAGAAACCCACGCTTAGGAAAACAAGACTCAGAGACACACCAAATGGAGCTAATATCAAGAAAACTGCACTCTATAGACAAAGTCTAAAATCCCAACATAAATATCTGACAATTCAGTAGTTAAGATTCTGACTGTCAGCCCAACCCCGACACAGCTCTATACATCTCGGCTACTTCTTGATCTCAAGTTCAACGTTGGAACGAAAAGTCACATGTCTGGACCAATTCCTCCCTCTCATTTCTTACAACGCTATTCTTCACTCCTCAGCATTTTGGGTTTTGAGCTTTTTTGTTCTTTAAACGTTAATACTATCTAGCTGCGGGCAGCATGCATGGCACCATTCCCTGCTCCCGCATGCTTGCACACAGCACTCGGTCCCTGCGGACACCCATATTTTGCCACTTTTTTTTTTTTTTTTTTTTTTTAAACAGTACCTATAAAATAACTGACAGTGTTGTGTTAGGTGTCATAGGAAAGAACAAACACTCAACTAATCGAACATAGTAATTTCGAATCAGTTACTTTCAATGTGTAGACACGACTGTGCATTGAAAAACATGTTTGACAAGTAAAACAAATTCTCTGTTTACATTCTATTCCGTTCTTTTACAACACCAAATCAGAAGATGAAGGGATGAAAAAACATTCAACTCTCACCTTGCAAATCATCCAGGAATCATCATGTAATCCATTTGAAAAGAAAATTAACTTCCATGAGTTTCTCCCGAACGATCAATACACTACACGCACTGTTCTGATTCACAGTTATGTTGATATTTGGCCGATGGAGTGTTTCTTTTCACTAGATGAACAATTCAACGGGCTCAAGTTTCTAAACTACCATGGTACAAAGACTACTGTTGATTAAAACACAATAATACACCATAAAAATTAAAGAAAAAGCTGAGAATTGCTGATCATGACACAATTGATGTACAGCGCTTGTACTTTACACACGGACTTTCAAACACTGGCTGTCTGCACTTATCACACAGCAGCATAATTTCAAATAATCCACTCTCCTCTTCTCTTTCATAGTTTTCTATCTCTCTATCACTCCCTCATCATCAGATCCACTTTGTAATATGATTTCAAACGCTTCATTGAGCGAGAAATTGCTACCACCCCTTCGCCTGACCTACATTTTTTCTGGCACAGGAAATTCCAGCTGCGCTTAGCGGGAAAACCCAGAGCCAGTTCCTTTGTTTCAAAGCTGCTGGGGGTCAGCCAAGTTCACGACAGAGCACTAAAAGTAAGGTCTACAACTCGCTAGGACATCCCCAAGACTAGTTATAGAGCTTATTTCCCTAAGACCATTTCTCCGAAAGTGTAGGAATTTTTCATGCTCCCGTCCGCCAATAGTGGTGGACACGGCAGAATGTACTGTCTGCTCCGGCTTGAAAGGGAAAGAAATCCCATCCGCCACTATTGGTGGACACGGCTGGTAAAGGTTAAAAGAAGTGAAGCACTGTCTTGCAACAACAACAAAAACCCAAACCAGGCTGAAGAAGATAACAAAAACTATGCCCCCAAAACTTCAAACATTTCGACTGGTCTTATCAGGGTGTTTTTTACCCTCCCCACCCCCTTGCCCTCCACCTCAGACCTATCCTGGCCCAAAGAAGAACTGCAATTGTCAGTAGTATAACCGATGTTTTCAACAGCACTGGTGGCATATTCTTAGATGAATCTTCAGATCCTCTTTAACCTTATATTAACCAAGACTGGATTTACATTTAACTGTCACTCTCTTTGTCTGAATATATATATGTTTTCACAAAAATGAAACCAAGCCACAGGTGATCTGACCAATATTTTGTGAATGTGACAATCTTTTATGGTTTGCCAATTTATCCACATGATAACAAGCATAAAGATAAGTTTTACTTTCATAGTATAACCAAGTTGGGGAGGGGGAGAAAACACGGAAAACTTAGCAAAAATTTCAGCTTCCGAGAAGCTTTCAAAGGCATCACAGCCAGCAGTTACACGTTATCTTGGGTACTTTCTGAAATCTGCCTTAGATTAATGTTTACCAATTCTATGTATCACATCAAAAATTGTCAATCCCCCCATGTTGGCTTGAGATATGTGTCAAGCACAGCTCGCAGAAGACAAATGTACACAGGCTTGTCCCTTTGCACTGGGCTGCAGCACAGCAGGGGTATTTTTCCTGTACTCTGACAGATACTGTTGACAGACATCCATCAATGTCTGAATGTTTTTGAGTCTGAAGCCCTTGTCCGAAAGCTTTCTGAATCGGTTTCATGGTGACCCTTTGACACCATTTCTCTGCACAAGACTGAAGACATTTCCACCATGGCATCACATCACTGTTATTCCTATGCATACCACAAGCAGGAAAAAATGCCTCAAGCAACCTGCCTTCAATGGGAAATGAAACTGTAGGTTTCAAAATCAGCCAGATTGATTTTTTCATTTGCTGGTAGTACTGTAAATGTGATGTGAAACGTAGAAACTATAGACCAATTGTAGGACAAGGCAGGTGTGCTGTCCCAATCTCCTCCCAAAGATCTAACACTCTGCCACTTCCAGTTATATTCTTTCCCTATAGCATCCTGCATTTCCCAAACTTTCCTCTTCATCTATTTGCCTTCAAGCATAATCCGTTCAACTCAGTCTACCCAGTCATTTTATTACACATATGAAAAAGATTTCAGAAATAAACAGTAAATTTGCGCCATGTTTACTGCATGGTCATTGTTTTCACTGTCAAACAATGTTACCATGTGACAGGAAGTTCTGTAAGGTATGCCAACGCTTTACGAGTCGGACTTACCAGCTGGTCTTGGCTTTCTATCTTGCCATCGGGCGCAAACATGGATTGAACCATGAACTTATGTTTGTTCTTCTCACTTGGGTCATATTCAAATGGTTGCAGCATCACTGAAAACACAAAATATCATCCTGATTGTAGTGTAAGAAAAGCAAAGGAAGAAGACAGGCAGTAAGAGAGGATATGGGAAACACATCCAATGCATATGCATGGAGGCATTACTTGTCACCAAGCCGATGGACGAGATTATGTCTAATTGTGCAGACATGCCCATGCATGACAACTGTGCTAAACAAGAGGCATATCTGAACCAACATGCATTATATGTGCATACATGTGTTTGTAAGTACGCCTATGCACCAGTTTGCAAATGTGTATGAGTGTAAAAGCATGTGTGTTATATGTGTATGTGTAATAAACTAAAAATAAAGATGTTTTCCTGTAAGTTCACACACCTTTTCAGGCTTCTGCACCTTATTACTATGAGAAACCAATAACAGCTCAGTAAAAATGCACACATACACACAAATGCATTCAAAATCCAACAAGTGACTTCTTCAGATTTTCAAATGAGTTTTAAAGTAGATTAGCAGGTTATCATTCACGGACAGAAGCCAAACTTTAAAACAAGTTTTACAACACACACACAAAAAAGACATACTCCCTCCACCTGTTAGGTTTGGTGACATCTGGCAAATCCTCTTTACCCATTACGCAAGCGTGCACCACAACACACCACACACACACACACACACACACACACACACAAACAAATGGGACTGAAAAACAAAACCATAAAAATGAATCGATTAAATCAAACGCTGTAAGCAAACAACTAATCAAAACAAGATTCTGCAGAACTTCAATTGAAAAAAAAAAGAAAATTGAAGATAAGATAAGATAATGTTGCTTATAGCCCAAGAAAATTGAAAAGTTAGTAAAAGATGAAATTTCCTTTCAAATTAGCAATCCAAGATTGTGTCTGTTCCAGCTATAATGACGGAAGAATGGTTAACCTACCCTTGTTTTCCCCCACTACTTAATTGTTCAGCACTAATAACAAACGGTGATATATATATGAGATCTGATGAACACAATCAGAATGAACAAAATAAAAACCATACAAACCAGCCACAGCGATGGAACCCCCAGTCTCCAAAATCCCACTGTTTGGCCGCACACAGTAGCGCTTTGGAGCCGTGGTCTTCACTTTGAAACATATTCGTTTCTCTGTAGGGTTGAAAAGCTTCAGCTCTGCCGTTACCACATCTGTGAAGGGGCCTGCAAACAGAACATTTTTCAGTTTGGTATTTTCACGCACACACACACACACACACACACACACACACACACACACACACACACACACACACAAAGGCACATGCAAATACATGTACCCATCTGCTTTTCTGTTTGAATCTGAGCTCCTCAGCGGTAAACTTACCACTTCAGTTGCATACTTCCAAGACAACTGAATGACTGAGAGAGAGAGAGAGAGAGAGAGAGAGAGAGAGAGAGAGAGAGAGAGAGAGAGAGAGAGAGGAAGAGAGAGAGAGAGAGAGGGAGGGAAGGAGTCCCTGCCAGAAACAGTAAGGGTTTATTCTGTTCCATTGTTCAGGATGCAATCACAAGAAACAAAGCAGCAATGCTATACCGTGATGGGTCAGCTCATCTCGTGGTCAACTTGCTGTATCACACATCATAATCTATCTTACAGTGTCATTTTATTAATCTGTTTGGGTAACTGCATCTTAACTTTATTTTGATATAATGGTCAACAATAAAGACACAATTTCCATTTGATTACTTCTTGATTCATCTGTTTTCCTTCTTATTTCTTTTTTTTTTTCCTTTGAAATTTTAAACGGTGAAGACCACATACCTTCCCCACATAGTGATTCATGTGCAAGTTAAGATTTTGTGTTTATTTTCTTCATATGTGCCCTACTATCTCCAGGACAATGCATAAATCTTCTACTTACTGCTCCAGTATTTTGGATCAGTCCTTGTTTATCTGATGTTCTCGTTCAAAACTTCAATGGAACAGAGCAACAACCGCAACAATTCTTTTCATTTCTATCACATGCAGACAAGAACGTCTGCCAGTGAACAATCCATGCACTTTGTGGCCGGAATTAGCCTAGGTGTGGGAATATTGATCCTAAAACAACCTGCACAGAAACTGTCCAACTCATGACCAATGCTCCTGACTCTGCTGCTCAATTATTCTAAACACACTCATCCCTCTCTCAAACGATAATCAAACGCACAGAACAGTATTTCAATAGGGTAAATCTCAATTCTCATGCATACACTGAAAACGAAAGAAGCGAATTTGTGCTTGAAGGCAAAAATGTCTATAGTGTCTGCATTCTTGAACCCTGAATAAAAACATACATATTTTGATGGACTGAATGTGAATTTAGTTTACCATCACTACTGCCAGAAAAGAAAGAAAAGGAATATATTATTTTCAATCCTGTCGCACGCGCATGCTCCCCCCCCCCCCCCCACATGCATGCACACACACATATACACATGCACACACACACACACACACACACACACACACACACACACACACACACAGAGGCACAACTTTGCACGATTTCCTTTTCCCATCCTCCCTCCAAAAATAACTACCTATCCCCTTCCTTCCCATCCTATGGTCCAAGTCCCATCCATTGTTTTGCTTTTTCCACAATCGCCCCTGGCTTACACGTTTGTAAACCGACATGTCTGCAAATATAATACTGTGACTATGACTCAAACTGACATGTTTGCAAATATAATACTGTGACTATGACACTGTGTTTGTGTGTTGGGGTGTGTGTGTGTGTGTGTGTGTGTGTGTGTGTGTGTGTGTGGTGTGTGTGGGTGTGTGTACGCATGTGTGTGTGTTTTAGTGTTTGGGCATTGGTGCGGGTGAGTTTGTGTTTTTATGTATTGTTTTTATAATCTATGTAATGTTTTATGTCTTATGGATGTAATGTTTATTTCATGTGTGTGTGTGTGTGTGTGTGTGTGTGTGTGTGTGTGTGTGTGTGTGTGTGTGTGTGTGCACGTGTATGTGTGGGTGTGTGCGTGTGTGTGTGTGTGCATGTGCATGGGGGAGGGGGAGGGGTGTGTGTGTAATGTTGATGTATATACAACACAGGCTTTTATGTAACGATTCATAATGTCTTTTTGTAATGTCTTATGTACTTGTGAAATGATGTGGAGCAGAACAAAAATTTCCGATGGTCAATAAAGTTGATTGATTGATTGACTGATGTTCTCAGGCACTTCCATGTTAACTGCCCTGCACTCACACAGCCCCTTTCTTAAAAAGCTTAATCCTGCTACAGTGGAACACCTCTCAGTCTCTCTCTCTCTCCACTGACAGTGCCTGAAATGAGGGGTCTTCCTTAGAAAGCACATCTACTAGAAAAGGTCTAGAAGTGAAACAAACATCTGCTGGACAATTTAAGTCTTCCTAGAAGAAAAAGCTGGAAATGTCTGTATTCCAAAATAGCTGGGAGAGTCTTTACTCCAGGTGGTTTACACAGTTACAGAATTCCAGGCTGATCCTAGTGGTAGGCTTTCCCTCACTTCAGACCTTAAACCACATAGCTTAGTGTTACACAGCTGTGACTAATGACAGAGGGTTAGCCATTGTTTTGTGCACACCTGGTACATGAGTCATCAATCAGCTCTCCTTGTCCCCACTCCTGCTGTCACAGTGTGGGCAGTACCCTCACATCATCATTATTCTGCCTATCCCTGGGCCTGCCAACACTGTGACGTGTCCTAGATACATCTATCATAATCAATAGGCTCTGCTACTACCATCACTTCTCTACTCTTGCTCTAATTTGCAATTTTTTTTTAAAGAGAGAGGATGTAGTGGTGTGGCATGCATAAGCATGTTTACTTACTTTGAACTGTATTTTCATGTCACAGAAACAATAAACTGCATAAAACAAAATAAAGGCGATCCATACTAATCCATGGCTGAAGATGATGCTTATCAAACCATTCTTTACATCCTGTGATGACCGTTTCATGAAGTGCCCAGTGTATGTGATGAATTAGCAAAATCTATCCATTTCAGAAAAAATTACACAACTTATGATCTATGGTTAGCGTACATTTTCAAATACCACATAATTTTTTCTTAAACTATATTCTCTCTCCCAAACAGATATGTATTTTCATACCCCAAACTGATGAGTAAAAAATTCTTTTTGATGTTGGTTGATGATCAGGGAGTTGTTGCCATTTGGTCTTCTATGCAGGGGAAAAAATTAGTTTCTATTCGACCCCTCCAAGTCAGCACTAAACGTGCCAATCCACACACTGTGTAGACAGAACTGAGACAAAAATCAATGCACTTCAGTGTTCTGCCTTCCCCATGGTGAGTGAACAAAATGTTTGCACCACACTACCCCTCATGGGTCTGTGATCCCCCTCTACTCCCACATCGGTTCAGATCATGTATATGCCCAATGATCATGTCAAAAACATCGGTTCAGATCATGTATATGCCCAATGATCATGTCAAATAATGTCAACAGCCTTGACTCCATGCCAACCAGTATTAAGAATGCTCACTTTACATGATATGTGCTATAATCAATGTGTGAGACCTGTCAAAGTGTGATCAGACACCCACTTGCTAGTAGCCCACATTTTAACCACAACAAAGGCACAAGGAAGGGGGCTGGGGGCAGAGAGGGGGCAGAGAGGGGGATTTCGGGAGGGAAGAATTCAAACACCACAAAAACTCCCATCTGCAGTTAAGTCCAACAGGTCATGTGATTTATGAATAATGCGAATGAATGGATAGTGAGCTGACCTGGTGTGCTTGACTGCTCCCTTGTATTGTAACCAAACTGGTACTAATCAGATGTGTTCCGAGGCGTCACAGAATTACAAAAACTGTTTATATATATATATATATATATATATATTATAATATGCAGGCAGTCAAGATTATATCATGGGTATTCATCTTTGCACCACATTTCATTTTCCACCAAGTCTGATCACACTGAATCTGACATTTTTGTGTAAACATGCTGACTGATGAACTAGCCAATGGATGCAAAAACAACCTCCCTGATGGAGGCAATGACAGCGCTCAGCATTAAACCCACTATTGATGTTGTGACCCTTACCCTTTCTTACCTCAAGCATCAAATAACAACATTGCACTTTTCCCATCAACAAGCAAAAGTCATTTTATTCTTCCAGTGTTTCAATGCCATGTTCACAGATTTTTACTTCTGGTCTACTTGTAACTTTATGGAAAATAGACCTGCACTATACTGGTTGAAGTGGCTCCATCTCCATCTCCTTATTCTTTCTTCCTTTACAAATGAAAAAAAAAAAAACTTCAAAGAGATCTCTCTGAAAAGAGTACTGTCATTCTTACTTTTCGTTTTTAAATCTGACTCATAAGTCAGATATTATGGGCTCTATCTAATCAGCAGACACTGGTTTCATCTCCACTACAGACACTGTGACTATCATAATACCACAAACTTGCTAAAAATCATTAGCTGATGAACTACCTCATACACAATAAGTCACTGTAGTAAAAATCAATCTAGTCAAATAATTTCAAATGTCTTTTAACCCTAGTTGACTTGAGACTACAATTTCTTAGAGAACTGCTTAAGTCTTCAGACATGGTCCACAATATCAACATGGTTGTCATCAGACCTATTTTGTCCTCTGTGTAATGTTCTCAACTTCTGCAAGCTCTGCTCTGAATCAATATTCTTCAATTTCGCCTAAGTACTACTACCACCATTAGATTTGGGCTGGTGCGGGGAAAAAAAAGAACAATAGAATTTTATAAGATACTGAAACCAAATACACCACAGATGAGCCATCCAATAACAAATCATGGCAATACAGGTAAAGGGACAAAAGTATGTCCCCTCTAATGGCCGACAGATTTGAAGTGGTTGTTTCCACTAGATTGTCTAGCCAATATTTCAGCATTGGTGACATGTTTGTGTACCGAAAACCACTGACGTCATTTTCACAAGTGTACTCTTTTGTGTGAAGTAAAGAAAATTGTTGAACTGTCATCTGGGACTTGCGGTTTGCTGTTAGATCTGGCATGGGATCGGCAAACAAACAGCTCACAGAGGAGATGAAGAAATACATTATGTCGTTGACAGACCAGGGGCTTCAGATGTTTGAGGTGGCAAATGTGTTGAACTTGAACAGGTCAACCGTCGGGAAAGTTTACATGCGCTATTGTGACAGAAAAACAGTAGAAAACATACCTAGGACTGGTAGGCCCTGAGTGTTCACAAACAGGTGCGTGTCTGCACTGTCAAAGATCGTAAAACGGGACAGATCTGCCACAGTTTCTAAAATTTCAGCCGAATTCCGCGCATCAACCTCCGTTGAAGTCAGCCAAAAGACGATCAAGCAAAATCTGCATGGACTTGGCTATTCAAAGCATCCCCCAGTGAAGAAACTAGTCATCAAGGAAGTGAACAGAAAGAAGCGGCTGCAGTACTGTAGGAGTAAACTTCACTGGACTGTGAACGATCAGTGGAAGAATATTATTTTCAGTGAAGAAATGACCACTGTGATCAAACCCAATGGACATGTAAAACTATGGAGGAAAGTCGAAGGTAAGTGGTCAGTGCTTTCTCTGTACAGCATCCGTCTTGGCCCGAAGACTACATTGAAATTGATGGTTAGGGATGCATTTCGTATGACAGAGTTAGAAACTTAGACCAATGGTGTTCGTGGAAGGCAATATGAACAGTCAGAGTACATTGATGTGCTGAAAAACAACTTTCTGCCCTTTGTTGCTGACCACTACCCAAACAAACATTGGTACCTGCAAGAAGACAACACCTCTGTTCACTGCTCAGCTCACACTGAAACCTGGAAGCGACAGCACAGAGTTCCCGTGTTTTTCTGGCCCCCTCAAAGTCCAGATCTAAATCCGATCGAGAACGTGTGGCAAGTCCTCAAGACTCACGTGAGAAGAAACATTTGCCACATCAGTACTGTCGCAGATCTGCGCTGTGCACTCACCACTTGCTGGAATCAACTGACTGTTGCCTACCTCCACTCCCTCTATGGCTCTCTACCGAGACGCTGACAGCATGTTTTGAGTCGGAAGGGCTAGATTACCAAGTACTAGCAAGTTAAGTCCAGCCTAAAGGTAAGAATAGTAAGTTTTCAGCAACAGGTGCCTGTAGGTAGTCAGCACCAGAAGTGCCAAGAGGGGACAGACATTTGTCCCATGAGTCTACTCTTTTCTTTCATTAAAGTATATTAGGAGAGAATAGGAAAAGGAGTAAAGAAACATTATGTACTTTAAGTTTTACTTTTAATTATGTCTCTATCACATGACCTCTTCCGTCAATAACAAAAGTTTTGGAGCCTTTCCAGCAAAAGTTTCTGATATGGATACATGTCCATTTCACTGTATGAACATTCTTCAACTT
Organism: Conus canariensis; assembly: GCA_033310375.1. Lineage (NCBI taxonomy): Eukaryota > Metazoa > Mollusca > Gastropoda > Neogastropoda > Conidae > Conus > Conus canariensis. Next base: position 11,578,001 of record CM065725.1, on the reverse strand, counting down.
TGTTTAAAACGGAAAAAAAAGTTTGGTGAAGGGCTCCCATGCACATAATACCCTTCAAAAATATGGCCAAAGACCTGGAAAATGTTAACTGCGGTTCCAGTAGCCAACTGACCCTATTTTTTTCTCCTGACCCTAAACTTTATTTTTTGGTGGGGGGTAAGGACACATTGTGATATACACTCATATACCTTCTTAAAATGTTATAGAGAATGAATTACTTGCCACGCATTCGCCCATATCCGAATGGGGAGGAAATGTCTGAATGCGAGCTACAATATCTTTCACAGAACAAACAAAAAAATGGAGTCTTTTACCATAGGACTACAGCAGATAGTGCATGCACAATACAAACTGGACATGTTTAACTGAGGGTAAAGTGAACATCAAAGTGAACACTGCATCATCATGGCTCCCTCTGAGTAAAAGCACGAACCACAGAATCCTAAGGGATGCCTCAGCTCCTAAAAATCATGGAGTCTAAATGACTCTTTAGAATTGTTTCAAGCGTCAGGTAATCACTTTAAAACAACAGCCAGTCGCCATCCTGAGGATACCGCAGTGGTCATGAATTTCTACGGCTATTTAGACACATATTTTGGGTACACAAACCACTACTATAAGTTTAACTAAGTTACTTTAACAGTAACCAGGGTTAGAAATTTCCTTACGGTTTTAACTAATTTAAGTTTTCTGGAGGGATTATTAAAATTTCTACTTGTTCCCCACTCCAAATTTTCACTGGCCCTCTCTTAGCAAAGAAATGAGAACATCCTGTAGAATGACAAGTCAGCAGACATCATTTTTCATGTTGTATCAAGGAGACGATGATGAGTATGTGACTATGTCAATGCCATAAAGGAAATGAGGATGAAGAGTTTGGTGCTCAAGGTAAAATGACTCGAAACAGTAACTCAAACTCCACAGCATAAGTGAAATTTAGAATAAATTGTAAAAAAAACAAACAAAAAAAAAACAAACAAAACAAAACAAAACAAAAATCATAATTCAGAGGAAAGGTGATGAAGATCTATCCAACAAGATCCTTATTCCTCTGTCCAAAAGTTTTCCCTTGCCGACTGTCTCAACATACACTGATACAGCACTCTGCTTGGAGTTTTGAGAAACAAACTGAGGAAAGGGTGATGATTAAGATAGAAAGGGGAGAAGGGAAGTGTGATCAGTTTGCACTGAAGCTGACTGCCCGGGCAGTCACTCTTTTAATGGCATAATAAAAAATAAATGGGTGCCCAAAATGTTGATAACTGAGACAGAATGTCCAATAATCAATTTTATTATAAGGGTTAGGTGTCCAAAATAATCGGATGTGTGGGTATTTCAAGCACTGATAACTGGTTTTTGTCCATGTTTTAGCTCTCCATCTCTGTCCGTCTGTCTGTCTCTCCCTCTCTCTCTGTCTCACTCCTTCTCCTCCCCTTCTCTCTCTGTCAAGCTCTCTCTGGTGTCTGTCTCTCCCTGCCTGCCTATCTGTCGCTCTCTGGGGCTCTCTCTTTCTCACCTTCACTATGTGTGTCTCTAACTCACACGCTGTCTTCCTTCACCTTTAGGCTTGTCTCTGTCTGTCCCTCTCTTCTCTATTATCATCTTCTTTGTTTCCTCAGCTCAGTTTCCCAATCATAGTTGTTCATTTTCCCCCATGTACATATTTTATGACAGCAGGATTGAGAGAGTGGTTGAGAGGGGTTAATGGGAGGGGGGCGGGGGTGGGATGGAGGTTGGAGGGGTTTGGAGGAGGGGGAAGGGTGAAAGAGAGTGATCGGTTTGGGTGCGCGGTGCACACACATGTTGGGAGAGGGAGAGAGAGAGAGAGAGAGAGAGGTGTGTGTGTGTGTGTGTGTGTGTGTGTGTGTAATGTTTGGGTATTGATTTGTATGGGTATAAATGTCTAATTTTGTACATGTACATAAACCACAATGGAAAAGGTGTCTATGATTTTGTTTTAAAGGCCTGTTTTACCCACAGATTGATTAATTAATGTTGAATTAATCTTAAATAAAAGTTAGCGAACCACCCAGAGAAACATGGACAAACGAGTCACAAGACAAAACACTACGCGTTTCGACCTCTTAGGTCTTCTTCAGTAAGACACAAATGAATAGAACAACGAATTTTTGTTGTTCTATTCGTTTGTGTCTTACCTGAAGTCTGAAGTCTGGTATTAATAATTCACACTGTCACACATTACAACCATGGCAATAACACTTTTGACGAATGGATTATTCTGACATTCTACAAATGACTAATGTCTTCATAGCTAAAATTTTCGTTGTTCTATTCGCTTGTGTCTTACCTGAAGAAGACCTAAGAGGTCAAAACGGTACGCGTTTTGTCTTGACTCGTTTGTCCATGTTTCTCTGGGTGGTTTGCTAACAACATTTATAATTAAGATTTGTTTAGATTTCTGCCTGCAGTCATCTCACTTTGCAACTAATGTTGAATTGTTTGTGTTTGTGTTTTACGTGCCTGCAAACGCATTTTCCTTGTGCATATGGGGATACAATAAAAATTCTGAAGTCTGGTATTAATAATTCACACTGTCACACATTACAACTATGGCAATAACACTTTTGACGAATGGATTATTCTGACATTCTACCTGGGGACTTTTCTCCTTTTAGGTCTCCAAACTATGCTACGTTTAAACTAGACTGATGTCAAAATAAAAAATTACGAGCAAGTTGATGTCAGATAAAGAAATATTGATTAGGTTCAGAAAATACAATGACCATCATACTCAAAACTCACAGATGGTTCACTACAACTAGTTCAATTCAATTACAGATCTGCTGTTTTACTATAAATACACAACATGCACCCATGTTGATCATCACTGCCATCCTAATTAGTACTGAACAGATGAGCTGCAGTTCAGCATATTGTACAATGAGGATCTGCCTTTAAATTTGTCTACCTAGGCCTCATGCCTTTTTACAGTCCCCTTGATTATTTTCAACTGCCTGGTTCTACACACTTACTCAGTAATAAACTATTTAAACAACCTTTAGATTTTATTTTGGATTTTTGAGGAAGATCTTTTAAAGTGTCTGGTGCAATTTTTCAAGCTGAACAGAACGAATACTCAAATATTTGCAGTTATTGTATGTTCTGTTGTTCTTGAATGATATTTAAGCAGCAAACATCAACATACTAACGACTGTTTCTGTCTGTCATTCTACCTTGTTCGAGGGAATTGCTGCATACGCGACATTTGACCGAAAGTCGAAGACTGAACCATGTCACGACATCTGCGAGTGCGAACAGCCGGTAACCGGCACGGCAAAAACGAACGGAGTCGTCCGTCAACATTGTTATTTCAAATAATATCTGTTCTTACTGTCACTTTTGTACATCAGGCAGTTAGAACTGTGGCATGCAACAACAAAACTAGGTACAGCGTAAATTACACTGTTCTGCACATGATTCAATGAATCGAATGTCTGCCTGGGTTGGTCAAGGTACACATAACATTGATCGCGCTGGCATCATTGTCCTTGGTGTACGTCGACTTACCTTTGAACACTAACTCTGTTGACGGTTCAAGAACTAGGGCTTGTTGTTCTGTTTTTGCCATAGTTTATCCAAAGAAGTGACCGTCGGGTTACTGGATACAGAATTGTGGATAATTTCATGAATTCTCTGCTTCTGTTCTGACACTCCCACTGCGCATGCGCAATTTATTACCACAAAAGTAGACGTCATCGAATTAGGTTTGAGGAGAAAACGAAACAAAATGTCTTTTGAAACAAAACTATAGAAAAATAGCAGCCATTTACAATCATTTCTACTTCCACCGTTTCTCGTTGATTTTGACATTATATTTATATCTATGTAATGTTGACGAATGTTAGGAATGCATTTCCTGGTCACCGTGCCGACACGGTTTGGGCTGCGCTGTACTCTTTGTACAAGATACAAGATACAAGAATACTTCGTTATCTCAATTCTGAGAAATTACAATCGTGCTGCTGACTAACTATACATTAGTGACTTAAATAAACATGAAAAACAAGTAACAATAAACAAGTACTCTTGACCGGCCAAAGATTAAAATTTCTTCTTGCCCTAGTAATGGCTGTTTTCGATCTGTCACAAAACTGAGGGGAAGGTGGATGGAGAGGACACTGCAGGGAAGGGGGTGGGGGGTTCGATAAACCGAGCACGGCTACTTTCAGTTTCAGTTTTACTTCTTATCAAGAGGGAGGGGACAGGCAAAACGGAGCACAGCTGTGTTCAGTTTCAGTTTCGTTTCTTATCGAGGGCAAAATAAGAACGCGTAATGAAAAACTGATAACTGTTTTGAATTCAGTTTTCATTCTTCTTTCTTGAAGTACCCACTATCATCATTTTGACAGTTCAAATACTGAAGTGGCTGGAGAAAGATGAAAGGGGTGGGGATGGTCCGATAGCTGTTGTTTGTCCTTTGCGGGCGAAGATGGCACAACTTCTGGAATCACTGGGTGGTGGTGTGTGTACGAAGATGGCTGATCAGTTCCAGAGTAGGTAGGTAACTATCAAATCTGTGAGATGGACAGGAAGACATGGCGGACGTGGGAGTGAGGGGGGTAAGGGAAGGGAATGTTGCCTGTCATGCGATGGGAACGCATGATGTATAGACCAGAAAGAGTGAAGGTGAAAGGAAAATAAAAGGTTAATGAGCGTGAACACAGAATTACAATTTTGTTTTAAAAAAGACAAAGACAGTAAGTGGACAGGCAATAGAGTTCACTGCCTCTGTATGTTTTGCATGCAATTTGTTTGATTGTAGCAACAATGCCCTTAACTGGTGTGAGTAGGGTTCAGATAGCGAGGGAAAATAAAAAGCAAGTTACTTTTCGTGTGAGAGAGAAGAAAGATGAATAGATTGAGAGAAGAGTCAAAAATGAAAAGTGTAGAAGTTTTTGGTTGAAAAAAAGAAAGGAAGATGAAATTATGTAGAGAAGAGATGTAGAGGAGAGTGTATGTTGCTGTGGCCTAAAGTGAAGTCCAAAAGTGTACTGTGACCAAAAGGAAATGTTTGAAGAGTCTTATTTTGATTTTTATAGTAACAAAACTCAAGATAAATGCATGGAACACAAAATATTCTTGCCATGATTTTTGTACTTGTGGTAAGCCTATTTCAGTGCATCATGTGTTGATAGAATGTTTTGTCTTAACTCCAATTTATAAAGAAAATTCTATTGATATCAACGTCCAAGATATCAGTCAAATATTGTCCAGCCCTTCTATCATAAACATTGCTACTATTATCGCACAATCTAAAATTGCCAAGTTGCTTTGATGCGTGTTTATTTTTACCATTAATTCAAAAAGTTATTGTTGTTATTTTTTTATCTTTGTTAGTTAGAGATGACGTTTTAAATTATTTTTCATCTAATATCATCAATGGTGAACAGACGTTAAATAAACCACTGAACTGAACTGAACTTATTAGTTTGATTTAGAGGTGGTTTACTTTGGTGTTTGTTTTGAACTGGTGGAGTCATGTAACGTTAATGTGATCTGCAGTGGCAGAATGAGCACAGTCAAAAATAATGAACACAATCTCATGGGACCCTTCTAGTAATCAGAAAAATCGGAGGAAAAATTTTCTCATCTGAAAGCGAAAGACAGTAAGAAGTGTGCTGTTATGGTGGACAAAATAGTAAGGAAAATATGGACAGAAAACTAATGTGAATAAAATGATGTGACAGTGGCCACTGTGAAGGAAGAAGAAAAAGTGAGAGACTGTGCCGTGAAGAAATTGTTGAAGAGTTAATAGCGAAAGAAAGGTCGTGAATACGAGAAAGTGAGTAGAAGAGGAGTTGTGTGATTTTCCGGTCCATGGTTGGGTCCTGTCTTCTCGTGGAGGACACGGGAAGCTTGTGAATTTAGGACCACTGGGTGACTCTGGGAGCAGACAGCAGGTGGCTGTTGGTGTTTGGGTGGACGTGAGTCCCCACGGACAGATTGCGCGTAACGTAAATAAGACAGTATATATTTACTGGCAAGGCTTTGGACAGCGAGGATCGCCGAGACAACAAGTAATAAGATTTAGCTGATGTCACGGGGAGACCTCAACGGAAGTGTTTGCAGGAAGTGGCAAGGAATAAACACTTGAATAAAAGTTAGACCAAGAACTATGAAACGATAAAAATGAATGATCCTAACTATTAGAACTGGATAATCAGCGATTGAAGGGTGAACTTTTCAAGTGTAAAAGATGACCTTTTTGTCCCCCCCCCCCCCCCCCCCCTGTTTTGATGGTTAGAAAAGTAGAAGAGGGCCTTTAAGTCCTTGATTTAAGTGATTTGTTAAATTGTATTTGTTTATCGTAAAATCAAATTGAATTGAAAATATTCATCATTATTTAGAAGTCTGGTTGTGTGGATCTAGCTTCCCTATGTGATGGAGACAGGGAAAGACACTTAATTTTGTATAGCGTTTTCCCTGAAATCATATTGACTACGGAAGTGGTTGTTTTGATATGAAGGATGAAAGTGATGTGATGCTGTTTGAAAATTATTAAATTGTGGTAGTTAACTGGGTCTTTTGAGTGTTAATTTCTGGGAGTAAGATAGCGTGATTGCGAGCGGAGTTAGTTAATGTTGCAGGCTCCTTGACTGAACAGTGAGATTGTGGGAGTGAATGTTAGTGGTATGAAAGGTGTGTCAATCGGGATACCGCAACATTACATTGCCTATAGCCCAGCCGACCGCAGAGGACCATATCAGAGCTGTCACCACGTTGAAGTCAACTCACAAATCATTCATTCGCAAAACCCTTTAAAATGCAACTTCTAAAAACACACCGGAAATTGTGTTGCAAATCTTTCTAGTGTAAATCTCAGATCAGATGAAAACTGTTGATCTCTGTCCGAAATTCAAAGATCACATCAGGTGGGACATCTCTGAACAAGGTTTTCATGGAGTCTGCTGTAAACTGTTTATGTCTCACATCATGCAAGTCCCAACACTCGAAAAAAATATGTTTCACTGTGAGTGGTACATGACATGGAATGCACCACGGAAGGAACCAAAGGGGCGTGGGAATGGGAGAGACAGAAGAGCTGAGGTTGGTACAGGTTGTGGGGGGGGGGGGGGGGGGGGGGGGGGGGGGGGGGGGGGGGGGGGGGGGGGGGGGGGGGGGGGGGGGATGAGAGCTCCGAGCCTCGAAGACTTCCACTGTGAGTATTATTGCCTCGGGTCAAAGACCGCTTTTCCGGTCACGAGTTGTCCTGGGGTTGAAGAACTTCCTGCAGTTGGTTTTGAATGCTTGAAGGATGTATGTTTCCTAATTTTAATGTGTTAGTCGTCCTGATGGTTGATCTAGATCTGCTAGTTTCGTATTGTTGATATATATTATCGTTATATCCAAGCCGACCACATTGAACATTTTCAGGGCTGTCATCACATTGATCATAAAATAGTTCCATCCTGAAAAGTAAAGACAGCGTCTATATATTCATATCAGTTCGTTTGGTAATGATAGGATTTTAAAAAATAAAAAAAGAAGTAAAAGTGCCTATCCTGAAAAACAAAGACAGTATCTAAATGTTCATATCAATGAACAGCTTGGTAACTGTTGACCTCCTGAAGGCGGATAAGGCCAGATGTAGTGCTGTGGATACAGGCATTCTACTCCCCCCCCTCCCCCCGCCTCCACCCCCTCCCTTCATGAACAACAACAACAACAAAAACAAAGACAGTATCTAAATGTTCATATCAATGAACAGTTTGGTGACCGTTGACCTCCTGAAGGCGGATAAGACCATAGGAAGTGATGTGGATACAGGCATTCTACTCCAAATAACAGTAATCAAGACCTTGGTTCTGTCAAAAATTGTACGTTTGTTGATTAATTTGCCTGATCCCCCAGAAGATTTCATTGCTGCACTGGAAAATGAGTTGACAATATTTTTGTGGAGTGAGAAGCAAAGCAGGATTAGGAAAACTGTGGTGTTTAAACAATGCAGTGAAGGAGGATTGAGAATGACAAATTTTAGATCATTTTTTACCTCCATGAGAACAGGTTGGCTGAGAAGACTTTTGGATGAATCTGAATGGAAGGATTTTACAACTGATATGTTCCCAGAGCTGGCAAGGTTAAGACAATTTGGTGCTGATGCAAATGTGGTTTTAAGGAAAGTTGATAATTTGTTCTGGAAAGATGTAATGAAACATTACAAAAGAAACTTTATCTGAAATCCTGCCCAATGACAGTTCATGAGATCATGGCAGAGTGTATTCAATATAATGTTCATATATTGACAGACCGAAAGGTGGTATACTTACAAGAATGGAGTAATCATAATATCTTTTTTGTGCAACAGTTGATAAATACGGATGGTACCTTCATGACTTACAATGCGTTTTTGATTAGTTTTCCCAATGTTAGAACAAACTTTTTCATATACGAAGGCGTTTCGAATGCACTGCGAGCATATTGTCGAAAGTTAAACATAGTTTTGACTAAGAGCTATAAAACTTTAGAGAATCAAACTTGGTCCTGTATTAAGAAAGGTAGTAAATTCATACAGAATATGTTGAATGAAAACGGAATCACCCCAACTGCTGTTTCCAGTTGGAATAATTGGTTTGAGGACTAAACTGGAAAGACATTTTCTCACATTGATGTGCAATTGAGATGGTTTCAAATCAGACTGTTACATAAATTACTTCCAACCCAGAGATTCTTGTTCCTGCGTCGTTTAGTAAACTCTTCTGTAATCTTTGTGAGCAAGACGAGCAGACAATTTCTCATATGCTGTTTGACTGTCATATTACACACCAATTTTGGATGAATATACAGCAGTTGCTGACTCGGAAATGTTCACATTGTCATAATTTAGTGACTGACAAAGTATTGTTTGAAGTAAAGCAGAATATACGGACAGACACTGTTTTTGATTTCATCATTTTATTTGCGAAATTTTACATATACAAATGTAAATTGCTAGATGCACAACCACATGTGCAAACCTTTGTTACATTGTTGAAAGATAGATATTACTTAGAACGTTACATGGCAATTATAAATGGAACTTGTGCACAATTTGAACAAACTTGGCTTTTTGTACAAGTCGATTCTCGATTAGTTTGAATGTTAGAATGCAAAATAGAACGCAGGTATTTCATCTGTAAACTACCAGTACCACATTCATCAAGATCTATTTCCATTGTGTGTTTTTGAAATGGTTGAATATTTGTAAATAATCATGTTTGTTTTGTATTTGATATGAGAATGCTAATGGACCCCACCCCATCCCTTACCTTTGCCCCCAACTCCCCCCCCCCCCCCCCCCCAAGGCCCCTGGTCTCCCTATTGTTTTGTGTTCAAGGATGTATGAGTGTTTGATTGCCTTTTTTTGTTGTGTGCGGGTTTTTTTTTCGTTTTTTTTTTTTTTTTTTTTTTTTTTGGTATTCAATTGTTATGTAATTTGTTTGTAATGCATGTGCGTTTGGAAAATGATTTGATATTAAAAAAATGTTCATAAAAAGAAAAGAATTTTAAGAGAAATAGTGCAATCGAGAAGACAAAGAAAAGAAATTCAAAAGATGTATAAGAGATGTATTGGGTGGGAAGTCGTATTGGGTTAGAAGTGTATCGGGCAGGTAGACATAATAACATGGGTAAAAAAAAGTAGGAAGATTGGAAGTAACCTTTTTTTTCTTTTTCTTTTTTTTAGCCCCAGGCTCTTTAAATGTCTGAAACGTTCAGACTTAACGTTCAGTTCTTTTACTTTGTCATCAATATTCCACTTTAACTTGTTCAAAGACTCTGAATTCATCCACATAATACCACAAAAGTGAGAGCAAGCTCAAAATTATCCTTGAATATTATGTTTTGAAAAGATGAAAAAACAAACAAACAAACAAAAAACAACGACAACAAAAAAAAAAAACCCCCGAAAACAACAACCACTGGCGTGCTATACTCTGATTATAGTACATACCAGAGGCACGGCAACACGTGACTTTCTAGAAAAGAGAGAGAGAGAGAGAGAGAGAGAGAGAGAGAGAGAGAGAGAGAGAGAGAGAGGGTGAAGAGGAGGAGTGGGGGGGAGGTGGGGGGGGGGGGGGGGGGACTAAAAGCTGATTTTAGCTACACCAACCTTTTCAGCTTTTTGATTCCCTATCCAGCTGTTTTGAAATTAGTTTTGCATAAAAAATCATTGTCAGAGGGTACATAGGAAATGTTACTTTATTTCTAGACGTTCGCATTTACTGTAGTGGATTTCTACTGCTTGAATCATGTTCAAGTATAAGTTGTAGGAAATGCTAGTTTAAGACTCAACCTTAACCCCACCCCTAGCCCTGACAGTGCAAGGATGTCCAAGGTGGGGCAGGACTGGAGAAGGTGGTCTGGCAGCTGTGGATCAGTGCCACACGTACTCTCATCCAAGTGAGAGATCTTCAGTCTGAAGAGATGCCACAAGAGCTGCAAATGGCCTGATGGTGCCACTGAATTAGGCAGCCCGCAGACATGGACGAAATTTCAGTGTTGAACCACTGTTGCGAATAAATACCATTGTGAAGTGATTTCCGTATATGACCTTTCACCTTGCTCTATGTGCTGACACTTTGAAGGCATGAATGCCTGCCATTGGAGCAAAAGTCATCGTGAGATTATCACTGAACCGAAGTTTGGCAGCGGTCAGACGTAAGCAATAAGGCGCTGACACCAACTCCTCCAACACTGATATTTGAGCTCACAGCACCAACGCACAAGTGCCATTAACTATCGTCGCCCTATAGCTGGGTTGTCTTGGTAACATATGCTCACACTTGACAAAATCTATTTTACCACATTTTCCACACTCAGCTATGTGTATCTGCCTTGCATGTCTCTGTCATTGTTAGATACGCCGTGTGATTGAATGTATAACTGAACTGGCGTCAGTGAGAGTAAAAACCATTTCGAAAGGGATGTAAGCAACACATGGGTTATCTACTCCTGATCCTGGAAAGCAGTTCTGATCGGACAGCAGTTGCTGCCAGCAATATTGACAGGGAAAGATAACCCGAACGAAATACTGTTGTAATCTGCCAACTTTCCGCCTTCAGTGTTGTAGACAGGTCCGATCAGAGCTTAAAGCCAGACTGGTTCAACACGTCAAGCCTCAAGTGCCTATACCAGAGACATTTTGGATTAATACTGAATTAGTGACAAATATGCTGCCGCTTATGGCCAAAATGGTGAAAGTTTCGAGACAGTATATCCCAAAACCTACGGACAAAATGTGACGAGAACAACCATAAGCACGCACACACACACACACACACACACACACACACACACACACACACACACACACACACACACACACATAGAGAGAGAGAGAGAGAGAGAGAGAGAGAGAGAGAGAGAGAACGAACGAACGAAATGTTGTTTAATGAGGGAAAGGAATAAGCGCAAGTCAGCGGCTTTTTTTTTTCCATCCAGCCCTCAAACAATAAATACATGAAAGAAATCATTGCATAGAACTGCATATAAACTCATAAACAACAATGAATACATAGCAATTTAGAATAACAGAATGCACGATATAACTAGAGGAAGAGAGTGTGGGAGAGAGGAAGGGACGGAGAGCGACACAAAGAGAGAGGTGGGTGGGGACTTAGAGACACAGAATAAAGAGACGGAGTCTCTGACACAAGGAGAGAAGAAGAAGAAGAAGAAGAGGAGGAAGAGGAGGAGGAGGAGGAGGAGGAGGAGGAGGAGGAGGAGGAGAAGCATATAAAAAATTGCCACATCAAAAACGACAAACTACAATGAAAGAAGAGTCGTAAAAAATCAAGTCATGCAATAAAGATAAAAGAGCTGAAAAACACCAGACATGCCCAATGCAGCAGCAAACAACAATTCCATACACATCCCCCCCCTCCCCCACTTCAAGAACGACAAGAGAAGGAAGAAGGAGATCAACATAGGATGACAAAATGCGAAAGAGACACAAAGAGAGAGAGAGAGAGAGAGAGAGAGAGAGAGAGAGAGAGAGAGAAGAGAAGAGAGAGAGAGAGGGAGAGAGAGAGACAGCCAGACCGACAGAGAGAGAGAGAGAGAGAGAGAGAGAGTGGAGAGAGAGAGAGAGGAGAGAGGCAATCACGGTTGTTCAACCAAGTGGATAGCACGTATTTTCAAACATTTGGTTGTGAAGACGAGTCAACGGCAGTGCGCATGAGAACCGTCGAGGGGAAAAAACAATCAGTCTTCGTACATCGGATGAGACAGATGAGAAGCATGAAGAGAGAGAGAGAGAGAGAGAGAGAGAGAGAGAGAGACATACCAAAATTTGTCACATCATAAACGACAAAAATACAATGAAAGAAGGGTTGTATCAAAATCAAGTCATGCAATAAAGAAGAATAAGCTGAAAACACCAGAAATACCCATCGCAGCAAAAACAACAATGCCGCCCCCCCCCCCCCCCCCCCCCACCCCCCTCCAACCTCAAAACAACAAGAGAAAAGAAGAAGGAGATCAACATGGGATAACCAACCCGACTCATGGAATTTTGTTTTCTAATTGAGTTAATAATAACGAGTGGTACCTTTCTTTAAACATGTTGAGACTGATATTAACGTCGATTTTATTAATAATGGTACTCCCTGAGTAAGTCAGACTAGTTTTAAAAAGATCAATTCTAGGACGCGGTGGTACTATCCTAGACGAATGGTTATTATTCTTTGTTGGAAACATATTAGTAAGGGAGTGTGGGGCTCTTCCGGATAGTATTTTGAACATGAAAACAGCTTCGTTATACTCTAATTTCATTTTTAATGGCAAAATATTCAGTATCTAATAATCAGACGCTAACAGATGCCGTTTTGGTATTGGCATACGAAAACGGCGTTTCAATACCAAAACGGCGTCTTAGGTCCCGCCGTTTTCGTATGCCAATACCAAAAGAGCGCCCAATACGAAAACGGCGCTTCTCGTACCCGCCGTTTTGGTATCCTGACCGGCCTTAAAGGACCTGTTTTCGTGCATCTGGTTCAAATCTCAATATCTGCTTTTCTCCCATGATTGATGTTAAAAGAGTACTGCTGATCAAGTTTTCGTATCGACAAATGAGGGAAAGTGATTACTGGGGTAGGGTCCTATATGCCACAGGCCCTGTATGCCAAAGGCCCTATATGTATGCCACAGACCCGGTATGCCACAGACCAAAACGGCGGGTACGAGAAGCGCCGTTTTCGTATTGGGCGCCGTTTTGGTATTGGCATACAAAAACGGCGCCCAATACTAAAACGGCGTCTTACGTCCCGCCGTTTTGGTGTTCAATACGAAAACGACGGGACCTAAGACGCCGTTTTGGTATTGAAACGCCGTTTTCGTATGCCAATACCAAAACAGCGTTTAATACCAAAACGGCGCTCTGCAACAGTTCCTCGCACATTGGGATGTATGGTGTCTCTGTAAAGAGTTTTATCCGCAGCAAAAACGGGATAATTGTCAATTAAGCTGGATTTATGTTGATCACAAGCTTCTTTTAGACTGCGGTTGGAAGGCAGAATGACATTGTTAAAAGAGTGTCTGCCCTTGGCAAGCAGAATGGAGCTGAAGGTTATACGTGCATTTGAAAACTTTTGAGAGCACAAACTGATCAGGTTTGACCAGACATTACATGAAACAGGGTCCGATGGACAGGAAATGATTCCACCATGAGCAATCACTTCCTTTACGTTAGAATGGACACGCAATGATGGCAGCCATGACTGAAGGTCTTCGGTGGACAACCCAGGAACACAGATTTGAAAGGGGTGTTCATGTCGTGGGATTAAACGTCTGGGATTGATATAACGTAAAACAGAGTCACCAATGAGCAGCATGGATGTTTTCTCCAAAATAGATAATTGAGATAGTGTATCTAGAGGAGACGATTTAGTATCAGGGATAGATTCTTTTTTCGCTTTAATACCTTCCCTCAGATTAATGTGTGATATGAAAGGAATTCTTATTAGCTGGCAAAACTTAGACGTTGACAAACTGAAAGTTACTGTCGTTGTTCTTTACAATGGTGAGGATATTAAGGTCATAACAACAAGCAACAAAATTGATATTAGTCTACATAGAAACGATCTTACAGAACTGAACTGGATTAATCTTACACATTTGGGCCTTATAGGTTTTTATTATACTGAACAAGTTTTGACAGAGAGTATGATAAACATAATAACTGGATTAGATTAAATTCTGTTTTAAAACTATGGAGCAGTTAAACTTTATGACAAAACCCCCTCATTGCTCATTGATTTGTGGACAGACTGGTTGTGGAAAAACAATATTTGTCCTCGACCTATTACAAACAGTTTATCGTTATAATTTTGATCATATTGTAATTTTCTGTCCGACACTTAAATGGAACAAAGCATATCACGATAGAAGGTTTATATGGACGGATGATGACATATATTTAGTTGATCCCAGCAATAAACTGAGTGAGTGTTTAGAACACTTTTATAGATTGTTTGAGGGAACACAGACACTATTTATTATAGATGACTGTTCGGCAGAGAGAGACATAGTTAAAAAGAGAAAAACTTTGTCAAAACTGGCTTTCAGTGGAAGACATGCTGAGATAAGTGTGTGGATTTTATGTCAAAAATAGAACTCAGTTTTAAAAGACTTTAGAGAACAGTTAAAGACTGTAGTTTTATTTCACATGAAAGACAGAGACGCATTTGATGAATGTATGCGTGAAAATGATGTTATTGAAAACGATCAAGAAAAACAAAGGATTAAGCAAAAACTGAAATCTGAAAAGTTTTGTAAATTAGTATTAAAAACAGATAATCCTACACAGTATATATGTTTGTAAGGAGTTTACTAATTAGAGAACGAGTAAATGCCTAGACTAGAGCAGCCGCCCCGAAAACGGAAAATCCGTTTGAGGGGCGGTTGAGCTAGTCTCGGCATTTACTCGTTCTCTCCATTGGTGGCAGACGAATATGCAACCTTCAGTTTGCTGATGATATAGATCTGACGGGGGAACGAACGAAGAACTGCAGGAACTTACCAACAGATTTAAGTATTCCTCTGTGGATAAATGTGATAAAGATAGAAGAAGGATCAATGATATAGTAAAACAGAGACAGGGACAGAGGGGAAGAAGGGGGGGGGGGGGAGGGAGGGGAGGGAGGGAGAGAGCATAGACAAGGAAATTTAAACAAGAAAATTTTTAAAAAAAGAGGGGGGGGGGGTAAATCAGCAGTCGTAAAATATGTATGAGTGAGACAGACAGACAGACAGGCAGACAAACAGAAACAGACAAGAAGAGAGAGCGAGAGAGAGAGAGAGAGAGAGAGAGAGAGAGAGAGAGACAGACAGACAGACAGACAGACAGACAGACAGACAGACAGACAGACAGACAAGCAGGCAGGCATACAGACAAACTACACACCACACACACACACACACATACACACACACACACACACACACACACACACACACACACACACACACACACACACACCGGCGCGCGCGCGCGCGCGCGCGCGCGCGCGCCCCTGCGCGTGCGCGAATACATACACGAACTTACATGTATGTGAATTCTCTCTCTCTCTCTCTCTCTCTCTCTCTCTCTCTCTCTCTCTCTCTCTCTGCAATTGTGTGCGCATATTTGTTGTGTAGCATAATGTATGACAATACGTGTGTGCATGCATGTGTGTATGTGTTCATACAAGCAAGAGCGCGGCACGTTGGTCGGGGGGGGGGGGGGGGGGGGGGGGGGGGTGGGGGAGGGGGGGGGGGGGGTGCAGGGGGGAATAGATGTGGTGTAAGAGAGAGAGAGTGGCAGGAGAGAGACTGGGAGAGAGAGAGAGAGAGAGAGAGAAGAGAGAGAGGAATAACAATGGCAACAGATGCAGAGAGTGTGCCCGGATTTTAAGAATCTGGAGAAGAGAAGTGGGATAGTGATGGGTATCTTCATGACCATCGCAATCCTTTTGAAGCAGATATTTGTACAAATGGTTCCCTTATGCAGCTAGTGAGAGTTTCATATCTTTAACATATTTCTTAATTTCATGTTCCCGTTTCTCCATCTTCAAAATCCCCCCCCCCCCCCCCCCCCCCCCCCCCCCCGCCCCTTAAGTCCAAATCTTTGCCAAGTCATTACTATGAAGATAGTTCAGTTGTTGGCCTGCGCTTGTTTTTTCCCCCACTATTAGATTGTTCGTCTATGTATTTGTCTGACTTTATTCAAGTTTAAAAGGCTGTGCCAGTCTTGAATAAAAGTTACTCTGTGTTAGGTTTTCTTATGGGAGCAAAAAATACCCAACTTGTTTACTGTGCCGATTAGGTTCAAATGGTTTCCGAGGTGACTGGTATTAAGATTAGATCCCTCCCCCTCTCACCCCTGATGGGTGACTGACAGGTTGTCACAACCGAATTCCGCAGTTAGAATACATATATACTAGCCGCACAGAGTGCAATTTCTTGTCGAGAAGTTTGGAATGCCAGACAGTGTCGAAGGCCTTCTTGATATCAAAGAAGTTAGCGACAGTTGTTCTGGATTTGTTTGGCAGGGTCCAGCGTTTGGCATCTTCAAGGAGTTGGACAACGTGCTCCATACAGTTGCGTCCTTTTCTGAAGCCAGCCTGGCAAAGAGGTAGGATATTGTGTGTCTCCAGATGGTGTTCCAGTCTGTTCTTCAGCACCCTCTCATAGATTTTTCCGAGGTGGGGCGTTAAGGCGATAGGTCGGTAGCTGGAGGGAAGGTGGGCTGGTTTGCCATTCTTGGGAATTGCTACAACAATGGCTGTCTTCCAGGCCTTCGGGATGTTTCCAGAGTCCCAGCAGAATTGGTAGAAGGAGTGTAGTGCTCGCACCATGGGCTCTGGGAACCGTTTAATCATGTGGTAGGAGATGGGATCTTCTCCTGTGGCTTTGCTGGCTGAACCGAGGCTGGTGATTGCCATCTTCACTTCTTCCAGGGTTAGGCTGCTGTTAATGGCGCCAGAGTTGTCCGGTGCTGGTATGGTGAAGTTGGTTTCTGCCTCCCGTCTGCGTAGGAGCATTTCAGCAGGGAGATGGCATGACTGGCTTGCCTTGGAGAATGTGCTGGCAAGTGCTTCGGCCTTTTCTTGTGTATTTTTTGTAAGCTGGCCGTCTACGAGGAGGGGACGCTCTGGTCGACGTCTCTGTTTCCTCATCTGTCGCACCTTTTTCCATATTTTGGGTCCATCTGTGGGTTCGCGTATTTCTTCTTTGCAGAATCGTTCCCAGTGTTCCCTTTTGGCTTCATCAGCGATGGCTTGGAACTGGTCGGTGGCTTCGATCAGTTCGGATTTATTGTCCTCCGAGAGATCTTTCCGGAATTTACAGAGAATGCGTCGTTTTTTGCTGGTAGTTTTGGTGCATTCTTCGTTCCACCAGACTGCTGAGTGCCGGTGTGGTCCATCCATGCCTGGCACCCTCTTTGGGACGGCGGCATCTGCTGCTCGAAGGATCATGGCTCTCATGTTGTCATGGTAGATGTTGATGTCTAGGTCTCTCGGGTCGCTGGAGTCGCATTCAGTAGCAAGTAACTGTGCGAAGCAGTCCCAGTCAGCTCTGTGGTACTGAAATTGAGGTCTGGAGTCCATTGCCGTGGGTGTAGGGTCAGCGGATTGGAGCACAAGGTGTAGAGGCAGGTGGTTGGACTGAAGGTGGTCCGTTCCTACTGTTCACTCTGCGTCTAGGCTGAGGTTTGGTGTCGTCATGGTCAGGTCGATGGCGCTGCTCTTCTGTCCCTTTTGGCCAATTCGGGTGATGGACCCATCATTGAGGAGGACCAGGTTGGAGTTGGTGACTGTGTCAGCAAGGTGATTTCCAGTTTCCCGTGTTTGCCCAGCGTCCCACAGTTGGTGACTGACGTTGAAGTCTCCGGCTACTACCCAGCTACTGTCGTCTGTTCCGAGGTCGTTGAGCCAGGTAACGTCTCCTGTGGTTTTGCTTCCCTCAGGATAGTAGACGTTGGCTAGATTGATAGATCGGTTCTTGTGTGTTGGTATGGCAACAACACATGTGGTTAGTCGACATCTGGTTTGGTTGGTGGGAACTTGGATGGTGCTGTATGTTAGTCTGGTGCTGACGTAGGTCGCCACCATAACTCGATCCCCTTCAAGGCCCACGACTGGCGGGTAGAAGCCGTCGATGGTGGGGAGTTTGTTCTTTGTGGTGTTGAGTGACTGAATCATCAACACGTCAGTCGGCGCCCTCGGCATTTCAGGCCGGATGTACCAGTTCATTTCAACCTTCCTGGACTCCAGAGAAATGGCAGTGAAAGTGGGACCATCCATATCCCGGATGCACACCCTAGACATGGGCGTGCCACAGGGCAGTGTGATAGCACCAACCCTCTTCAGTATCATGCTGCATGATATCAAGAAGTCCCTCAGACCAAGACCAAATCAGCCAGCGCTTTCCCTATATGCCGACGATTTGGCCATCTGGTCGAACATGATGGAGACACACAGAGTAAGCCAAATGAGACAGTACCAAAAGGACATAGACAACATCCAGTCCTACATGAAAGACAATGGCTTCGAACTGTCGGCTGAGAAGACAGTTCTAATGGCCTTCACAAAATACAGGAGGAACCTGGATAACTACCACATAAGAGTAGTGTCGACAGGGAGGATGAAGAATTGACGGGAGCTCCAAGCCGAAATCCTGTTCCTGGCTCACCAAATTATCTGTAAAGGAACAGACCTTACCCTGATGTGGCTGCCCTCCCATACAGGAATCAAGGGCAAGACATGGCAGACAGTGCCGCCAAAATCGCCACAAGAACTGGCCACCAAGTCAACCTACGACTATCTCTGGCTGAAGTTACCAGCAAAGCCCGACAAGCTGCCTACGACATCAGGAATCGAGCCATGAAGGCCCAATGTGCCGAGCGAGGATGGGTGTTCATCCCCATGCAAAGAAAAACTCCACAACTCCGACTTCCCCGAGGACTCCAGCAAATCCTCTGACGGATCAGGACAGGATACCACAGATGTGTTCTCCTGGGCTTGACCTGCCAATGCGGGTCAGAGGCCTCTCTCCAACATGCCCTGAGTGACTGCACCGACCTCCCCATTGCCATGACCACCATCAAGACTACAGACGAACACACCAACTACAGCTGCATGAATTTCTACTGCCGCACCCAACCCTAGGGACTCAACCCATGAGGATGCTCGCCAATGCCCTGACGTCCTCTGGACTTGACAATTGGTTCTAACCCGCCCCAGAAGAAGAAGAAATGAACATCTACAACTACAACGAATGGAGACAACTTTAACGACTACCACAGTCGAATAACAACAATGACCAACCGCACCACGAACATCTCTTAAATCCAATGACACCAAAGACTACCGTGAATGAAAGACATGTCCCTAAAAGCTTTCGCTATGAGGACGTAAATCTCAACTATTTTCGAGTGCAATTTCACTGACCCCTCAAGACTGCCTGTAAATCAGACCAGAGGAAGACAAAGAGACAACTAGAGAAGGCGTGGGAAAATCCGGGTAACCTCGTTGATCTCCAGTCATTCACTGTTCATTCCCAGGAAAAGTGAGTTGGAACTCTGTTTTACATGTTTGAATCTATGTATGGATTTTATGTATGCTGTGTGTGTTAACATTGTAACTTTGTACAAATGCTTAGCAACATGTATCAAACTGGTGAATGATTCTTCGGTGTAGGAGTTGGCTTGCCATCATATGGCAAAAGCTCTCTCCCAGTGGTTATGATTCTTTGTTAACTATCTGATCACTGTTCTTTGTGTTCACCCTGACTTTTGCCAGTAGGCAATTCTGTCTATTAAGGGAATAATTCATTGATTAATTTTTATCAGGAAAACAGTATGCCTGTGCTAGGTTAAGAACTGCTACTCTGATTTATAAATACTGGTGATTGTTGGAATGATTTGTAGTGTATGACTTGTAGCCCAAGTCAGTGTGATTTAATTCATAAGAAACATGGAAGAGTTGTTTGACTGAAACTATGTAACATAGTGTTACTGTCTCCTACCCTTTTGTAAGCTTAACTTAGTCTTTAAACAAAAGTGGAGATTAATAGTTATAACAGAAACTCTACCATAGAGAAAACTTTGCTGGCTGAGTCTCACACCTGTACTGAAAGTAAACAAGGGTAAATGTGTGCACTCGACAAACCAGCCATCAGATTCTCACCTACAGACCAAGTTCTCTTTATTGCAGAACTGGGATCCTGGTCACGCTATCCTGGTCACGCTAACCTGGTCACGCTATCCTGGCCACGCTACACATTGCGGCTGGACCAGAAGCTGGGACTTCGCCCAACACCAGGGCGACACCAGACAACCAATCTACACCAGTGGGGCAGTCACCAACCACAGGAGAGATCCACTACCCTCTCTGAAGCAAAGCTAAGTTAGCTTACCACTTGGACTCAAAACCATCAGACACTTGCCCTCACTTGATGAAGAAAAACAGGGAGACCCCCTGTATGCCAGCTTAAGCTTACTGCACTGAGTGCAAACGAGTAAAGTAGGAGTGAGGGAGGGCCCCTCATTGTGGTAGTCCAATAAGAATTAAACCCTAGCCTATAGAACTGACCTGCCAATACTTACCTATGTGTAAACAATAAAAGTTGATGTGTGAAAGTGCACTTAACTTGTGTCAGTTCTCTGTTGTTCAATCAAATATTGAATGATTGAACTTCTCTCTTCAATTCTGTCTCTCGGAGCTACAAGTACTTATAAGAGTACAGGCCTAAGGAAAACTATCTCAGAGCCACTGTTAAGTATTTTACCCAGTCACGGTATAAAATAAAAATTTCTTCGATGACTAGTACCGGAAAGTTGCTCCTTCCACCACTAGTAAGAGAGAGGGTGTAGGTGAAATGTTAAGGTAATTCTCATTGAGAAATTATCCCAAGTCCTTCCCCTAGAGGACCTACCTGACACTTACTCATCTCGTCACATCGAAGTGGGGGCTCGTCTGGGATTGTAAAATACAATTCGGATTGTTAAATACAATTCACTCAAAATTTTATTTCCTTTGGCTAGTCCAAAAATTTGGACAAAGAGCAGAATTAAGAGCAAATAGGCTGATTGAGTTGAGTCCAGGAGGGAAATCTTTTATGTTTGTTGTGTGAATGGTTATCTTACATAGCAAATAATAAGAGTGTGTGTGGTTGATGTTATAATCAATTCATTTTGGCATTACATTGTGTGATTCTTTGCTTTTGTTGTACTCAGTGGATATTTGATTGCTAAGAAGTGATCTTTGATTGTTTAGAATTGTATAACAGTTCATTATCATGGCTGAATCAGTGAAACTTAGACGGGAGATCAAGGAGTGGGGAGAATCCCTAGGCCTCTCTGAGCAAGAGTTGGTCACTTTTGTGATTACACAATTTGAAAAGGAAAAAGCTGCCGAAGAAGCTAGTAAGAAACAACAGCTTGAATTGGAAGCAGCCAAGCGTGAAAAGATTAGACAGCATGAAGCTGCAAAAGACGTCCGTGAAGCTGAGGAGCGAACGAGATTAAGGGAACTAGAACAGGCCGAGCACAGTAAAGTGAGAGAACATGAACTTGCACTCCAAAAGATTGAGAGAAATCCACTGAGAATGATAGCTCTTCAGATATGGCCAGCCAAAATTCACAGCCTCCCATCCAAATTCTGGCAATGTCATTTTCTTTGGACCCATTTAATGAGAACACAGAAAGTATTGATGCATACTTAGACCGGTTTGAAAGATTGCCAAATAAATTCGGTCTAACCCAGAAAAGCGTAACATCAAACTAGCACAAGGTCTCAGAGGTGTTGCTTATGATGTGTATGCCAAGTTACCTCCAAACAAGGTAACTGATTATGTGCTCTCAAACAAGCCCTACTCACCCGTTATGAACTGACAGCTGAAGCATACCGAAAGAAATTTCGAAACTCACGGCGTAGCAGGGGAGAAACCTATGGCCAGTTCACTGATAGGTTAACAACTTATCTCCAAAAATGGTTGACCTTGTCCAACCAAGCACAGACTTTTGATGGTCTGACTGAGCTCATCCTCTGCGAGCAGCTGAGTGACACAATGTCCACTGACCTGCAAACTTTCACAGTGGAACAAGGTGCTGCCTCACTAGCTGACCTGATCAAGCTAGCCGACAGATACACCACCGCCCATGATGAAGCAAATGCACACAAAAAGATGCGTGACAAGCCAAACCAGGATTCGAAACCCCAACGTCACAGCAGTCTCAAAACCAAAACCCACCACCAAGTGGGAAACCACCACAAAGTGAGAAGCCACAAACTGGTAAACCACACAGTGGTAACTCAGTCCCTGTGAGTCAGAACAGTGCACAGAAGCGTTACTGTGCGCACTGTAAAATGACTTCTCACAACACTGCAGAATGCAGAAAATTCTTTGGACCAAGACTTCAAACAATTGCTGCGTACCAGGTAGTGTCTACACCCAAAAGCGGTAACACACCATCTATGGTACCTAACATCACTGCACCACCCAACAGTGAGCAGGTGTTAGTAAATAACAAACCTGCCACCTGTTTGTATGACACAGGATTGTCATACGAGGCAGTCGTAAGAGCTTCCCTTGTGGAGCCAGCTGCTATCACCGAGGAGACAGTGCCTTTACAAGGGGCTGACCTGACTTTGCCACCTGCTACCTTACCTGTTGCCACAATTATGGTTGACAGTAGGTACGTCAAGGGACAGATCAAGGCAGCCGTCATGGACAATCTGATCCATGATCTCCTACTTGGAGGCCATTATGTCACACTCAGGAACCCGTCTGAACCTGTCATTGTATCCACACTGCAGGTGAAGACCCCAAAGCAATTCAAACCTCCTAAAAAGGAGATGAGAGCAGCTCAGCAAGCTGACCCAACCTTAGCTGCATGCTTCCAGAAGCAGCGCCACTCCCATCACCCCACTCGCAAAGGTGAATTCTTTAGGTGGAACGGTCTTTTGTATCGTAGGCTAAATAAAGATCACTCACAACTTGTGGTCCCGGTGCCACACTGGATCCGAGTAATGGAAGTGGGACATACACTCTGTTCGCCAGGACATATCAATGTAGGGCAGACAGTGCAATGGGTGATGAATCAGTACTATTGGCCAGGGATAGCAGAGGATATAAAGAAATACGTCAATTCCTGCCCCCTGTGCCAACACTGGTCCTCCAGCCAAGGGGGCAATTCAACCCCAGGCCACCCGGACAATCCAGATGCAGGCCAACCGGAGCCCAATAATGTATTCCGAGGCTCCATCAGTGTCTTGGTGACTCCAGAGCTAGTGCCAAAAGCCTGATGGACCACGATCGGAATGGATTGTCAAGTAGGAGCTTCTCTCGAGAGAGAATCTTTTTTCAGGGGCCTATGTGACGAAACACTTGACAAAACCATCCGATCGGTCCCACTAAAATCCCTAACACAAGAATAGATTTCAAATCTATGCCCACTCTCCTCTCTCAACCCCCCCCCCCTCCCCTTTCCCTCACTTAGGACGTGCGAATCGCCCCGCTGACACGACACTAGGCCAAAGGAAAAAACTTGCTTCATGGCAAACGCATGACACCTTTCGTTCTTGTTGACCTACTCTCCTCCCCCCCCCCCCCTTCAACTCTCCTTCCCCACTCCGGTTAGCTACGGCACGGAGATTTCATTTGCATTGTGGCAAGCCCCCCCCCCCCCCCCCCCCCCCTCCCCCCCCCCCCCCCCACTAGCTTCACACGCCCTCCCCCCTCTATCCCGTGAAACAAAGGCATGTTGCCACTCAGCACACCGCCACCACCACAACCCCCCCCCTCCCCCCCCCCCCTTTCTACAGTCCGTGCACTGGCTGAACTGGTGACTTATGTCATTGGAGTTTCTCCGTGAGAGTCTGTGTCTATACGGACGCATAAATTAAACTGGCCGCTGAAGTCCGTGAACTGTGCCGATTAGGTTCAAATGGTTTCCGAGGCAACTGGTATTAAGATTAGATCCCTCCCCCTCTCACCCCTGATGGGTGACTGACAGGTTGTCACAACCGAATTCCACAGTTAGAATACATATATACTAGCCACACAGAGTGCAATTTCACTGACCCCTCAAGACTGCCTGTAGCCCAGACCAGAGGAAGACAAAAGAGACAACTAGAGAAGGCGTGGGACAATCCTGGAGTCATTCACTGTTAATTCCCAGGAAAAGTGAGTTGGAACTCTGTTTTACATGTTTGAATCTATGTATGGATTTATGTATGCTGTGTGTGTTAACATTGTAACTTTGTACAAATGCTTAGCAACATGTATCAAACTGGTGAATGATTCTTCGGTGTAGGAGTTGGCTTGCCATCACATGGCAAAAGCTCTCTCCCAGTGGTTATGATTCTTTGTTAACTATCTGATCACTGTTCTTTGTGTTCACCCTGACTTTTGCCAGTAGGAATTCTGTCTATTAAGGAAATAATTCATTGATTAATTTTTATCAGGAAAACAGTATGCCTGTGCTAGGTTAAGAACTGCTACTCTGATTTATAAATACTGGTGATTGTTGGAATGATTTGTAGTGTATGACTTGTAGCCCAAGTCAGTGTGATTTAATTCATAAGAAACATGGAAGAGTTGTTTGACTGAAACTATGTAACATAGTATTACTGTCTCCTACCCTTTTGTAAGCTTAACTTAGTCTTTAAACAAAAGTGGAGATTAATAGTTATAACAGAAATTCTACCATAGAGAAAACTTTGCTGGCTGAGTCTCACACCTGTACTGAAAGTAAACAAGGGTAAATGTGTGCACTCGACAAACCAGCCATCAGATTCTCACCTACAGACCAAGTTCTCTTTATCGCAGAACTGGGATCTGGTCATGCTATCCTGGTCACGCTATCCAGGTCACGCTATCCTGGCCACGCTACACATTGCGGCTGGACCAGAAGCTGGGACTTTGCCCAACACCAGGGCGACACCAGACAACCAATCTACACCAGTGGGGCAGTCACCAACCACAGGAGAGATCTACTACCCTCTCTGAAGCAAAGCTAAGTTAGCTTACCACTGGACTCAAAACCATCAGACCCTTGCCCTCACTTGATGAAGAAAAACAGGGAGACCCCTGTATGCCAGCTTAAGCTTACTGCACTGAGTGCAAGCGAGTAAAGTAGGAGTGAGGGAGGGCCCCTCATTGTGGTAGTCCAATAAGAATTAAACCCTAGCCTATAGAACTGACCTGCCAATACTTACCTATGTGTAAACAATAAAAGTTGGTGTGTGAAAGTGCACTTAACTTGTGTCAGTTCTCTGTTGTTCAATCAAATGTTGAATGTTTGAACTTCTCTCTTCAATTCTGTCTCTCGGAGCTACAAGTACTTATAAGAGTACAGGCCTAAGGAAAACTATCTCAGAGCCACTGTTAAGTATTTTACCCAGTCCCGGTATAAAATAAAAATTTCTTCAATGACTAGTACCGGAAAGTTACTCCTTCCACCACTAGTAAGAGAGAGGGTGTAGTTGAAATGTTAAGGTAATTCTCATTGAGAAATTATCTCTAGTCCTTCCCCTAGAGGACCTACCTAACACTTACTCATCTCGTCACATGTGTGTGTGTGTGTGTGTGTGTGTGTGTGTGTGTGTGTGTGTGTGTGTGTGTGTGTGTGTGTGTGTGTGTGTGTGTGTGTGTGTGTGTGTGTGCATACTGCAATATTTGTACATAATGTTTCTTCTTTTTGATTTGTGTTCCGAGCCATATGGCCCACAGCGTATGTGTGTGTGTGTGCGTGTGTGTGTGTGTGTGTGTGTGTGTGTGTGTGTGTGTTTAAAATTTATGGGTTAATATTTATTTTGTACATGATTCTCCTTTTCTATTCCTTTTTTTTTTTAAACTTCAAAAAAATATTTCAAACAATTGGAGCTTACAGGTGCGCAAAAAAGGAGGACTATTCGCAAAATCGATACATCATACGATACGTTTCTGTAAGTCTAGCCCATAAGCATTTGTTAAACGAAACAAAATGGAGGAAAGAAAAAAAATCTGACATAAGCATCAAAGGAGAAAAGCATATTAACTATAATACAGCTTTTGACTAGTTTTTTTTCTTCATGTGTACAAGTTTTTTTTCTTTATTTTTCCCCCTTTCTTTTTTGAACTGTTATACTATTGAATTTGGAGGTTAGCAAAAAAAACAAAACAAAACAAACAACAACAACAACAACAACAAACAACAACAACGAAAATGATTACAACTTACTTTCTTCTCCTTAGTCTTTCCATCATGTCTAATTAATCTTCATCGTGAGG
>CM065725.1:11541748-11546748 GCA_033310375.1 Conus canariensis | reverse complement strand
GCTGAACATGGCCCGGGCTGAGAACACGGTGTGTGGCAGCCCGTACCTTTGTGATGTGAATATGGGGAAGCCCATCAACCAAATCGGAGGTAAGCTCCCACGATTGTCGTGTGGTAGGGGATGCGTCGGGGAGACGGAAGGGAGGGAGGGAGGGAGGGAATGGTCATGTGGAGGAGTGGGGAGGAGTTGGGGGTGGGGTGGGGACGATCTTTATGGTCTGTGATGAGGGATGCCGTGACCTTGACCGGGTAGCTCGTCTGTGGGGGACATTGGGAGAAGAAGGGAGGGGAGGGGATTGGGGGGGGGGGGGGCGGGTGGGGGGACAGCGAAAGAGAGTTGGTGTGTTTTGCAATATTAGTTGTATCCACCTTCTATACATTCTGTGCTAATGATTTTTTTTTTCTGTTGTTGTCGTTGTTATGGTTGTTGTTGGTCACTATCTTTGGTTATCCTTGTTGTTTTTAACTCTAATGTTGTCTTAGTTTCTACCGTTGTGGCCTGTTCTCCTGTCTTTGTTCTCGGGGTAAGTCTGCACACTTTATTCATTTATTTTGTTTTGTTTTGTTTTGTTTTGGTCGTTCTTTAGTTCAACAGCAAGTCGTTGAGACTGATGTCAGGCCAATTTTCTCATTTGTTTATGCTGGTTCCATGTCATGTTTTTCTTGTTTTTGTTGTTGTTTTGCTATTGTTGTGGTCCTGTTTCATTACCATGGTAATAATATGACATAACACAACGAGCTCGAGTCATATTCCAACACAATCAGTCATAATGGAAAACAGCCAACATGATGTGTTCGTGCGGGTTGCTGGCACGTTCGAATTTGTGGGATTGCTTCCTCTGAACGTTACAAGTACCGGTGCTTGACGCTGGCTTCCGGGCGTCTTTCCTTAAACGGTAACTGAAAAAAAGCGTGTGTTCAAACGCTGCGATTTTTCCAGCTTCCACTCCCCCCCGCACACACACTTTTTTCTGTTTTGTTTTTTCTTCTTCTTCTTCTTTTGATTGATTATAATTATGGTCATTTTGTAATGAGAGTCACTTCATAAGGAAGATTTATTTGCACCGGCCGATATCACACACACACGAACACATTCACCACACACACCACACACCACAACACCACACACCACACACCACCACAGCGCACACACACACACGCCACACACACACACACACACACACAACACACACACACACCACACACACACACGACAAACAGGACAGACACAACTCCACAACATAAACACACCATACCACATAATACACACACCATACAAACACACATCACACACTACACATAACACACATACACATACATCACATCACATCACGTCACATAATATACACACAAACCACCACTCATCACACCTTATTAATTTCACACTTCCAATGAGCCCACTAATGGTCCAAGTCACTTAAATACGTTCTCAGACTTGATCTGTGCTAGTTTTCCTTAGAAATACGTTTCTCAGACTTTTTTGTTGCTAGTCTACTTCCTTTGGGAAATACGTTTCCAGACTTTTTTCTGTTGCTAGTCTATTTCCTTGGAGAAATACGTTTCTCAGACCTTTTTTCTGTTGTTTAGTCTACATTCCTTTGGAGAAATACGTTTCAGACTTTTTTTCTGTTGCTAGTCTAATTCCTTTGGAGAAATACGTTTCTCAGACTTTTTTCTGTTGCTTAGTCTATTTCCTTTGGAGAAATACGTTTCTCAGACTTTTTTTCTGTTGCTAGTCTATTCCTTTGGAGAAATACGTTTCTCAGACTTTTTTCTGTTGCTTAGTCCTTTGGAGAAATACGTTTCTCAAACTTTTTTTTTCTGTTGCTTAGTCTATTCCTTTGGAGAAATACGTTTCTCAGACTTTTTTTCTGTTGCTTAGTCTATCTAATTCCTTTGGAGAAATACGTTTCTCAGACTTTTTTCTGTTACTTAGTCTAATTCTTTGGAGAAATACGTTTCTCAGACTTTTTTTTCTGTTGCTTAGACTTTTTTCTGTTGCTTAGTCTAATTCCTTTGGAGAAATACGTTTCTGAGACTTTTTTCCCATCACCTTTCACCTGACCTCGTCCATTGAATTCCATAACCACCATCGCCTAGCTTCCTGCTTAGGTGCATTTTCTTGTCTGCCTTTTGGCCCACTGTGGGGAAAGTTCTACTGACGGTAAGAAAGATCCACCGATGGCAGGGAAAGTCCTGTTGACAGCGGGAAAGACTGTAAGTAGGGATCCTCTTCGGAGAGCACGTGAGACGTGTTGCCGGACTGTACTATCAAACGTTGATGATGCCATTTCAACAGTCTTTATATCTCCCGCAGCATCACTTCGGCCACCCTCTCTTCTCAGAGCCGCCGTGAAACAAGATCAGAAATGGCGTTTGAATCGAAGATGACGCAATGTTTGGACTGTGCTGGTTTCTCTGGAGGGCCGGATGTATTTCAGCATGACAAAGGTGATTCGCCCCTGATCTATCCTTGCCGTGACCTTTCGGTCTGTGCCTTCCCCCCACCCCACCCCATCCCACCCCACCCCCACTCTTCCTCTATCAAGCAGACCAGAAGTGCAAAGGACCCGACCTCCTTGATTGGCAGTCCTTTGACCTCCGTGTTGGCAGTGGTGTGGATCTTCATGTGTTCTCTGTTCCTGTGGTGGAGCTTGAGCCCTCACCGTGCTGATGCTGTGTGACCGGCTTGGTGCCTTGTCCTGACCCTGTTTGAAGTGCTACCAGAGGATCGCCACGTCGTCAGCAAAATGGAGATCTTCTTCAAGCTGAGTCCGCTGTATTCCGTTGTTCCTGCCTTTTTGTGGTAGTTTTCATCATCTAATCGATGGCCGGGGGGAAGACAGTCTGTCAGCAGCCTTGATGAACTCTGGTTTTGACATCAAAAACTGTCGGATAACTGGTCTGCACGAGCAATACTGAATGACATGTCTTGTGGGTAACCTGGATCAGCAAGAAAAGCTTGTCAGGTGCCCCCTAGTGCCCCAGCTGCAGCATCCGCAGCGTCCCTCTGCCCGCGCTGTACGTCCAGCTTCCTGTCACTTTCCCTGAAGGTAATGTCCACAAGGAAACTCTCTACCGATGACAGCTCTAGGATAAAACACAGCATAACCGATAATATTATATAGCGTAAGGGTCTGCTTTCCCTGCGGACACCTGCTCGTTGCTCTCGGATCTTGGAGTCAGCTGTCTCTTTCAGTGTCTCCAAGGGGACTCTAGTCAGGCTCCGACAGAAGCATCATCCGTTGGAAGCTGCAGCAGTGCCAGAGACCCCCCTGTGTATGGCATGTTGTTGGTTTATTGCTGGCCTCTTGCCTCATGATCACCTGACTTTGGTTGGTTGCTGCTTGCAAACTGTACGTACTGGGGCCGCGGTAGGAAGAGCTTAGATGTGGCTATGCGTGGAGAGGGCTAGGAAAGTGAGCGAAATAGAAAAAAGACACACACACACACACAGAAAAGTCCCTCAGATGTATCCCTCTGACGAGACTCGAACGGACACACCCTCGCTTCCCCCTCCCCCCCCCCCCTCCCCCGCCCCACTCCACGCAGCACGCCGCTTGGTATTGCACCATAGTCAAGAGGATGGTTAGACTTGATTGTGCGCGCGGCCGCGCGTGTGCGTGTGTGTGTGTGTGTATCTGTGTGTCTGTGTGAGTGTGTCTGTGCGTGTGTTTGTATGTCTGTGTGTGTGCCTGTTTGTTTGTTTGTGTTGTGTGTTGTGTGTGTGTGTGTGTGTGTGTGTGTGTGTGTGTGTGTGTGTGTGAGAGAGAGAGAGAGAGAGAGAGAGAGAGGTGAGAGAGAGAGAGAGAGAGAGAGAGAGTGTGTGTGTGTGTGTGTGTGTGTGTGTGTGTGTGTGTGTGTGTTTGTATGTCTCTTTGTGAATGTGTGTGTGTGTGTGTGTGTGTGTGTGTGTGTGTGTGTGTGTGTGTGTGTGGTGTGTGATGTGTGTGTGTGTGTGTTTGTGTGTGTGTCTTGACCAATACGCTGAAAATAATGAATTCGTCGGATATACAATGATTTCTGTCATGAAAGGGATAATCCTCTCTCTCTCTCTCTCTCTCTCCTCTCTCTCTCTCTCTCTCTCTCTCTCTCTCTCTTGTGGCGTGTGTATGTGTGGTGTGTGTGTGTGTGTGTGTGTTGTGTGTGTGCGCGCGCGTGTGTGTGGTGTGTCCGTGCGCGAGGACGTTAGTGCATTCATGTGTTCGTGCGTGCGTTTGCATGTATTTCAAGTCAATATTATCTTTATTGAGAGTAAAATAATAGGCTTTACAGGTTTTTGCGTTCTGAATTCACAAGAGAAGATGAAAAATCAATTGCAAAAATGAATAAAAAAAAAAAGAGAGACACGAAGCAATACATGCGAAGAAATCGGAAAATATAGAGTCTAATGAAAACAATGAATCATTTAACAACGAGCACGATCAATATTTTGATGAACAATAAACACCATACCAGACTAGGCACATCCTGGCATTTGACACAGAGAGAGGGCCTAGGGAGAGAGAGAAGAAGAGAGAGAGAGAGAGAGAGAGAGAGAGAGAGAGGAAGAGAGAGAGAGAGAGAGATTCTGCAACAATATGAATAATCATAGATTGCTTTGTATTTTATCAATCAAATTCTTTTTCAGTGCTTTTTTAAAGGATAGTTTAAAAGGACACGACTTTAAAGAAGAATGTAAATAGTTCCATGCCGTTCCTCCAGAATATGTGAAGCTAGATTTGTAAAGATTGTTACGGTAAAATGAGATTGTCTGGGAAATGAAAGTTTGTGAATGTGTCTATTTTCATTATTTACAGAGTTTCTGAAATTTTTCTTTGGAGTTATTCCCTTAACTACCTTATACATGTATAAGTAATTGTTGAAGAAGAGTCTGACTTTAAATGGAAGAATGTTTAACTTTTAATGATCGTCGTTTGTCAAGGAATTAGATTTTAATTGTACTAACTTTATAGCTGTCTTATGTACACGACTGATCTATTTCAAAAATGCTTCACTGTG
>CM065725.1:11509248-11524248 GCA_033310375.1 Conus canariensis | reverse complement strand
GTACATGTGTGCATATGTGTGTGTAGTATGTGTGATCGCAAGTGTTAACATGCTTGCACAGTAAGTTCGACATGTATATCTACTTTTGAACTGTACTTGTGTATAATTAGGTATTAATCTACCATCCCTCCGTGTGAAAGTGAAGTCATTATTTAATCATTCACACATTTGGTAATTTCCAGTTTTGTGGCCCTTCTCTGCACTCCCCACTGGACAAGCATGTTTGTTATCTTTCCAAACTGATTCCCAATTAACTTTTCACTATCAGACAGAATCATGATTCTCTCATGGCACGCCTCGCAGGACAAGCCCAACAGCGCAAGCATTGGACAAGGGAATTAAATGCTGCTCAATAATAACACTACGGTCCCAAGAGTTCCTTCCCTTTGCATTTTGATACCTGTTTCTTCCGCTTTCAAAACAACAGGGGGGGGGGGGGGGGGGGGGGGGGGGGGGGGGGCTGTGCAGAGCTAGGTGAGGGCTCACCCTTTCTGAATGGGTGGGGCAAGTCGACAGACTCTCTGGCCAGGTCTGCAGCTCCTCGCTACAGTTCATTAGTTGGATCAACTACAAAACCATGGTTATTGACTTCTTTTTCCTGGCACCAACAACGCAGACCAAAAAGCGGCAAGATCAACTACACAACACATTGATAGCGGCTGCTCTGTGGAAGAAGAAGAAGAAGAAGAAGAGAAGAATACTAAGATGGAGTATCGTAATAATACAGGCTGTTTTCAGCAGCCACTAGGTCTACAACGTGGTCAAAACTTCGATGTTTTGGCCGTCTCTCTCTCTCTCTCTCTCTCTCTCTCTCTCTCTCTCTCTCTCTCTCTCTCTCTCTCTCTCTCTCCCGCCTGTTCACTCGCGGAGGTTGAAAACGGTAGTGTATGAGGTCCACGTCCACGGTTACAGTCTAGGCCCAAAAAACTATGCATTCAAAGATGCACCTGGCTTTCGTCAGAAGATCAACCAATACCAAAACATATTCATCGCAAAGTCCAGCCCTTGACCCTTAACATATTTGACAAGGAGGCAGATCTCATGTTTGTTTCTTTTTCTATTCTTGCACGATCCATACGACACTTCGTTTTTTCCGTCGTCTGCTGGGCTTTTCTCTCCAAAATCCTAGTGCCCTACCAATGGCATAGAAAAAAACAAGAAATCCACAAGTCATGCCTCATTCTGCTATTTTTGCTGACATATGACATTGAGCTAATTTACTGACCCCCAAATTTAAGGATAAAATCATCTTTTTCACATTCAAGAGTTATTTTTAAAGATCGCTCTAAACATGAGGCATTTCAGTCACAGTTCCTTTCAAAAGAACATGCAGCCCAACAGACCAAAGGAACCCATCTGTGACTCGTAGTTAGTGTTGAACATCATCAACAAGACGTGCTGGTGTTACTGGGTTGTTGTTGTGGTTGTTGTTGTTGTTATTGTTTCAGGGTTTTTTTTTTTTTTTTTTTTTGTTTCCGCTGAAATATTCATGATGATTTAGTGTTGAATTATACTGGTATTGTTGGTTCCCTGGTAGATGTTGGCGTTCTCAAGGCTCGACGATGTGCAGGTGAGGGGGGTGGGAAGGGGATGGGGGGTCGGTATGAGTGGGGGGGGGGGGGGGTAGGGGAGGGGGTCCCGGCGTTTTGGAAACTCACCGCCCTTCCTGCTGGTTTGGTGTTTAAATCCCTCGAGGTTGCTCGTTCCCCGGCGTGAAGATTTGTGTTAACGTCCTCAGGCTCGGACGAGGTGGAGAGTCCGGACTTCCTGAAAATTCTCCCCCCCCCCCCCCCCATTCCCCCATCCCTCCCTTTTCCCTGGACTGGCAACATTTCACTTGAAGTAGGTCCCTCTCCCCCCCCCCCCCCCCCCCCCCCCCCCGCATCCAGTGCCTCCTCTATTCCCACCTCACCCCGCTCTCCCCTCTCGCCCCCCCCCCCCCCACACCCACACACACACGCATTGTGGGCGGATCCCAAGACCCTGTTTTGAAACCCCACCCCACCCCATCCCATCCCCTCGGCTTATATCTCACTGTGAAAGGAAACCTGTCCAAGCTGATGATGACCAGTTGCATGATCGGCAGTCGGAACGTTAGGACAGAGTTGTCACGGCAGTGATAGCGTCAGTTCCCTGGATGAACAATTCTTGATGAAAAATGCTCGAGATGAGCGGAGGGGGAGGGAGGGGGAGGGGGAGTGGAGTGGAGGGGGGTGGAAGACTAAGGAGGAGGAGGAGGCTGGAGAAGGAGAGGTGGGTAAGGGGGGGGGCAGACAAACTGGAGAGAGAGAGAGAGAGAGAGAGAGAGAGAGAGAGAGAGGAGAGAAGACAGACAGACAGAGACAGACAGACAGACAGTGTCACGTGTGTAGGGATAGGTTGCGGAGGGGGTGGATAGAACGGGAGGAATGGGGAGGGGAGCGATGGGTACAGTTTCTCTACGATCGTGTTATGGTAACAATAATGTTCTGAAGATGTAAGAATCTCTCTCTCTCTCTCTCTCTCTCTCTCTCTCTCTCTGTGTGTCTGTCTGTCTGTCTGTCTGTCTGTCTGTCTGTCTCTCTCTCTCTCTCTCTCTCTCTCTCCTCTCTCTCTCTCTCTCTCTCTCTCTCTCTCCGGTATGCCATGTTGCTGGGGTGTAGGCCGATCACTTGAGGCTAGGGGATTTAGGAAAGAAAGCGTGGGGTATGGTGTGGGTGGGGTTGTGCGATTAAGTGCTGCTCTAAAAAAAAAAAAAAAAAAAATCTGAGTCAAACCACAAATCGAAGCCAACGGCGCAAAGTGTATATATTAAAAGAATAAAATGAAGTAACGACGACCACAACAACAAAACCGATATACTGCTAGCCTAAAGCCAACTCACCCCCCGACTGACTGACTGAAACCGTTTTATTGTCAGATGAACATACTGTTGTACTGAAATTCAAAAAAACCCATAAGAATAATAAATCAATGAAAAACCAAAATAATACATGTAATATCTAAATGATGTGAAAATCATAAAGGAAACTTAAAGGGAAACATCTAACATTTAGAAATGAAAGAATTAAATCAGAAATTGTAATTATAAACAAATTACATCTTAACTGTACTGACAATCTCTCTCTCTCTCTCTCTCTCTCTCTCCTCTCTCACACACACACACACACACACACACACACACACACACACACACACACACACACACACACACACACCCGCGCGCACACACACACACACACCACACACACGCCGCCACCACCACCAAGACCACCACCACCACCACCACCACAAAAAAGCCCCTTCTGTCCTCAGCCTTATGCCACTCATGATGCCAGGGAAAAAGAACTCTTTGACGCCCGTTTTCCCCGCCATCTCCATACACTTTGAAGCCGCTTTTTCCATCTACACACCAGGCCTGTTTCGTCGCAGAAAACATATTGTGACATCTCTTCAGAAAACCAGAGAATTTGCCATGCCATGAAAGACTGGCATGTTCCTCACACGGAGAGCACCTGTGCGCAAGGGAAAGCGGGGGGAGGGGGAGGGGGGTATGAAAGCGATTCTTTTCATATTTATTTATGTGTGTATGTTATGTACATTTGGCAATAGAAAGCTGGTGATTTTAATCTGTATCGACTCATTACTGATCTCATTTTAGATGTTTGGATGGAGGAGATTCTTTCTTTCTTTCTGCGTACGCAGGCTGATACTCCTGCGGACACTGCCTGTATAGACAGGCGGTGGAGTTTTGTGTGTATGACCGTTTTGTTTTTTTTTATCCCGCCATTAAGGCAGCCATACTCCATCTTTGGGGAAGGTGCATGCTATGTGTAACGTGTTATCCATACCAACGACCAAACTGGCATTCTCTTCCGAAAGTTGGTGATATATGTGTAACGTGTCATCGATACCAACGGCCAAACTGGTATTCTCTTCCGAAAGTTGGTGATGGGATTTTACGTGTGTGCAAGATGTGCGTGCGTTCACACACGGAACCTCGGTTTATAGTCTCATTCGAAGGACTGTATGGGGAATGGAGTCAGAACCAATGTTAACTCCGAGGGAAAAATCCCCCTGTACCGAAATTCGAACCCGCAACCCCAGGATCACGAGTCTGGCGCTCTACCAACTGAGCTGTTCCGGCCCCCGATGGAGGAGATGCAGTCGAGTGGGGTGAATGAGGCGGGAGTAAGGGTGGGGGTGATAGTCAGAGGCGTCAGATCTGCTGGGATAAGATACTTTGGTCAATAGATACATGTAGGCCTATTACAGAACATTTTTTCTTTTCAAATCAATTGATTCTATGTTAAGGAACGGAGTGGTGTTCAGTTGACAGTTACGCCTATCCCAGCCAGCACATGGACAATTCAAAGGACGAATCCGTACTGGATTGAACCGGTATAACCTATTCTTGTTTGTTTGTTTGTTTGTTTGTTTCTACGATACAGAATTACTGGATTGAACCGGTATACGCTATTCTTGTTTGTTTGTTTGTTTTCTAGGATACAGAATTACTGGATTGAACCGGTATACGCTATTCTTGTTTGTTTGTTTGTTTTCTAGGATACAGAATTACTGGATTGAACCGGTATACGCTATTCTTGTTTGTTTGTTTGTTTTCTAGGATACAGAATTACTGGATTGAACCGGTATACGCTATTCTTGTTTGTTTGTTTGTTTTCTAGGATACAGAATTACTGGATTGAACCGGTATACGCTATTCTTGTTTGTTTGTTTGTTTTCTAGGATACAGAATTACTGGATTGAACCGGAATAAGGTATTCTTGTTTGTTTGTTTGTTTGTTTTCTAGGATACAGAATTACCGGATTGAACCGGAATAAGGTATTCTTGTTTGTTTGTTTGTTTGTTTTCTAGGATACAGAATTACTGGATTGAACCGGAATAAGGTATTCTTGTTTGTTTGTTTGTTTGTTTTCTAGGATACAGAATTACTGGATTGAACCGGAATAAGGTATTCTTGTTTGTTTGTTTGTTTGTTTTCTAGGATACAGAATTACCGGATTGAACCGGAATAAGGTATTCTTGTTTGTTTTGTTGTTGTTGTTTTTTTTCCTAGGATACAGAATTACTGGATTGAACCGGTATAAGCTATTCTTGTTTGTTTCTTTCTTTCTTTTTCTAGGATACAGAATTACCGAATTGAACCGGTATAAGCTATTCTTGTTTGTTTGTTTGTTTCTAGCATACAGAATTACTGGACTGAACCGGTATAAGCTATTCTTGTTTGTTTGTTTGTTTGTTTGTTTTCTAGGATACAGAATTCCCTTTTCTTTCCCTCTCTGGTATGAGAGCTTAGTTCTGTTAAAGATGACTGGTTTAGTGTGAACTGAAAATACATTGAAATTGTCTAATATGCCAGTAGAACACAGTTTTAACAAAGCCATGTCTTGAGAATTTGTCAATAAACTCCAAAGCTGAGGGAACGAAGCTTTTGCAAAACAATAGATACAAACGAATACCTTCCCTTAGTGGAGATTTTTTTTTCACGGTGACATCAGAATTGCGTACTTTTTTAAAAAAGTGAAATTTGAACATGAAGAAAAAGATAACTTCTGCGCAAGGCCACATTGTGGTTTGTGACTTCCCGTGTGACAAATCGAAACAGAAAGATTTCCTTATTTTGTCAGACTCCCTTTCTGCTTTGGAGGCCATTGCTGGCCGTAATCTTAAGCACCCTCAACTACTGAAAGTTTTTTAACTGTACACCTCCCTAAAATCAAACGGACACAACGTAGTGTTTGCTTGGGTTCCCAGCCATGTGGACATTCCAGGCAATGAGATGGTTGATCAGCTTGCCAAGAACGCCACATTGGAAAAGTTGATCAGGTTTACTGTTCCTCACACTGATCTCAAACCCAAAACACAGGCCTATGTCAAAGACCTCTGGCAAGAGGAATGGACCTTGCCGACGGATAACAAACAATATAAAATCCGTCCAAACCTCAACGAGTTTTTACCATGTTCCAGAGGCGGTCGAAAAGAGGAAACAGTCCTGTGCCGTTTGCACACAGGCCACTCGTTTTATACCCATTCTTATCTTTTAAAAGGTGAAGAAGCTCCGTGGTGTATTCCATGTTATGTTCCATTTACAGTGAAACATATTCTTTTAGATTGTTGGGACTTGCACGATGTGAGACATAAACACTTTAAAGCAGAGTCCATGAAAACCCTGTTCAGAGATGTCCCACCTGACGTTATCTTTGAGTTTCTGAAAGAGATTAACATTTTTCATCTGATTTAAGATTTTATAGAAGAAAGATTTTTAACGAAGTTTCTGGTGCCTTTTTAGAAGCTGTATTTTAAAGACATGTGTGAAAGGGTTTTTTGTGTTTGTTTGGTTTTTGTTTGTTTGTTTGTTTTGATGACTTGTGAGTTGATTTTAACGTGGTGACAGCCCTGATATGGCCGTTGCGGTCGGCTGGGCTATAAGCAATGTTACCTTCTTTCCTTACTTCCCGTGAAAATCAAGACATTCAAAGAGGGGCTGAGACTGGAGAGGCGTAGGACGCCTGACCATGGACAGAAAATCATGATTTGATTGTTTCAAAACGAAGAGACTGAGGGCGGAAAATGAAGCAAAATTTAGAAAGAGAGGGGGTTAGTTACCGCCAAGGACACAGACAGACAAAGTACAGGGCAAAACACAAAGCATTTCGACCTCTTGGGTCTTCTTCAGGCAACAAAAAGCAAACAAACAAACAAACAAAAAACATTTAGGACAGTGAAAACGAAGAACGAGAAACCACTTATCTTCTCATATTCGGCGGAAGCATTTTGATCTTGTGTGTGTGTGTGTGTGTGTGTGTGTGTGTGTGTGTGTGTGTGTGTGTGTGTGTGTGTGTTTATTTGCATTGTTCTGTCTCCCTGAGTGTGTGTGTGTGTGTGTGTGTGTGTGTGTGTGTGTGTGTGTGTGTGTGTGTGTGTGTGCGTGTGTCCGCACGCGCGTGTCTGTCTGTCTGTCTGCATTTGTGTATGTTTGCGTGCTTGTAAGCAAGTGTTTGCGTACTTAATGTCATTAGTGGACTTTGGTGTGGACAGATTAGGTTAGAAGCCGGACGAAGGTCAAGGGAACGGATTGACCTCTTCTGAAACATTTTCCTCTTACTGTCAAACTCACCGAACTGATCAACCTTTCCCATCATTTAAATGACGTCATGATTTCATGTTTCTGTGCTGTCCTGGCCAAAGGCGTTCTTTCTGTTTCATAAGGTCGAATACTTTCACTCTTCGTAATTTTAATAAGCGCTTAATTCAAGTAGACTATTTGTTCCCGGTAACCCAAGGTGCGTGTTGTTAAAATTGATCGCTTCGTGTTGAATCAGTAGTTATACAGAGAATATGTTGTTTCCAGTCCAGCTGAAAGATTGGCTACTTTCATTTCTTTCCGTTTTACTTTCACTTATTACCTTTAGTCCAGACTCACTTTTTCACAGGTTGTTGCGCAAGACCTGCCACCGACTCTCTCTCTCTCTCTCTCTCTCTCTCTCTCTGTGTGTGTGTGTGTGTGTGTGTGTGTGTGTGTGTGTGTGTGTGTGCGTGTGTGTGCGTGCGTGTGTGTGTGTGTGTGTGTGTGTGTAGATTTCTTTCGTGAACTGTTTCAAATGAACGCCAGTATCAAACAAAAATCAACAAAATGAACTGTACAGCATTTCAGCAGTTTAAGCAAATTCCCGATTATATGGTCAGGTACCAAATCATCTTATTTCCATCATTAGCTTTTTAATCTGGCGTGAGTTTCGTCATGCTATGTGGATCTACACTCTGCTGTGGTGAGGTCTGCAGACCCTTGCCATGGCGTAGGGCAGGGGAAGGCTGAGACACCCAACCTGTTTTCTATTCACATGGCAGAACAATGTGTTAGAAAAAGTGACTTTATCATGCGCATTTTCCGTCAGTCAGCACCAAAGATACATCAGTAAATACAGGAAAGTACAATTACAAATGAACCATCGAACAGATCGCTTCTTTTTTTTCTTTTTTTTTCTTTTTTTTAATCGGAAATCAACATTGAGCTGGTCCTCGAATCGATGAGCCAAGCCTTTCACATTTACGCTGTAGAACTGCCATACCTCATTGTGAAAATGTGATCTTTTTATTTACACCAACTCAGAAACTTCTCAGCGAATGAAATCGACGCGACGATGCTGATTGCACAATTAATTCCTGTATAAGTTAGCCGGCGGTTATAGTCCCCTCACGCCGTTAGATTCATTGACATACAGGCCTTCACCTTTTGAAAAGGTCAGCAGACTGCTTAACAACTTCACTCGTGCTTTGAGTGACTGGTTTATGACTTTGACAGATCGAGCGGAACCTGACGCCAGTATCCCGTGACGTCTGACTCTGATGCCGGTGGCATTTCTGCAGGAGCGTCTGCATGGGGGAAGGTCAGGAGATTCCATTACCCTTCGGGCCCAGTGTCTGTCAGCTTGCAGGCAGCGACACACTTCACGAAGGACACGAATAGAATAGTACTGGGTGGGTCTTCTTCGCACGGGGTCCCATTGGTAGCCTACCTGCCCCTAACGGAGGCTCACTCGACAGAACTATGGCCAACTGCTGTGATATCCATCTTGATCCTCTGTTTGAAATAGAGCCAACTGCTGTGATATCCATCTTGATCCTCTGTTTGAAATAGAGCCAACTGCTGTGATATCCATCTTGATCCTCTGTTTGAAATAGAACACCAGTTCATCAGTAAAGCAGGAATCACGGAAAATGTCATCATTTTATGTTTTAAACAAAAATTTTTTAATTCACTGCCCAAACTTTATGGCTTCAAAATCGACATTGTGTGTGTGTGTGTGTGTGTGTGTGTGTGTGTGTGTGTGTGTGTGTGTGTGTGTGTGTGTGTGTGTATGTGCAAGAACTTGGTAACTCAAAAGGTAAACAACTCTTCGCCAAAGTATGGGAGGTACTCTCTGATAAAAAAAAAAAAAAAGAAAGAAAGAAAGAAAGAAAGAAAGGGAGAAAAAAAAAAAAACAGCTGTAGTTGAAACGATGAACTCAGAAACATTAAAAAAAAAAAAGACATGAGCCCATAGACACCTTTCTCTCCCTCTCTCTCTCTCTCTCTCTCTCTCTCTCTCTCTCTCTCTCTCTCACACACACACACACACACACACACAAACACGCACACACACACACACACACACACAACACACACACCACACACACACAACACACACAGTGGAAGTATATTTCCATTCAATCGACTGAAAACGTGACAGTGTTTGCAGCAAATACACATTTTTTTTCTTCTCTATTCTGTTTAAACAAAATACACGAAGCCAGACAGTTCTATGTTTGAGCTTCTCGCCTCATCACATGAATGAACGGCCGGCATGACCATGTTGTTGACTGTGATGGATTGTGCAAGTGTTTCCAGCGAACATTAGCAAATCACTGCTATCTTATGATTTCTCCTCACCATGGTAAGGACACACACACACACACACACACACACACACACAACACACACACACACACACACACACATGCACGCACACACGCACGCAAGCACGCGCGCGCTCACGAACGCACGCAGAGACTGTTAATACGCGGGCTCTAACTCACCATCTTATTTTGCCCGAAACCCACCATTTTCACAAACAATCTCGTCCATCTCATGCTACTTTTTACCAAAATTAACACCTTTCTTACAATCAAAATTAACATGCAAAACCTCCAAAAATTGACGTAATCGTTATTTTAAAATGGGGTCTTCGTTCAAAACAAAGATGGTGATTTAGAGGCCCGCGTATTAACAGTCTCTCTCCATAGCATAAAAATCTAATGGTTTACAGTACGCTCTTCTACTTCCAGCACCACTAACAAATCAGAACAAACAACCAGCCTTCCATCTTGGTTAGTTATTTTTACACATACTGAATTTATAGGCCCTTCAACTAATTCTTTAAATTGACTGTCTTCACCAAATGTGCTTAACTGATAATCGCAAAACCCCGCCTTAATTGATGGCAGTACTCCTAGAACTGTAGATGGATTGCCATCAAATAAATTAGTGTTTGTTTTTAACTCTCGTAAATGGACATACAACATCGGGTTAACGAGAAAATCACATGGTTCATTACCTTCAAATTGATAGATGTTTTCTCTTGTACTAAATTTATAAGATCTGCTAGTACTGTGGAAGCCCATGATTCGCGCAAGGCCTTTAGGAAAAGTGTATTCTCTTTTTTCTTCTAGTGGAAAATGCATAGTAATTCTGAGGTTTGCTTCGTTAATTTTTAGCAATATGCCTAATTCGTTAAATACTTCTTTTAAAGAACAAAAGCTGTAATAGCCTTCTGGTATTTTTTCATGAGTTATTTGATTACCCTCTTCATTACTAATATTAATCCAGTTATTCTGAGCTTCTTCAAATATATTAAACCACTTAACTTTAAAACCAATTTTTCTAAGAGCAACCCTACTATTACCGCGCCTATTGTTAATTGGATACTTTAAGAACACACTTGTGTTTTGTTTAGTTATATAAATGTACATCCTTTTTAAATCCTTTTTAAAAACTATTTAAAAATGGAACCTTTTAAATATAATGAAAGTGCTGCTTACGATGTAGGAGGGGTTTATGAGCCCAAATCTTTGGACTTTAGTAACCTAACCATCGCAGTGGATGAATCATATGGCTTTCTAGTTAGACTTGTAAACCCACTAACTAGATATTTAAATCCTCCAATAAAGAGTGATAGAGTGCCATCAGCATGGTCATCCAACCCTATGGCTTTTTACCAGAATCAGTTAAATTTTGCCATTTACTGCTCAACCACCGGCTGCGGTGTTTCATATGCAAACCATTTATACCACCCCAATCTCTTAGTAAGGTCAGTATATAACTTTCATGTTTATTATCAGTATAGACGCATACTAACTGAACTACAAGTACCCCTCCCCAACGACAACGCGTTTAATCCATTCAACAGCCCAATGGACAATAATGCATATGAAAGAATCTGCAACGAATTTAACATTAAACCTTCAAATAACTTTAGACAAAAGTTAGACCGCAATCACGGGTTGGGCACATTGTATTTGTGGGGTCAGCGTAGAGAATATAATTTTGACTACTGGCCCGGCCACACCTCTTTTAAGCCAAACTCCCAAGTTAGATTGGGATCAATAGAACAAAAACACCCCAATGCTTGGGCAACATTTATCTTAGATGAAAGTAAAGGCCTAACAATGCCAGGAGTGCAAAGACTTAATGACTCCATACGCACGTACGTTTGGTGCCTTTTAGGAGCGCAAGCACAGACCAAGTCTAGCATAGTGGATCAATCTACAGGCTTTGACGCCAGAAAACAATTTCTAGCCAATTTAGAAGATGCTATTAACTCTGCTGTTGATTTGCCTTCCAGTATACAAAGGTACCAAAACGTTCTTTCACATGCTAGGTCAAAGGTT
Organism: Conus canariensis; assembly: GCA_033310375.1. Lineage (NCBI taxonomy): Eukaryota > Metazoa > Mollusca > Gastropoda > Neogastropoda > Conidae > Conus > Conus canariensis. The sequence continues at coordinate 11,512,817 of CM065725.1, read as the reverse complement.
GACTTTGTTGTGGGTCATGGATTATACATGCTGCCTTCTGACCTCAGACTGCAGATTGGCATGATACAGAATTATAATAATGAAATCCTCATAGCTGGAGACGACCAAAACTTAGGACACATTCAAGGCTTAAACACAAGGCCCGCACCAGCCATTTAAAAAAAAAGTATCTAGCCCAGAACCTGCAGAAAGCGACCCCCCACCAGTTATAAGCAGCCCGCAGCCAGAAAGCGACCCCCCGCCTGTTGATGTACCTCACCCCGACAGACACACTAGTGAAAAGACAGCCCTTGTTGTGTTTTTAACTTTTACTGGATTAGCCATACTTTATTTCACTAAAAATTAAACCAGCAGCCAGCACCCCCAAAGTCCACAGATGGTCGGCCATATAACCAGCCACTTTGCCTATGGTAGACAAAACCCAACTAACAACACTGCCTATTATGCCCGGCAGAGCATCAAGCGCTTTGACGGCTAACTTTTTTAATAAGTTTGCCAGATGATGCAATTGTTTTCTAATCCAACTTTTACCGGGCTGAGGCGTTGGAGGAGCTACTGGCCCTGTTGGCGCACTGCCAGTTAATGCATAAACCAGTGTAGAGATAGCAAACCCAACGGCTGTTAATATACTAACTATTGTAATCCCCTGCTCTCTGAACAGAGTCCTTATTCTTTCTGCTAGCGTAGTATTTTCATAAATCATTTTGTTTATAGTTTCTCTGATTCTGCTTATTTGGGTATCTATTTTTTCTCTGTTAATATACAACGCTGATAACCTGTTTGCCCTTAGTATCATTAAATCTTGTATTTTCGCCTGTATTCTAGCCTTTTCTTCTTGTCCTAAATTGTTATCATCTGCATCAGCCAGTTTATTTTTTTCTTGTTCTATCTCTCTCTCTAGTATATTAAATTTTGCCAAATTGTTTTTTAGTTCTTCGTTCGTAGTTGTTAAAGAAGACTTAACAGACCTGAGATCGCGCAGTTCAGCTTCATGATCCCTGTTTCTAGCTTCAAGATCCTTGATTCTAGCTTTAAGAACCTCGTGTTCACGCTCAGACAATGAAGGATCATCAATTGTTTTTAAAGCCGTTTCTTCATCAGGACTCAGCTCACCTTCTCTTTGACTAGGCAATTGAGAACCGGCAATTGGTTTTAACTGTGTCTTCTCATTAAAACTCGTCTCAATTTCTGCTATTAGTTCATCTGCTCTTTGACTTAATTCGTGAAGAGGGATGTTTTGCATTTCAGATTGCGATGGCAACTCTTGCACTATGCTTTGTAAAGCACTAACAGCCTCAGGCCTTAAATCTTTAATAAGGTTTAATCGCCTTCGGTCGGCAGCAGGGAGATCTCTAAGAATTGTGCTCTTGCTTAAAAACTTGGCCGGGTCTGGTTTTGTAGTAAGTCGTACAAGGCCTTTACTAGTCCTTACATACAGATGGTTACTTTTATCCATCTTAAAATCAAAAGGACTGTGGCCTTCTGGCGGCTCTAGTCCTATGCTTCTATAGAATGAGTTAATTTTATTTATTAATAGTTCTGCACGAGCTGCAATAACTCCAGGGGGTGTTTCTTCTTCTAATGAAGGGTTGAAGAACGTGCTTCTTCAAATTCTTCTTCTAATGAAGGACCCGATTCTGTTTCATCATCTTCTTCTTCAATAGGACTAATCGCGTCATAATCGTCGCCTTCAGCCATATTTATATATTTATTATTTTTTGTTTTATAAAAAATGAACCCATACGGCTGCGACCTTGATCCATTCAGAAAAGCGAAGGAGCCCCATGGCATAAAAGGCATAAGACAGACTGTGCGCGTTGTAAATAATCCATCAACAATTGAGCCCAATGAAATGTTAACAGTAAGATTTAGTGATCTCGGGCCTGACGATGTTATAATGCCAGGCACTGCCAGGCTGTCATTCAAAATAGATATTGAGTCGGCGGATCCTAATGCTACTGTCGTTGCTAACCTGGGCAGGGCCATCATTAAAAATATGGTAATCAAACTGGAAGGTAGAGAAGTCTTCTCACTGAGTAGCGCAGACATTTTTAATCTCTATTCTGATCTGTGGCTGCCTAGAACAGAAAGAAAAGACAAAATCTTTCAGGGAATCAGAGCCCAAACGGCCTTAAGCACAGGCTTAATGCTGCAGATGCAAAGGAAGACGAGGGAGACCAGGCAATAGCGCGAGCATTTAAGAACAGATTTTGCATCCTCTAGATTTTGAACTGTTAAAACCCCATCAGCCATATTACCAAGGCGCACTAAGAGACAAACTTACTTATGAACTGACATTCAATGACAGCGGGTCTGTTATTTTATCAGATGATCCTCAAGCCAGATACACTGTCAGCAACATCTCTCTTAATTTTGATGTTGTTACTAACCCTGAACTGGCTAGAATAATCTTAAACCAGTATAAAAGTAAGGACGGTTGTTTACTTTGAAAGAGTTTTACACCACAGTCTAGCGATTAAAAACAAGCAAGACGCTGTCTGGGAAATAGCTATAAGCAATTCTTTAAGGTCCCTAAAGGGGGTTCTCTTGCTATTTACTGAACCCTCAGCTCCTTTTCAGAGAGAATCTGAGGTGTTTTACAACCCAAAAATTGAGCAGTTGTCTTGCACAGTAGATGGCAAGCCTTTTCAGCTGTATTCAGCCGGACTTTTGCCCGACCAACACTTTGATGAAATAAGAAAGTTATTCGCCGGGGGCAGACAGACAAGCCCCACAGCCGACCATGTGTGTAAAAAACTTCACCTTCACGATGTAAGACTCGAAGATTATCTAACAGACAAATATGGACTATGGCTGGATTTTAGATCCACGTATGACAACAGACTGCACGGGAGTGGAAGAAGGGTAGGGTCAGATGGCATACTCATACAGATTAATAAGGAAGAGGAGGAGAATGGCCAGATACAAATGCTCGTTTTTGTGGTTTATGACGCCCAGCTGAACATTGAAGAAAATAGACTGAAAGAAATAGCCTATTAAAACAGATGGATAGTTTGAACTTTTTGCCCAAAGACCCGCACTGTTCGCTTATTTGTGGGATTACTGGGTGTGGGAAAACTGTCTTCGTGCTTGATTTGTTACAAACAGTCTACAGGTTTCATTACGAGTACATTGTTATATTCTGCACAACCATTAAGCATAACAAGTCTTACAAAGAAAGGCAGTTTGTTTGGACAGACGAAAAAATATTTTTAGTTGATCCTACTGACAAGCTAAGCGACTGTTTAGAAAAATTACTATAGGCTATTTGAGGGAACCGAAACGCTGTTTATTATTGATGACTGTTCAGCTGAGCAAGACATTGTTAAAAAAGAAGGACTCTGTCTAAGCTGGCCTTTAGCGGAAGACACGCATTAGTTTCTGTTTGGCTCTTAACTCAAAAATACAATGCTGTCTTAAAAGACTTTAGATCGCAGTTAAAATCAGTCATCTTATTCTATACTAAGGACAGGGATAGTTTTGAAGAATGTTTAAGTGAAAATTATATAATCAGGGACAAGGATGAACTAAAAAAAATAAAAGAGCAGCTAGAAAAATCTAAGCACGCT
>CM065725.1:11485414-11509148 GCA_033310375.1 Conus canariensis | reverse complement strand
TTATAATTCTGTATCATGCCAATCTGTAGTCTAAGGTCAGAAGGCAGCATGTATACTCCATGACCCACAACAAAGTCAACCTTTGACCTAGCATGTGAAAGAACGTTTTGGTACCTTTGTATGCTGGAAGGCAAATCAACAGCAGAGTTAATAGCATCTTCTAAATTAGTTAGAAATTGTTTTCTGGCGTCAAAGCCTGTAGATTGATCCACTATGCTAGACTTGGTCTGTGCTTGTGCTCCTAATAGACACCAAACGTATGTCCGTATGGAGTCATTGAGTCTTTGCACTCCTGGCATTGTTAGGCTTTTACTTTCATCTAAGATAAATGTTGTCCAAGCATTGGGGTGTTTTTGTTCTATTGATCCCAATCTAACTTGTTTGTTTGGCTTAAAAGAGGTGTGGCCAGGCCAGTAGTCATAATTATATTCTCTACGTTGACCCCACAAATACAATGTGCCTAACCCGTGATTGCGGTCTAACTTTTGTCTAAAGTCAGTTGACGGTTTAATGTTAAATTCGTTGCAGATTCTTTCATATGCATTATTGTCCATTGAGCTGAGAAATGGATTAAACGCGTTGTCGTTGGGGAGGCGTACTTGTAGTTCAGTTAGTATGCGTCTATACTGGTAATAAACATGAAAGTTATATACTGACCTTACTAAGAGATTAGGGTGGTTTAAATGGTTTGCATATGAAACACCGCAGCCAGTGGTTGAGCAGTAAACTGCAAAATTTAACTGATTCTGGTAAAAAGCCATAGGGTGGGTTGCCCATGCTGATGGCACACTATCACTCTTTATTGGAGGATTTAAATATCTAGTTAGTGGGTTTACAAGTCTGACTTGGAAGCCATATGATCCATCCACTGCAATGGTTAGGACACTGAAGTCCAAAGATTTGGGCTCATAAACCCCTCCTGCATTGTAAGTGGCACTTTCATTATATTTAAAAGGTTCCATTTTTAAATAGTTTTTTTTAAATAGTTATAAAAAGGATGCACATTTATATAACTAAGCAAAACACGCGTGTGTTCTTAAAATATCCAATTGACAATAGGCGCGGTGATAGTAGGGTTGCCCTTAGAGAAATTGGTTTTAAAGTTAAGTGGTTTAACATATCTGAAGAAGCTCAGAATAACTGGATCAATATTAGTAATGAAGGGGGCAATCAAATGAATCAGATAATAATACCAGAAGGTTATTACAACTTTTGTTCTTTAAAAGAAGTACTTAACGAATTTGGCATATTGCTAAAAATTAACGAAGCAAACCTCAGAACTACTATGCATTTTCCACTAGAAGAAAAAAGAATACATTCTTCCTAAAGGACTTGCTAAAATCTTGGGCTTCCACAGTAGTGACAGATCTTATAAATTTAGTACAAGAGAAGGCAACTATCAATTTGAAGGTGATGAACCATCTGATTTTCTCGTGAACCCAGTGTTGTATGTCCATTTACAAGAGTTAAAAACAGACAGTAATTTATTTGATGGCCATCCATCTACAGTTCTAAGAGCACTACCATCAATTAAGGCGGGGTTTTGCGATTATCAGTTAAACACATTTGGTGAAAACAGCCAATTTAAAGAATTAGTTGCAGGGTCTATAAATTCAGTGTGTGTAAAAATAACTAACCAAGACAGAAACCCAGTTGTTTGTTCTGATTTATTAGTAGTGCTTGAGGTAGAAGAGCGTACTAGAAAAGTAGTAAGGTCTCACTCTCAATCCCGCGGGCGTTAATTGTGTTAGGATGACTAATTCTGTTAAACCCTTAGATTTTTATGCTATAGAGAGAATATCAATATCTGTGTTCACGATTATCCCACTTTTATTCTGCACGCAAGCCCCCACTTTGAAGTAACGATTCTTTCGATTTTTGGGTTTTTTGCATGTTAATTTGGGGTTTTGCTTGTTAATGGGGTTTTTGCATGTTAATTTTTTTTGTAAAAATGTGTTAGTTTTTGTAAAAAACAGCAATAAAATGAAGAATTTTTTTTAAAAAAGAGGGGGTTTGCGTGCAAAATAAAAAGGGGTGGTCGTGAACACAGATATTAATATTCTCTTAACCTGTGTACAGATGCACACATTTAAGGGATTAAACGGTTTTTCCCTGTATAACACAATGATGAATTGTGTACTAACTGTAGAGATAGCTGAATGCGGTTGGATTTTTTTCCTATTCTGCTTTGCGCTCTATATCAATATTGAAACGCGGATTATGTGTTAATATGTTGTGGTCCATTAGGATGTTATTCTCTGACAATTCAATATGCGTGCGTGCGTGCGCGCGTGCGCACGTGTGTGTGTGTGTGTGTGTGTGTGTGTGTGTGTGTGTGTGTGTGTGTGTGTGTGATATTTTTGTGTATTTCTTCTGTATTGAAGATGTATTTTCTGTCAGTTAGGTTTAACTTGTTTTTAACTGAACAGCTGCAATTGTGAATGCTCTGTTCTGGCCTTGAGCGTGTAGACCAAAGACGTGTGTCTGAACAGGGAGCGGGCGGAGAGGGAAGGGGAACATTGGTGGGAAGAGTATAGGGGTGGGAGTTGAGTGGAGAAGTTCCGCTCAGTGTTTTTATTTAACGTCTTTTCATCACGAGAGGGTATTAGAACGAATTCACAAATAACAGAGAAACTGGAAAAGAGAAAGACGTGCGTGCGCGCGCGCGCGCTCGTGTGTGTGTGTGTGTGTTGAGGGGCAGTGATTAGGAAGATCCGAGGGAATGGGGATGGGTCGGTGGTGGTAGCTAGAAAAATTGGATAGCTGTTCCCTTTCTTTTTCATCCAAATCTTTTCCATTTTTTCTTTCCCCTGTGTGTGTATTTTTTTTTCATACACTCTATGTCAACACCACCGGCACGATGTCTATTTTGCAGCCACATTTGGCTTCAAAGCCATGTTCTTAACATTATTTGTTCTTCTTTTTTTGCGTTATTGTGTCTGAGGTAAAATGTGGGAGCATGGGCTGAAAGGCATACAAAAAATTGTGTGCAGTGTTGAATGTACCTGGAGGTGCGAAACGTTTAACAGCTGCAGCATGCTTAACAAGCTAAACATGCACCGCACACCATTCGTAACAAGGGTCAGAGCGACACGTCACAGTTGACTGATCAGGGTTCACTCGTCGATGAAGTTAGTGCAGTGTATTGCAGCGAATAATATCAATAATACATGATTACAGTTTTGTCTGTTGTATCTTGACAAATTATTAAACACGACGCCTTTTGACCTCTTACGTCTTGGTCAGGCAAGATAAGTAGCACTCAGGACAGCCAAAATGAAGAACGAACAATCAGTTACCTTTGTCAAATTTGTTGTTTCCTGACCCCGTGTACCATGCGCTGGCTTGTTTCTCTAAAAATAATTAGTTAAGGCTCATACTTGTGGAAATTTAACGATTGCCAATTTTGTTGACTTTTTTTTTTAACCAGAAATATTGAATTGCACTGAACGTAGTCGGTTTATGTTAAAATAAACTTTATCAAGCGACGTGTCTATAATAGACTCTTTACTCCTTTAAGTTAAAAGGAATAGATATCAATTTGAGTCACCAAAACGGGCAACACTGACTTCAAAATCATCACATTTAAAGTTAACGGTTTAAACGATGGCAGCAAACGAAAGGACGTACGTAATTTTCTCAAACTACAGAAGCAGGAAATATACTAAAAAAAAACAACAACCCCAAAACAAAAACAACAAAAACATATGAAATAAATTTAGATAACTATACACGTGATAGTTGGGGATATACCTTATGCCTAGCTGTATTGGATTTGAATAGAGATAGATAGATAGATAGATAGATAGATAGATAGATAGATAGATAGATAGATAATAGCATGCAGACAGAAAGACCAAGTAGCAGCGATACCTCTAAAGTTTTTTTTTTTTTTACGCCGTGTCTGCCATTTTGAACAAGTCGGAAATGACCTCATTATTCATGAGGGCAAGTGGGATTGTATACTTAACAGCAATGTGGATGCACGTAACGAAGCAAGTGTTGTCAGGCACCTTAGGACAAGTTTCAAAATGATAGATATGATGACAGTCTTTGACCTTCTCTATGCATCTAGGGAATAGTACTCCAGAAAACTGTGTCTAATATCACATTTCGTGAAAAGACAATAAATTGAAGAACAACAACTCCAGAAAACGGGAACACATGCATATGGCATCGCTTCAGTATTGTAAAGTCCGCTCAATATGTCTTTTTTCAGTTTCACATGATTTACTTTCTATGATAACGAAGCCTGCCTTAAGCCCTGGATATTAGGTCGGGCAAGTCACTCGCTACTCTGATTTGAAGAAAAAGACAGTTCCAAAGAGTAAGAAATCTTACAATTTCCTTGGAGTTAGTCTGGATCAGGGCCAGAATGACACACCCCTCCATTCCCCCTCCCCGTTCTTTGTTCATTACTTAAACCCATCAGTTTTGATGAGGCCAGAAACATTATCATCTCCACTTTCCTTGGATTAGCCCAAGAATGTGAAGCTTCATGATCTTCCCGGAATGAAGTCTACGATAATATAACCCCTCACCCCCCAAAAACAAAACAAAACAAACAACAAAACAAACAAACAAACAAACAAAAACCCCCAAAAAACCCCAGACCCCCCAAAACAACAACAACAACAACAACAAACAAACAAAAAACCAGTTACACAATAGCCATTGGATGACGCTTCTTGGGTCATGCATTAGCAGCTTCCCTTTGGTCAGCACAATTAGGATAGTGCTTCATCCTCCACGCGGGGAGTTAATCATGGAGAGAACAACAATAAGGCTCTCTTCCCCTCCCCTCCCTCCTCACTGCCCCATCTCATTCTGTATCCTTACCATTGTGCGTTCCAGGCTATGCCAACAAAGAGACCCCCACCCTCCCCCACCTCCAGCAGATTCTACTCCATACAGCAAATGTGATATCTTCCCCTTCATCTGTACCATGACTGAGGTGAGGGGACCCTCCATCACAGATGAAAATCAGGAAGTATTTCAGATGCGAAACGTTCAAAGTGATTTATGCCATCCAGTGTACCTTTTGTTCCAAACCGTACTTTGGTGAGCTTGGGTAAACTTTGAAAAATCAGGTTCAAGGAGCATCTTGCTGACATTAACCACAAGAGAAACAAACCTGTGGCTAACCAATTTAACCTTGCAGACATTAACCACAAGAGAAACAAAACTGTGGCTACCATTCCAACCTCGCTGGCATTAATCACAAGAGAAACAGACCTATGGCTACCATTCCAACCTTGCAGACATTAACCACAAGAGAAACAGACCTGTGGCTACCATTCCAACCTCGCTGACATTAATCACAAGAGAAAAAAACCTGTGGCTACCATTCCAACCTTGCTGACATTAATCACAAGACAGACAAACCTGTGGCTACCACTCCAACCTTGCTGACATTAATCACAAGAGAAACAAACCTATGGCTACCATTCCAACCTTGCTGACATTAACCACAAGAGAAACAAACCTGTGGCTACCATTCCAACCTTGCTGACATTAACCACAAGAGAAACAAACCTATGGCTACCATTCCAACCTTGCTGACATTAACCACAAGACAGACAAACCTGTGGCTACCATTCCAACCTTGCTGACATTAACCACAAGAGAAACAAACCTATGGCTACCATTCCAACCTTGCTGACATTAACCACAAGAGAAACAAACCTATGGCTACCATTCCAACCTTGCTGACATTAATCACAAGAGAAACAAACCTTTAGCTACCATTCCAACCTTGCTGACATTAACCACAAGAGAAACAAACCTATGGCTACCATTCCAACCCTGCTGACATTAACCACAAGAGAAAGAAGCCTATGGCTACCATTCCAACCTTGCTGACATTAACCACAAGAGAAACAGACCTGTGACTACCATTCCAACCTTGCTGACATTAACCACAAGACAGACAAACCTGTGGCTACCATTCCAACCTTGCTGACATTAACCACAAGAGAAACAGACCTGTGGCTACCATTCCAACCTTGCTGACATTAACCACCAGAGAAACAAACCTGTGGCTACCATTCCAACCTTGCTGACATTAACCACAAGAGAAAGAAGCCTGTGGTTTACCCTTTCAACCCAACAGACTTCCCCTAAGTTGGAGTATGGCTGCCTTAATGGCAGGATAAAAAAAAAAACGGCCATACACACAAAACTCCACTCCCTTTGCTGGGTAGAAGGGATTGATCTTTGCCTGTCTATACAGGAAGTGTCCGCAGGCGTATCAGCCTGCGTACGCAGAAAAAAAAAAACCAACAGACCACCCCGCATGCAATATTAGGGTCCGTGGCCGACACACTCCACTGATCCCCGGGACAGACAGGATATGGAATTCTATTATCATTGAGAAACTGGGCGGCAGGAATCCCGCTTGCATTTAATGCAAAAGCCTAACAGAGCTCATCCTCACAAGAAGAAGATACACGCGAAGTTGCGGGTGACCTAGAGAAGTACTGTCCTCAACCACCGAACAAACCAGCTAGGAGCAATCCTGCACCACCCTTGGAAGCCTGAGCTGTGCTCACAAACGGTGCAGGCACGCACAGGGCATTCCATTTATACATGAAGGGACATAATTGCTCCCTGGCAGACGCCATTGTGTAATGGCCACCGGATGTGACACGATAGAACCTCCACGGGAGCGTTCCCATGGATGTACCAGCCCATATTTCATGACTACAGCGCCTATCGGCAAAAAAGCGTCACAGTTAAGCAAGCCGTGTTTTGCTTAAACGCAAAAGCTTAACATATCTCTTCCTCACAGTATCCTCTGTGTCGACACGTTTTGTGTCGACACGTTTTGAAATAACGACGCGATTTGAAATAATTATTTCAAAACGTGTCGAGTTTATTTCAAAACGTGTGGTGTGTGTCGACACGTTTTGAAATAACGACGCGATTTGAAATAAATTCACCAAAGTGTTTGAGTACAACCATTCAGACCTCAACACGCTGACATCGATCATTGTAGAGTGTTTGTAGACCTCAACAGGCTGACATGGATCATTGTAGAGTGTTTACAGACCTCCACACGCTGACATGGATCATTGTAGAGTGTTTGCACACCTCAACACGCTGACATGGATCATTGTAGAGTGTTTGTAGACCTCAACACGCTGACATGGATCATTGTAGAGTGTTTGTAGACCTCAACACGCTGACATGGATTATTGTAGAGTGTTTGTAGACACATGTGTCGACATGTTTTGAAATAACGACGCGATTTGAAATAATTATTTCAAAACGTGTCGAGTTTATTTCAAAACGTGTCAGTGTGTGTCGACACGTTTTGAAATAACGACGCGATTTGAAATAATTATTTCAAAACGTGTCGAGTTTATTTCAAAACGTGTCGGTGTGTGTCGACACGTTTTGAAATAACGACGCGATTTGAAATAAATTCACCAAAGTGTTTGAGTACAGCCATTCAGACCTCAACACGCTGACATGGATCATTGTAGAGTGTTTGTAGACCTCAACACACTGACATGGATCATTGTAGAGTGTTTGCAGACCTCCAGACACTGACATGGATCATTGTAGAGTGTTTGTACACCTCAACACGCTGACATGGATCATTGTAGAGTGTTTGTAGACCTCAACACGCTGACATGGATCATTGTAGAGTGTTTGTAGACCTCAACACGTTGCCATGGATCATTGTAGAGTGTTTGTAGACACATGTGTCGACATGTTTTGAAATAACGAAGCGATTTGAAATAATTATTTCAAAACGTGTTGAGTTTATTTCAAAACGTGTCAGTGTGTGTCGACACGTTTTGAAATAATGATGCGATTTGAAATAATTATTTCAAAATGTGTCGAGTTTATTTCAAAACGCGTTGGTGTGTGTCGACACATTTTGAAATAAGACCGCAATTTGAAATAAATTCACCAAAGTGATTGAGTACAACCATTCAGACCTCAACACGCTGACATGGATCATTGTCGAGTGTTTGTAGACCTCCACACGCTGACATGAATCATTGTAGAGTGTTTGTAGACCTCCACACGCTGACATGGATCATTGTAGAGTGTTTGTAGACCTCAACACGCTGATATGGATCATTGTAGAGTGTTTGTAGACCTCAACACGTTGACATGGATCATTGTAGAGTGTTTGTAGACCTCAACATGTTGACATGGATCATTGTATAGAGTGTTTGTAGATCTCAACACATTGACATGGATTATGATAGAGTGTTTGTAGACCTCAACACGCTGACATGGATCATTGTAGAATGTTTGTAGATCTCCACACGCTGACATGGATCATTGTAGTATTTTTGTAGACCTCAACACGCTGACATGGATCATTGTAGAGTGTTTGTAGACACATATGTCGACATGTTTTGAATAACGACGCGATTTGAAATAATTATTTCAAAACGTGTCGAGTTTATTTTAAAACGTGTCGGTGTGTGTCGACACGTTTTGAAATAACGACGCGATTTGAAATAATTATTTCAAAATGTGTCGAGTTTATTTCAAAACGCGTTGGTGTGCGACACGTTTTGAAATAAGACCGCAATTTCAAATAAATTCACCAAAGTTTTTGAGTACAACCATTCAGACCTCAACACGCTGACATGGATCATTGTCGAGTATTTGTAGATCTCCACACGCTGTCATGGATCATTGTAGAGTGTTTGCAGACCTCAACACGCTGACAGGGATCATTGTAGAGTGTTTGTAGACCTCAACACGTTGCCATGGATCATTGTAGAATGTTTGTAGACCTCAACACGCTGACAGTGGATGATTAAAGAGTGTCTGTAGATCTGAACACGCTGACATGGATCATTGTAGAGTGTTTGCAGACGTCAACACGCTGACATGGATGACGATAGAGTGTTTGTAGACCTCAACATGCAGACATCGATCATTGTAGTGTTTGTAGACCTCCACACGCTGACATGGATCATTGTAGAGTGTTTGTAGACCTCAACATGCTGATATGGATCATTGTATAGAGTGTTTGTAGATCTCAACACATTGACATGGATTATGATAGAGCGTTTGTAGACCTCAACAAGCTGACCGGGATCATTGTAGAATGTTTGTAAACCTCAACGCGCTGACATGGATCATTGTAGAGTGTTTGTAGACATCAAAACGCTGACATGGATAATTGTAGAGTGTTTGCGGACCTCAACACGCTGACATGGATCATTGTAGAGTGTTTGTAGACCTCTACACGCTGCCATGGATCATTGTAGAATGTTTGTAGACCTCAACACGCTGACATGGATGATTAAAGAGTGTTTGTAGACCTCAACACGCTGATGTGGATCATTGCAGAGTGTTTGTCGACCTGAACACGATGACATGGATTGTATTGTAGAGTGTTTTGTAGACCTGAACACGCTGCCATGGATCATTGTAGAGTGTTTGAAGATCTCCACACGCTGACATGGATCATTGTAGAGTGTTTGCAGACCTCAACATGATGACATGGATTATGATAGAGTGTTTGTAGACCTCAACACCCTGACATGGTTTATGATAGAGTGTTTGTAGACATCAAAACGCTGACATGGATCATTGTAGAGTGTTTGCAGACCTCAACACGCTGCCATGGATCATTGTAGAATGTTTATAGATCTCAACACGCTGACATGATCATTGAAGAGTGTTTGCACACCTCAACACGCTGACATGGATTATTGTAGAGTGTTTGTAGACCTCAACATGCTGACATGGATCATTGTTGAGTGTTTGTAGACCTCAACACGCTGACATGGATCATGACAGTGTGTTGGTAGACCTCAACACGCTGACATGGATCATTGTAGAGTGTTTGAAGACCTCAAGACGCTGACATGGATCAATGTAAGTGTTTATAGACCTCAATATGCTGAAATGGATTACGATAGAGTGTTTATAGACCTCAACATGATGACATGGATCATTGTTGAGTGTTATAGTCCTCAACACGATGACATGAATATCATAGAGTGTTTGCAGACGTCAACACGCTGACATGGATCATTGTAGATTGTTTGTAGACCTCAACACGCCAACATGGATTATGATAGACTGTTTTGTTGACCTCACCACGCTGCCATGGATCACTGTAGAGTGTTTGCAGACCTCCACACGCTGACATGGATCACCGTAGAGTGTTTGTAGACCTCAACACGCTGACATGATCATTGAGAGTGTTGTAGACCTCAACAGCGGACGTGGTCTTAAGATTGTTGTAGACCTCAACACGCAACATGGATTAGATAGACGTTTTTGACCTCACCACGCTGCCATGGATCACTGTGAGTGTTTGCAGACCTCACACGCTGACATGGATCACCGATGAGTGTTTGTAGACCTCAACACGCTGACATGGATATTGTAGAGTGTTTGTAGACCTCAAGGCGGACGTGATCATTAATTGTTTGTAGACCTCAACACACTGACATGGATTATTGATAGAGTGTTTGTAGACCTCACACGCTGCTGGATCATTGTAGAGTTTTGTAATCTCCACACGCTGACATGGATCATTGTTGAGTGTTTGTACACCTCAACTTGCTGACATGGATTATTGTAGAGTGTTTGTAGACCTCAACACGCGGATGTGGATCATTGTAGAGTGTTTGTAGACCTCAACACCCTGACATGGATTATGATAGAAATTTTGTAGACCTGAACACGCTGACATGGATCATTGTAGAGTGTTTGTAGATCCCCCCACGCTGACATGGATCATTGTAGAGTGTTTGTAGACCTCAACACGCTCACATGGTTCATTGTAGAGTGTTTGTAGACCTCAACATGCTGACATGGATTATGATAGAGTGTTTGTAGACCTCAACACACTGACATGGTTTATGATAGAGTGTTTGTAGACCTGAAGACGCTGACATGGATCATTGTAGAGTGTTTGTAGACCTCAACACGCTGCCATGGATCATTGTAGAGTGTTTGTAGATCTCAAGAGGCTGACATGGATCATTGTAGAGTGTTTGCAGACCTCAACACGCTGACATAGATCATTGTAGAGTGTTTGTACACCTCCACACGCTGACATGGATCATTGTAGAGTGTTGGTAGACCTCAACACGCTGACATGGATCATTGTAGAATGTTTGTAGATCTCCACACGCTGACATGGATCATTGTAGTATGTTTGTAAACCTCAACACGCTGACATGGATCATTGTAGAGTGTTGTAGACACATGTGTCGACATGTTTTGAATAACGACGCGATTTGAAATAATTATTTCAAAACGTGTCGAGTTTATTTCAAAACGTGTCGGTGTGTGTCGACACGTTTTGAGATAACGACGCGATTTGAAATAATTATTTCAAAACGTGTCGAGCTAATTTCAAAACGCATTGGTGTGTGTCGACACATTTTGAAATAAGACCGCAATTTGAAATAAATTCACCAAAGTGTTTGAGTACAACCATTCAGACCTCAACACGCTTACATGGATCATTGAGGAGTGTTTGTAGATCTTCACACACTGTCATGGATCATTGTAGAGTGTTTGCAGACCGCAACACGCTGACATGGATCATTGTAGAGTGTTTGTACACTTCAACACGCTGCCATGGATCATTGTAGAATGTTTGTAGACCTCAATACGCTGACATGGATGATTAAAGAGTGTTTGTAGATCTCAACACGCTGACGTGGATCATTGTAGAGTGTTTGCAGACCTCAAGACGCTGACATGGATGACGATAGGGTGTTTGTAGATCTCCACACGCTGACATGGATTATTGTAGAGTGTTTGCAGTCCTCAACACGCTGACATGGATCATTGTAGAGTGTTTGTAGACATCAACACGCGGACGTGGATCATTGTAGAGTGTTTGCAGACCTCAACACACTGACATGGATTATGATCGAGTGTTTGTAGGCCTCAACAAACTGGCATGGATTATGATAGAGTATTCATAGACCTCAACACGCTGATATGGATCATTGTAGAGTGTTTGTAGACCTCAATATGCTGACATGGATTATCATAGAGTGTTTGTAGACCTCAAAACGCAGACATGGATCCTTATAGAGTGTTTGCAGACCTCGACACGCTGCCATGGATCATTGTAGAGTGTTTGTAGACCTCAAGACGCTGCCATGGATCATTGTAGAATGTTTGTAGTCCTCAACACGCTGACATGGATGAATAAAGAGTGTTTGTAGATCTCAAGACGCTGACATGGATCGTTGTAGAGTGTTTGCAGACCTCAACACGCTGACATGGATTACGATAGAGTGTTTGTAGACCTCAACATGCTGACATGGATCATTGTTGAGTGTTTGTAGTCCTCAACACACTGACATGAATTATCATAGAGTGTTTGTAGACGTCAACACGCTGACATGGATCATTGTAGATTGTTTGTAGACCTCAACACGCTGACATGGATTCATGATAGAATGTTTGTAGACCTCAACACGCTGCCATGGATCATTGTAGAGTGTTTGTAGACCTCAACACGCTCACATGGATCATTGTAGAGTGTTTGTAGACCTCAACATGCCGCCATGGATCATTGTAGAGTGTTTCTAGATCTCAACACGCTGACATGGATTATGATAGAGTGTTTGTAGACCTCAACACGCTGACATGGATCATTGTAGAGTGTTTGTAGACACATGTGTCGAATCCTTTTGAAGTAACGACGCGATTTGAAATAATTATTTCAAAACGTGTCGGGTTTATTTCAAAACGCGTTGGTGTGTGTCGACACGTTTTGAAATTAAACCGCAATTTGAAGTAAATTCACCAAAGCCTTTGAGTACAACCATTTAGGACAAAACCCCACCAAACAATTCGCTACCCATGAAGGAGATATTACCACTGGACAAAATACTACCTTGGAGGACAAAAACGTACTGGACAAATGGCTACCCATGCTGGGCGAAAGCCCACTAGACACAAGACACACCTAAAGGACAAAAAATAGCACTGGACAAAACAAGTATTTGTGCACACCCATTCGACACGTTTTGAAATAATTATTTAAAATCGCGTCGTTATTTCAAAACATGTCGACACATGTGTTTTCAAACACTCTACAATGATCCATGTCAGCATGATGAGGTCTACAAACACTCTACAATGATCCATGTCAACGTGTGGAGATCTACAAACATTCTACAATGATCCATGTCAGCGTGTTGAGGTCTACAAACACTCTATCATAATCCATGTCAATGTGTTGAGATCTACAAACATTCTATACAATGATCCATGTCAACATGTTGAGGTCTACAAACACTCTACAATGATCCATATCAGCGTGTGAGTCTACAACTCTACATTCATGTAGCGTTGGAGTCTACAAACACTCTGCAATGATCCATGTCAGCGTGTGGAGGTCTGCAAACACTCTACAATGATCCTTGTCACCGTGTTGAGGTCTGAATGGTTGTACTAAAACACTTTGGTGAATTTATTTCAAATTGCGGTCTTATTTCAAAATGTGTCGACACACACCGACACGTTTTGAAATAAACTCGACACGTTTTGAAATAATTATTTCAAATCGCGTCGTTATTTCAAAACGTATCGACACACACTGACACGTTTTGAAATAAACTCGACACGTTTTGAAATAATTATTTCAAATCGCGTCGTTATTTCAAAACATGTCGACACATGTGTCTACAAACCCTCTGCAATGATCCATCTCAGCGTGTTGAGGTCTACAAACATACTACAATGATCCATGTCAGACTAAGCTTGCCAATATTAATGCAATCAGACATTTCTCATGACTGACAGGCAGAAATAGGATGTTTTCAATTCAGCTGGGCGATGATTTATGACTAGGGTCTGGGAAACCACTAAACCAGATATATAGCAGAATATTAGTCACTTTCTTTTAAGTTTTTCATACCTTTTGTTCAAAAGCTAAGAATGCAAGATTGAGGGAAAACCATGCTCTAAAGGAAAATAACACATCATTTCACAACATGAACTTAAAAAATCAAAAGACATTCTATTGCATGTCCCTATTTACAACACACAGACTGTAAATACAATATAATTACTGTGTTCATAAAGCAGCTGTTGGTCTGGACGCCTGCATCTCCATTTGAAAATGTGCTGTTCGACTGCACGTGATTATCAGCTGCAGCAGCAAGATCTTTTGTCGAATCAGGAGGAGGACTGGCAGTCAGCTCACAAACAACCTGTTGCAAAAATTCTGCCTTTAACCCTGTGCACATGCACGCAGGCTGACAGTAACATACACACTGGCACTAGCCACATACATGCATACCACACACAACCCTCCCCCAAAATGTGCTAGCTCTCAAACTGAAAAACGTGCCTTTGAAAATCTTGCTATCCCCTCCCTCTCTACCCCCCTAACTAGAAAACTGCCTTGTGAGGTGGCAGAAAATGTTGTTGCTACCCCCCTACCTCCCCCTCCCTTTCCTGTAAACTTTCGGTAGCTAAAGATGTACAATATAACACAACACAACACAACACAGCACAACACAACACAAACACACACAAGAGTATGTCACTGAATGTGATTTCCGCTGAACATTGTTGCCCAAAAAATGTATTGTACCATGTACATTACATGTACATGATCTCCATCCTCTTACTCTACTGCTAAAACATTGAGGTCTGGAGTACAGATGTAATAAGAAATAACAAGAATTTTATTTTTATTACTTTATGTTGTCTGTACTGTAGCAATGCATGCCATAGCCAACCCCGTGGGTCTCACAGAAAATGGACAGCGAAAACAGTTGTACTTTGATAGTAAGGGCAATGAAAAGATTGCTAGGTGTAGCCCAAAGTTAGACTAGTCCTAGTTTCCTGATTGAATGAACAGCAACAGGCCCAGCGGCCTATATATGCCGAGCAACTTTGTACTAAGCTATTCTATACTAATTACTATAGGCCTACTAAGTACTATACTTTCACTTACCCTTTGGCGCTCCTTTTTTGCATAGGCCCCTCGCACCTGACTCACTCCTGGTAAAATGGAGCACACTGAAGAAAGCACAGATGTCGTGACAGTTGTACTGTGTGCCTGAGTGGAGGCCTGTGTCGTTCGTAATTGTGGTTGTGCTCTCGGTGCTCATGCTGTTGGCTGTGGTCACACACACTGGCTTGTGGATGGTTGGCACTGAGCCAGGAATCAGAGCTGCATTTGTTTTGATGCCCATGCTTCATTTGATACTTGGCTCAAAGGGTAACATTCCGATTTGAAATGCTTTTCACATATGAAAGAATGCGCATTGGGCGTCCCAAAGTTGGGTCCAAAATCTTTCCGATGTGTCTGAACGAACCTTACCCACTGTCTCTTGATCGACTCGTCGCTCGGGAAACCGTACAAACTGAAGCCTCGACTGTGCGAACTGTTGCCAGCTACACAACAGTACCACCCTGTTCGCCTTTTCTTCTTTGGAACGTTTTCTGATCTGAGAGAGGTGTACGAATGATCGTTATGTGCCATGGTAAGAACTAAAAGGCGGCTACAACTGGTTTGTTCGCACTTCTCAGCAGACTATGTTCCTGCGGGTCTTGATCGCGTTCCTGTAACGACGTCACTTCCGGTTTTCAGCGCTCGGGATAGTTTTTCAGGTGTATAAAAAGAGTTTTTATTAAAATAAAAACATTTACGATTGTGTATGGCAGATTTTCTTCCCATGTGTTTAGTTGTTGATACAAACAGAATATTTTACAGCAATAAAAAAAAAATTGTCTCTTGTAGTCCTTTAAGTGTCTGGAAAATCAAGGTATCGTTTGTCTTTTTTTAATTTCTATTTTCTTTAGCCATATGCTCTTTCTGAGAGTCTCCGCTGCTTCGGAAACATTATTTCAACAAAATATAAGCCATCATAATACATAACTCACCGAACAGCAAGAGAGAGAGAGAGAGAGAGAGAAGAGAGAGAGAGAGAGAGAGAGAGAGAGTTCAGTCAATTACACCAGTATCCAGCTTATTTTCGTACTTACGAGTCTAGCCTTACAACACACACACACACACACACACACACACACACACACACACACACAGAGGGAGAGAGAGACAGAGAGAATGTGAGTGTGTGTGTGTGTGGGGGGGGGGGGGGGGGGCGGGGGCTTCGATCAATGACAGTAATATTCAAATTATTTTCTTACTGATGTTTCTAGCCTTGCACACGCACACGCGCGCGCGCACAACACACACACACACACACACACACACACACACACACACACTACACACACACACACACACACACACAACGCACACACATGCAACGATGCGTGAGCAACATCTGAAACTGACACGAGAGACAGCCTGCAACACGTCAAGTCGTTGTGCAAGTATCCTCATGCATGCTTCACCACTGCTTTAGAACATAAATGCATAATAGATAAATGAACACTAGATGAGTAACAAGAGAAATGAAAAAAACATGCATGGGAGCGGGAGACTGTGTGTGCGGTTGTGAAAAGACGAGGGGGGGGGGGGGGGGGGTGGTGGTGATGGTAGTGGTGGTTGAGTTTGGCCTTGTGTGTGTGTGTGTGTGTGTGTGTGTGTGTGTGTGTGTGTGTGTGTGTGTGTCTGTGTCTGGGTGTATATCTGTGTCACCTTGACTGATCGTAAGCCCCGAGCAAAAAGGAACATAAATGTAATGTCAAAGGATATTTATAGAGCGCTTTACCTCCGAAAGCCCAAAGCGAATATTACAGAAACATGATAAAATACTAATTATAACTCAAAGGACACACCACACACACACACACACACACACACACACACACACCACCACCACATACGCACCACGCAATACACACACAGCAGACAGACAGACAGACAGACAGACAACAACACACACACACACACACACACACACACACACACACACACATGTGCGCGCACGCGCGCGCACACACACTCACACATACACACCACACACACACACACACACGAAAAAAAACAACAACAAACCCCCCCCCCCCACACACACACACACCACGCAGACACACGAGCGCGTCAAAACAAGCAGACACGCGCACAGAGATAAGTGAATATCGTTAATCAGTCCGGGGGAAAAGATGTGTCTTTAGGGAGGTTTTAAAAGTCTTTAATGAGTCCGTGTTACGCACAGAAGAAGGCAGACCATTCCACAGAGCAGGTGCCAGGTAAGAGAAAGATCGTTGGCCTGAAGTTTTCAGGCGAGCAGAGGGAAGCTGAAGCAGACGAGAATCGGTGGATGAGCGTTAAGATGCGAGACGGAACATAGAGGCGAAGGAGGTCAGAGAGGTAGGAGGGAGCCAGATTATTCAGTGATTTGAAAATCAGGAGGAGAACTTTAAAGTCAATGCGAGACTGAATAGGGAGCCAGTGTAAGGATGACAAAATTGGTGGTATGTGATCAGATCTAGAGGAGCGGGAGATCAGACGGGCGGCACTGTTCTGAACTTTTTGAAGTTTAGAGATGAGCCTTAGGGGACAACCGGCAAGGAGGGAATTACAATAGTCAAGCCGATGTATAGATGTAAATACAGGAAGTAATTGTAATATATACCAAAATCATACGAATAATCAAATAAAGAAACAGACGATATGAATCAAGAGATATGCATGTATACACAAACGAATAAATAAATGAATGAATAAATAAATAGATAAACAAACAGATGAATATCGAAGTGTATCAGTAAATAAAAAGATCATACCTGAATTTTGAATGTACTAGAGGGAAAAGAAAGCTTCATCATCACAAGATGAACGAATATGATTATGCATGGGATGATTCACCGGAAACAGGCCTAAGCAGGGAAGTTCCATTAAAAAGACAAACAGTGAAGTGCACAAAGACCAGACGAATAAACAAGCAAAAAGACAAATATACTCTATAGTTCTATTAAAAGACAAACACTAAAGTGCACCAACGAAAACGAAAACAAAAACAAAAGCAAACAAAAACAAAACAAACAAACAAAAAACAAAAACAAAAACCCGAACAGACCAGTGAAAAGGCAGCATGAGCACAAGATTCTTATATATAACAACAAAAAATGTCTTTACCCTTAATCAATTCTATCGCTACATGTGCTTTAGATTCTTCAAAGTCGGCATGATCATAAAAATTTCAAACAAAACACTGCTTTCTCTCAGCCCACTGATCTTATCGTGAACATCCATAAATTTCGAAAAGAATATTCAAAGAGCTATACAGAGAAATGACATGCTGAGGATGACACGTCCACAGATATTTAAAGAGAGGGTCATGTAGAAGCCAATACGTTAACAGACACATCTTGTGATACAGTATGAATTTCATTTCCTGCTCTGCTCCATGTGTTTAGGTGGTTTAGGGTTAAGGTTCGGTCAGGGTCGAGATTCTGTCGGATAATGCATAGAAAAACATTAAAACTGCGGATAAAGTCAGACTCAAATAGCAGAAAAGTCCTGAGAGAAAATAGATAGGTTTACACGGCCTATATCAATGATGTGGGCGCGCGCGCTGTGTGTGTGTGTGTGTGTGTGTGTGGTTGTGTGTGTGTGTGTGTGTGTGTGTGTGCGTGCGCGCGCGCGCGCGCGCGTGTGTGTGTTTCTGGTGGAAAACGAACCACAGAGTCCAGTTTTATGGAGTGAATATGCCTACACTCGGTGACATCGGCAGACAGTTGTCTCTCACAGCACGGCAAGATGTTGCACAGAAAGTTCATGTTGGTCACCCAAGTCCTTTCAGCTCAGTGATATCCGGTGACGTTAACTGCCCAGCTGCTCCTCAGCTCAGTTACTGCTTCTCTCTTTACTGATAGCCATCGATTATGTCAGTGAAACGGAACTAAACTGGACATCAGGTAAGAGACAGGTTTTTTTTTTTCTTTTTTAATGGCGTTTCGTTACCATAAAAATGACATATATTTCAAGACGGCCTGAAGTCAAATTCAAGGTCGCAGTAAAGTTGTTAACGATTGCAGGATACAAAACGATCAGAGTCAAAAACATACATGTATTCGTGCAGAATATTGACCCGTTCAAAAAAGTGGAAGAGTTTGCTACTCCTTATTCCTCAGTGGTGGTTCATTGTGATTGGGAACAATCCCGAGAGAGTTCACATGCACGCATGAGTGTGGTGTGTGTGTGTGTGTGTGTGTGTGTGTGTGTGTGTGTGTGTGTGTGTGTGTGTGTGTGTGTTTGTGTGAGTTCGCGCGTGCGAGCAGGCATGCGCATGTGTGCGTGCATCTGTGTGTGTGTGTGTGTGTGTGTGTGTGTGTGTGTGTGTGTGTGTGTGTGTGTGTGTGTGGAGTTCGCTCGTGCGAGCAGGCATGCGCATGCGTGCGTGCATCTGTGTGTGTGTGTGTGTGGTGTGTGTGTGTGTGTGTGTGTGTGTGTGTGTGTGTGTAACTGAAAAAAGTAGGAGTCATTTTTCAATGGAATCATTATTCTGAATTAACATGGGAGTCAAGATTTTACAAAAAGGCTTCACATTCTCTGTAGGAAACTGAATCAAATCCGTCAAAATCTGAAAGGGTTCTTTTCTCTGTTTTTTTTTTCTGGAGGAAGACGAAGCACGGAGTTCAATTTTATGGAGTGAATAGGCCTACACTCCGTAACATCGGCAGATAGTCGCCTCTCACAACACTGCGGCAAGATGTTGCACAGAAAGTGTCATGTCTGCCACCCAACTCCTTTCAGCTCATTTCCGGTGACGTCAGCTACCCAGCTGCTCCTCAGCTCGGTTACTGCTTCTCTGTCTACTGAAGGCCATCGATTATGTCAGTGAATCAGGACAAAACTGTACATCGCGTAAGAGACATTCGGAAGAGAAGGCCAGCTTGGCCGTTGCTATGGACGACACGTTACACATAGCATGCACCTTCCCCGAAGTTGGAGAATGGCTGCCTTAATGGCGGGATAAAAACCGGTCGATCATACACACGCAAGTGTCAGAATAATCAACTTGATGATTGTGGACACTCGACGGAAAGAAAAACAAACAAACAAAAAAGAGAGACAGTTTCCTTTAATGGTGTTTCGTTACCAAAATAACGACAGATACTTTAAGATGGCGTGAAGTCAAAATCAAGGTCGTAATAAAGTTATTAACGTTTGCAGGATACGAAACGATCGCTGTCAAAAACAAACAACGGGCGTATTCGTGCGGGATATTGGCCTGTTCAAAAAAGTGAAAGCGTTTACTACTCCTTATTCTTCAGTGGTGGTTGATTGGGGCATGGGACCAATCCTACTGCGACAGCACTTTAATAAGGAACCATCTTAATTCGGTATCCAGTCGGCATTTAAAATCGGTGTTTAAAATACATCACAGAGGAGATGTAAACTCGTTTGCATAATTGTAGTTTTATTTTATGCAATTCGCTTACAGATAAATCCATCATATTATTTTCAGACGTAAGCGATGTTAACATTTACTTTCAATGATGATTAATGACTTCAATAGGATGTCTGAATTAAACAAACAAACGAAACAAATAAATACACGCGACTGTTAAAAAATCAGGTCACAATGTCAAAGACATTTTTTTTTCTCTTACTGATTATCAGTTTACTGTTATACTGCTTACATACCTTAAGGCATGTGTACACTCTTTTGAAGCCACTCTAGTGGCCTGAAACAAGTAATGTATCAGTGGAAGATCTGTTTCGAAGTTTTAAAGTCATCTTTCACACATACACACATACACACACACACACACACACACACACACACACACACACACACACAGAGACTATTTCAACAGTTCCCGAGCAATGCTGATAAAAGTATTCAGTATGCATACTCACAAGCAATGATTCAGCATAAGAATTACACACGATATCAACATCTAGTCTGGATTTATTCCATGAACACAGGTTTGATTGTTCTTTTGCGCACATTCAGTTGATTTCCGACAGTGTTTGAAAACTAGTGGCACCTATTGGAGGTTTTCCGTTGTTGTTAAGGAGCATAGTGGTTCAGGAATTTTGGGACAGCGGCAGCGTGATGGTGAACACGTTGATGGACTCTGTTTCCCACGTTTGTATCTGTTATTGTTTAGGCTATGGTGCGTCTAATCTTTTCTCATAAGCAATTCGGCTGAATGATTAATGCTAATTTTAAGACAGTTTGAACAAATACTGACAATTGAACAGCAGTCTCTACTTTCGGGTTTACTTATTTGTTTAAATAATTAATTCATTTATGTGTATGATTTCTCTTTGTTTTATTTATTCGTTCATTTACTTATTCAATTATATATGATTTTTTATTTTGTACGTACGTCATTTAGGTTCTGGTAGTATGTTTTTTTTCTCGATGTCTTCTTTGTGTCAAGTTCCTCCCCCCTCTTCTGCACAATCCACACACACACACACACACACACACACACACCACACACACACACACACACGTACACGCACTCGCGGGTGCTTGCACACATAATCTGTATGTCTATCTCATCTCTCTCTCTCTTACACACAGACACACGCGCGCGCGCGCGCGCACACACACACACACACAAGCACATACACAAACATATGCACGCACACACACACATACACACGCATACATACACCCACAGACACCCACACATACACATGCACGCACGCACGCACGCACGCACGCACACACACACACACACACTAACGTGGGGCGCGCGCGCGCACCCCCCCCCCCCCATTTTCACACATCACGTTTTTACACATGTGGGAGGGTGACACTGTACTGGGCATGGTTTTCAAAGTTCCTCAGATATCTTAACAGGTCAGCAAAAGAGGTCTTTGTTTTTACCCTGATTCCGAACTGGTGCAACGAATTGGTTTACATGTTTTCTTCTTCTTCATCCTTTCCCTTATCTCTATAGTTAGCGAGTCCTTGGGGCACCGCACCGAAGAAAAGCCACCAGATTCCTTAGGTTCTGCGGGTCGAGTGCCAAAGTGCGGGTCTCTGCGAGTGATTTCCCCGTCCATTCTGCAGTGTTGGCGATCTTTCGTTGTTCCCTGTCTTCCCTTCTGTTTCCCTCCTTTATTGGAGGGTTGGTTTAAAACCCAGTTGAATCTTTTAACATGATCACTCTCAAGGTCGCTAAGCCTGACTCCTTCCCTCCCGTACCAAACTTACCCTATCCCGAACGACCCACAACAAAGAAACACAAGGAGTTTACACCAAACACAAACTTTATTACAACACCCCAAGTAGACATACACCACTTTTACGCTACTACACCCACCCACACAATACCACACACACCGACCCTACACCACACATCAACACAAGGCTATTTTCCCCATTTTACTGTACCCATTGTGCAATCACTGCAAATAACATTTGCCCATAACCTCAGGGACAAGTGAGTAATGGAAAACAAAATTTGACTATAACAGCGTCAGAAGAGGCTGCCACAAAACCGAATCAGACAATCTAATTAAGATGGGGAAAACTTCCCCCCCCCCAAAAAAAAAAACAAAAAAAAAAAACTTTTTTTTTAAAAACAAATAATGGGACAAAAAATGGC
The DNA here is from genome assembly GCA_033310375.1 of Conus canariensis. Classification (NCBI taxonomy): domain Eukaryota; kingdom Metazoa; phylum Mollusca; class Gastropoda; order Neogastropoda; family Conidae; genus Conus; species Conus canariensis. Next base: position 11,486,681 of record CM065725.1, on the reverse strand, counting down.
AGACGCGGAACGTCGCTGGGGTATCAAAGGATGCACCAGCAGGGCTCCAAAACACAGACTTTAGTACCGATTAATGAATTTACTTTTCCTTGGAAAAGGATATCTATCACCACACTAAGATTTTAAATTTTAACATAGTACGTCCTACCCCAGTGAAGGCTGCCACTGGTGGCAAAGGGTGGCAGCTGTGGCACAGACTTGCCGCTAGCAGTGAAGGCTGCCACTGGTGGCGAAGGGTGGCAGCTGTAGCACAGACTTGCCGCTAGCAGTGAAGGCTGCCACTGGTGGCAAAGGGTGGCAGCTGTGGCACAGGTTGCAGCTGGCGGCGAACACGGTCACTCTCAAATCAAAACATCACACCGCACTCTGGTCCCCTCCCAGGAGATGCACACCGACACCGAAACAAACTAAGTCAAGGACATGAGTCCACAAGTACTTAGTATTCAGGCATAAGCCGCTCAAACAAATCTGGCACAAACGCCTTATCGCAACCAGCTCACACGCTGCGACCACGAGTGGCCCCCAACTTCCCTCTCAACCGAAGGCGGGGTGAACACCAGTCACACAACACAAACCTGATACACGACACACTGCGTTTACACTGCCACCGCGAGGGCCCTACTCCGCAATTAGGAACACCCTCCCAAACCTGTCCTGATAGTCAACAGCTGCAAAACACCCAAAAATTCACCCTAGTCTGGTAAAGTTTACACGCCTACGTTGGATGGCATCACGCTCCTTAAAAGATTATCTGATTAGGGTGACAATCACATCAAAGTATTTTTCTTTTCATGACTGATGTCAATAGATCTTCAAATGATCCTATGGTACTGCCTGATGGTTTGACACTCTTGTTGACTGGTGCTATGATCAGTGTGTCTGATGTTTACCATCTTGCGGTAAGATCTCATTCCCGTGGCTTTGATTCTTCTCAGCAGATCCGCTGTGAGTGTCAATGTCTCGCATGCGTACAGGAAGATTGGACATACCAGTGCACATAGGAGCCTGATGCTGTATTTCATGGAGGTGCTCTCGTCCTTCCATAAACGTTTTAATCTGGACAGAGCACAGGTTGTCTTTGCTGCCTTTGAGAGTATTTCTGGTTTGGATCCCTCACTGCTAATGATAGATCCCAGGTATGTGAACTGTTGAGCAGCTTCTAACTTCTCACCATGGACAGTTGTATCGGTATTGGTAGTGTGGTTTGGCGCTGGCCATCAGTTTACTCTTCACAACGCTGATTTCCATGCCATATTTTGGTGATATC
>CM065725.1:11462914-11480414 GCA_033310375.1 Conus canariensis | reverse complement strand
AGATGAACAGAGACAGCTAGAAGAGGATATACGAAAACTGGAGAAAGTTGAGAAGAAAACGGGAGAAGACATATTAATAATGGAAATGAAGAAAGAACAATTAAGACATATTCGTGAAAAACGAATGGAAGGGGTATTATTAAGGTCGAGGGCTAGATGGATAGCTGATGAGGAGAAAGTTAGTAATTATTTTTGCAATCTAGAAAAGCGACACTATGTTAGTAAAAACATGGCTAGACTCATAGACCAGCAAGATAAAATTTTAACAGACCAGAAAGAGATCATCCAAGAAGTGCAAAGATTTTATGAATCATTATATGCAGAATCTGTAGTAGATGATTGTGAGATAAGAAACTTAGTGAATGATATCCCGTGCATAAACGAAACAGACGCAGAAAGATTAGAGGGAGAAATAACGTTAGAAGAAGCTACGTATGCTCTGAGTAAAATGAAAAATAATAAAAGTCCAGGCACAGACGGTTTTAGGGCAGAATTCTTTAAAGTATTTTGGAAGAAATTAGGGGGATTTGTTGTAAGAGCACTTAATGCGAGTTTCAGAAAAGGAGCGCTATCTTGTGTACAAAGAGAAGGAATTATAACTTCTATCCCTAAAGGTGATAAACCAAGGCAATACATAAAAACTGGAGACCTATCTCACTTTTAAATGTAATGTATAAAATAGGATCATCCTGTATAGCAAATCGGTTAAAGCAAGTTCTACCAAATGCAGTAATTGATGATGATCAAACAGGGTTTATCAGAAATAGATATATTGGAGATAATTTAAGGTTAATATATAATATCATAGCTTATCCAGACAAACATAATCTACCCGGATTGCTTTTGAATATAGATTTTGAAAAGGCTTTCGATTCGATAAACTGGACCTTTATGTTTAAAGTACTGAAAGCATTTGGTTTTCAAGAAGATATATGCAGATGGATAGGTACGTTCTATAAAAATATCAAATCATGTGTAATTGTAAATGGTCAGGTTTCAGACTGGTTTAAAATTAAAAGAGGCTGCAGACAAGGAGGCCCTCTATCTCCTTATATATTTGTGTTATGCGTAGAAATATTGGCTGTTATGGTCAGACAGAATTCTAATATCAATGGGATCTCAGTGAATAATGTTGAACACAAGATTTCTCAGTACGCTGATGACACAGAATTCTTACTTGCAGGAGACAGGAGTTCTTTTGAAAACTGTATAGATGTTCTTGATAGGTTGGTGCTGTGTCAGGCCTTCATATGAATGTAGGAAAAACTAATGCTGTTTGGCTGGGAAGTGAGAAAAATTCTGAAGTCCGTTATATGGAACATTTAGGTATGGAATGGAATCCATCTAAATTCCGAATATTAGGAGTGTGGTTTACTAACGATCTGAAAGAATGTGTAGATATAAATTACTCGGAAAGACTAGCAGATGTCAAACACTTATTCAAAATATGGGTAAAACGACAGTTAACACCTCTTGGTAGGGTAGCAATACTAAAATCTCTTATCCTCTCAAAGTTGACACACCTCTGGTTACTTTTATCAAACCCACCAGACATATTTTTTCAAACATGTCAACAGGCTTGTTACAAATTTGTTTGGAACAAGAAGCCAGATAAGATTAACCGAAAAACTGCCCATAAAAGTATCAAAGATGGCGGTATTGGTCTTCCTGACCTAAAAACGTTTGTTTTATCTCTGACGCTGTCCTGGATACGTAAAGCTGAAAACGTCAACCCATAAATGGCGAAATATTCTGTTGCATAACTTCCCTAAGTGGTCGCTTATGAAAAAATGTGGTCCAGAATTCGTTTCCAAATTCACCAAGTATAATCAGTTTTGGGCTGAAGTTCTTGATGTATATAAAGTTTTTTTACTACAAGTGTTCCCCGCAAAACTCTACTGAACTTCTTGCCGAACCATTATGCCATAATAAGCGATTTCAAATGGGAAAGAAGTGTATTGTATCAAAAAAACTAAGTAGCAAAGATATTAACTGTCTCACCCACTTTTTTGATGATAAAGGAAAGTTTTTGCCACATGCACTTTTTAAAGAAAAATATAATGTAAATATTGATTTTGTTACTTTTGCTGGCTATAAATCGACTATATAAAAACGTCTGGTATCACTATAAAAAATGATAAGTACATAAACTCATCATTGTGCTTTAAACACCTTTTTGCTATAAATAAAGGTTCCAAATTGTATTATATCTTTATTGCAAATAACCTTAAGCCAAAATGCTGTGATAAATGGGACATAAAATTGTTAATGCAAAATGATTGGAAATCCTGCTTTTTGCACGCGCATAAGATACGTGATGTAAGGCTGCAGTGGTTTCAACTGAAAATATTACACAGGTGTTTATGCACAAATGTTGTTTTAAAGGAGATTGGAATCGTTGAAAATAATAACTGCAGTTTTTGTAGCACATTCAAAGATAGCATTGATCATATGTTTTGGAAATGTCACCATGTACAAGTATTTTGGAATGATCTCATTGGTTTAATGAAAGAAAAATGTTTGAATGCTGAAAATGTACTTTTGACAGAAGCACTCGTACTATTTGGCTATGACAATATGATTGTTGGCGACACCGTCTTTTACTTTATAATACTATTTGTGAAGCATTACATATATGTTTGTAGAATAAACAACACCCTGCCACAAGTACATGTATTCATAAACAAATTAAAATTTAGACACAAAATTGAGGAACATATTGCATATTTAAAATTAAACCATGCAGAATTTTTGACCAGATGGCTGGCATGCAGACCATTAATGGATACTGTTTAACAGTTATACCCTTTTGTTATTGTTTTCTTTTCTTTGTAAACAACTTGCACTAATAGATTCAGAAGTGTAAGATGAAGTGTGTGAATGAACACTTTTTTGTGCATTATTAGAGGCCTGAGTATAATATTTTGCCAACTGCAATGATGTAAAAAACGTCCCTGTCAGCATGATTTTTCTTAATACATCCAACCCCCCCCCCCCCGTCTTTCTCTCTCTCTCTCTCTCTCTCTCTCTCTCTCTCTCTCTCTCTCCTCTGTGTTTTTGTTTTGTTTTGATTCGATAATGTTTGCATGAATATGTGAATTCAAATCGTTTTGGATGATTTCTTTCTTTCTTTATTTCTTGATATACATGTTTGCCTTCCCTCATTACTTTTCTCGCCCTTTTTTTCCTGTAAAAATATATGAATGCAAATAAAAAAGTTAAAAAAAAAAGGGAACCTTAATGGGTGATAGTCATTTGATAACAACAGTGCTACAGGATGATAATCATTGTTGTTACTGGAATCATAACAGAGATTAAAGGTACTGTGGGATGCTGATCATTGTCACAGGTGAAATGATGTGGTGGCAGTAGTATAATGATGCTGGTTAAGGCGGGAGGGGGGGGGGGAGGGGGGGTGGAGGGGGAGGGGTGTCAGTGACTGATGGGTGATGATCATTAGAGATCAAGAGTACTGTAGGATGGTCTTCTTCCTTATTCACTAAGGTAGGAACCCTGGTGGTTTGGCGAAGGCTGCTGTATGGCGAAGGCCATCCAGTGGTCAATAGGGCTTTCCCTTCATCAGTGTGTTGGCAGGCTAGGTCGTTGGGCTGTACTGCATGGATGATTTGAAGACTTGCCATTGTGGAATATAGTGGACATGTGATGTCTCAGTCTGGAGTGCCCCGTCCTCAGTCTCACAAAGGTCTGATCTGGGCATCCAGTAGTGTCCATCCCTCTTATTGAAGTAGGGTGCTGCTTAAGCCATCTGCCTTTTCGGTTTTTGGTTCTCCTTGATAATACTTTTGATTTTTTTTCAAAGGATACTTCCTGTTCTAGTTGGGGCTGCTGTTCTCCTTCCTTTGCCAGATGGTCAGCTTCCTCATTGCCATATATATTGCAGTGTGAAGGTGATCACTGGATGACAGTATTACCAGTGACTGATGGATGGTGAACATTTGAGAGGGATCAGCAGTGCCATAGGGTGAGGGTCATTGTCATGTAGGTGGAATAATGTACCACTGGTACAATAGTGCCAGTTGGGGGAATAAAGGAAGATATCAATGACTGGTGGGTGATGATCATTGTCATAAGTGAGATACTGTAGGATGATGGTCATTGTGATAAGTGAAATAATGTGGTGGCATTTAGTATAATACTGCCGGTTCAGGAAGAGGGTGGGTGGTGTGGTGTGTGTGTGTGTGTGTGTGTGTGTGTGTGTGTGTGTGTGTGTGTGTGTGTGTGTTGAAGACTGATGGGTGATGATCATGAATCACTCGAGATCAACAGTACTGTAGGATGATGATCATTGTTATATAAGCTGGATAATGTTGTGGCATTGGTGTAATAATGCCGGTTGGGGGAATGAAGGAGGTAAACAATGATTGATGGATGATGATTATTGTCATGGTGTGAGTGTGATTCACAGTAGTGTGGGATGATGGTCATTTACAAAATTGGAATTGTGTACTGGCCTTAGTATGTTAATGCCAGTTGGGGGAATAGAGGAAATGATCTATGACTGATGGATGATGATCATTATCATAAGTGAGATCTACAGTACTACAGGATGATGATCATTGTCATAAGTGAGATAATGTGGTGGCACTGGTGTGATAATGCCGGTTAGGGGTGGAAAAAGGAAAATGACTGATGATTGATGGATTAGTTTGAATCATTCCAGCTCTTTTCCTTTCCCACGACCTCTCCTCCATCCCTTTCTCTCTATACCCCCTCCCCCAATTTCCCCATCCCACCTTATTCTTATGCACATCCCATGTACATATATAGCATATCTATAACAACACATGTAGAGCATAATATATATACCCCAAACACCATCTCCACCATCCAGGTATGCATACTCATAGACACATACACATGTGAACAATCTGTATACATCTCTCTCTCTCTCTCTCTCTCTCTCTCTCTCTCTCTCTCTCTCTCTCTCTATAATTTTTCCCCTCATACACACCCTCAAGTGCCCCCTTCCAAGAATAAGACTCCTCATCTACCACTCTCTCACTTTCTTTTATACACTCTCATCTGCCACTTTCTCTTTTTCTCTATCTCTGCTTGTTTGTCTTTTCCCTCTATCTGCCTCTCTTTTTCCTCCAGGTGAAATGGGACTGGACACTGAATTTTCCTTTTTCCCATTACACACACACAGGCGTGCGCGCAGGCACGCACATGTACACACACACACACACACACACACACACACACACACACACACACACACACACACACACACACGCCAGTGCGTACGCAGGCACGCATGCAACCACGCAGGCGCTCACACACACACACACACACACACACACACACACACACACACACACACACACACACAACACACACACACATTTAAGCACGTCATCGTACGTTTACGTATGTTTTCATATGTAATTTCTTACACGTATTTATTTGTTTTTCTTTTCTGTTTATGTCACAAGTCCTGAAGATGGTCTATGACCGAAACGTTCTCGATATTTGTTCTGTTTTCCTTTTTTTAAAAATCTTGTGAGAATCCTCAAAGACATTTATTATCAATATATTATATAACTGAACTTCTCAACTTATAACAACTCTCAGTGATTTTAATAACTGTCTTAACAACAGACAGCAAATAGATACAATTTAATTAGACTTTTCTAAAGCCTTTGATAAGGTTGACCATGAGGGCCTGCTGCTTAAATTAGAACACATCAGCATTGGCGGTTCTCTGCTAAAATGGGCTAGATCATTCCTCGTTGGGAGAACGCAGAAAGTTGTTGTGGAAGGGTCGTCATCCCATTGTAAACCAGTCTTGTCAGGTGTACCACAGGGAACTGTTCTGGGGCCCTTGTTTTTCTTAATTTATATAAATGACATAAGTAGAAATCTCTCTCCTGGAACTACTATAAGGCTTTTTGCAGATGACAGCTTAGTATATAGAACAATCAGAAGCAAGAATGATACACGCATTCTACAAGAAGATCTAAACGGTTTACAAGAGTGGGAAAGAACTTGGAAAATGGAATTTCATCCCCAGAAGTGCCAAGTGTTGCGTATATGTAATAAACACTCACCAACTAGATCAGAATATTCTATTCATAATACTATTTTTAAAGAAACCAATGCTGCAAAATATTTAGGCGTGATTATAGATTGTCGTCTCAAAAGGAAAGAACATTACAATTTAGTATGTAAGAAAGCAAATAACATCTTAGCTTTCTTACAGGAATATCAACGACTGCCCCAAAAAGGTTAAAGACGACTGCTACAAAACACTAGTTAGACCAGTACTGGAATATGGTTGCTCAGTCTGGGATCCTTACCATCTAAAGGACATTGATAACCTCGAAAAGATTCTGAAGAGAGCAGCACGGTTCATAACAGGGAACCATATCAGAGAGAAGGGGAATACTAGGAAGAACATGAGGAAATTAGAATGGAAACCCTTAGAAGAGAGAAGAGCTTTTATCAAACTTAATATCTTCTTCAAAGGCAGAGCTAAACTAATTGATATCCCAATGGAACAACTAGTATTGAATAAAAGTAGCACCAGGAGTGGCGGTCAATGTTATACCATACCTGCATCAAATATTGACAGCCACTTACATTCATTTTATCCTAGTTCTGTATGGCTGTGGAACTCACTGCCGGGTGCCATCAAGATTGCCACAAATGCAGTCTCATTTAAAAAGCAAATTGATACGACAGTTTTGAGATCTGCATATTGACGATTTTCTATTTTAACTTCCCCAGATATTTTATGGTTACCTGGGCCTGAATCTGGCCATTGCTTTTAACGTTTTGAATATCGTGTGCGATCTCTTGTTGCCAAATTTTGCTCCATGGGCCAACAGACTGAGTCGCACTTTATGTTATTTTATTTTACTTTTTAACATGCGCGCTGGTGACCTACTCGTTTTTGAGTGAACCAGTATTTTAGGAAGAAGAAGTTCTCCAAAGTGTAGGGAAAACACTGTAAACACACACACAATAGGCAACGTACTTAAAGAGTAAGGTAAAGGATGGTATTAGTACGCTTCAGAAAACAAATAAAATGATAGAATGACATTTCAAGACTATCTGAACAGCTGTAAATCCGTAATTCACCTCTAAAGACGAAGTTTTCACTGGCAAATTACGAACACGCGATCAGAAACGGCCATTTTGATTTTCCCGCTGCGGGTCTACAATGTCATGACAAATTAAGGAAACAAAATAAGGCCAGCAAATTTTTGGATAAACATATGCATTTTCATACACGATATAACATTATCCAACCTATTATCATTAGAAAATAATTTTAGCTTACATTCATTTTGCTTGATAATATTCACTGCGGGCACCTCGTGCCAGAAAATCGTCTGCAAATTTGGCTCATCTTTTTTTAAATTTATTTCTCAAAATAAAAAACGATGTTGAAGTGGCTTCAAATCTGAAATCAATTATAACATTGTAAAGAACAATATACCAAAGTATTGTGCTTGTTGCACGAAGTGCACAATTCTGGTTAATTCTGCAACATAGAACCCCCGCTATTAGGTAAATCATTAGGTGACATTTTCAAGGCGTGGAAGTATGCATATCAATAGAAAGAGAAAGAAAACGCCTTTCAAATTGTAAATAAAGTGCCTTTGTGTGTGTGCTTAAAATAATGGTGATATAAAGTGTCCCGGTAATACAGAGGCCATTAAAAAAGGACTTAAAAGGTGCGATACTGTTATATGCTATGAGCCAAAGGATGTGGAGATTTATTAGTTCATCAAGTTTCTAAGTGTATGTAAGCTTACAATATTGAAATATATTGAATTTGTGGAATGTTTTTTTAAAAAAACATTTAAATGTAGATACATTTGACAACATTTAAAAGCTAGAAGAAACAATCTTTTGACTCATTTGTCTAAATGACATGAAATACAAGAATCTTGAAAACATACTCACTACAGCGAAGCTCCCACTCTCCCTTCACCTTCCAAAGAAATGCACAACCAACCTTAGGTATTTGAGCATAGAGCAGAAAGTCTCTAGAGCCCATAAGACACGAGGAATCTGCACCAAGATGGTTCCAAAGCTCACATGTGAAGAACTTTCTGTTTTCGCCAATGATCACAGTGGCTGAAGAAGGCGGTGCAGACGTCAGTGGCTCAGTCCATAGTTTTCTGACCAGCTTTGACCTTGCGCACATCTATAAACAGGATTAAATGTGGTTCGATGGCACGCCAGCTGCGGATATTGAGAACTTTAAACGTTCACACACACACACACAACACACACACACACACACACTCACACACACACACACACACACACACACACACACAGAGAGAGAGAGAGAGAGAGAGAGAGAGAGAGAGAGAGAGAGAGAGAGAGAGAGAGAGAGAGAGAGCAATCGCATACATAAAGGGCTGATACACATACACACATACGCACGTGAGATCTCTCTCTCTCTCTCTCTCTCTCTCTCTCTCTCTCTCTCTCTCTCTCTCTCTCTCTCTCTCCCTCCTTCATCTGTGTAATTTTCACTGCTTCCGCGATGAATTTCGCAACCGATTTAATTACAAGTTCATCATCTGATGATAACACGCCAGCGACATTTTGTCTTTTCGCTATATCTAACTGGAAAAATGAACAATTTGTCCGCACTTCATTATAAGCAGTACAGTGGAACAGAAAGTGTTCTTCGTCACCAATAATATGTTTACATGTAGGACAAGGAGATTCTGTGGATGTTTCACATTCAGACCATCTTTTGTTCGCATTAAAACCTAAAGTTCTCAACCTACATCTTGCGTAATTTATTCTGTGCCATTTATCTGTTATGACATTGAGAAACTTTTCAGAATGAAACACATTCTTAAATGAGAAAAACCAGCGATATTTTTCTTTACTTTCCATATCTGAGAGCCAATTCTGTTTAAAAGAACAAATAAGCCTGTCTTTAAATTCCGCAATGAACTGTTGCTCATTTCCTACTTCCTGGGTCATCCACACTATTCACTATAGTGAAATTTAAGATAATACTTTATAAGAGATATCTGAATGAATATTATCATTCATCGCATGTTGAAGAGATCAGTAAACTACAATGTCATCATTTGATTGAGTGGATGGTCGAGTCAGTCTTAAGTTGTTTTTTTTTCCATGTTGAAGAGATCAGTAAAATACAATGTCATCATTTGATTGGGTGGATGGTCGAGTCAGTCTTAAGGTTTTTCTTTTCTTTTTTTTATTTTATTTATTTTTTTAATTTTTTTTAACCTTACTACATTACTCCTGTGCGTGAGGTGAGGACATAACGAGATGTTACGAATTTATTTGTTTTTGTTAACTTTGGATTTGATACACATTAGGAATGAAAGTGTACTATTTGTTTGCAGGAAAGGAAGAGGGAAATGTTTTTGTTCTGTTACCTCTCCCCCCTTGTCAAAAGACCTCTTTGGTAATGACAATAAAATATCAAAGTGTCAAAGTGTCAAAAGTGTCTCTCTCTCTCTCTCTCTCTCTCTCTCTCTCTCTCTCTCTCTCTCTCTCTCTCTCACCACCCCCGCCCTGCCAACCATGAACCAGTCAAGACATGATTCAAATGCTCCTGCTTTCGTTGGATATTTAATGAGCGAAGAAAAGGTTTTGTTGATAAATTTTAGTTCTGCAAAAATGCCATTAAATGCTCTACAACATCGCAAAAAAATTGGAAAATTTGGACCAGTTTCATTGAAAATGTCGGAGAAAAAAATGTAATCGTGTCAAGCTGAAGCGGTACTCACCACACAGCCATTGGGACATGTTTATGGATTTTTCTTGCCGCTGTTGTTTTTTCGTGTCGATCGAAAAAGACTGGTTTGTTCATGAAGTGTATCGCTGGTTAAGCGAGGATGTCCATGCTGGTCTCTACATACTGTGTTGTGTTTCGCCTCTTCCGCACTCAGAGATTTATTTGTCACAATGACGGGAATTTTTTTTTGCTCGTAACTGATAATCCTCCATCTGCATATTTTTTTTGCGCTGTCAAATGATGTTGAGTTGAATCCAGGGCTGTCGTTTTATTGTTGTTGGTCGTGGGTTGTTAACGTGGATAGTTCAGATTTTCAGCTTTCTTAAAAAGACAGACATGAGATCAACCATTTTGTTTTGCAACGCAAGTTTTTTTTTTTTTTTTTTTTTTATTCATAGGCGCATCCAGATTAGATCTCACGCAAAGTTCCCATTATACAACACCTTTCCCTTTTAGTTTAGCTATTGTCGGTAAGCGAATTTGAACCGATCGAAAATTCTGTTTTCAAAGTTCACATGCAGTTTTTTTTTCATGCTCAAGGTCAAAATTGATGACAACCAAAAGTCATACAACAGTTTTCAAGTTTCCAACACAAAGAAGTTTGACGTCTTGCTTCCTGCAGAGCGTCTGTAGAATAAAAGTTTTCTTACTCATCAAGATGACTCTTTGGTGTTACTGTACTCTGGATGCGCAGCGTAAGTTCACACTTTCCAAGACGAACACACACTGTATTAACACATACGGTACTGGTAAAGCCTACCACACTGCCTAAGTGGCAGTATCAACCTTACTGACTTCACGCCGTAAGGCCTACACACCCTACCACACTGCCAATGTGGCAGCCATAACTCAGTCAACTTCACGCTGTCTGGGACTGCCGAAGAATGGCTTAATCCTCCCTGAAACTGGCTGGCTTCAGCACTTGGCGACCCGAACGAGTTGTTTAAGTCCGGACTGGATCGGGTACCTTCGCCGGTTGCTGAGGTGATGGAGATAAGGGTGGGGGTTCTGACGGCTCCAGTTCTGGTGACTGCTGCACCACTGGCGGCTGCTGCTGCGGTTGTCTGGCGATTCGCTGGTTCTGCTGCTGCTGCTGCTGCTGACCAATCCCGGCGGTGTCAGGTCTCAGGAATCGTCTGTTGCGTCGCATCTCACCATCGGCTGTCTACACGATGTACGATCTTGGCGCACACAGTCTCACGATCTCTCCCGGGCGCTTCCAGGCCTTCTCCCCCTCGTCTTTTACGAGGACAAGGTTACCTGTTTGAAGCTCCGGAATGTATCTGGCATGCTGGTAGAAGTACTGCTTCGAGATCAGCTTGTACGTCTCATCACGCTCGCGCAATTCTTGGAGGTCAACAGTGCGAGGTGTGACAGTTTGGGGCAGGACTGACAGGGTAATTCTTAGCCTTCTTCCGAAAGATAGCTCTGCCGGGCTCACTCCGAGGGCAGGGATGGGAGTGGCATGGTAGGTGAGCAGGGCAAGGGAAGGGTCTTTCTGATGAAGAATGTCTTTTGCCGTTCTCACTGCTTTTTCCGCTTCCCCGTTTACTTGAGGATAACGAGGGCTTGATGTTATATGGTGTAAATTCCAGTCACGGGCGAATTTCTTGAATTCCTCTGCTGCAAATTGAGGTCCATTGCCAGAGACGATAGTTTCAGGAATGCCATGCACAGAGAAGTTTTCTTTCAGCTCGCTCACGACAGCTGAAGATGTCAGGGAACTCAGGGAAGAAATGTCAATCCACCTTGAGTAGTAGTCGACTTGGATTAACTAGTATCTGCTCCTAGTTTCACACAAGCCTACTACGACCCGTTGAAATGGTTTTTCTGGTAGCAGCGTCACCAGAAGTGGTTCTTTGGGCTGGCTTGGCTTTTTCTCCAGGCATTCTCTGTATGTGGCCACTCGTTTCTGAATGTCCTTTGCGACTTCTGGCCACCACATACCTTATTTTGTTCTCGCGCGACATTTGACCACGCCCCCGTGACCATCATGTATCCTCTCCAGGATCTCCTGCCTCATGCTGTATGGTATCACGATGCGGTCACCACGCAGCAAAAGTCCGTCATGTACGCTGAGTTCATTGCGTACTGCGTAGAAGTCTCTCGCAGCCATCATCACGTTTTCTTTGTTTTCGGGCCACCCTGTCAAGGTGTGCTCCATTGCGTACTTAATGTTCACGTCTTTCTGCGATTCTTTTCGAATCTGAGCGAGTTTCGCGTCACTTACTGGCCATGTTGATGTGACTTGATGAATGTACTCTTGCACGTCTGTTGTCAGCTTTGTCTCGCTGGTGTCAGACAACGGGCTTCTGGACAAAGTGTCCGGAGTTGTCATGGTTTTACCAGACTGATACACAGCGTGTGGGTTATATCTTATTAACCGCATGAGGAGACGCTAGCACCTGAGCGGAGTTTCTGACAAGTCCTTTGTATTGATTTGTGGTACAAGTGGTTCATGGTCAGTATGGAACGTGAATCTCTCAAGTCCTGTCAGGTATAGATCAAAGCGTTCACACGCCCAAACTCCTGCTAACAGTTCTTTCTTGATTTGGGCATAGCCCTTCTCGGCTTTTGACAGTGATCTTGAGCAGAAACCTACAGGACGGAGTTCACCGTCATGTTTTTGTAGAAGAACACCTCCAATCCCGTGAGAACTTCCATCAGCGCTGACCGTCGTAGGCTTACGAGGATAATAGAATGTGAGGGTTAGAGCCGAAGTAATGAGTTCTTTCACGTGAGCGAACGCTGCGGCCTGCTCTGGCCCCCAGTACCACGCACGATCTTTCTCCATCAGTTCATTAATGGGGTGCAGGATGGTGGACAAGTGCTGGAGATGTCTATCTAGGTAGTTTACCATGCCCAACACACGACGAAGCTCCGTTGCGTTCTTGGGCTCTTCCATCTTGATGATTGCCTCAACTTTCTTGGGACCAGGGCGGACGACCTGTGCGCTGATGATGAAGCCCAGGAATGTTATTTCACTCTTCCTGTACTCACATTTGCTCTCATTCAACTTGAGACCCACATCTTTCAATATCTCATCTACTTTTTTGCAGTAGAGTTTCATGCTCGGCTGCTGTTCTGCTGTGGCACAAAACGTCGTCAAAGTAGCAGTTCACGCCTTCGATGCCTTTAAGGAGTTCAGTCATTGTTCTCTGGAAGATTTCAGGCGCTGAGGATATGCCAAATGGGAGTTTTTTGAAGAAGTAACATCCAAATGGCGTAATGAATGTGGTTTTCTTTGCAGACGACTCTTCCAGTGGTGGCTGCCAAAACCCTGACTCAGCGTCTAGTTTGCTGAATATTGTTGATCCTTCCAGCTTGTGTAGCATGTCTTTCATGGCGGGAATGACGTAGCGCTCTCTTTCAGCTGCTTCGTTGAGTTTTCTCAGGTCAACACAGATTCGAACTTGACCGATTGGTTTCAATACTGGCACCATGGGTGAGACCCATTCTGTTGGTTCGGTGATTTCTTCTATCACCTCTCCTTCTTTCATTCTCTCTAGTTCCTTCTTGACCTTCTCATATAGAGGAACTGGTACGTGACGCGCTGTCGCCACACTGTAGGGCTTTGTTCCCTCCTTAACTTGGATTTTGACTGGTCTCCATTTCACTGTGTTGAGAATGGCTGTGTCTACTCTTCTCACGAGATTGAGAGTTGCGGCTGTGCTCCTACAAAGCAGGCCGTCAAGATTATTGTTGATGACGTAGATTTCTGTATCTACCTTCTGGCTCAGGACTGCACTGAATGTTCCAATGTCTGAAGTTGTCCCGCCGGACTGTGGAGAGCAGCTCTGCATGGCAATAGTTTTGGTTTACCAAGGCGCTGCCATGTTGTTTTGCTGACCACGTTCACATCAGCCCCTGTGTCAATTTTCCAATCGACGATCACGCCGTTGACGTCAAGTTTCACTCTCCAAGGTGCTTCATTTGATGCGACTGAGCCTACGAAGAAATGCTTTGATCCATTGTTTCTTCTTTTTCTTCTTTCTGCACTTCATCTGTCTTTGTCTTTGTTCTGCACACTCTTGCAAAGTGTGTGAGTTTGCCACACTTGGCGCACTTTTTTTTCCATTTGCAGGACACCTACCTTGTGGATGGACCGTTCCACATCTGCCACATTGTCTGTTTGTGTTCTCTTTCGGTCCGCTGTGGTTTCTTTCTCTGTGTCTGTTCTTGTGAGTCTTCCTAGTATTGCCACTGTTTCCAAAGTATCCTGTGCCCTTAATTCTGTCAACGTTCGCGCCCCTCTGTTGTTGAAGTTCTTGTTTTACATGGTCAAACTGACGTGCTTCCTTCACTGCATCTGCAAATGTCAGATCTGCCTTCAACTGAAGTCTCTCAGAAAGTTCTCCATCAACAACACTAAGGATGAGCCTGTCCCTAATCGCTTCTTCTTTCTGTTGAGCCTGGGCCGTCTCTGCTAACTCATGCAGACAACGAACGTACTGCTCGATGCTGTCGTCAGGTTTCTGATCGCGACGATGGAATTTCGCACGCTCATGAATTATATTTCTTGCTGGCACAAAATGTGCATCAAATGCTGCTAGCACTGTGTCTCTCTTTGCGTCCTAATTTTCAAACGTGAGAGTGGAAAAAATGCGATCTGCTTCACTCCCCATGTATATAAAAGAGATGAGACTGGAATCTCTCCACCTTTCTTGTTTAGTTCCGTTGCGAGTCTGTATCGGCAAAAACGTTCCTTCCATAATGGCCATGAAGCCAGTTGCATGAAGTCAAATTCATGAGGTGGTTTGAACGCCATCTTGATTAGAGAGCATCAAAATAATGTCATAGAAACTTACTTGAATCCCACTTCTGACACCATGTCGTTTTATTGTTGTTGGTCGTGGGTTGTTAACGTGGATAGTTGAGATTCTCAGCTTTCTTAAAAAGACCGACACGAGATCAACTATTTTGTTTTCCAATGTAAGTTCTTTATTCATACGCACATCCAGATTACAGGTAACGCAAAGTAGTTCACATTATACAACAAGGGTCATCAACAAAAGAATTAATTTCAGATTTAGGTCGGTCAATGAACTCATGGGTAGATACGATTTCCATGGACATAGCAGCAATTCATGATAAAATGAAACACCTTACACACCAGCTCAAGAGAGAAAAGGAAAAGATCGCTGTAAATAAGGACAGAATTACGCAGCTTGAAGAAAAGCTGAATGAGATGAGTGAGATGAACAAGTTGTTAGAGATAAGTCGACGACAAGATGATATCGTACTGTATGGTGTGCCTGAGAGAGTAGAAGGAGAAAAAAACAGATAAGTGTTTAAACGCGGTTCTTCAGTTACTTAATCAATGTAACAGTGAGAAACATTGGAAAGAGCAAGATGTTGCAGATACATTTCGCATTGGAAAGAAAGAGAAAACAGACGGGCCCCGCCCCCTTTCAGTGAAGATGATGAGGGGTAGAGACAAACGGCGTTTGATTTCTAGCAAGGCGCTTCGTCAAGCGCTGAAGGAGTGAGTGACAATGAACGACGACCTGACGTCAAAACAACGTGATTAACTCCGCCAGCTGAGGGATGAGGGTAACGTGACATTCTACCGAGGGCGATGGCTACATTGCAGACCAAGGGAGTCCCTGACCAACCGTCAGGTAAAGTCAGCTTTGGGTGGGGGCCAACAGTCATCAAACAACAATCCGCACCTCCGCCGTGCCAGCCCCTATCACCAGCAGTATTGTCTCCCCGGGCCAGCCGCCCCTCAAGACCAGCATCAACAACGGCTATCCTATACCAGCAGCAGTGGTGCAGGGGGTGGTGGCAAGGATGGTGTCAATAGGAACCACGGAGTTGGAGACGATGGGGCTGATGGCGATGGCGCGGGCAGTGACAGCGACAGACAGGCCTAACCACAGCGGCGTTGTCAGGATACCGGTCTGTCACCTCCCTCTTGTCCCTTCCTTGCCTCTAAGGGGCAGAGAGGGGGTTCTGATGTTAGCGGCACTGGTGGAGCTGTCGATGATGGTACAGGAGGGAATGATGGAGTGGACTCTACGTAGAATCCTGTTGGAGGTCGTGGGGTCGCCGCGCTCAGCAGCGAGTGCTGTAATTGTCACGGAATTCCAGGTACCGAGAAAGCTGAGCGTCGGACGCCTCTGTCCGATAGAGGTGTGGGCGTTAAGACCAGAGTGCGGTCGCAGAGAACGGGCGTTGATGGGAAGGTCACAGCGAGACGCTCCTCACAGGGGCGCATCGACGACATGCTTCAGCAGTCACAACAGGATTGACGCCAGACGGCTGCGTGTGACGACGGAATGCTGCGGCCACCGCCACGCGCATCTACAGCAACAGTAGGGGGTCATGCCGTGCGCTTTCTGACATGGAATGTGGACAGTATTATGTCTAAACTAGATGACTTCGATTTCAGACGTTTTCTTTACGATTTTGACATCGTGTGTTTAGCCCAAACGTTTCTCAAGTTCAGTACAGAGCTTGATTGTTTACCAGTATTTGCACAATTTTCTAAAGCAGCTGTGAAGATTACTCAGCAAAGCAGGCATGCGGTGGTTCACTTGTCCTTGTGGAAAAGTAAAATATGTGGAGTCTTTGAATTGCGATGCTGATAATATTGTTCTTTTAGAGTTAGATAAAAGTTCATTTGCACTAGATAACCATGTAATTTTTTGTTCTGCTTATGCTTGCCCAGTTGACTCTCCATATTATGTATACAGTAGTGATACTACATTATCTAGTATTTTAGATATTGAGCAATGTCTATTACAATGTTCAGAAAAATATGAAAAGGTTTGCTTTCTGCTTGTGGAGATTTCAATGCCGGAACGGGCCAGTTGAATAATGGATTGGAGGAACAGAAGGCTGATAATGAGGCTTATGTGCAGCTGGAAAATACAGAGTTTATGCCATCACAAGACACTGTTGTTAACAGTTTTGGAAGAATGTTACTTCAGCTATGTTCAGTGTTGGACCTGAAGATTCTTAATGGCACATGCCCTGGTGATGAAAAGGGTGAATTCACTTATGTGTGTAGCACAGATAGTAGTGTGATCGATTTCTTTCTAGTGTCCCGAGAGCTTGTTAATGTGGCATCTAAACTCGAAGTGCTTGAGAGATTTGAATCCAAACATTTGCCTGTGATGGCGATGGTAAATAAAACTGAATCTTATATTTAACTGCTGTGCTCGCCTTCTGTGAGAAATTGGCAATTTGTTTTTTGCTCATTCGCGTTTTCTGTGATAGATCATGCGAAAAAGTAATCCTCCGGAAAATCACGATGAACTTCCGTATCGTCTAGTAAAAGACATTAGTCCAGCGAGTGAGAAAACAAAGCAAGACAAAATGACGTCGCTCTTCGGATTCTTTTGAAGAGGAGGACACGACCACAGGGCGATTCAGGCAGCGACTGAAGAACTGAAAACTCAACATAAAACTTTAGCCACAAAGGACAAAATAAAAGGCTACAAGACAGGAATGGAAAGACTGGTAGCTGGCCTTACTGCTACGCTGGAGGTGTTAGAAGGAAAGTTTTTTGAAGATCAGACTGGCACTCTCAGGAATTAAATCGTATGTACCAAAGCACAAAATAACAAAGGAACAATAAAGGAACAATTAAGGAGACATTAACAGTGTACTAAGAAAATGTTAAGCAACCTGACGACCAGCAGCAGTACAACCGGCGCTGGAACCTGGGGGTCTACAACGTGGCGGAGCAGGATGGGGAGACATCCGAGGACTGTGCCCGGATCTTCACCG
>CM065725.1:11445414-11457914 GCA_033310375.1 Conus canariensis | reverse complement strand
TGCTCAGTCTTTCTTTTTTTTTCTTCTTCACGGACGTGCTATGTGCGCATGTCTCATCCATATAAACGACTATACTGACCTTCTCTTCCCAAAATTGGCGATGGGATATTTTTTACGTGTGTGCAAAATGTTATGGATCTTTTCACACATGGAATGTCGGTTTATAGTCACATTCTACAGTCTTTTCGGGAAACAGTCAGAACCAGTGCTTTAATTGGTCCTCCAACCTTCAATTTTTCCACGTCTTCTCTTATCCGTTTTTTTCTTGCTTTAAAAAAAAAAAAAGTTGTTTACTCCGAATGTAAAATTTCCCCTTTAATTGAACGGTGTTATTCCTTACTGTAATGTATTTACAACATCAAATTAACTTTAATATGTTACTTAACCCAACTTCTATGTGTAAGCTTCAGACTGCCTGCCGATGTTACTTAACCCAACTTCTATGTGTAAGCTTCAGACTGCCTGCCGCTGGAACAGTTCATTATGACAGCAAAGAGTCAACCCTTGAGAGAAAATCTTTTCCCTCCCCCTCCCCTCCCCCCACCTCCCTGTCCAAACGCGTGTTTTGGCCCTGAATTCCTTTCACTTTAAGGGGGCTGGACCGCATGCCAGTTGTGATATATATATATATATATATATATATATATATATATAATCTATTATCATATTCATGTATGCCGAATCTTAAAAATACCATTGATTCAGCAAATAAAATGAAAAGCAGCACAGAGAAAAATGAGGGTGACGACCAAAAAAGAACAGTGTCCCCTAAGCAACAAATGCCTTTACAACAACATTGTGTACCAAGCCACTGTAACGTGAGAGAACGCAAAAGAAACATATGTAGGTATCACTGAAAACCAATTCAAAACTAGATATGCAAACCATAAACAATCATTCAACTAAGAAAGATATAATACCAAACAGAACTGAGTAAATACATTTGGAAACTTAAAGATAAAAACACAGACTACAACATATCTTGGAAAATCTTAAAAAGAGCTGCATCATACAATAACATTTCAAAAAGATGTAATCTATGCCTTACAGAGAAATACATTATACTATGTAAACCACAATTAGCAACTTTAAATATTAGAACAAAAATGGTTAACAATTGCAGACACAGATGGAAGTTTTTATCAGTGAATAAAATGAAAAACACCTGAGAAACACATGTAGCACGGGGAAAAAAAAACAACAGCAAGCTATATATATGTATATATAGCACTGGCAGCACAAGCCCATCACACCCTGACGACCGCACAGCGCGAAACAGGCTTGTAGGTGTTTTAAGCTTGGTTTTAACTTGTTTTTAATACAACAAATGTCCCTCCCACTGTGGTTGAGCACTATTTTTAAAATAACGCTGATCCTCAGTACTATTCTCTCTCTCTCTCTCTCTCTCTATTCTTCTTCTGCCAGAGTTTCTTTTACTGAGGCTACCAGGACTCTAACCAGCGTGGATGTTTCAAGGCGTTGTCTTTGTAGACAGCTGTTTTAGCCATATTGCGACTGGACATCTGCTATAGGTAAAAAAAAAATCAAGCCCTATTTTCTTCCTCCTCGACCACATCCAGCTGAAACTTTTTTTTTCAGCTGCTTCTGCCATCGCCTTTTCACCAAAAATCCCTGGCTGTTTTATGTGAGAATATGTGTATTCATATATGTATGTAGCCTATGTATGTATGTATGTATGTATGTATGTATCAACAGGCTATTATTTGATTAAAGACGAGAGTCATCGGAAACTCTATCGGTGTCCTGATGGAAGGTTCCTTAGAAACATTGGGAAAAAAATGGAGGACCGGGGAGGGGGGAGGGGGGGGGGCGGGAGATGGGTGCAGGAGGGAGAGGAAGGCGATCTGATGATAGGAAATGGCAGCTTGTTCTATTCTGAAATGGTATAAATGAACGGTAAAGATCCGCAAAAAGGAATCCACTCAATCGACGGGTGTACTCCACGGACGGGAGATTTGCGGAGGAAATAGATCCACTGTTGTGAGGTTGGCGTGATTCAAAACAAACTGTTGTAGGATCGGGACAAATCAAAGTCGTTAAGCTGTTTGAAAGAAGAACGTCCCCGTGAGAGTGTCTGCCGAGAAGAAAATCAGGAAAATCAAATGTTGGTATAGAAAACAAGATGGAACAAGTTGCAAAAAAGAAGAGATGAAGTGGGGGAAAAAAAGCACAGAGAGAGAGAGAGAGAGAGAGAGAGAGAGAGAGAGAGAGAGAAGAGAGAGAGAGAGATGAACTGAGAAAGAAATGGGGAGAAATACCAACTTGCTTGGAAGGGAATGGAGTCATGAATCAGAAGAACAAGAAAAATGAAGGAAGAAGGAAGAGAAATAAAGAAGAAGACGGGAAGAGGAAGAACGAAGAAGGAGGAAAGTAGGAGAAAGGGAAAGATGTGAAAAGGAAGAAAGGAGAAGAAGGGAAGAGAAAGAAAAAAGAATGAAAGAGGAAGAAAGAAGAGAGAAGAAAAAGGGAAAATGGAGAAGTTCAAAATCAAAACAAACGAAAAAAAAAAAGGAAGAGGAGAGAACAGAAAAAGAAGAAATGAGAAGATGGGAAGAGAAGGAAATGAGTAGAAGCGAAGACGAAGACAGAGCAAGAGAGGAAGGAGAAAGAGGAAGAAAGGAAGAGGAAGAAAGGACGAGGAGGAAAGGAAGAGACAGGAACACGAGAAAGGAACAGACAGAAAGCAGCAGAAGATGGGAAGAGGAAGAAAGGAGAAGAAGAGAAGAGGTAGAAAGTAGAAGATGGAAAAAGAATTAAAGGAGAAGACGGAATAGGAAGGAAAAAGAACGGAACAGAAAGAAAGAAGGAAAGAGAGAGAAAGACGACGAAAAGGATAGGAAGAAGAAAAGGAAGG
Organism: Conus canariensis; assembly: GCA_033310375.1. Lineage (NCBI taxonomy): Eukaryota > Metazoa > Mollusca > Gastropoda > Neogastropoda > Conidae > Conus > Conus canariensis. Next base: position 11,455,039 of record CM065725.1, on the reverse strand, counting down.
GAAGAGTAATAGCAAGGAAAAAGGAAAGAGCAAATAAAGAAAAGATGATGAAAAGAGCGGGAAAAACGAGAACAGGCGAGAGTGAAAAAAGAAGGCAAGAGGAGGAAAGATGGGAAAGGGAAAGAAGAGAAATCGAGGGAAGAATATGAAGAGACTGCCTAAAGAGAGAATGCGACAGAGATGATATGAATCAAAATGAGTATGGAGAAGTTTGGAGGATTAGAAGACGACGCAAGAAGGAGAAAAAGGCAGAACGAGATGGCCCGACTATGAGAGTAATGAAAGCAATTCTAGAGTTGAATTGTTGTGATGAGAAACAGGATCAGAAATGGTTTAAAAGGTTAATTTGCACAGCAGATGGGCAAGACCGTGGAAAGTTGAAAACCAGCAGACGTCAGCGCGATATATAAAGGGGGATGCATCGTATTATCTTGAACCACCACCAGTACATGCACAAAATGATCCCGAGTTAATGAAGGACGCATTGCAAACCTGTTTTGCGCAAGTGAAATCGACCAATTCGCTCAGAGAAACATGACTCAAAACAAAACAGGAACAAGAAGAGAGTTCAGGGTAGATTGAGAAAGATAGTATTGAACATTAGAAGAATACATAGAACTGCAGAAAGAAATAATGATCATATCCAAAAAACTGAGAGCATCTACTGCAGTGATGTGAAAAAGGACGAAAAGCTAACAAGGATTCAAGGGAATTATGAGCTATACTGAAACAGCTAGAAGTTCTAGTAACTGAGAGCATCTACTGCAGTGATGTGAAAAAGGACGAAAAGCTAACAAGGATTCAAGGGAATTATGAGCTATACTGAAACAGCTGGAAGTTCCAGTGGACAAAAGGAACACAACGTTTTTAAATCAGAGACACATTCTAGGATATGTCATAATCGTGGGAAAAGAGATCATCTAAAAAAAAAAGACCGCACCAACTGCACCAAGTGGAAGGTCTTTTAAATGAGGGAAGAGTGAACATTTCACCTGGACTTGTTATTGTTGAAACAAAACACTGGCAACAGGTACACTTAAGAGGTTACGTCAATAAGAGAGGATTGGTATACAGGAATGAGTTGTCAGATCCCTGCTGAATTTAGAGATAACCCCATTTCTGACAAAGTCCAACGTCTGCGTCATCAAAGTTTGGAAACGGACCTGTGAAAACAAGGTGATCAGTGATCAACGTTGATTATATTGATCAACAATCACCCGGATGTAAAGAAAAGAATTTTAAATCAGGGCAGTACATACATCGTTATTTTCGGAAAATGGGAAATCACCAGCTATTCCAGCGATCACAGAAGGTTTTTCAATTTCTGCTCTTATTGATTTATGCTGATTCCTAACCTTCTATGGCCTCTGCTGGTATATAACACGAGTATAGGTACAATAGGATTAATGGAGGCCAAAATTAACAGGTACACAATCACGTGGCTAGGTGTCTCACCCGGTCTTACTGTCACTACGCTTTACTGTCGACAAGCAAAGTTCAAACGACCCCTGAAATCCACCCTCAGTGAGTACAAAATACGTAAAACAAAATTATTAACGAGGCTTGATAACTTCGGAAGCAAGGTTTAAAATTCATTCAGGCCAAGCTAGAGACTGGCAGAAAATGGAAAGTCCAGGAAGCATTGAGCATGCCAAAGAGAAACCTCAAAATCAAGGATATAACAGGACACACGCAAACCCCCCCCCCCCCCCCCCCCCACCCCCCCCCCCCCCCCCCGGCAAAAAGTTCCGGGTTAAAATCCCCAACCAAGCCATACAACTGTGCAAGATAAAAAGACATAAAAACTTTGGTCAAATCTCATAGACATTTTGGGGAAAAAAAAAACACCCCCAGTGTGATGAAAGGTTTTTTAAACCCAAATGGTTGGGGGCTGCACTTCAAAGGAGGGGAAAAAAAGAAATCCAGAAATGTAAAAGTCACACGGGGGTTTCCATCCCTTTTTAAAATGTGGGGATTTTATTTCCAAAAATATGTATTTTGCTAAAAACAGGGATGTTTGATGGGGGTTTCCCCATAAAACTACCCGCATGTTGGCAAAAAATTTAAAAGCCCATAGGGGGATGTCTTCCCAACACCCTCTTTACCCCCAAAAGGAAAGTACACAACAGACCAGGTTCCTATGATTGAAAGAGAAAGCAAGAAAACCAAAAAAAAAATTAGAAACTGGCTCATTGGGTTTTATCAGCCCCCGAACCCTGATAGAACCCCCGGGGTTTCGGGTGCAAAAACCATTGATATAAATTGAGGGGCCCGGGAAAGGGTTGAATTTCCCCAGCAAAGTTTTGTATTTTGAGGAAAAGATGCGCTTTAATCCCCCTTGATTTTGAGAAAAAATCATAGGTTTAGTCTGTGACTTGTTCCCCCTCATATCCGTTCTGAAAGGGTTTGTGGGAGATTTTTAAAATGTAGGCCCAAAATTTTTTTCAAAGGCAGAAAAGGAAATTTTTATTTGATTAAAAAAAGGGCCCCAAATATAAAATATTTTAGGGTTAAATTTAAAACCAATACTTGCATTGAAAAAGTCTACGTGTTTTCAGGCGTAATGAATGCGTTTTGGTAGTTAACTTTAATTTGTTTGGGGGGTTTTTTGCTAAGTTTAAATTTTCTTAAATTTGGAGTTCAATAAAAAACAGATATTAAATTTTCTCAGAAAATTGTGGGGCAAGATCAAGATATTTCAAGTTTATGAGGCTAGTAGTGAATATTATGAAGAAAACAAGTGGTCAGAATCAGGGAACAAGTTTAGCCCTTTTTTGGGTAAAATAAGAAAATGACATTTTAGTACCTGAAAGCGCCCACGTATCGCAAATAAAGGGAATTTTAGACGATTAAAACAAATTTTTTTCACAGAAAAAAACTTGACCTTGACATAAACAAGACACGGACAGGTTTTGTAAACACATCTTTTTCATGTCTCGTTGGGACACTGTGCCCATCCGTCACAGAGATGATGCCCTTTCACACAGACTTTTAAAAGATCGACATCGATAGAAACCCAGGACCGTCAATGCCTCAAAACCCTGCTCGTCTTCTCCATACACACAGTCGAAAACGCATTGCCCCGGTATAGCAGGAAGGCAATACAGCCCCTCAGCTTTGCAAGGGTAATGACTATCAGGACGGGTTTTCGTCCACATTCATAAATCTGTGGGAAAAGTAACTGTTCCACCTAGATTGATAAAAAAACGGGTTGCTGTTTCTGTTTTTAAGTGTTTTTAAACCCAGATGAATGTTGCCCTCAGGACAATTTCCATCAGAGTCACCCATACAATCTGCAAAATTGGGGTTAAAAACTTTGAATGAGGGGGACACGCACGGGACCATTAGGGGCACTGTAACCATTAAAAAAAAGGGGACGATCACAGAAAGATTCTTTCACGGCTGTCGGGGCAATTTTTGTTTGAAATTCAACACAAGAGGTGGTGCACAGTTTTTAATACCATCATCACATAGAAACAAGGCATAGGTTTGGGGCCAAATTTTTCTGGGGGACAAAAGGGGCATTATGTTGTGCAACACTCGCGTTCCTAAAAGTTGTGATTTTTCACATGCACTGGGGGTTTAAACAAGGCTCTTGGATCGGGAATGACAAATAGCGTGTGGGGAATGAAGGTTGGACATAAAAAAAAACGACAACGTTTTATACATGAAGATGGATGTAGACGCCAAAAGGGTTTAAGTAACCAATGCATAAGAGCAAAAAGTGTCATGGGGGTTTTAAATTCTAATTACATACTGCTTCAAAAAGGTCTTTTGGGAAAAAGTTGAGTAATGCCTTTGCGTTTGATTGCATCTCGGCCAGTCTTAAAGGGGAGGTATTGATAAAAAACACTGAAGTGATTTATTTTGTAGAGCAAGGTTTTTTCGGGACCATTTGGGAACTTGTTGTACAAAAAGGGTTTCAGATTGCCCCCGGAAAGGGTTAGCCCAAAAGCCCTCGGAATACGGGAATACTTTTTAAAAAATATGTGGGGCAGGGTATTGTTTTTTCCCTTTGGTTTTTAGGATCCCAGTTTTAACCTTTTTTTGAATTTCCTTAATCAGATAATTATTTGGAACCCCGTGTTTAAAAAAATAAAATTTGAAGCATTTTTTTGGGGAAGCTCCCAACCCCCTGGCACTCAGTACTGCTGAACACAAAATGTTTGTTATCCGCCCCTCTTCCCATTACCTTTGATTACAGTGAACATGACGCTGAAAGGTGGAGTAGAAAAAGTACAGAACATTTTAAAAAAGGGCCACGGGACAACTTGATTTGGCGTTTCATTTACGGAGAGTGAAAAATGTACATCCCCAGTCCAGTATGAAATGAAGATGAAATGAAAGTTTGATTTTCAGGTAGGGATGTGAAAAAAAAATTTGGTGGGGAAAGGACTTTTCTGGGGCACATATCCCCAAACCCTCGGGGGGTTTTGGAGTTTGGTTCTGTGTATGTCATTTTAATCGTTCGGAACCCCGGGAAGGGTAACAAAATTTAGAATTTGGGAAAAATTCGGTGAAAAAATGATTATAATAGCAAATTAAAAAGGGTACTTTCCACCCCCTCAGTGATACTTAAAACATTTATCGGGAACGTATGGCGTTTATTACGTAGGGCAGACATTTCAGGGGCTTTTTTTTATTTTTAACCATTTTTTTTAAATTCCCTAAATAACAACACTAATTGCGGGTTTTGTTGATATTCAATACGGGACATTTTGTTTGTGTTTGGACTGAAGGGAAGCTAGTTTCAAGTGTATTTAATTGCATTCCACGCTTGGGGGATGAAAACCAGATCTATTTAAAGAATTTTTTTCGATGCCCTTTTTCCTAGGATCACACCAATATCTTAGCGTTGGAGAGTGGCTGATGAAAAATTTACCCTGGTTCACCTCCACGTGCAGAAAGAAGAAGTGGTGAAATCTTCACACACCCCCAAAATATCCCCCCCGAGTGTGCTGTACGTCGTAGAATTCCTTTTCAAGTCTGACACTTTTAGCCGGGAAAGGATTGTAGTATTTCTTTTGGTTTTTTGTTTATCAGGTATTTAAAAGGGGACAGAGGTCTCTGATTGTCAGTGGTATGATGGAGGTTTTGATTATAAATATTTTTTTATACCCAGATATGTGTGAATATGTCGACCCAAAAGCTTTGAAGGTAACACTGTAGCCCCAAATCACATATTTCCCAAAAGGAAAAGATTTTTAAAAACGTTTACACAAGCAGTTTTATAATTGGTACAAAAACCATTGTAGCTTTCTTCGACCTTTTTTTGGGTGTTGTGTTAATCTCTGAACCTTTTAAAAACGGGAATGGACCATCCATTTAAACTTGGGGTTTCTGTCCCTTTCCAATGCCCTTTTGAGGTGCTCGTTATGGGTTTTTCTTTATGGGTTTGTTCGTTTCAATGATGATCGTTTCTAACGGGAATAATATGGCGTTAAAAAGTTTGGTGATATGGTGAGGGTAAAAAATTACAACGACGAAAAAAGGACAGTGGCGATGACGAGGGACAATGACCATGGAATGATTTTGAGAAATCATTCTATAAAAACCCCGGAAAATATGTTTGTACATGTGGAGATTTAACCCGTTTTTTATGGGTCACAGAGGTGCAGGAGCAACAGCAAAAAAAACCATGAAAAAGCATGACAACCAAAATCGTCCCCATAATCACAAGTTCGTTGTTAATAGTAGTACAACAAAATTGATGGTGATGATAAACAGTAAAAAGATCTAAATTCTAGTGTTATGATTTTTGTTAACGGGTTAAGTGGGAAAGGACAGTTTTAGAGAGTTTTGACGCGGGAAGTTTTTAGGAGAAAAAAAACCCTTCAAAACAAGCGTTTTCGCCTTAAAATCATTCCCCACTCCGGGGAAGTAGGCTGCATCTCAGTTAAGGGTTTATCTTTTATCAAGGTAACATTAGTCCCTTCTAAAGCAATCCGCGGGAAAAACTTTCGATGCCTTTGCCATTGCCCGGGAAGGTTCTAGTCCTCTTCTTTACCAGAACCCGAGTTTTTTAAGGGCCCCCCAAGGGTGAGGGCTTTAAATGGGTCCCCCTGCCCCTCTTTCCCCAAACTTGTAGGGCGAGGGACTTTCGCTGAAGGCCAGATTTCCCCAAGCTTTTACTAGATGGCATTTTTTTTTGGTCTGTGGGTTTTATTTTGTATGGCCCCGGGGAGTTCACTTGAATCAGTTTTTTAAAAGGCCCAAGTAGAATACAACACCCCGGGCCTCATCCCCCTTTTTCCTTGGGGATTTAAAAGGCTTATCTATTCGGGAAAGGTTTTTCTGCACCCCAGTCAATTTTTTTAATCCAAAAAAATTTTCTTATTTTATGTTTTGATTTCAGAGCTGTTTCAGAAAAAGATATTTTTATTCATGTCGCGCAGACGTCTTTGCGGGAGCTTCTTGTGGCGTAGTTTTTCCTAGGGTAGTATTTAAGGGCCCCGTGCGATATCCGAGAAATTGGGGTTCTCTATTTTACCCTTGCCTGGGTCAGCAGTGCTTTTCTTGAACAAAAGGACAGTATTATTTTTTTTCTGCCCAGAAAGAGCGGGACAGCGGGTTTAAATCTGACCCCCCCCCTTTCAAAACCCTTTCCCACCAGATTAAAATTCGAGGGCAAGAGGTCATAAACAGAGAGGAGGAAACAAAACCTTTTTGGGGTTTGCCATGCTTCTTTTAATTTCCTTTCCAAAAATTTTTTGGGGTTTTACTTTTCTACGAAAGGAAATAAACCCAAGGGCCTTTGTGGGGGCTTTTTGTAAAACGTTTGGTTACTTTCTTTCGTCAACTCCTGTTTTTCCCAAGTCACTGTTTGTTTCCTTTTTTCAGTTAAACCTGTTACCTTCTGCTTTGTTATCTTGTTTGACTTTGGTGGTTTTTTTTTTCCAACAAAATTTCCCTCCTTGGCTTCAGTTTTTGGCAGTCTTAGCTCAGGCTGAAAATAATCTCAAAAACCTTGTCTTCTGGGTCTTTGAGAAAGATTGGGAAGCGGCGTGAAACCAAATTTTTGTACCCCTTTGAGGTTGGTTTTTTCAGATTTTCGCCCCGTTTTTTTGGTTTAAAAAGGTGTGGGGACCGGGTTGGGACCAGGCGTGGACACAAAACCCATTTTTTTTATTTTTGGTGATTTTGACTTTATAGATTAAAAATTGTACTATTTTGGATATGTACATCACCCGTTTCCAGAGGAACATCGGGATCAGCAGACCCCCACAATCCCAGAATTGTATTTGCCAGGGGGCCCAAAATGATTTATTTTTCCCGGGGTTTTCTTCTGTCTTATGTTAGTTTCTTTCCCGTTTTTGTGTCTTTCCTGGGTCTTTCTTCCCGTCTTCCAAGCCTTAAAATGGTTTTCCTTTCATTTTTGGGAAATTGGTTTTTTTAGCTCAGTGTGCGTGATTGCCCCAGCTATTTTTTTTTTTTTTCCCCAGAGAGAGGCTCCCGGGAAATTTCTTTGCTTTAAAAATTCTTTCTTCAAACAAGCAACTAACTTTTCTAACGCTTCGGTATTTTGGGTTTTACATCTTTATTTGAGCTTTATTAGGTGGTTGTCACTGGTGCGGACGGTTTCCATTTACCTACAAAAACTTCTCCCTTGTTTTTCCGAGGCCAAAAGGCACTTGTTTAAAAGCGGGGGGTTAAATGAATTCAGGGGACCAGATGGGAGGGGGTTTAATTTATGAAGAAAAGGCCCCAAGGGCCCTGCGACTGAGCTGTCTGACCTACGCATTACCCCAATGCGCTGATAAAACCTTGGGTCCCTACAAAACATTGCATGTGCCATTATTGGGACGTGTATCTGCTTTTTGTGTAGATGGGGGGGGTTTTGGAAAGGGGCCCCCATGTGGTGTGTGCCTGTTTTTTTGTGCGTTGCGTGCGGGGCGTGGCGCCGCGGGGGTGGTGGTGGGTGTGTGTGTGTTTTGTGTGGTGTGTGTGTGTGTGTGTGTGTGTGTGTGGGGCGCGCGCTTGTATATGTAGACGTATTTATTTTTTTTTTCTTTAAAAAGTCCCCCAGTTCTGAAGATGGTCTAAGCCCGGACTTTTTGGGAAGGTTTTGTTCTGTTTTTTTTTTGGGTTGTCATTTTCAAATCTTCTAAAACTTCGCTTCCTCAAGGATAGTTTCTGTTGTATGGGGGTAAAAGGGGACATCACTGTTAAAAAATTTTTACCAAATTTGTTTTGTTTTGTCCCAAAAAATTTGCATTACTTTACCCTTTGTTTCGTATATTTTTTGAAATTTTTGCCTGTTTTTTTGTAAGGCAGCAAAATTCTTTCTTTTTTTGGCATGGAAGTGTGTTGATAGTCTGGTCATTTTTTAATTGTTGTTTGTTTTTCAACAAAAAAAAATTGGGAAATCACTGTATACATTTTAAACAAACTTTGGGGAAAGGGGGGAATGCTCAAAAAAAAAAAACCCAAATAAAAATTTGGGTTTTGCAGATCCTGTCAAGTGGCAGATGCGGATCCGTTTCCCAATAGTATACATTTTTCAAATAAACATGAACACTGTTCAGTTCCTGTTTCAAATTTATAAATTTTCCCCTATGAAGTAATTTTCTACAATTGTAAAATGGATGAATGTAGCTAGGACATGCGGGCGTAGGGGGACATTACATTTCTTGATGCGAAGGGTTCACCAAAAATCAATGTTTTGCAACTGCCTACACATGTGCCGTGTGGAATAGTCTTTTTCCCCCCACATTTTTTGGGTTGTTAGCACCGGTCAATAGTATTGTTTAACTGTTTTTTTTTACCTAAAACCAGCCAACAAAAACTTCTTTATTCGAGGGTTTTCATCAAAAGGCTAGAGGTTGTAACATATAAAAAATTTAAATTTCCCCAATTCCCCCCAGGACTTTAAAGAAAGGAAGGGATGTTTGCTGTGTGCACGGGGCCCAAATTGGAAGTGATTTGTCTCTGATAATGCTGGGGTTTAATGAAGTCAATCGAATATAGTTGATTTGTTTTTTAAAGTTTCTTTTTTTTTAAATAACACAAGTTGACGAAAGATTTAGAGCATTTTTTTTTTTTTTTTTTTTTTTTTTTTTTTTTTGGTAATTGAAGATTATTATTCAAAGTGTTCCTGGATTCAGGCTTTTTTAAATTTGTCAAAAAGGAAAGATCTCCCGGGGTGTTGTCCATCTGAGTTTCATTTAAAATTGCAAAAACGAAAGATTCATGTAAGTGAGGACCCCAAACGGCAAGATTTTAAAAAATTTGGGGCACAGAAAACCTTTTCTAAAAAATATAGGCCCTTTCTAACGTTAACAGAGATCAAAAAAATTGTTTTGGGAAAAGAACAGCAAATGACGGGACATTTTTTGCGGGAAATTTGGGCCTGTTGTGAGTCTAAAAAAAGGATTGCTTTTTCACATTTTATCTTAATTTTCTCTTGTTTTTCTGTCTCTTTGTCTCTGTCTTTGTTGTCGGTCTGTCTGTCTGTCTGTCGGGTTCCCCCCCCTCTTTTCTCTCTCAGAATATCTTTTTAAAAAAAATTCCCCTATCATAGCTTCCCTTCAGGTTTTTTGTCAGGGGAAAAGGTTTGCACAAGTAAAATTTCATATAAAACGGATCGGGTTTATTTGGGGAAAATGGGGGAAAAAAGTAGCAGTTT
>CM065725.1:11405414-11437914 GCA_033310375.1 Conus canariensis | reverse complement strand
AAAAGGCCTTTCAGCACGATGAAACGGTTTCATCCTACGCTTCAGACAAGTGTTTAATCCCGCCTGTATGGTCACATCTTTTATGTTAGATGTCACAGGTAACGAAAGAAAAGAATCACACACACACACACACACACACACACACACACACACACACACACACACACACACACACACACACACGCACGCGCGCGCGCACACATACACACACGTATATATATATATATGTGTGTGTGTGTGTGTGTGTGTGTGTGTGTGTGTGTGTGTGTGTGTGTGTGTGTGTTGTGCATATACATACGTGTGTGTGTGGTGGTGTGTGTGTGTGTGTGTGATGTGTGTGTGTGTGTGTGTGTGTGTGTGCATATACGTGTGTGTGTGTGTTGTGTGGTGTGTGTGTGTGTGTGTGTGTGTGTGTGTTGTGTGTGCATATACATACGTGTGTTGTGTGTGTGTTGTTGTGTGTGTGTGTGTGTGTGTGTGTGTGTGTGCCACGTAACTATATATATATATTAATATAGTTGTGTGTGTGTGTGTGTGTGTGTGTGTGTGTGTGTGTGTGTTGTGTGTGTTGTGTGGCGCGTGCTTTCTTTATGTGACAATAGAAGTGCAATCAGGATAGGTACTAACGAATTGACGTAGTAAGAGAGAGTAGAGCATACTTCATGGTCTGCATTTGCATAGTTGAACGATTAAAAGCAAATGAGCATTGTAAATTTAAAACTGTTTCGATTTATGTTGCTTTGTATTTATAGAAAAAGAATACTATACGCAAGGATTTCCTTTTTGTTAATGATTATACGTGGGATATTAATTTGTTAAGGATTCTGCGCAAGATAAAACGAGTTTTATGTCTCCTCTTTTGCCACGGAGGTTTAGGCGGTGGATCATATTTTCTTTGAGACAAACAGCTAGTCATAGTTTTGTCACAAGATAATTACGTTGCACTGAGGCTGGATGGTGCTGCTCTTTTGATTGCCTTTTTCAGGACTGATCCTAAAAGATGCCATGCTCTTGCTGAGTGAACTGATCCTTGGAGATCTCATGCCATTTATTGCAGTCCAGAGCTGGCGTCGCGCATAATTAATCTACACCTTTTCCCCACACCTCGTTATTAAACGACACCTTTCTACGTTCCTTCCCATGTCCAAATACGATTGGGATAGTGACGGTGAAATTCCACACCAACAGTCAGAGTTGTCATGATTTCTTTGTGGACATAGTAACAAGTGCGACTCAAAAATATAATTACTTTCCATCTTCGAGGGAAATCTGTGAAATTAGAATCTTTTCCAGTGATTTATTGTGTGTATGTGATTTACTTTTGCCACTGAAACTTCCATTTGTTGTGCTGATATTAAGTAAGTGGTCAGTAATTATAAGTTGTATTAGATTACTTTAATTACATTTATTGTGGCTAGAAAAAGATATGAAAAGAATATAACTGAATTGACTGTGTTTGTTCTGAGTCCAATAGTTTTGTGGAGTGCCTATAAAGGAAAGAGCCAGGAGAGACGTGAACATGCATGTAAAGTCAATGGATAAAGAAATTCAAGTAATGTCCGACAACTTACTTTGCAATGTTCTGATTGTTTGAGGTCTTTGCTTTGTAAAAAAAAAAGTCAAGTCTTCCTTTTCAGTGAAAACAAAATCCCGTTACATGAAATGTTTTGCAAGATGCAACGCTCTTCTGGCGTTTCATTAATATGTTACATCTGATCACACCAAGTATCATTAATAGCAATACTGAACTCTGAAAGAAGAAATTCAGTATAAGAAAAACAATAATGACAAGAACAACAACAACAACAATAATAGAAAAATAATAATGATCAAAATGATAATAATAGAAAAGTAATAATAACAATGACAATAGTAATAAGGATGATGTATGATGATGATGATGATGATGATGATGATGATGATGATAATGATAATAATAAAAACAACAATAATCCGGACTCTCTCATAAAGCTATTTTCTTTTCTGACTTCTGCATTTATTACTTTTTATCAGAGGAAATTAGATTGTTAAAATGCGTCACTACTGAGCTGTTCATAATTTCTTTATGTATCGGTTGTTGAGAAGTTGAAACTAGTTAGCTGCTAATTTAGCTGCCTTTTCAATCATCTGCTTAGTTGGATAATCTTTTTGTTCTCATCTTCATTACATGAGTACATACATTATCAATGGACCTCTACCATACAGAATACCTCCTGCTATTAATGACATCCCCGTCATCTGGGTACATCGGTGTGAGAGGAAATCAAAGTGATACAGGTTACGAATTTTGCGGAGAAATATGCCTGCATAGAGGGAAATACTGTCATGATCAGTTTTGAAATTTTATCAGGATATCTGCCCTCTGTCAGATTATTTCTTCATCATGTGAATGATAGTTATTCCGTCAACAGTTTCAGTGGAGACAAGTGGCTGATATGGAATAGTAAAAACCCTGAATCTGATTTGCTCATGTGTATAACACCACAAAAATCAGCGTACAAACCTCAGAACATCTTCGGGCAAGCAAGAATGCTTCAGACTGTTTTTTTCTATTTTTCCAGAGAGTTTAAGGCCTCGTAAGTTAGCCAACAGTTTATGGAACTGTTCTGTGGACCATTACGCCAGTTTTCATCACCACTTTGCTTGTAATCTGAAGTCAGAGTGCGAAGATGGGCGGGATGAAACAGGTCAGTGTCCCTACAGCAGTCCTCAGTGCCATGGATTGGTTGCACTTGCGACCATTGTTACCAGTTTGTATACAGCCTGCGTGGATTTGTTAGTGATAAAACCGATCACAACAGGAGAGCTAATGACTTTTGTAATTTGCATGGGGGCGTGCTCAGTTTGCCCAAGTGTGCTTATGACTGGTACAACACGGTTCGCAACAAACACGAATACATCCACTGAGGCTGGCTGACCTTTGGACTGGTCTGTATATTGATGATATGGCAATGTTGGTGATGTATACACATAGCGTTACTCACCCAGATGGAACTGTCTTCCATCATTCAGTTTCTTTTCTTGTCAATGATATAGAATGGAGTAACAAAGAAATGTTTAAGGACGAAACGGCATACAGAATTACTGTTCTATGAGCGATGTGTATCTAACGACTTTTTAAATGGTGCAGTCTGTGAATTCTCAAGTAATAAAACCAAGCAAGTCTTGTGGCATTCAAAAGCAATTTCTTTAAACAACACCGAATCTTTTATGTCCATGGAACTACAGCTTTTCATAAAATGCCCTGATGGTCACGTGACATTCATAGTTTTTCAGTGTGGTTCCAACCGTTATAGAATGCGTGGTCAAGGATCAACATACTCGTGTATTTTTTCTGGTCACATAGACAGGTCTCATTCTGTAGACAACCGTCATTCTCTGATGCCAGCGTATGCATGTGATGATGATTCTGCAATGGTGTCACACACCCTGGTTTGTGACTTTATTGATGATTGTTAGATGAAAGTGATGAGACCTTCTGCAAACTTCCTCTTTGCTTTCGCATGTTTTCCTGTAGAAATGGTCAGTGTTTATCGTTTGAAAAGGTATGTGATCGAACATACCACTGCTGGGATGAATCAGATGAAAAGTATTGTAATGAATATAGAGATAGAGGGTCTCGGCTACAGGAAGCATTCCCATCTCCTGCCCTCATCGAATTTGATGGTATCAGTGAGTTCATTTCAACTCCTATGAACTCCAGTGAGGTGTGCCCTGATAGCCATTATCGTTGTCCTGGGGAGTTCAACGACTGCCTGCCTGTCTACACAAGATGTAATGGATTATTCGACTGTTTGGATCGCCAGGATGAACATAAATGTGAAGAAGCAAAATGTCCTGGATTTTTACGATGCAGAATGTCAAAAACATGTTTACACAGTGAACACATATGTGATGGTTGGCCTCATTGTCCCCTGAGTGATGATGAATTACTGTGCAACCTGGTCTGTCCTGTTACCTGTCTTTGTCAAGGCCACACATTTCTGTGTCATCAGCCTTTTTTAGCAGTCTTCTTCCCTGAGCTCCGCTATCTAGATGCCACAGGATCTGATATGATTCTGTTTGATGTGAATAATAACTCGCTTCTCATTGGTGCAGTTTTTGCACACTGTTCAATAGTAACTGTGCCAAAATGCCACTGGTAAATCTGAGGTTTCTTGATCTCAGGAGTAACAAATTGCAGCATGTCAACCTGACGTCTTTTCTCAGTTTAGAAAATTTACAGACACTATCATTGTCACAAAATCCCCTTACCTCACTTCACACTTATTCTTATTTGTTTTCATCTGATGACCAGCAAAAGGCACTTTCAGTAATTGACCTATCCCACACCACACTGAAAATATTTGATGCTGAAGTCTTGTCACAATTTTCTCACATACAGAAGCTAAACTTAAGTTTTACCTCCATCCATACAATCAGTATATCTGGTTTCCATTTTATCCCCCACCTGAATGAACTTTACATGGACAACAGCCCAGTCAGAAAGTTTCCACCTGACGTGTTTACAGATCTTTCTGAACTGCGCGTAGTGTCCACACAAAACTATAAATTCTGTTGTAGTCAGACGTTGCCCAATAATTCTGAGGATGTGGCTTGTTTTGCACCAAAGGATGAGGTTTCTTCATGTGAAGATTTGTTGAAGTCCTGGACCTACCGTGGCTTCCTGTGGTTCATAGCCTCTCTGTCATTGACAGGTAACGTTTTTTGTTGTTGCGTACGTGTGTTTTCTAAGACCATGACATCTTCAGGTGGCTTTAGTGTGTTTGTCACCAACCTTACCCTGGCTGACTTTCTGATGGGAGTGTACAATACTATTATCGGTGTAGCTGATGAACAGTTTCGTGGTAGTTATCTTCACAATGACGACACGTGGGAGCTGAGCCTGACCTGTAAGGCAGCTGGGTTTTTGTCTCTGTTGTCCAGTGAGGTGTCAGCTCTCATCATCTGGTTATCACGCTGGATCGTTTGTTGTCCTCCGTTTTCCTTTCAGCTCATGGCGGTTTGATAAGGTATCAGCAACAGTAGTCTGTCTCTTCACTTGGCTAACTGGCTGTTTGTTAGCCCTGTTTCCTTTACTTCCGATGGTATCGCACTGGCAATTCTATGGTCAGACAGGAATTTGCATTCCATTGCCGGTTACAAGGAGAAGTTTTCCAGGGAAAATGTATTCTATCAGCATACTCATCCTGTTCAATTTCATTGTGTTTTTATTGGTCGCTGCTGGTCAGGCGTTCATCTATTGGTCAATACAGGGCAATGCCTTAAAAACTAATACTACAAGAATATCACGGGACATGACTATTGCTTGGCGGTTGACTACTGTTGCATTAACAGACTTCATGTGCTGGTTTCCCATTGGTCTGTGTGGATTACTGGCATTGGCTGGTACTCCTATCCCGGAGAGGTGAACGTGGTCCTGTCTGTATTTATTTTACCTTTAAACTCAGCTGTAAATCCTTTTTTGTACACGCTGAACACACTGAAAGAAAAAAGGGAAAGAAGAAACGAAGCAAAATTTATGAAATGGCTTGAATCCCATCCTGAATTCATTGTTGACAATGAAATTATTGAAGAACGTCTTTGACCCTGGGTATCCTGTATTATACTGAAGTATATTGGGGGGGGGGGGGTGGTTAAATGGTCAGTGGTACATAGCAACCGTTGAAACCTGGCATTGTGCTATGTAAGCTGCCTTACAATGAAACCGTTTAGAATGGTCACGAAGGAGTCGCAGATTGTTTGGAAAGCGTTTATGAATTCAGTGCATTGTCTGGTTACAAAGGCTGCGGCGGGTATGACGAAAATAAAAGGACGATGTCGAGCAAATGAAAAGACTCCTGTTCCATTTGATTTGACTTGATGTACCGAACTTCAGAAACCATTGATTAGGAACTCTTTACATTTTTTGGCTTTTCTAATTATTTCAGCAGTTCTGTAAATAAAAGGTTGCTAATAGATGATATTCGCTACAGATCATCAACATCATCATCATCATCATCATCATCATCATCATCATCATCATCATCATCATCATCTCTCTCTCTCTCTCTCTCTCTCTCTCTCTCTCTCTCTCTCTCTCTCTCTCTCTCTCTCTTTTATTGTATAAAAGTGGATAAAAAAACTTGACTCTTTCATTTTCTAACATTGTATGAAAGAACACATAAGATACTGCAGTTTCTCTCTCTCTCTCTCTCTCTCTCTCTCTCTCTTCTCTCTCTCTCTCTCTCTCTGCTCTCTCTCCTCTCCTCTCCTCTGCTCTCCCCTCCTCTGCTTCTGCTCTGTCTCTGCTCTGCTCTCTCATTCTTTTAATACTTTTTTTTGTAAAAGAATAGATGAAAGAATCTCTCTCATAAAAGAATGGATAAAACATTGTCCACACGTCTGTCAGTCTACTTGTCTATCTGTCTATCTTTTTGTCTGTCTTACTGACTCTCTATCTTCTGTCTGTCTGTCTGTCTGTCTGTCTCTCTCTCTCTCTCTCTCTCTCTCTCTCTCCCCTTCTCTTTCGTGCACAACTCTTTCTATACAAAACAAAACCAGCACATAAAGGATTGAACACATTCCGTGACTCAGCCTTTCAGACTTGGCCTTTATTTCTGTAGTGAGACAGAGGGCTGCCACTTGAGGTGGAACAGATGTTGGACTAACTCTGACGGTTTTTAATGTGAACAAGTCTGACTTTTCTCGTGCCGATTATTTAATCTTCTGCCCAGCCATCTGCACAGTCATGTCTTCTATCTCTGCCTCACACTTGTGACAGTCACAAAATAACATATGGAAGCCATGTTGATTTTTTCATGTTCATCTTTTTACTGATCACCTGACAACCTTGGGTGTATGCAGGTTTTTTTTTCTTCATCAAACAAACACAACGAAGGTCTATACATCGTATGACATTCAGGACACCAATGTCTTCTATGATCTTTTTGTTGCAAAAGAAGATGGTGCTGCAACAGTCCCATCTTCAGTCTGTTGCACAGTTCACCAGAAGCTGGAAAAAATGCACAACTCATTTCAAATGCAATCCAGCCTTGACTAGATTCATACACACCAACACGTTGACTTACAAGAATACTTACAAAACATGATGTGCACAATGCAGTACACTTTGCATGTGCACTCTCACTATCAGCTGACCTGAAATGCATAGTGCTACGGTTGCCAGATATGTCTTGCCAAATACGTAAGCATGTCAATGAACTATAGTTTTTATTCAGTTTCATCATTTTTAAAAGACTTGTAGCTTTAGTGAGATACTGTAAGAAGCCACACAAGAATACATGGAATACTTAGCTTTGAGGAAGAGATGGGGTATGGATGGATGGGGGTGGATTGGTTTGTCATTATGAGTACTTTATAAATGTGCGTGGCAGTTTTTATTTTATATCATTTTACGTCATTTCAGCATTACAGTGCTAACTAAAAGCTACACTGAAGGTAACAGACTGATTTGAGAAAACAACAAAATTTGTCCAATAAGGAGATGATTGTGCCAGGCCTACAGCTGGCGAACACTCTCCCACCCATATTGTCCAACCCACCTTTCGACCTTTACTTGCATGTTGTGTCTTAGTCTAAATTTGGTTTAGGTGGGGTGACAAAAAAGTCCCACAAAATAAATGCAGGACCCACCCAAACACTATAAAATATGAATCTTGCCTGCACGACAAGTAAATAAAGAGGCGCTTTGTTGGTGCCTTGTCAAGAAAAGAAAGAAAGTAAAGAAGGCATGCCCTTACTACAAAGGCAAAACATGGTAAGTTAGTTACGATCTGGTTTCCAAAGGGTTTCCACTCTATTTTCCTTCAAGGTTCAGCCGCTGTTTCCCGATCCCCTGATGTAATATGTGAATTGCTTTGCTTGAGGCGTATAGTGGTTTTGAGATGGCATTTTAATTTGTAACCCATATGGACAGAGTCCTGCAGCATATATTATCCTGCTTTGCAGAGGCTGCACAGCTCTTTGGTCTAGAAATCATCTTGAAGAAGACCAAGGTCCTCCACTAACCGGCACCTCTAGAAGAGTATGATCCTCCCGAAATTAACGTTGGACAGACTGAACTGAAAATAGTCATCAGTTCACTTACCTTGGGTGCATCAACTCATCAAACGCCAAGATCGACAGTGAAATCGACAAAAGACTGACAAAGGCGAACAGTACCTTTGGCGGGTTTATACAAACGAGAACGGAAATACTATGTCTGAAGAAGGGCCCAAGATCAGAGTGTACTAAGCATTGTACTTACAACCCTCCTTAATGGCTCTGAGTCGTGGGTCACTTACCGTCACCACCTAAGACTCCTTGAGCACTTCCATCAGTGCTGCATTTGCTCCAGTGTTGCCTTTGCTCCACTCTCAATATTCACTGGAGTGACCTCGTCACCAACATTGAAGCCCTCGAACTGATGGAGCTCACCAGCATCAAAGTCATGTTACTGAAGTTCCAGCTACGCTGGGCAGGGTACATCTACAGGATGGAGGATCATCGCCTGCCCAAGATCGCCCTGTATGGCGAACTCTCAACCCCTATTACGATAGAGGGGCATTAAACAAGCAATACAAACACTGTTGGGAAAAAAAACTGTGTTCACGTCTGCCTGTCCTGCAAGGCCACCTCTGAAGAAAAAAACGGTGCAAGAGGAAGAACCATGATGCTGTGACATCGAACCCTGATCAGACCTTTACCTGCAGCCACTGTGGCCAGACCGCCTGTCCTGCATTGGCCTTGTCTGCCACAAGCACATCTGCAGTTGACGTTGGCCACTTCTTTCATAATCTTCGTCCGTGAAGCCAATCCTCCATATATGAATAGAATTGCACCTAATTACCATTCAGGTATGACTGTCTGGTAAATGGGCCCGTGTATTGGATCTTGAATGTCTTGAAATGAGACACTATTTCTAAATTTTAGTTGTCTGTTTAATGAGCGCCAAAGCACCAGGTAACTTGGTCAAATATTTAAACCTAACCATTTGAGAAAACCTATTTGTTCGATTATTTCGTTGAGGCCTTGTAGTTTGTAGATTTCAAATTTTCCTTTCTTTGGCCTCTAGGAGCTTGAAAGATATAGCTGATGCTATGTACGCAGGCTAAACAAAGAGATATTCATCTTTGATGTGTGGTTTTGGTGCAAACAACCACAAGATTTGTGCAAACACTGACGTCCCTTCAACGCAAAGAGAATGGAGCGTGGAACGGCAAAAGAGAGTGATTGTTGAATGGATGTGGAAAGAGTGGCAAAACCCACCTGCAAAACTGCACACATTCCCTTACTCTGTAGGCACTATATCCTCACTACGCCATCTCACTGGATGGACTAACCCATCCATCCCCGCCATCATGTGATGACATGAAGTGACAGAAATGACGGATCATCTCTCTCAGTAAACGACAGGAAAATAAATATAATATGAGCTTTTGACTAGTCTGTAACAGAAAATGTTATACCAGCTAAAACGTGGTCGACATTATGCACTAAGCTGTTTTCTGTGAAAGGTCGTATCAAATCATTTCCAATAAATGAACATGCCTGTGCATAGTGTGTTTCGGTTCACTTGTAAACGCGAACGAACGTAGCGATCATTTTGTAAACGCTTGTAATCAGGACTTTAAATGATTCATTCTATATTCATAAATCACAACAGCCCATAATGATAACAGTAGAAACTTGATCTGTTCTTGTAATGTCCATCTCAAACAGAATGGTTGTCAAGCGTACTTTACACACATCCTTCTATGTTTTTTTTAGTCCTTTCCAAAAATCTTGGGAACAAGTACAATACCACAAATGATGACCAATTGTGTCTCTTTTGATGCCACGTAAGATGTATCGATCGTCTTCGATTAGCCCCATTCTCTTTCAGTGTGCAATCAAAACTATTGTTGTGCACTTTCAGTTGAAACTGCTTCAGTTTTTATTTCTTATATTGTTGTTATGTTCTTTAAGGTTATTTCCCAGTCAGCTGTGGTATTTAATCTGTTTTCATACTCAAGAAAAAGGGTGACGTCAGAGTAAGCTGCAATGAATCTTTGATCCTTTACTTTCACTTGTGACACTTGTAATGTTTAGCTGTTTCGCTCTTCAAGTTATTCCTAACTGAATTTTTTTTCCCGACAACATCTTTTATTCCATGGATACAACCTAGTAAGCTAAGGTAATTTATTTGTATCCCCCAATTTCTTGAAATTGTTTTATGACTCACAGAAAATGTTTTCATCCAGTGTATTCCCAACATGTACCACCCATTTTACTATCCATGTTTTGAAACGAAAAAAAAAGCTTTTTCTTAAACTCATCATTATAAAAAAAATGGTTCGGATGCTATCTGTTGGTCTCTGGACCAGTGTGACTGTATAGACTTTCATGGGACTTAAAGACATCTTTCCAAAACGTATTGAATTTACAATGGAATATTCAAAAATTTTCGAGAGCTATGACGTAGCACAGCCAATCAAATGACCAGGAACTTTCTAGAAAGACTGAGTGCCATCATATGCCCATAAAAATGCTCGAAACATTTAAAAAATATTAGAAGCTCCTGGCACTTTCTGCTCTATTCCGGAGGCTTCCGGAATCATTTCGTAATTTGTGTATATGTTATGTGGCAAACGAACGTCACAAAAAACTGAACATGTACAAAGCAGAACTCAAGATATGTAGGTCTGAATCGATGTGTGTCACGAGTCGGTCGAAGGTTCTCCCGTTTTTTTAGGCAAATTAAGGGTAATTTTGCCGATGTTGAGATCTGTTTCTTTGGGTTCTTCAACTGTGCGAACTCAAGCATTACCAAAGGGGAATACTCCGAGTAGTATACTGAAGGAGGGAGAGTTACTGGGAAGTGATTCGCATGTCCAGGAGAGTAGTAACAAGTACATGTCGACCTGCCGGTCCTGTGTGGGGAGAGCGTCCACCTCCACCACTGTTCACTGGGTTCGCCAGTGGGCCTGAGGGGAGGCGATCGTGGCAGGCGACCGTCACGGTTCGGTGACCGTTGGCCTGCAGGCAGGGCACAGTGACCATTCAGCCGTGTTGTGTCCTTGGGGAGAAACACTTTCAGGGAAGTTTCGGCCTGTTGAGTGCTTTGCACCTTGTTTTCTTCTTCGATGTTATATTTTTATTACCAATTCAAGCTTATGTACATGTAATTTCAACATTTCACAAATGAACTAAATGAAAGTTTAATGAAGACATAACTAAACTCTAGATAGAATAAAGAGAACTTGTGAAAAATCAATGAAACACATCAAAAACATAATACACACACAAAAGAAGAATATGAATAGCTGTTAGGGATAACTAAAAGAATTACATTTAATTATATATTAATGGTATCCTAGAGTTTCAAGAACTTATTTTTAATGAATACACAGCCTTAACTGGCTTGGATTTTTTCCCTTTTTTTCTTTCTAAATGACGCATACGTTTTCGTGGTTACATTCCTTCACTTTCAATTATTTTTTTTTTATACTTATGCCAGTCAGCGTTAAACCTTACCATGTTAAAGTGAACATAAGCTATGTATTGTTCTATTTCAAACCTGTCTTTTGATAATATACATGAGCAAATTCATTTTTTAATTCACATTTGTAAATATAGAATTTAGCAAACAGCAGGATAAAGTTTAAACACTCTGTCAGATTTAAAATCTGTGTCGTGTCCAAACAGTATTATTTTTTTATTTATAAAGAAAGAGGTTATATGTAGACATCCATCTTTAATTATTTGTTTAAGTTGTTCCCAGAAAGCATTTATGTGTGTACATCCCAGAACATATGTTCTCTAGTGTCTTTTTCTTGCAGGCAAAATGTACATTTGTTATTAGATTTAACACCTATGCACATCAACACTACATTTGTTGGTAGGATTCTATGTATCAATGTCATCTGAAACCATTTCAACTTTGTTTCTTGAATCTCTTGTATTAGTTTAAAAGTTTTTTGCCAGCTGATTTCTGAATTCAATTTATAATTCCATTTAGGGCAGCATTTTGGTTTTGAACCGTCATCTACAAGGATATCATAATATAACCGTGCTCCCTTTTTCACCGAATTTAAGATGTGAACAGTTTTGGAATCATTAGATTTTTCGTTACTTTCCACACGAATGTTAGTGTGTTAACAAAATTTTTTTATTCTTTTTATAAGTGCTGCATAGCTTAGAAAGTTAGTCCGTATGTTGCACTTGTTGATAAATTCAGCATAGGCCAAGTAACTGCCATCTTCTTTGCACAAATCTCAATTATGACATGCATCTTCATTAATCCAGTCTTTCTTACTTAATGAAATGCTATCTATATTTATTCTGTAATCGAAAAATAGTGGCTCTGCTAGAGTTTCCGACGAGTTAGAGGGCTTTATTTTATTGAAATTATTTTATAAGCTTGAAACGTGTCTTTCCAAAACAGGTTTTTCTCGTCCCGAGTAAACAGGCAATTCGGTCCGAGTTTATCTAGGTTTTGTACGTTCGGGTATAAAAAAAAGTTACAATCCTTTCCCATTTATTTGTTGTCCTTAGTTTCCTTATCCATCCTAATTTCAAGGCTTACATATAACAATATAAATCTGGAAATGCAATGCCTCCTCACCAATTCTTTTCCGTGCAATCTTTCTGCTAGTCCTGTCTTGTTTATTTTTCCATACGAGCGTTAGACATAGGAGACGCAATACCTCCAAGATTTCGTCCAGTGGGTTTGGGAAAAGTGTCCATAAATATACGATTTTAGATAGTATTAAGGATTTCAAAATTGCAACTCTTCCTAGTGGCGTTAGAATTCTTTGACCCAAACTCTGTATAACTGTTTTATTTCTAAGGACTTTTCAGTAAAATTCATATCTGTGCAGTCTGTGAGCTCCGCTGTGAACCATATTCCTAATATCTTGAATTTCGGAGGATTCCATTCCATCCTGATATGTGGCATATATTTCTTTGTTGACTTTCTTTCTCATCCTAGCCAAATAGCAGATGTTTCTCACAATTTATATTCAAATCTGATATGGTTTCAAATTCATCCATGATTTTTATAGTTTTTCAAAAGATCAAACAGGATCTCGTTTTGTAAAGTATGTGTGTCGTCAGCAAATTGTGCAATTTTATGTTTGGTATTTTCTACAAAATATTCCCTTGATATTTTTGTTTTGTCTGATCATGTTCGCTAGAATTTCCACACATAACACAAATAAATATGGTGAGATAGGATCACCCTGTCTACAACCCCTTTTGATCTTAAACCAATCTGACGTTTGTCCATTTATTATCACAGTTGCCTTAGTGTTTCTATACAATGTTTCTATCCAGTTACAAATATCATCTCCAAATCCAAAGGCCTTTAGTATTTTGAACATTAAATTCCAGTCAATGGTATCAAAAGCTTTTTCAAAGTCAACACACAACAGCAGCCTTGGGAGATTTTCTTTATTTAAAAGGCATATTAAATCGTAAAATAAGTCTAATGTTGTCTCCGATAAATCTTCCATGTATAAATCCTGTTTGACCTTCACTGATTAAACTTGGCAAAACTGATTTTATTCTGGCTGCTATGTATGCTGACCCAATTTTACATACAACATTCAATAATGTGATGGGTCGCCAGTTTTTATGTATTCCTTAGGTTTATCTGGTTTGGGAATACATATTATAATCCCGTCTTTCTGAGTCACAGATAGTTCTTATCTATCTAGTCCTTCGTTAAGCGACAGAAGAATAAAAAAAAATCACAAGTGGAACCGTCGCTTCCTGGACTTTTGTTATTTTTCATGTTTTGATGTGCTGCAGCTGCTTCAATTAATATCATTTTTCCTTCCATAGTAACAGAAAATTCGTTGTCAAGTTTGGGAAGCTCCTCAACAAGCTTGTCAGTGATACATTTTCACTTGATCTCTTTCATATAACTTACAGTGGGATATATTCGCTTCACTTATGATACGTTCGGTTTTTGTTAGAGCATTTCCATGCCTGTCTATCAATTAAATCATTTGCTTACCGACATAATTTCGCTTCTCTAAACTACAAAAATAATCTGTAACTTTTTCACTTTGAGAAATCCACCTAGCTCTAGATCTTATCAAAACGCTTTCCATTCTCTTCGGTCTAATGGCTTGCAATTTGTCATTCTTCGATTTAGGTTTTTTTATATCATCTGAAGATTTTCCGCTTTTTCTCTCTAATATATGGATCTGTTTTGTAAGTGTTTTTTCTTCTTGTTCTGATTGTTTCTTTTTTCGACTGGAATATGCTATGGTATTTGATCGAATGTTCATAGTAAAACGTCAAGAAACAGTTGTTGTGATATTGTAAATTCTAGTTGCCTAAAATATGTTTGATCAAATTCTAGATTATCATCATAAACCACTGCATACTCTTTTATTGTTTCTTTGATGACAATACTGATTTCAATTACATATTTAGAGTCTTTAAGTACTGAACAATTACATTTCCAAAAATCACTGCCTTTGTCTTCAGTAGTGTTCTTAAACTTTAGTACTACCATCGAGTGGTCTGTTCTGTAGCCTGGGATTATTTCGCAGTCTGGTATGTCCGACATCATATGTTTGCTTATCAGAAAGAAATCTAATTTGCTCTGTTGCCTGGGTTGGGACCTTCTCCGAGTAAATTGTCTTCTAACTGGATAACTTTCTTGCCATATATCTACAAGATCCAAGTTAGGCATCATATTACTAACAGAGTCACTTGCCTTTGGATTGTTAGTGTGTTTGTAATTATTATAATCAATATTCGGATTCAACACTAAATTCCAGTCACCTGCTATTATCAGATGTGATTTCCTTAATTCCTGTATATGTTCTTCAATTTCTTGATAGAATTCTGAGTTGTCTCTGTTGGGACCGTAAACAGTTATAATTAACAAGTCCTTGTCCATAAAGTCGTAGAAAACGAACATATAATTTCCATGAGATGTTTGCACACTTTATTTATTTCAAATTGGAAAGTATTGTTAAAGAGGACCGCAACACCTCTTGAACTGGTATTGTATGAAGCAAAATAGCACTGGCATCCCCATTCTGCTCTATAATATTTATCCATATCAGGGTCTAAATGTGTGTCCTGGAGGAAAAAGATATTGTGTCGTTTTTGTCTTAAATAATGAAAAACATCTCTTCTTTTTTTGCCTCCCCAAGCCCTTGACAGTTAACAGTAGTAATAGAAATGCTTTGAGACATGATATTTAACCGTGTGGGTTGGACGTAATGCTAATCTGCGCATATGTAC
The DNA here is from genome assembly GCA_033310375.1 of Conus canariensis. NCBI lineage: Eukaryota > Metazoa > Mollusca > Gastropoda > Neogastropoda > Conidae > Conus > Conus canariensis. Next base: position 11,422,686 of record CM065725.1, on the reverse strand, counting down.
AGCTAGGACTGGCAATATCAAAAACACATTCTATAATACTATAAACAAAATACATTGGTACAACGTTAAAGAAAAATGCCACAAATAGGAACAATATTCGCAAAACCACACAAAAAACACGTGCTCAGCACGCAAAGTACCTACTTCAGCGCTCTTCATTAATAGCCAAGTGCTTTCATCCGGATCGCACATTCACAGAAAATAGATGGTGCTCACGTGTACAAAGTGAAGCAAAACTGCTTCGTTGAAGAGTTCATCAAGCAGTCGCTTCCCTCATCCTCTCAAAAAACAAAAAACAAAAAAAACAAACAAACAAAAAAAAACTTCCACACCTATCCCATCTAAATCAGGTCCCGACTCCCCCTCTCACTCCACTCCAGCCCCCATTCAGGTAGTTTTGAAAAAAAGGTATATGCACGATCAGTTACATGAGAGCTAAAGGAGAGAGAGAGAGAGAGAGAGAGGAGGAGAGAGAGGAGAGGAGAGGAGAGGAGATGGGGTGTGCGTGCATGCGTGCGCACATCTGCCCGCATGCGCGTGAGCGCGCGCACGTGCGCGTAAACATAAGAAATGGGAACTGATAGAGAAATTTTCGTTAAACATCTCATTAACAGATTCGCTAATCTAAAATTTAGATTATTTCTTTCTTCCCATAGGACTTTGACCCAGGAAAAAAAATATATAACTTTGGTGATCACCTGTCCCTGGTATGCCAGAAACTCGAACGTTTATGTATAGATATTGTAGAATGACTACATTCCAGTCTCCCAGTATGAGTTTACATTAGGGGGGGTGGGAACACACAACTGTTGAAAAGAAAGAGAGAGAGAGAGAGAGAGAGAGAGAGAGAGAGAGAGAGAGAGAGAGAGAGGGAGAGAAAGAGAGAGGGAGCCAGGAGGGAAACGGAAAAAGAGAGCGGGGAGGGACAAAACGGCTGGGCCATTTTTATACCCAGCACAGCAGAGAAAAAAATAGTCCACCTCAGAGAGGGGCTGACTGAGTATTTCCTTGAATTTCCCTCTGACTACATACCTCCCCCCCCAAAGAAATGATTACGTATTCCATTCCATCAAACGATCATATAGTCAACACAACATTTCTCTTCTCTTTATGTTAAATTTTCATGTCACAGTTTTGACGCATCATCTCTCTGTCTTTGATAAACTTACTTGAAATTGAAAATGTACGCCGGGAATGATCTGTTTGCAAACAAATACTACACCTTTAATGCACAAAGTAAACTTCTTTACACTGCAAACGATGGCATGGCACTTCTTTTCATGGTAGAGTAGTTCTGCTCCACCAAACAGTTTCTTACTGGCGTAGCTTGTGGGGAACAGCTTTCCATTATGCTCTTGCATCAGGACTGCTCCATGCCAACATCAGATCCGTCTGTCCTCGGTATGTAGGACTTAAAAGGATAAGGAAGGTATAATACACCTTTTCTTGTGCACCATTCTACTGCACTTCCTTTCATCTGGAAGTCAGTGAGAGGTGCAGATTTCGCAGGAAAGTTCGGAATGAACTCTCTGTGGTAAACAGCCAAGGTAACAAAAGACTGGATGTGCTTCTTGGTTGATGGACGTGCCACCTCCTTGACTTTCTTCACGTTGTCCTCATGGAGCACTTTCAGACCATTTTTGAAGTGACTGTCCTGGTGTTTTCAGCTGGGTTATGCCTGGACAAGTTACGATGATGAACTCATGTGGTGTCTGTGGTTTCCACTGAGATCCATGGAATCATAATTGTATTCGTGTTGTAGATCAACTTTGCTCTCAACCAATCTCTGTACCTGTGGACTGGTAAACAGCAGTGGCAACATCAACAGTGGGAAAACAAGATAAAGCAAAGGTGTGAGAGGGACCTACAGAAGAACTGGGTCCCATCCGCACCTTTGGATATATTGTTTTCTTCTGTCGCAACCTGCCCATCTATCAGATTGAAGGAACACTAACAAGCCATTGGTAGTGACGTACCATTTTGAAAGTTGCAGATGTCTATTTCTGGTTAAATTTTGACTGGACAGAGACTCCTGTTTGAAGGAGAGCATTAGTTCTGTATGCTTATGGTCTGCTAGTATATTAGACTGACTTATAGTGTAAACAGCGTTGCTTTGGGGAGGTGTGACTTGAATTGTTTCATTAAGGGTGTGTGAGTGAGGGGCGGGGGAGGCATCTACTTATTGTCTGTATATTTTTCAGTACATGAATTTAGTAGTCCTTGTTCTCATCTTCTTTTTCTTTATCCATTTATTTATGTGCCTCCCACTTCCGTCCCCCCCCCCTGTCTTTCTCTCTCACTCTCTTCCTCCTCTCTCTCTCTCCCTATGCTCTCCCCATCACACCCCTGTCTCTCTCTCCCTCTGCTCCACCCATCACTCCCCCGTCTCTCTCCCCCTGTTTCTTCCCTTTGCCACACAGACGCATACTTATAACTTCATGAGTTCAGACGTATGCATAAAATACATTCTAAGTAAGGTGCTCTTGTGCAAGATTGTGTTTCTGTTTTATCATTGGGCTTAGTTTCACTTACGAGATGATAACGAATATTCACCATTGGATGTGCGATGAAATTACATACATTTTTTGTTTCTCCTTTTTTTTTTTCTTTTTTAATATTTTTCTTTGTCTTCACGTCTTTTTCTGTTGTAAAGTTGGTATATTTTCTGTCACCATCAAAGAGAGGTTAGGTAACAGAATTAATTATGTTCCCCTAGAACATGTAGCTAATAAAAAAAAATGCAAAATAGGTAGAGATTATGCGGGCGTGCTTTCGTGCGCGCGCGCGTGCTCATGCGTGCGCGCGCACACGCATACGCAAGGGACACACATCTCTCCGGAGGGGAGAGGGTGGGAGAGGGAAACATACGGAGTTCCCGGTCTCTTCCTCTGCTTCGTTCTCTTCTGCCCTTCTCATCTCGGCACTCCCGCTCTCAACCCCGGCTTCCACCCCCCTATCTCCCCCCCCCCTTCCTCTTGACGGTTTGTACGGTTCTTCTGTTGTGTCCAGCTTACAGCAATACTCATCAACAGAAGATATTGATCCCCTCCCCCCAATCCCCCTTCTTAATTTCTTTCTTTTATATTTCAGCTCTAATAGTCTTGAACAATGATGCTCACTGAAGCTGATGGAAGATACCTGCAGACAAAAAGTTAATGGATGATGTGAATTAAGGACATTGATAAGAAGCGATGATGACAGTGTCGCTTGATATCATTCCTCCCGTGATACTCAATGATAATGTTTTGGGGTGTGGATAGATAATGTTGATGGGTGATGTTGAGGGGTGAGGCTGGCAGCTGTAGTTTCAAAAGGGGTGACTGGGTGGTGTTGATGGCAGATGTCCACAGATAATAATGACAGGAGGTAATGGTAGAAGATGTTGAGATATGTTGGACAAAAGTTGCGGATGGCAGAGGTTGATGTGTGCTGTTGATGGATAACGTTGACAGATGAAGCCGATCGATGATTTGATGGAGAAACTGGTGGAACATTTTGGATAGACCAACGGAGTGGATGAAAGGTGCAATGGGTGATATGAAGCAGATATATTGATTTATGATATTAATTGAGGTGCTAGATTGGCAAGATAATGTTGACCGAAGTTGAGAGAGGACGTAGATGAACTTTGATGATTTCTTAAAGGATTGCTGATATTGATACGTGGTATGATTTGATTATACTGATTGGGGACTTAGCTAAAGAAAAACCATTTAAATTGGCTAGAAGATAATTTAAACTTTCTCTCTCTCTCTTCTCTCTCTCTCTCTCTCTCTCTCTCTCTCTCTCTCTCTCTCTCTCTCTCTCTCTCTCTCTCTCTCGCTCGTTCCGCTTCCACCCTCTCCATGATAAAACTTGATAAAAAATATTGCAATCAAATTTTTGCTTTTGTTCTCTCTATCTTATGTTTGTCAGTAGGAATCCAATGCTGGTGAACAATAATCCCGGATGGTGATGGATGATGCTGATGGATAAATGTTGACAGGAGATGTGGAAGAATGATATTCATGGATAGAATTAGAAATAATGTCAATTTGTTGGATGTTGGCTATGTTTGCAACATATGATAATAGGTGACGCAGATTATTACTGTTCATGAATGATGACCATGGATAATGTTGTTAAATCATGTTTATGGTTAGATGTTTATGGTGAATGCTGATTGGGGAGCTCAGTTCCATTTACATGGGCAGTCAGTGGCTGTCATTGATGGAAGGTATTCATGGATGACTTGGATGAGATATGCAGGATGGGTGATGCTGATGGAGTGAGGTTGATGTGTATTGATGATGGATGGAGTTGGCGGATGAGGCAGATTGATGACTTGGGGAACAATGTGATAAATGACGAAAGATATATGGATAGTGTGGAAGAATGTTCCGATAAGGTCATATTAATTAGTTACATTGATACAGGATGCTGACTGATGAGGTTGATTAGTAATATGACTATATGAGGTCGGGCGAACTCCGGGGTGGGGGGGGGGGGGGGGTTGTTGATGTATCTGATTATGTTGTAAGATGCTATTGATGTCTGAGTTGACAGGTCAGGTGAGCAAGAGATGTTGAAGTGTTACCTGACAGATGTTATTGATGATCTGACCCTTTCTTGTACGTACCAGTAACTTCTGTGAAAGAGTTTGTCACAAATTAATATACGTGGACAGGCGCGGGTTCATGCGTGCCCCCCCCCCCCCCCCCCAGCCCACCCCCATCCTTTTTTTTTTTTTTTTTTTTTCTTTCAAATCAGCATGGAAGGTAATCAGGGAAATTTCTCCTGTGTTCTTCTCTCTTTCCGCATGGAGAGTTGTTCTATTGAAGCCACTTCAACTTTTTCTTTGTCGTACATTGATGGACGATTTTTCTTCTTTCTTGGCAAGAAGGTATTACTGTGATGAGTGTGGTGGCTACACTATTCGATGATTTTCTTATTAAGTAAACGCCTACAGTGTTGAAAGGCAAAGCTGATGGGTGCTGTGCAGAGAAATGGATGAAATAGACGGGGGACACGAATTGCCTATGCTGATAGAAGTTGATGGTTGAATGTGCTCGTTTGCTTTTCTTTGAAATGTTGTTATTTGTAATCTGTGCTTCTTTAAACTTCTGTTTTGTATTGTTTTGATTTTGAAATGAAGTATGGAGTTTTGACGGGCCAAGTTCATAAGTTATGCAGAGTGGCATTAAGTTATGCGGATGATGGGCGTTGTTTAGATGTCATTGATTCTTGGGAATGAAGATGTTGTCATTGATGTTGTTGTTGTTATAATAACCATTGAAAGGCTTTAACAAAGTTATTCATTGTATACATAACCTTATTTACGTGGAGATTTACCCTCTGACCTGTTTTCTTCCTTCCTTTTTAAAAGGAACATTTTTTTCTTTCGTCCCTCGTCGCGTGCCTCCATCCCCCCTCCCTCTCCCCCCCTGAGACATTTGTCCAACCCGTCTTACTGTTAATATATAATGCACACAGTGCATAACCCCACTTACCCCCCCCCCCCCCGCCCCCCCCCCCCCCCCCCCCCCCCCCCCCCTTTCCCCGTCCCCTCCCCATCACGCTTTGCACGTGACAAAAGATGAGTCGCCCCAAAGAAACCTGTCCTTGAAGACGGTCAGTGGAATTGTGTTCACAAGTACATTAAGGCACACATACGCGCGCGTGAGCGTGATTCCACACCCCATCCGCACCCGCTCACCCCTTTCCTTTCCTTTCTTGTTAGTGAGGGTGCGTGCGTGCGTGCGAGAGTGTGTGTGAGTGTGTGTGTGTGTGTGTGTGTGTGTGTGTGTGTGTGTGTGTGTGTGTGCGCGCGCGCGCGCGCGCGCGTGTATTTGTGTGTACGCTCGCTTATTTCGCTTAGTTATCATGCTTACAGAAGGGAAAGCATATGTTTCATTTTTTTTCTTTGAAAGTCCGGCTTGGCTTAGTTTGATTATGCTTTATCTATATGTTCCATTGCTTTTACAGGTATATTGCGTCCTTTTTCTTGTTCTTGTTCTTCTTCTTCATCTTCTTTCTTTTTTTTTTCTTTTTCTTCTTCTTCTTCTCTGCGCCTGCCGCTCGCCTGCGTTAGTCAAGCAAATTTGGACTCATTTTTTACTTAAAATTGTACGTGATTGTAGTCTGGTAGATTTTTTCAGTAGGCATTTGTGTATGTTTGTGTATGTGTATATGTTTTTTTTTTTTTTCTTAATTGTCATTGTGTCAAAAGTTGTATGTAGCACAGCTGAAAACAAAACGGCACACTATTATGGCTGAGGAAAAAAACATAGAAAAGTAAGGATATTTAAATAGGAATGGAATCTATAGCGATATCATCTTTGAATTGCCAAGGTCTCGGGGGATACTCCAAAAGAAAGGACGTGTTTCAATTTTTAAGACAAAAACAATACTCTATTTATTTTCTACAAGACACCCATTTCACAAGTAAATTAGAGCGTCAGATAAGAAGTGAATGGGGTTATGAATGTGTGTTTGCTTCCAACAACTCTCGATCAAGAGGTGTTGCAATACTCTTTAATAATAACTTTGAATTCAAAATAAAGAAAAACTATTAAAGATGCTCATGGTAATTACATAATAGTAACTATTAATACAATGGGAAAAGATTTAGTATTAGCGAATATCTATGGACCAAATAATGATGAACCATCTTTCTTTGAAAATATGAAATTAAAAATAGAAGATTTAAATGTCCCCAACATAATAATGGCAGGGGATGGAATCTGGTTCTTGATCCTAGTAAGGATCATCACAATTATAAACATATCAATAACGCTCGCGCACAGGAAGAAGTTATAGAAATTATGTCTAGATTAGAGCTAGTTGATATATGGAGAGAGTTGAACCAAGACACGAGGAGATATACTTGGAGAAGACCAAAACCGTTTCAACAAAGCAGGCTAGATTTCTTTTTACTGTCCGACACGCTTATCACTTACATAGAAGATGCTGACATTTTGTTTGGATACAGAACAGATCACTCTTTGATATACATAAATATTGCCTTTAAAAAAGAAGAGAGGCATAAAGGATTCTGGAAATTTAATTCTTCTCTTTTAAGAGACAAACAATACGTAAATCTGGTCAATGAAACGATTGAAAGAATCAAGGGACAATATGCATTACTACCTTACAATAAACACTCTGTCAGTAAAATCCCAAATGATCAAATCCAGTTCTCAATTTCAGACCAATTATTTTTAGAAAACTCTAATTATGGAAATAAGAGCAGAAACAATAACATTCAGTATTCGCAAAAATAGAAATAGAAATGAAAAAGAAATACAAATTGAAAAAGCAATAAAAGATTTGGAAAACAAAAATGGCTTACTGGAAACAGACTTTGAGATCTTGAAAAACAAAAAGGAAGAGCTGAGTGAGTTAAGGAAAACGAAAATTGACGGAATAATGATTCGATCCAGAGCCAAATGGGCATCCTACGGGGAAAAAATAAGTAAATATTTCTGTTCACTGGAGAAAAGGAATTTTGTAAGCAAAAGAATGATTAAACTTGTCACGGACCAAGGAACAACTCTGACAGAAACGGATGATATGTTAAAAGAGACAAAGAACTATTATCAAAACTTATACACAGAAAAGGGAGTAAGTGATATTGAGATTGGAAATTATGTAGATAACCTGCCAAAACTCAGTCAACTAGAATCCGAACAATTGGAGGGATTAATCACTTTAGAAGAAGCCACCAAAGTCCTAAAAAATATGGAAAATGATAAGAGTCCTGGAACAGATGGTATGACAGTAAATTTCTTTAAATTCTTTTGGAGACAATTAGGAGATTTTGTTGTTCGTTCTCTAAATGAGGGGTACAGTAACGGAGGAATGTCTATAACACAAAAAGAAGGAATAATTATTGGTCTTCCTAAAGGAGATAAACCGCGAGAATACTTGAAGAACTGGAGACCTATCTCACTTCTAAATGTAACCTACAAAATTGCTTCAGCCTGTATTGCAAACAGAATAAAAATGGTTTTACCCAAACTCATAAACGAGGACCAGACGGGATTCGTTCCAGGTAGATATATAGGTGATAGTTTACGAACAATATACGATTTAATTTCTTATTTAGAAGTGAATCGCTTACGAGGGTTATTAATTTCTGTCGATTTTGAGAAAGCTTTCGATTCAGTTAACTGGTCATATATGAATAAAATTATCGCTGCATTTGGATTCGGAAACGGAATACAACGATGGATATCGTCTTTTTACGATAAGATAAAGTCTTACGTAATAGTGAACGGGAAAGTGTCATCATGTTTTTCAATTGGAAGAGGTTGCCGCCAAGGGGACCCTATATCTCCATATCTATTTGTTTTGTGTGTTGAAGTACTAGCGAACAAAATAAGGCAAGACAACGATATCAAAGGCATAAAGATAGAAAACACAGAATTTAAGATAAATCAGTTTGCAGATGACACCACCTTTACGTTAGAAGGAGATAAGAAATCATATGAAAAGTTATTTACAAACCTTTATGAATTTGAGCAAATAACAGGACTGAAATTGAATTATGAAAAAACGTTTAATGTTTGGTTAGGTATAGATAAAAAACTCTACAAAAACATATTTACCCCACTATAAAATGGAATGGAACACCTCAAAATTCAAAATTCTAGGACTGTGGTTTACGAATAGGCTATCGGATATGACGGAAATTAATATGAAAGATAAATTCTCAGAAGTCCAAAACCTTGTTCAAAATATGGACGAAAAGAATAATAAACACCATTAGGTAGAGTAGCTGTGCTCAAATCATTAGTGCTATCAAAATTGGTGTACTTATGGATCCTTTTGCCGAATCCTCCTGATTCCCAGATTGCTTTATTACAGAATATGTGTTTCAAATTTGTTTGGAACAACAAAAATGATAAAATTAAAAGAAAATACTCAGTACATAATATACAGAAGGGAGGGATAGGTATACCCGACCTGAAAATGTACATCAGCTCCTTGAAAATCGCTCTGGATAAGGAAAGCGTACCATGTACAATTGTAAGTGGAAAATAATATTACATTCATTATGTCCCGAAGTAAGTAATCTTGATGCATATGGTCCTGATAGATTTACTGAAAAAACAATATCATTAACAAATTTTGGAAAAGGAGTTTTTCAAGCATATCAAAGGTTCTGCAAACAGGTTAGAGTTATACGAAAGTACAGATTTAGCCACTGAACCTATTTTTTGTAATGAGAATTCAAAGTGGGGAGAAAAACCATTCTTGTACAAGAAATGGATGCAGAAAAATGTATTTTTAGTTAAACATTTACTCAATGAGGATGGTAATTTTGTAAGCCACAATGAATTGTCAGAAACAATGGGATTTCAGGTCAATTTTCTAAACTATGTAAGCTGCGTGCGTTCGATCAAAGCTTATGCAAAGAAAAAGAAGATGACATTAGATAGTAACATTAGTAATGTTAAAACTTTAGCACTTCAAAAAAATTTGTAGTGTTACTAAGGGAACACGTACTTATTACGATATTATGGTAGAAGCCAATGAAGTTCTTAACATAAGCGCCTTTGTCAAGTGGGAAAAACGTCTTGATATACCTATTGACTGGATAGAGGTACTGAAAAGGATTAAGAAAATCAAAGAAACAAAACTGAAATGGTTTCCAAATTAGAATATGCCACAGAATTTTGGTAACAAATAGTGTGCTGAAAAGTATGCAGATTGTTGATAGCGACAAAATGTAATTTCTGTAATAGGGGAAAAAGACTCAATTAATCATTACCTGTGGGAATGTGAGTTTACACACGCTTTCTGGGAAAGGGACCTTGAAGAGCTCTAAAAGTTAATTGTTCACACTGTGAAAGATTATCCCTTAATGTGGAGATTATATTATTTGGTACGGATGAGAAAACAAAAAACCGATAATATGCTAGACCTGATAATTTTAATGGGAAAATATTTCATCTATAAATGTAGAATTAAAAAAACAAAACCCAATGTAAACATGTTTTTGAAGGAGCTGAACAATAGATATAAAATGGAGAAAATATATGTCCTTGATGGAGATGAATTCATGCTACCTACCAAGAAAAATGGTCACCCTATATTAAACTACTAGAGGATTAATGGTCATATTATGTATATATATGTGTATATATATATGTATATATATATATATATATGTATATGTATATTTTATATACATGTGTATGTTTGTATGTATGTGTGAATGTATGAATATGTATGTTCAAAATAAGCGCTGTACACTTTTTTTTGTTTACTATTTAAAGTCATCCGTGCCCTTCGAACCTCGAGAAAATAATCGTAAATTAAAGTGTGTCTGTACAATTTAATTTCTTCGAATGCCGTACTTCGATGGAGTCGATGATTTAAGTAATACGTTTTATAAACCTGCATTATGTTTGTGTACATTATTCGTTATGTGTGCCCATTTAAAAGATAAAAATTCTAGATTAGGGAAAAAAACTTACGGTAGCAAGATAGTCGTTTTCTGTATAATTATTTGAATAGTTGGCATTAGAGTTATAATTCAAATGACATGGAGATTTTTTTTTTTTTTTTTTTTTTTTTGGGGGGGGGGGGGTCGTGGAGGGGATTTTTTTGTTGTTGTTTTCGTTTTATGTGATCTTTGTAACTGTTTGAAATGAAAATAAAAGAGCTCTTTTCAAAAAAAAAAAAAAAAAAAAAAGATTGATAGACAAAAAAAAAAAAAAAAAAAAAAAAAAAAAAAAAAAAAAAAAAAGAATCAAAAATCCCCTATCCTTGCTTGCTTATTTAGTTTTACTGTTTGCATCTGCCTGCTAGTTAAAGGTTTCCTGATAGAAAGGTATCTGCAGTTTTGTCAAACGCTAATCTGTGGACTGTTTTCATATTCTGTTCCCCTTTTCATTCCCTTCAATTAGTGTGTTTTCTATTTTTGGCCTACCTGATATATGTTTTTCTTGCCTCTGAACGAAGATTAGATCTGAGCAATGATAAAAGACGTTCAAGGGACGAACCTTATTATAACACGTGGATGAGAAAGCATAGGTTCCCCTACCTTTTTTTCGTCATTTGTTTTAGAACACAATTACTCAGAGAATGGACTCTTCCTGGAATGAGATTTTACTTGGGGAAAGTGACCTGTTCAGAGGGAAGTCATCTTTGGTTTAAGGTTTCGCTGTTTCAGGCAGGCGTGTGGTCAGCTCTCAACAAATATTAATCTTTAGTCAATGATCAAGTTACCCAGAAATTCGATCGGAGAGAGAGAGAGAGAGAGGGAGAGAAGAGAAGAGAGAGAGAGAGGGCACATGGGTATTGGATTTGTTGAAAAAATCCCTTCGCTGCAAAAGCAAGCATTAAAAACAGGGAAACATAGAATAAGGTTACAAGGTTCATAAACACCATACAAAAACAAGTAGATACCCCAGCCAAACATTACTACTTTCAGCTAAAAATAAAAGGAATGTAGTAAATCAGGCCCGTTAAGGAAAAGGGCAAACGAAATTTAATCCCAGGTCATCAATTTTCAAGGGTTTTAATGTGTAAAAAAAATTTTCTCTCTTTTGTAAATTGTTCTTCCTCTCTTTTGAGAGCGGGGGTTTTAGCGAATACGGGTGGGGAAGATTGCGGAGCAGGGGTGAGGGTGAACAAATTTCGGGGCGGGGGTGTAGGTGGTGGGGTTTTGTTTTTTGAAAATTTCCCAAAAAAAAAGTTTTTGGGGTGGTGAAGAGTCCCGAAACTGTATCCCACAAACCCTTTTCTTCTCGGGGCCGGGGGACTGGGCGTATAAAAAATTTGGCTGGGCACGAACGGTAGTTTTTTTTTTACCCCAAGAACCAAAAGGGGGGAAATTTATGTGGTTTTTTTGGCACCTTTGCTTCATTTTATTCCCCCCTCAGCACCCCGCACCCCCAAAGAGGGGAGAGGAGGGAGGGGAGAGAGGGGAGAGGAGGGGGGAAAGGGTTTGAGGGGAAAAACGGAGAGGAAGAATTTTTTTTAAAAAAGGAAAAAAGAAAAAGAAGAAAAGAAAAAAGAAAAAAGAAAAGAAGAAGAAAAAGGGAGGGGGAAGAAAAAGGGGAAAAAAAAGAAAAGGGAGAAGAAAAAAGGGAAGAAGAAGAAGGGAAAGGGGGAAGGGAAGAAGAAAAAAAAGGGAAGAAGAAGAAAAAGGAAAAGAAGGAAAAGGAGAAAAAGAAGAAGGAGAAAAGAAGGAGAAAAAAAAGAAGAAGGGGGAAAAAAGGGGAAAAAGAAAAAGGAAAAGAAGAAGAAGAAGGAGAAGGAAAAAAAGGGGGAAAAAGAAAAAGGGGAGAAGGGAAAGGGGAAGGAAAAAGGGAAGGAGAAGGAGAAAAAGGGTTTTAAGGGGAAAAGGTGAAGGAGAAAAAGAAAAAGGAGAAGAAAGAAGAAGGAAAAAAAAGAAGAAAAGAAGAAAAAAAAGGAGAAGAAAAAAAAAGGAAAAAAGAAGAAGAAAAAAGAAAGGAGGAGAAGGGAAGAAGAAAAAAGGGGAAGAAGGGAAGAAGGAGAAGAAAAGAAGGGGGGAAGGGAAGAAGGAAACACAAACTTGGAAGAAGTTTCACCCCCTTTCATCACCGTTTCCCAAACCCCCTTTCCCCCACCGGGGACTCCAGCCCCCCCCCCCACTCCCACCCCCCCCTCCCTTCTCCATCCCTTCCCAAGAGAGAGAGAGAAGGGGAGAAAAGAGAGAGCAAGGGTGAGGAGAGAGGGGAGGAACATCTGGATTGTGTCTCAGATTTTTTTTGCCCCCTTCTTGTCCCCCACCCCCACTTCCTTCCGCCCCCCCCTTTTTTCCCCACCTCCCCCCCTGCCCCCCGCGACATGTTTTTTTGGGGGCTCCGCCCCTTCCTTTTTTGATTTACATCTTTGAGGGGGTTGGGTTTACAAAAAATTTCAAAAAGATGAATAGCTGTGAAAATTTGACATCAAAACACGATGATAGCAAAAAACCCCAACCCCTTAATTTGTTCCCTTTCTGTGGGTAAAAAAGATTTGACTCGTTTTAAAAAAGTACCCTGGGGTGTGTGGGGTTGTGTGTGTGTGTGTGTTGTGTGGGGGGTTTGTGTGTGTGTGTGAGTGTGTGTGTATGTGTGTGTTGTTCATTGTTTATGTAAATGGGTATATATATATATTTATTTTTTTATTTTTATATATTTATTTTATTATTTTTTTATATTTTATGTTTATTTTTTCCCCAAAAAATTAATTTTTTAAGAGAATTTTTCACTGTTATTGTTTTGAATTTCTTTGTGGTCAAGATTTTTAAATTACAGGGAAAACCCAAACATATACCAGATGGGAAAAATTTTTTCTTTGAGTGGGGTCCTTGAAAAGGGTGGAAAAAAATTCGGGGAAAACCCCCCGATCAAAAAGCTAAGATGGGGGAGCAAAAATACCAAATTTTTACATGTGGCCGGGGGGTTAACTCACTTTTTGGTCACTGGGGAACATACAAACATGTAAAAAAGATGTTTTTTCTATGCCAAAAAGGGGGCCAAAACAAAATTGTCGCCCCTTTTCCCCAAATTGTGCCCCAAATTTTTTAAAAAAAAATTTTTGGGGTCCCGGCACCCCAAAAGGCACTAGCAAAAAAAATTGGTTAAAGTGCCACTCGAAACATGCAGGCAGAGTCTGCTGGACGGGGCAGATGACTGGGAGTGCACTGCAGACCTCCCAGAATGGAAGAGTCACCCAGAGATCATCAGCAAGAGTGGCATGAGACCAGACATAGTAGTCCACTCTAAGTCAACCAAGCAGCTGATCATGATCGAGCTCACGGTGCCATATGAAACAGAATGGAGGCAGCTCAAATCTACAAGACTGAAAAGTATGCTGATCTGGCAAACAGCCTGAGGAGAGAAGGCTATCAGGTCAAAGTCCTCACTGCAGAAATTGGAGCTAGGGGGTTTGTAGGAACGTCTGCATACAGCCTCATGAAACAGCTCTCAGTTGCAGGGAAGGAAAAAACCAGAGCCCTGAAAGCAATGGCAGAAGCGGCAGAGAGGTGTTCAAGCTGGATCTGGTCAAGGAGGAACAAAAGTGAACTCCATAAGGCTTAATTTCCCTACAAATATCAGGTGTCCCTGTGGCTCAGTGGTTAAAGCGCGAGTCATTAAGTGGAAAAATGAGCATGTCCAGAGGGTCATGGGTTCGAATCCCAGCCATGGCTCGTCCCAAGATGGGAAAAAAAAGGGGCAGCAGAGGGACATCCGGAGTCATGAACCGGGTGTGGCCCAACCCCCCTAGAGTGTCAGGAGATAAGGGCCGAAACACTTGCTTGAAGGGGGCTTCTCTTCTGAGGACTCTCTGCTGCCACGCTCTCCACGAGTTTCTTTCTACTGATGCATGGGTAAACCATTGACTTCCGGGAATAGGCCGGAGGACGTCCGGGAAAGACCGGAGGACACTGGGAAAGACCAGAACCAAGGGCTCTGTGGGCTGGCTCCCCACTTTGCCTTAAACATGTGGCTACTAAAAATAAAAGGAAAAGATGCTCCCAGGATTCACCGAAAGGGGGAGAGAATGATGAATCCATCGGTGCTCAACCAATCATGACTGCAAATCCCAAACGGACTATGAACATGGACCAAATGGAATATCCATGTGTCTGTGGAAAGCGTTTCGCTACCACCCGTGGCATGAAGATCCACAGAACAAAGATGGGATGTGTGAAGACTCATCTGAAATGAGCAGCAGCGCACTGCATCAGCAGATAAGACGTCGGAAGACCAAGGCCAGGATTTAAACCACAGTGCCAAGGACATCCACGCTGTTGGTTCGGATGAGGAATTTGCACAGGCCCTCGATGCCAGGCGCCTGAAACTCAACCTGCCACGAGCAAACGAAACTGAAGATTGGGAGAAACTGGATGCAAAAATCGTCCAAAGACTCGATGCACTGATAGGGAAAAGCACCCTGGAACACAAACTAGCCACATATGGGGACATTGTGTATGCCACATGTAGAGACGCCTATGGAGCAAAACTACCCAAAGAGAAAACACCTCCAAAGAAATCCAGACGCCAAAAAAAGATGGACAAGATCAGGGTCCAAAAGAAAAACTCAAGATGCAAATGAAGACCGCACTGGCAGCTGAAAAACAAGGCTTGGAAAAACTGTGGAAAGACCTGAAAGAAAAACACAGCGCCCTCAGCAAAGCGGAATCTGCGAGGAAGAGGAAGAGCAAAAAGAAGAAGACACAAGAGCGCTTCTTCAGAGACCCCTTCCAGTTTGCCAGAACACTGTTTGAGCAGCCAAAATCTGGGACCCTAAGTGTGGACAAAGGAGTTCTTGAGCAGCATCTGAGGAAAACATACTCTGACCCACAGAGCAAAGCACCACTCGACATTCAAGGTCTGGTGTGGCCAACAAACCCTGAGGAACAGTTCAATGGCAAGCCTCCAACGTTGGCGGAAATCAAGAAGGTGGTCGACAAAGCCAGAGCCAAATCATCACCAGGGCCAAACGGAATACCTTACCAGCTTTACAAGAAATGTCCCAAGGTGCTGGAGTGGCTCCACAGGCTGCTGCGATCGGCTTGGAGAAACCAGAAGATCAGCGGCCAGTGGATGACGGCAGATGGTGTGTACATCCCCAAAGAGCAAAACTCAAGTGACATTAGCCAGTTCAGGCCAATATCACTACTGAACGTCGAAGGGAAAATCTTCTTCTCTGTCATGGCAGCAAGGCTGACCAAGTACCTGATGGAAAACAAGTACTTGGATGTGTCAGTCCAGAAAGGTGGCATCCCAGGCGTGGCTGGCTGTGTAGAACACGCCACAATGATCTGGGACGCAATCCAAAAAGCAAAAACAGAAAAGAGAGACCTGGACGTAGTGTGGCTTGATCTGGCAAACGCATATGGATCTGTGCCCCATGAGATGATACAGTTGGCTCTTGAGATGTACCATGTGCCAAAGAACATCCGCGACATGCTCAAGAAGTACTTCAATGGCTTCTCAATGCGGTTCTCTACCAAGGAGTACACAACAGACTGGATCAACTTGGAAGTGGGTATTGCAATGGGCTGTGCAATTTCCCCAATACTGTTCGTGCTGGCAATGGAACTCATCTTGAAAGCAGCAACAAACAACGCGAGACAAACAGACCTTGGCGATGGATACAAGATGCCTCCTCTCAAGGCCTTCATGGATGACACTACAGTGATTTCATCCAGAGAAGACGAGACACGTCATGTGCTGGAGAGGCTGGACGACATAGTTGCCTCATCCAGAATGAAGTTCAAGCCAAAGAAATCACGGAGTCTCTCACTGAGGAAAGGAAAAGTGGCCGGATCTGTGGTCTTCAGTGTTGCCAACCAGGCCATTCCAACAGTCACAGAAGAACCAGTCAAGAGCCTTGGAAGATGGTATGATGATACGCTGAAAGACACACAAAGAGCAAAAGAAACCAAGCAGATGGCGGAGGAAGGCTTGGAGACCATTGACCAGTGTGGGCTCCCTGGCAAATACAAGGTCTGGTGTCTGCAGTTCATGCTGATACCAAAGCTGCTATGGCCTCTGATGATATACGACATCTGCACCAGCATAGTGGAGGCAATGGAAGCCAAAATCAACAAGTTCACAAGGAAATGGCTTGGTGTCCCACCCTGTCTGACTGACATAGCGCTGTACTGTCGCCAAGCAAAGCTGAAACTACCCCTGAAATCCATCCTGGAGGAATACAAAGCAGGGAAGATCAGACTTCAAAGCATGCTGGAGGACTCAGGAGACAAGGTGGTAGAAGCAATTAAGCCCCAGCTGAAGACAGGCAGAAAATGGAAAGTTCAAGAGGCGATGGATTCTGCAAAAGAAAGTCTCAAGATCAGAGAAATAACAGGACACACACAGACCAACAGACAGGGACTGGGGGTGACCAAAACTGAATGGTGGTCAAAGGCCAAAGGAAAAGCCAAAAGAGACATGATGATTCAGGAGATGAGAAAAGAAGAAGACCAAAAAAGACTCCAAAAAGCAGTCCAGCAGAGCCAGCAAGGGCAATGGACAACGTGGGAGAATGCACTCCAAAGAAGTCTCACTTGGAATGACATTTGGCACATGGCCCCTCTCAGGATCAGCTTCATTCTCAGATCTGCATATGACCTTCTGCCCTCAAATGCAAACCTGGTGAAGTGGGGGAAAACAGACGATCCTGCATGCCCCCTCTGCCATGAAAAACAAACAGTGGAGCATGTCCTAAGCTCATGTAAAGTAGCCCTGGCTCAAGGAAGGTACACATGGAGGCACAACCAAGTGCTCAAAGAAATTGTACAAGTAGTCTGGGCTAGTAC
>CM065725.1:11380414-11395414 GCA_033310375.1 Conus canariensis | reverse complement strand
GATTGTGTACGCCTCTGTCTGTCTGTCTGTCTGTCTGTCTGTCTGTCTGTCTCTCTCTCTCTCTCTCTCTCGCTCTCCCTTTCCCCGCCCCCCCCCCCCTCTCTCTCCCCTCCCTCCCATCTCTCTCTCTCCCTCTCTCTATCTCCCTAGCTTCCTGTCTCTGTCTCTCTCTGTCTCTGCCTCTCTGTCTGTCTATCTGTCTGTCTGTCTGTCTCTCTTCTCTCTCTCTCTCTCTCTCTCTCTCTCTCTCTCTCT
Source organism: Conus canariensis (assembly GCA_033310375.1). Lineage (NCBI taxonomy): Eukaryota > Metazoa > Mollusca > Gastropoda > Neogastropoda > Conidae > Conus > Conus canariensis. Next base: position 11,395,159 of record CM065725.1, on the reverse strand, counting down.
CTTTCGTACCCTCTCTCTCTCTCTCTCTCTCTCTTTCTCTATTAACACTGATAAAGATGTAGTCTTGGTTGCTTGCTATGTGGTCCCAGAAGGAGGCCCGATATACAACGATAAATTGATCAAAGATGGTGTTCTAATAATGGAAGATGCCTTACTTCAAAAGTTTGAAAAAGAAATGGATACACTTTATTTTATGGTTATGGGAGATTTGAATGCCAGAACAGGTTGCAAACAAGCTGAAAATGAAATTATGACAAACTATGTGAGCTGTATGGAGAATGTCAATGTGGATGACGACAATTGCATACGTTGCTCTAAAGACTCAGTTATCAACAATTTTGGCAAAACATTGTTGGATTTCTGTATCATGTTCGACTTGAGCATTGTAAATGGTTTTTGTGATGGTGATAGTGAGGGTGAGTATACTTTTGTGTCTCCAAACGGATGTAGTGTGATCGATTACGTACTGGTTCACAATGGCTTGTTGTCAAACTTTGATTTACATATTGGTGATTGCATTTATTCATGGCACTTACCAGTTGAAGCAATATGGAGAAGTAATTGTTGTAAATTAGAGAAGAGGTATTCACCAGAACAATGTGAAGAAAAAAATTGTCTGGGCTGATGAATATGCTGGTATATTCAGAAATGAACTTGAATGTGATGAATTTCTAGACAGCATGCAGAAAGCGCGTCAATTATTACAAATTAATGTGAATGAGAGTCTAGATAAATTTGTCAGTGCTTTGTGCGGAGCCGCAGCTTGTATGGTTCGAGTTATTTGTAGAGGCAGCAGAACATACAATGGCTGGTTTGATAATGAGTGCGAACGAAAGAAACAGGATGTTAAAAGGTTATTAAAAAGATTTCATAGATGCAAAACAGCCAAGGATAAAAGTAAGAAAAGAGAAGAATACGCTGTATCACGTAAAGAGTATGTTACGCTAAGGAAAACAAAGGAACTGGAGTTTAAAGAAAGTAGGTTAAAGAAACTAAAAAATTCAGTCAGTGATTCTAAAATGTTCTGGTCAGTGATAAGATCTGTAAATAAAAAGAGTTTTGTGTATAACGAAATCTCAGTTCAACAGTGGCATGACCATTTTGGGGGGTTTTTCATAGTTTTGATAATAAAAGTATGGAAAAAGAGACCGGTGTGGTAGAAGAGAATGAAATTGAGCCATTATTTAATCAACCTATTTCCACTGAAGAAGTCGTTGCTGGTATTAAACATTTAAAATTATGAAAGAGTGCGGGACCAGATAGAATCATAGCAGAAATGTTGAAGAATGCAAACACAACTGTAATCGATTTCCTTGTTCATTTATTTGCCCAACTTCTTGATAATGGTATCTTTCCATCAGAGTGGGCTAAATCAATTATTGTACCAATTCATAAAAAAGGAGACGTGAACAATCCTGACAACTATCGTGGAGTATCACTTACCAGTATTTTAAGTAAAATCTACACTCACATACTAAATATAAGATTAACTGAATGGGCTGAAACTGAAGAAAAAATAGTGGAAGAACAAGCAGGTTTTAGAACCAGTTACAGCACCATAGACCATATATTTACACTATATTCTTTGATTCAAAAACATCTACTCTGTAAGTCGAAGCTCTACATTGCATTTGTAGATTTCAAGAAGGCCTTTGACTCGGTAAATCGGAATGCTCTGTGGAATGTACTCCGTAAAAGTGGTGTTAATAGTAAATTGTACATGGCTATTAGAGGGGTCTACAACTCGGTGCTGGCATGTGTGCGTGTGAAGAGTGAGTATTCAGATTATTTTGATTGTCCAAATGGAGTAAAACAAGGATGCTTGTTGAGTCCACAGTTGTTTTCTTTTTTCATAAACAAACTGGCTGTGGAATTGTCCCGCAAAGGCAGACATGGTATCCAGAAAACACCTGGAGCAGTTGAATTAGTTTTATTACTGTATGCTGATGATGTTGTTCTTCTGTCCGGAACAGTTGTAGGTTTGCAAAACCAACTAAATGTATTGAAAGAAGAAGCAGACCGCTTAGGTTTATCAGTTAACTTGGATAAGACAAATATAGTGGTCTTTAGAATGGGTGGCCACCTATCAGTGTGTGAAAAATGGTCTTATGGAAATGCAGACGTTCAAGTAGTTAATTCATATAAATATCTTGGAATGATATTTTCAACAAAATTAACTTTCCGTTACGCATGGGAAGAATCTCTAAGAAAAGGGAAAAAAGGTACTATTGAAATTCTGAAATCCCTGAGAAAACTGAATTGTACAGACTGTAGTATATTTTGGAAAATATTTGATACACAGATAAAACCTCTTCTTACATATGCAGCTGAAATTTGGGGCTTACATGAAAATTCGATGATGGAAAAAGTACATACGTATGCTATGAAGCGTTTCCTTCAAGTACCTATTCATTCATCCAACACCGTTTTATATGGAGAGATGGGCAGATACCCTTTGTACATAAATACATTTGTGAAATGTATTAAGTACTGGTTGAAAATCTTGAAGCTACCCCAGTCCCGTTTTAGCAGGCAAGCCTATGATATGATGCTTTTAGAAATGGAAAAAGGTAAAGAAAACTGGGCTCATGAAGTTCAGAAAGTCCTTTCAGAACAGGGTTTTGGAATAGTGTGGATGTCCCAGGAAGTAGGGAATGAGCAACAGTTTATTGCGGAATTTAAAGACAGGCTTATTTGTTCTTTTAAACAGAATTGGCACTCAGATATGGAAAGCAAAAAAAAATATCGCTGGTTTTTCTCATTTAAGAATGTGTTTCATTCTGAAAAGTTTCTCAATGTCATAACAGATGAATGGCACAGAATAAATTACGCAAGATTTAGGTTGAGAACTTTAGGTTTTAATGAAACAGAAGATGGTTTGAATGTGAAACATCCGCAGAATGAAACAGAAGATGGTTTGAATGTGAAACATCCGCAGAATCTCCTTGTCCTGCATGTAGACACATTATTGATGACGAAGAATACTTTCTGTTCCACTGTACTGCTTATAATGAAGTGCGGACAAATTGTTCACTTTTCCAGTTAGATATAGCGAAAAGACAAAATGTTGCTGTCGTGTTATCATCAGATGATGAACTTGTAATTAAATCAGTTGCGAAATTCATCGCAGAAGCATTGAAAATTAGACAGATGAAGGATAGTGAAATTTAAGATAATGCATTATTAGAGATGTTATTGTTCTGTTACCTCTCCCCCCGTGTCAAAAGACCTCTTTGGTAATGACAATGAAATATCAAAGTGTCAAAAGTGTCTCTCTCTCTTCATTTCTGTCTCTTTTTTCTGCTTTCTCCTCTCTCCGTTTATCTGTCTGACTGTATGCCTGTGTGTCCATCTGTCTGTCTCCCTGCCTGTCTGTCCGTCTGTCTCTCTGCCTGTTTGCCAGTCTGTCTGTTTGTCTAGACGTCTGTCTGTCTCTCTGTCTCTGCCTCAGTCGCTCTCTCTCTCTGTCTGTCTGTCTGTCTGTTTGTCTGTCTGTCAGTCAGTCAGTCAGTCAGTCTGTCTGTCTTTCTCTGTCTCTCACTCACTTTCGCTCTCCCCCCCCCCTCTCTCTCTCTCTCTCTCTGTGCGTCCCCTTTCCGACAACTATGTGCTTATGAGGGGCTATCCACACGAGCCCTGTAGACTACCTGACAGTTGGTGGGGAGGGGGCTTACCGCGGCCCCATGCGGAGAGCTCTGACAGTCGGTGGTGCATGTTGACGAAGCGATGTCTTTGTGGATCAAGTCACACACTTCAGCTTAGGTCTCACGCGTGTTTGGCTTTGTGATGGCTTGAGAGATCTGTACCCATACCCACCATACACGGACACACACGCCGCACGCACGCCGGACGCACACATGCACGCGCGCAAACACGCGCGCACGCATACACACACGCATGCATGCACGCATTCTTCAAAATTTGATCTAATGAAATGTTCTTTTATTTCATTTTCAGTCTTGTTTTATTTCTATTTCGTTAAAAAAAAAAAACAAAAAAAAACTCATTTGTTTGTTTATTTATTCATTTCTTTATTCATGTCCTCATCTGTTTACTTATTTGTTGGTTTGATTATTTATATATTTACTTATTTGTTTACTTAATTTTCTGTTTATTTATTATTCGTCAATAATGATCAGTGGGCATTGTGAATTCCACGTTTCATAGTTCCATTTTTGCTCTGTATTAAGCAGTGCAGGGCTGCTGTCCGCTTCTTTTGTAGTAAGTATATCCCGGCCTCAAACCAACCCCGAGAGATACAGACACCTGCGGGTGTCGGCTAGGAAATGTGAGCAGCATTCTATGAGGCGCATCCATGAAATATATTCATCAGACACACACCCACACCCACACACACCTCTCTCTCTCTCTCTCTCTCTCACACACACACACACACACACACACACACACACACACACACACACACGCACACACTCACTCACTCTCTCTCTCTCACTCTCACACACACACACACACACACACACACACACACACACACACACACACACACACACACACACACTCACACACACACACACACACGCGCACGCAGGCTAGCACGCATACCTCCGTAAATTTCCTTCCGTGTTAGTACGGACGCTTTTCATAACACCATTCAGAGCTTCCGCTGGCTATTGTGTTCAATAATTAAACTGTCACTACCCCCCCCCTCCCCCCCCCCCCCCCCACCCCTAGGAAGCAGGTTTCCTTTTCCACACGGTCAGTGACGATGAAACAATCTGAATCGTGTGTCGCTGATGTTTCAGCCACTCACGCATCCAGCCTCACCTATTTTGCCCCGGCATAGGTCAAGCGCCCCGCTTTTGAGCTCGTGCATTCTATTGTTAGCTTGCCTCGCGCGAGATGCACATGCAACTGTTAACAAGCAGGGCTAGCCATCCGCCTGTGTTCGGCTGTGTTTGAGAAGTGAGCTGAATCTCGTTCGAATTTTTTTCTGTCTTTTTGTACTCCCAGTTCTTATAGAACAGGGAGTACTTTACAATGGGAACGAAGAAATGCTGTCTGTGTGTTTGTCTGTCTGTCCGTCCGTCCGTCTGTGGTAAAAATGTGTTCCACTCGCTCCAGACAAAACTACTGGGCCGATCTTTCTGAAAATTTGTAGGTGTGTTCATTATGGGCCAAAGATGATGCCTGGTGTGTTGTTTTACCGTTATAGCCATTATTAACACAGGCCGGAGGACGTCCGGGAAAGACCGGAGGACACTGGGAAAGACCAGAACCAAGGGCTCTGTGGGCTGGCTCCCCACTTTGCCTTAAACATGTGGCTACTAAGAATAAAAGGAAAAGATGCTCCCAGGATTCACCGAAAGGGGGAGAGAATGATGAATCCATCGGTGCTCAACCAATCATGACTGCAAATCCCAAACGGACTATGAACATGGACCAAATGGAATATCCATGTGTCTGTGGAAAGCGTTTCGCTACCACCCGTGGCATGAAGATCCACAGAACAAAGATGGGATGTGTGAAGACTCATCTGAATGAGCAGCAGCGCACTGCATCAGCAGATAAGACGTCGGAAGACCAAGGCCAGGATTTAAACCACAGTGCCAAGGACATCCACGCAGTTGGTTCGGATGAGGAATTTGCACAGGCCCTCGATGCCAGGCGCCTGAAACTCAACCTGCCACGAGCAAACGAAACTGAAGATTGGGAGAAACTGGATGCAAAAATCGTCCAAAGACTCGATGCACTGATAGGGAAAAGCACCCTGGAACACAAACTAGCCACATATGGGGACATTGTGTATGCCACATGTAGAGACGCCTATGGAGCAAAACTACCCAAAGAGAAAACACCTCCAAAGAAACCCAGACGCCAAGAAAAGATGGACAAGATCAGGGTCCAAAAGAAAAACCTCAAGATGCAAATGAAGACCGCACTGGCAGCTGAAAAACAAGGCTTGGAAAAACTGTGGAAAGACCTGAAAGAAAAACACAGCGCCCTCAGCAAAGCGGAATCTGCGAGGAATAGGAAGAGCAAAAAGAAGAAGACACAAGAGCGCTTCTTCAGAGACCCCTTCCAGTTTGCCAGAACACTGTTTGAGCAGCCAAAATCTGGGACCCTAAGTGTGGACAAAGGAGTTCTTGAGCAGCATCTGAGGAAAACATACTCTGACCCACAGAGCAAAGCACCACTCGACATTCAAGGTCTGGTGTGGCCAACCAACCCTGAGGAACAGTTCAATGGCAAGCCTCCAACGTTGGCGGAAATCAAGAAGGTGGTCGACAAAGCCAGAGCCAAATCATCACCAGGGCCAAACGGAATACCTTACCAGCTTTACAAGAAATGTCCCAAGGTGCTGGAGTGGCTCCACAGGCTGCTGCGATCGGCTTGGAGAAACCAGAAGATCAGCGGCCAGTGGATGACGGCAGATGGTGTGTACATCCCCAAAGAGCAAAACTCAAGTGACATCAGCCAGTTCAGGCCAATATCACTACTGAACGTCGAAGGGAAAATCTTCTTCTCTGTCATGGCAGCAAGATTGACCAAGTACCTGATGGAAAACAAGTACTTGGATGTGTCAGTCCAGAAAGGTGGCATCCCAGGCGTGGCTGGCTGTGTAGAACACGCCACAATGATCTGGGACGCAATCCAAAAAGCAAAAACAAAAAAGAGAGACCTGGACGTAGTGTGGCTTGATCTGGCAAACGCATATGGATCTGTGCCCCATGAGATGATACAGTTGGCTCTTGAGATGTACCATGTGCCAAAGAACATCCGCGACATGCTCAAGAAGTACTTCAATGGCTTCTCAATGCGGTTCTCTACCAAGGAGTACACAACAGACTGGATCAACTTGGAAGTGGGTATTGCAATGGGCTGTGCAATTTCCCCAATACTGTTCGTGCTGGCAATGGAACTCATCTTGAAAGCAGCAACAAACAACGCGAGACAAACAGACCTTGGCGATGGATACAAGATGCCCCCTCTCAAGGCCTTCATGGATGACACTACAGTGATTTCATCCAGAGAAGACGAGACACGTCATGTGCTGGAGAGGCTGAACGACATAGTTGCCTCATCCAGAATGAAGTTCAAGCCAAAGAAATCACGGAGTCTCTCACTGAGGAAAGGAAAAGTGGCCGGATCTGTGGTCTTCAGTGTTGCCAACCAGGCCATTCCAACAGTCACAGAAGAACCAGTCAAGAGCCTTGGAAGATGGTATGATGATACGCTGAAAGACACACAAAGAGCAAAAGAAACCAAGCAGATGGCGGAGGAAGGCTTGGAGACCATTGACCAGTGTGGGCTCCCTGGCAAATACAAGGTCTGGTGTCTGCAGTTCATGCTGATACCAAAGCTCCTATGGCCTCTGATGATATACGACATCTGCACCAGCAAAGTGGAGGCAATGGAAGCCAAAATCAACAAGTTCACAAGGAAATGGCTTGGTGTCCCACCCTGTCTGACTGACATAGCGCTGTACTGTCGCCAAGCAAAGCTGAAACTACCACTGAAATCCATCCTGGAGGAATACAAAGCAGGGAAGATCAGACTTCAAAGCATGCTGGAGGACTCAGGAGACAAGGTGGTAGAAGCAATCAAGCCCCAGCTGAAGACAGGCAGAATATGGAAAGTTCAAGAGGCGATGGATTCTGCAAAAGAAAGTCTCAAGATCAGAGAAATAACAGGACACACACAGACCAACAGACAGGGACTGGGGTGACCAAAACTGAATGGTGGTCAAAGGCCAAAGGAAAAGCCAAAAGAGACATGATGATTCAGGAGATGAGAAAAGAAGAAGACCAAAAAAGACTCCAAAAAGCAGTCCAGCAGAGCCAGCAAGGGCAATGGACAACGTGGGAGAATGCACTCCAAAGAAGTCTCACTTGGAATGACATTTGGCACATGGCCCCTCTCAGGATCAGCTTCATTCTCAGATCTGCATATGACCTTCTGCCCTCAAATGCAAACCTGGTGAAGTGGGGGAAAACAGACGATCCTGCATGCCCCCTCTGCCATGAAAAACAAACAGTGGAGCATGTCCTAAGCTCATGTAAAGTAGCCCTGGCTCAAGGAAGGTACACATGGAGGCACAACCAAGTGCTCAAAGAGATTGTACAAGTAGTCTGGGCTAGTACCAACACCACAAAAGGGAAAATCAGGACTCCAAAAGCACCCGCAACATTCTTCACGGCAGGAGGCAGCAAATCATGGCCAAGAACAACAGTGCCACTCGAAACATGCAGGCAGAATCTGCTGGACGGGGCAGATGACTGGGAGTGCACTGCAGACCTCCCAGAATGGAAGAGTCACCCAGAGATCATCAGCAAGAGTGGCATGAGACCAGACATAGTAGTCCACTCTAAGTCAACCAAGCAGCTGATCATGATCGAGCTCACGGTGCCATATGAGAACAGAATGGAGGCAGCTCAAATCTACAAGACTGAAAAGTATGCTGATCTGGCAAACAGCCTGAGGAGAGAAGGCTATCAGGTCAAAGTCCTCACTGCAGAAATTGGAGCTAGGGGGTTTGTAGGAACGTCTGCATACAGCCTCATGAAACAGCTCTCAGTTGCAGGGAGGGAAAAAACCAGAGCCCTGAAAGCAATGGCAGAAGCGGCAGAGAGGTGTTCAAGCTGGATCTGGTCAAGGAGGAACAAAAGTGAACTTCATAATGCTTAATTTCCCTACAAATATCAGGTGTCCCTGTGGCTCAGTGGTTAAAGCGCGAGTCATTAAGTGGAAAACGAGCATGTCCAGAAGGTCATGGGTTCGAATCCCAGCCATGGCTCGTCCCGAGATGGGAAAAAAAGGGGCAGCAGAGGGACATCCGGAGTCATGAACCGGGTGTGGCCCAACCCCCCTAGAGTGTCAGGAGATAAGGGCCGAAACACTTGCTTGAAGGGGGCTTCTCTTCTGAGGACTCTCTGCTGCCACGCTCTCCACGAGTTTCTTTCTACTGATGGCCGATGTTTACCAGAATAACCGTTACTAACCGTTGAAGATAGCCGCCTGGTATTTCTTACCAAGCCACAAAAATTGTCACTTACTGTTATCGTGTGCCATCGTGTACCGGTGGAAATGGAGGACACGTATAAACATCGCATGCATCCTATGTGAGAAACTGGAGGAATAAATGAGATAAATGAAAATGAGTGACTGATATTTGAGTGGTACGGGAAACGACTGAATGAGCGCCAGTAGGCTGCTCTTCGGCCGGCTCTACCTGGGTAGGCAGCCTGTTGAGTGAGTGAGGTGTGTGTTTATTGTAAATCGCTTAGAGCTTGGTCTGTGACCGAGAATAGACGCTATATAAATACCCAATATAATAATAACGGCTATAACGGCCCAAAACGGGTTTTCCTTTCTTATTGAGTATCTTACGCGTATTCAAGATAAACTGGGAGTACGTTTATATGCTTTGCGTTTTGTTTTCTTTTACACTGAGTGGGAACAACCCGTGAATGATTGGTGGCTTGTGCTGTTAGCCAGTGAAGAAGAAGAACGAGGGACAGTGCCTTCGTCTCCCACGCGCAAGATTTCTGTCATTGCGCGTGTTGAAGGCATTGCCTTCTTCCTGTTGGTCTGCTCTGTGTCTGTCTCACACGGCTGCACACCAAAAATTAATGCGCCAAGGCCTTGCTTAAGGAGTCAAGTAATTATAGACTGGTACCATTAGATTGTTTCGAACATTTTTATCGTGTCTGAAAGTTGATTCTCCTCATTTTCGTTCCTATGACCATCAAGGTACAAGCCAGGTGGTTCCCAGCAGACAGATTCAAATCGAAGGAATGGGGCTGTTTGTGGGCTACCTACCACCTGGCGCAAAGGTAGGGTCACGGGTGAGTGCAAATGAAGTCATGTAGGCCTATTTGAAGATTGTATGTTATTTCATCGGTGAAAATCCCCCCCCCCCCCCCAAAAAAAAAAAAAAAAAAAAAAAGGAATAATACTTTGATGGCCATATGAAAGAAAACAAGGAGAATCAACTTTCAGACGCAATAACTGTTCTAAAAACAAACAAACAAACAAACAAGCAAACAAACAAAAAACCCAGTCTAATTGCTCCAGTCTATAAATACTCGATTTCTTGAGCTAGAGGTCATGGTGCATTGGTTTTTGGTGTGCAGCCTGTGTCTGAGGAGGTCTGCAAACAGTTTGTCAGTGCGTGTGTGTCTGTCTGGTGGCCGGTTGATTCTGATCCCTATGTACAATGGTAGTGTCAGCCACAGGGGTGGGGGTTGGGGGTAGGGTGGGGTGAGGGATGGGGGTGGGGTGGGGTGGGATGGGGGATAGGGGTGGGGGGGTCTTGTTCAACAGGGTATGAAGGGCCTACTTAGGTGTCTTTCCCTTCGTGGTGTGGATCTGTGTATCTTGTCTGTTTCTGTCTGTCTGTCTGTTTGTCTGTCTCTCCCCTTGTCTGTCTGTCGGAAAGTCTGTCTGTCTCTCTTTTGTCTGTCTGTCTGTGTCTGTCTGTCTGTCTGCCTCTCTCTGTGTCTCTCTCTCCTTGTCAGACTGTATCTGCTAATCTCTCTCTCTCTCTCTCTCTCTCTCTCTCTCTCTCTTCCCCCCCCCCCCAACCCCCACCCCCCTCGTCTGTCTCTGCCTCTGCTTGCCTGCCCTTTTCTCCTGTGTTTTGTTTGCTCTCCTTTTCACCCCCTCTCCCTCCTTCCCTCGCAGCTCTGTCTTTCTCTCCACCTCCCTCCCTCTCCCCCCACTGTGACGAGAGTTGAGAGTGGTAGCTGGGTCCTCTAGGGGAAGGACTTGGGAATATTTTCTCTATGAGAATTGTATTAAAATTTCACTGCCACCCTCTCTCTGACTAGTGGTGGAAGGAGCAACTTTCCGGTACTAGTCATCGAAAGAAATTTTGTTTGTTCCCAGGACTGTTAAAATACTCAATTGTGGCTCTGAGATAAGTTTCCTTGGGTTTGTACTCTTAAAAGTACTTGTAGCTGCAAGAGACAGAATTAGAGAGAAATTCAAACATTCAATACTATTGAACAATAGAGACTTGACACAAGTTAAGTGCACTTCCTCACATCAGCTTCACTTGCTTACACCCAGTGCAGTAGTTGAAGTTGGATACAGTGGGCATGTCAATATTACAATGTATGCGTACTCTTTTACACATCCACTTCACTTGCTTACACGCAGTGCAGTAGTTAAAGTGGTGATCATAGACATGTTCTCACTGTTTCATCGTTAAGTAAGGGAAAGCTCTGGATGAGTTGAACTGAAGTCCCATTGGAAAATTTAACTTATCTCATAGTGGAGAGGATAGTTGATCTCTCTCTTGTGGCTGGTGACTGATCCTGCTGTGTAGACCTGTTGCTGTAGTGCTGGGCTGTGGTGTGTCTTCACAACCTGTCTTGCCAAGTGATGTGTAGCGTAATCACTGTCTGTAGCGTAGCCACGGTTTATGGCATGGCTACTGTCTATGGTGTATCTTTCAGAAGAGGTGTGAGAACTCAGCCAGCAAAGGATTACTCTATTGCAGAGTTTCTACTATATTTCTCAATCTCCACTTTTGTTTAGAGGTGGAGTGGAGTTGACAAAGGGTAGGAGACAGTAATATAATGCTAACAATTTTAGTCAAATAACTCTTCAATGTTTCTTATGAGTTAAATTACATTAGCTTTGATTACACTTAGCCTAAGTACACATGTGTTGTAGACTTAAAGTCATACACTACAAAGTATTCCAACAATCACCAGTATTCATAAACCAGCTTAGCAGTTTTCACCTAGTACAGGCATACTGTTTTTCAGATCAAAGTTTATCATTCAGTTATCATCTTAACTGATAGAATTGCAAACTGGCAAAAGTCAGATGGTACACAAAGAATAGTGGTCAGATTGTTAACAAAGAATCATAACCATATGGTGATAGCTTTTATCACATGGTGGCAAGCAAACTACTACACAGAATACTCACTCATCATTTTGATACATGTCACCAAGTATTAGCACAAAGTTACACTGTTAAGCCACATGGCATGCATAGATTCGAAATGTAAAAACATAGTTTCAACTTACATTTCTGGGAGAATCAGTAACTCAGACTGGGTTTTTCAGATCAGAGGGAGATGACCATGCCCTCTCTCTTGATTTACCTCTGGCGTCTGTCTTGTTACTTAGTTCTGATCTACAACTGGTCTTCAGGAAAAGTGAGCATGTGACAGAGAGAAAAATGGTTGAGTTTTTCGTTCTCATAGCCTGAGCTTTTAGGGACAAGATTTTGCTGCGATTGCAGCATGGAGACTTTTGTCTTCGCAAGACATTGTAGGCTGGCAGGTTTGGTCGAAGTTGCTGCTTGCGGGTGGGCGAACGAAGGGACACAGGGTAGGTGGTGTTGTCAGGCAGGAGCCTGGGTGAAGTCACTAGGACTGCCAAGCGGTCGTCTGAGGAGTGTAGTTCAGTTACGGTTGATGTTGTTGTTGGTGTCATCATCGTGGTGGTTCCTCCAAGGCCATTGTTAGGGCTACCAGGCAGCCGTCTTCATGCTGAGTGGCGACAGTCCTGTGCCATGCGAGGCCAACTCGGGAGACATATGAGGCACAAGTCGCTGAGCCACTGCATGTAGGTTCATGCCCACTCTGTGCCCATAAGGGACAATCCCCTCTCCCCTTCCCCAGCCAGGGGAGAGCCCTGCTAGACGTGCAGGCCACTGGGTAGTTTGCAGAGTGGCAACGCCTCGTAGCCAAGGTGCCCCGCCATCTCGATCTCGAGAGCCGTCTCCCAGTGACACAGGCTAGTCCTGTCATCACTTGTAGTGCAAGGAAGGAAATCGGTGCTGCCCTGCACCTGTCTGCCACCTGGGTGCCTTCTGCTGGTCTCTGTCACCGACCAGCAGGGAATAAGATGCTATGTGTCTTCTCTGTGTATTCTAGATTTTTCCTTGGAGACAGGCTGTCACTCAAGGCATTGAGAGGGAAAGGGGGAGGGTTCTGCTCCTCTAATCACTTACCATGGATTGGACTGATTGCAAACGTTTGAATTACCTTGGTGCTTTGGCATCTAGATCAACGTATGATAATTAACAATGCGTAGCGGCAGAACGTATGCTAATCAGCCAAATGATGGTTACCACAATGTCATCACCCCAAACCTGTACACAATCAGTAAACAAGTGGGGCATTTTTTGCTCCCTTAAGAGGACTCGGAGCAGGCAATACAAATATATCTGCCTTCAAAAGGGATTGCGATGGTTCCTTTATGCAGCTAGTGAAGACTTTTCATATCTGTAACATATTTTCTTAATTTCATGTTCCCAGTTTCTCCATCTTCAAACTCCCCCCCCCCCCCCTCCTTAAGTCCAAATCTTTGCCAAGTCATTACTATGAAGATAGTTCAGTTGTTGGCCTGTGCTTGTTTTTTCCCCCCACTATTAGATTGTTCATCTATGTATTTGTCTGACTTTATTCAAGTTTAAAAGGCTGTGCCAGTCTTGAATAAAAGTTACTCTGTGTTAGGTTTTCTTATGGGAGCAAAAAATACCCCACTTGTTTACTGTTTATCATTTACTGTTCCCTGCCTCATTTCATTTCCGATTCTGTACACAATCGTCTGAGTGCAGGCGGGTGAATATCAAAGAGGGGGGTAGAGGAGGCAGAAAGGAGTGAGGAGAAGTAAAGAGGTGTGCCTGGTCTTTGTGTGAAGTGAGGCGGGATGGTGGGGGGGGGGGGGGGGGGGGGGGGGGGGGTAGCGGGCAACACTGTTCTGATAGGATAGAAATGTTTCGCTGTGTCATGTGGCCAGATTAAAGAGTGAGGGGGGAGAGGGGGGGGGGGAGGAGGCTTGAGAGAAGGAGGACGGTGGGGAGAGGCTGACGACGCACTCAGGGATGACGTAAATTTGTTTGACACAACTCCCAACATGAAGGCGAGAAGGAAGGGAGAATGAGGTGGGGGGGTGGGGGGGGGGGGGAGTTGGCATAGATTTGAAATCATTATTCTGCTGGGGTTTTGTACAGTTTGTACAAGATGGGGTTTGGGACCGTTGGGTGGACTTGTCAAGTGACTCATCACACCCACTTAGCTTTTATATCTCTCCCCCTCCCTTCCCACCACTTACCTTCCCCCCACTTACCTCTTATTCTCTCTCCCATCTTCCCACTTACCCTCTTATTCTCTCCCCTCCCTCCCCCCCACTTACCTCTTATTCTCTCCCCTCCCTTCCCCCCATTACCTCTTATCTCCCCCTCCCCCCCTTCCCCCACTTACCTCTTATTCTCTCCCCTCCCCTTCCCCCCACTTACCTCTTATTCTCTCCCCTCCCCCCCCACTTACCTCTTATTCTCTCCCCCCCTTCCCCCCACTTACCTCTTATTCCTCCCCTCCCCTTCCCCCTCCCTTCCCCCCCACTTACCTCTTATTCTCTCCCCTCCCCTTCCCCCCATTACCTCTTATTCTCTCCCCTCCCCCCCCTTCCCCACTTCCTCTTATTCTCTCCCCTCCCTCCCCTCCCCTTCCCCCACTACCTCTTATTCTCTCCCCTCCCCTTCCCCCCACTTACCTCTTATTCTCTCCCCTCCCCCCCCCACTTACCTCTTATTCTCTCCCCCCCTCCCCCCCCCCCCCACTTACCTCTTATTCTCTCCCCTCCCCTTCCCCCCACTTACCTCTTATTCTCTCCCCTCCCCCCCCCCACTTACCTCTTATTCTCTCCCCTCCCCTCCCCTCCCCTTCCCCCACTTACCTCTTATTCTCTCCCCTCCCCTTCCCCCCACTTCCTCTTATTCTCTCCCCTCCCCTTCCCCCCACTTACCTCTTATTCT
>CM065725.1:11357914-11375414 GCA_033310375.1 Conus canariensis | reverse complement strand
GTAGGGGATAGGGGTAGGGTTGTGTGTATGTGTGCGTGAGGGGAGGGGTGGGGGTGGGGGGGGGGAGCAGTTCAAAGAGTGTCACAAAGGAGGAAAATATTGGAGCACGATTTCCAAACGATGAGAACACGCTTTGGCTGAGAAACCCTACCCTCACCCCCACCCCCCACCCCCGTGCTCTCACACATACACCACACACACACACACACACACACACACACACACACACACACACACACACACACAACCACACACACACACACACACACACACACACACCACACACACACACACACTCTCTCTCTCTCTCTCTCTCTCTCAGACACACACAGAGGGACACATAACTACTTGCGCGCACGCGCGCGCGCGCACCACACACACACACACACACACACACACACAACCACACACACACACAACACACACACACACAACCAACACACACACACACACACACACACACACACACACACACACACACACACCACACACACACACACACACACACACACACACACACACACACCACACACACACACACACACACACACACACACACCACACACCCACACACACACACCACACACACCACACACACTCACACACCACACACACACACACACACACACACACACACACACACACACACACACACACACACACACACACACACACACACACACACACATTCTTCACTGCTTCCCTGGCATCCCATCCGGAAGAACAGAAAAAACAAAACAAAAAAAAAAAAAAGTGCAAAAGACTATAGAACAAAAGAGGACAGTGCCACAAAGCACAACAGAAGCTGTCAACAATAAAAACATTTTGTTTTGTGTTGTTGAAGTCGTCGTTGTTGTTGTCGTCGTTGTTGTTGTTGTCGTTGTCGTTGTTGTAGTTGTTGTTTTTTATTATTTTTTTTTTTTTTAAGAAGGCAGAGTCAAGCTGTAGGAAACGGTAGCGTGCCGGAGTGTCTCTGTCTCTGTCTGTCTGTCTGTCCGTCTGTCTCTGTCTCTCTCTCTCTCTGTCTCTCTGTCTCTGTCTCTCTCTTTCTCTCTCTCTCTCTCTCTCTCTCTCTCTCTCTCTCTCTCTCTCTCTCTCTCTCTCTCTCTCTCTTTCCGAAATATTCCCGCTTAATCTGTGCCAGTTCCTTTGCTTTGATATGAAAGGAATCTTCATTAAACAAGACAGAGCACAGCGAACAGTGAACAACGGACAAGTACGGTAACTCTTGCTCTCCCATGATGAAATAGATTACAGACGTCCTCCATCACTCCCAGCAAACAAAATAATGCTGCTTACGACACCGAAAACCGCCCAGCGAGAAACGACGAGGCAGAGGACACAGAACAAACACGGAGACACCCTGTTTTCTTATCTTGCTTTGGAATTTAGATCCACACAGAATCTCTCTCTCTCTCTCTCTCTCTCTCTCTCTCTCTCTCTCTCTCTCTCTCTCTCTCTCTCTCTCTTGTTTTTAAAAGCAGCTTGCAATATCCTACTGCAGGAAAGCAACAACAGCAACAATGACGACGACGACGACGATGACGACGACGACGACGGTGCTGCAAACAGCGGTGTTGTGAATCCTGAGGTGCATAAGATTGCTGGTGTCGGTTTCCTTGTGCCACCTATCTTTGCCCCCTTCCCCCCCCCTCTCTCTCTCTCTCTCTCACACACACACACACACACACACACACACACACACACACACACACACACACTCACACACACGTATACACACTCGCGCACTCTCTCTCTCTCTCTCTCCTCTCTCTCTCCACACACACACACACACACACACACACACACACACACACACACACACACACACACAGAGTGTGCAAGAAAATCCACAAAATCACGTGCGCGCGCGCGCGAGCGTCGTTAGAAACATCAATGGCGAGAATGAGGAAAAAAACACAAACAAACAAACAAACAAAAACACGACATGACAGGCGCTTAAAGGAAAACCTGGCAGACTTGAGACTGTTTTTGTATGACATGTGCATTAGAGACGAAAGCAAGGTATGCACTTTTCCAATAAATCAAGTGCCTGTTGTCTGTCGTTCTGTCTGTCTGTCTGACATCCGGTGCAGTGTAGTAGAAGAAACCTTCAGAGACAGCTTGGCAGCAGAACGACTTCAGAGGAGAACCCCCCGCCCCCCCCCCCCCCCCCCCCCCCCCCCCCCCCCCCCCCCCCCCTCGCCCCTCCTCACACTGTTAACAAGGCGCCTGAACTCCTTACACTTTAATTAGAGGGCTAGGCCGCATCCAGGTCATGATTCCCAGATGTCCTTCTACTGCAAACTTTTTTTTTTTTCAATCAGGTGTTTTCGTCATTATCATATGCCTGGTGGTTAACATACACTTTCTTACAAATGAGGTCAGAGAAGGAAAAAAAAAAAAAAAAAAGCCAACCCATTTGACAAGAAAACTTTAATACAACCGAGGTTTTATTAAATCCGAGGTTAGTCACGCCCTGAGTAAAGGAAAACGTGTTTCTTGGGTGATTTTTTTTTTAGTTTAGTTTCTTATATCCGAGGAATTTCGTTGATACAAAGAAGGCCCGTGGCAGAGGAATACTTTTTTTTTTTTTTTTGTCAAGAATAGGCGAATTTTCTCACACACAAGTTTCTTATAAGCGAAGTCTGCAACTTAATTGGTTGGTTGTTCCCGTGACGTCTGCTTTAAACCGAATCTGAAATTCGTCTGGACAAATCCACCATCCCAGCTGTGAAGGAAGCCAAGTTTCTGGGCGTTTTTTTTTTTTCCCCATTTTTTTTTTCCAATCAAAAACTGAACTGTAAAAGTCACATCCAACCCATAAAAACTGCGTGTCAGAAAGCACTGAACATTGTGAGAGTTGTGGCACACACAGATTGGGGTGCTGATAAGGAAACTTTTATCCATCTTTACAGGGCTCTGATCCGCTCCAAACTGGACTATGGGTGTGTAGTGTACGGCTCGGCCAGACCTTCCTACCTGAAAAGTCTAGGTCCTATCCACCATCAAGGGCTTCGACTCTGTCTGGGTATATTCCGTGCCACCCTTGTTTATATAGCCTGTAGGCCTATACTGAGACAGGAGAAGCATCCCTCTCGTACCGTTGGCTGAAACTTGCCTTGAACTACTGTTTGAATCTCTCTTCTCAACCCCCAAACCCTGCATATGACTGTGTTGTCTCTCCATTCCATCCTTGGGAATTCGTATTCTTCTCCATTTGAACAATGCAGAAACAGACCTTGGAGTAGTTGTGATTTAATCAAGTTTCCTGATAACCTATCATGGACTTTCTTCACGCCTGAGATCCGGTTTGATTTAGCTTCGTACCGTAAACATACCATCAGCTCCTTGGCACGCACACGCACTCACATGCACACAGATTGTGTCAGGGGTGAGTGTTGATAGTGCGACCTGTCAGCAGCGCTCTGTAGCATTGTCACTACGTTCGTTAGCACTACGTGTCCATAGCTCTCTGTAGCATTGTCACTACGTTCGTTAGCACTACGTATCCATAGCTCTCGGTAGCATTGTCACTACGTTCATTAGCACTACGTGCCCATAGCGCTCGGTAGCATTGGCACTACGTTCATTAGCACTACGTGCCCATAGCTCTCTGTAGCATTGTCACTACGTTCATTAGCACTACGTGCCCATAGCGCTCGGTAGCATTGGCACTATGTTCATTAGCACTACGTGCCCATAGCTCTCTGTAGCATTGTCACTACGTTCATTAGCACTACGTGCCCATAGCGCTCGGTAGCATTGGCACTATGTTCATTAGCACTACGTGCCCATAGCGCTCGGTAGCATTGGCACTATGTTCATTAGCACTATGTGCCCATAGCGCTCGGTAGCATTGGCACTATGTTCATTAGCACTATGTGCCCATAGCGCTCGGTAGCATTGGCACTATGTTCATTAGCACTATGTGCCCATAGCGCTCGGTAGCATTGGCACTATGTTCATTAGCACTATGTGCCCATAGCGCTCGGTAGCATTGGCACTATGTTCATTAGCACTACGTGCCCATAGCGCTTCGTAGCATTGTCACTACGTTCATTAGTATTTACGTGCCCATAAGCGCTCGGTAGCATTGGCGCTACGTTCATTAGCACTACGTGTCCATAGCGCTCGGTAGCATTGGCACTATGTTCATTAGCACTACGTGCCCATAGCGCTCGGTAGCATTGGCGCTACGTTCAGTAGCACTACGTGTCCATAGCGCTCGGTAGCATTGCCACCACTACGTGCCCATAGCGCTCGGTAGCATTGGCGCTACGTTCATTAGCACTACGTGCCCATAGCGCTACGTGTTGATTGCTCCACCTACTTCATTTTGATTTGCTGCCTGTCAACAGTGCCACGTGTCAATGGCTCTACGTCTCCAGAGCAATGACCTATACGGTCGATTAATGACGATGTGTCTGTGTGAATGTATTGTTTGTTTGTTTGCCTGTTTGTTTGTTTTTGTTTTGTTTATGATGTTGCCTTTCCTGGCGTGTGCCTTTCTCTTCTCATCAACAACAACATGAAGGTCATGAGAGAGAGAGAGAGAGAGAGAGAGAGAGAGAGAGAGAGAGAGAGAGAGAGAGAGAGAGAGGCAGCTTAATTCACCGTTGTCAAAAAAATATATATACTTTGTATTTTCTCTCTCTATGTATTTTCTCCCTCTCTCTCTCTCTCTCTCTCTCTCTCTCTCTGTCTCTGCTTCTTTCTTTTTCTCTCTTTCTCTGTCTCTTTCTGTCTTTTTCTGTCTCTCTGCCTCTGTCTCTCTCTGTCTGTCTCTCTGCCTCTGTCTCTCTCTGTCTGTCTCTCTGTCTCCCCCCTCTCTCTCTCTCTCTCTCTGTCTCTCTCTCTCTCTCTCATCCGTTCATCCGTTGGGAATTCTGTTATCCCAAACCTAAGATCCTGTCGTTCCCGGCACATGTTCGAAAAAAGACCTTCGGAAATATTTCACACACTCCTTGGTGAAGACGAACGCTGTCTCACAGAAGTACTTTGCAGTAATCGCTTTATTAACAGCAATTGCAAATTGTGTACGCTGTTTCTGCACTAGTTATGTAAATAAGTGGATACCACTCATGCTCCTTTTTCAGTGAGGGGAAATGGCCTCTCTTAGAATACTTGTAATCGTTTGCCAATGCCATTACCATCAACCATCCTTCATCTTTCTCTTCCTCGTCGCGACCTCCAGCAACAATCTCAAACATTCGGCAAACATCATTATAAGTATTATAGTCACTGTTGAATCAACGTACAGGGAAGTGTGCTTGAGAGAGATTCAGATTCAGATTCAGATTCAGATCTTTATTCTGTTAGGCCATAGCCCCTCAGAAGGGGGATACAATAATTGAGATAATATTCTAATATCAATGCGACAAGTAAAACAAACAAAAAACAAGTTCACAACGTTCACATTGTAACAAGTTTTAAGCCTGCGATGCATCAACGCTTATACTGCTTATTGTTATACACTTAAACAAATATATGTAACCATATTAAACGAAATTCAAGCATTTAATGATAAAAAGAACCTAGGCTGTAAGAAATTTTCGAATCATAAATGCTTTGCACAAAAACAGAGCAAACCGCTTTACAAGTGTTTCATTTTTTGAAGTCATTAGCATAATCAGCTTGAAGATACATGGTTGTCTATAGTATTTTTCTGGAATAAACTCTTGCCTAATACAATAAAGTTCCTGGCACGAAAATACAAAATGAACTTCATTATCAAAACCCTCGTGACATAATGGGCAAAGGAGATGATCATCACTGAGTTCTCTATAACGATTAAAATGACTACTTATTTCTGTGATACCAAATCTAAATTTTGTTAAGATGTATCTCAAATGTTTGTCTAAGTTTATAGACAAATACAATGGCAATCTATGCTCTGCGTTTAACATACGATAGATATCATATCTGTCACTTTCCTGAACATGAGAATGCCAGCTTTGCCATCGACAATCTATTAATCTCTGACGAAATTCACGGATAAAACCACGTATGTCCCCAACACCCTGACTTTCCCATACAAAGCCAAATCCATATTCATACAATTTTAATCTTACCCTCGAAGCCCAATTTGTCTTGCCTTTGGCATCAAACTCAACTAACATATTGTAAGCTCTATGGGGTAATCTATGTGACTGCATTCTTGTTAACTTTAACCAATACCGAATGGAGCTGACTATAGAAACTAAATATATAGGATACCTATTTGTCTCCCCGTAGACTAAATCATTAGGCGTATATATAGATACTCCCAAAAACTTCTTCAGTGCATATAAATGTAGCTTCTCCACCTCATAAGCAGAGCTGCTGATACCCCACAGTTCAGCACCATATTGCACAATTGGTTGGATTTGAGAATCAAACAATTTTAAAAATAGTGCTAAAGAATTGTTGTTCAATATTGTCAGCTTTTTCATGATACACAATAAGGCGTATTTAGCTCTGCTCACAAGATCTTTACAAGCAAATGTAAAGCTCAGGCGTGTTGAAAAGAATATACCCAAATATTTGTAAACATTTACTACTGGCATGATATTTCCGTTATAACTCCATCTTTCCCTAACAGCAAGATAACCTCCTTTTCTAAAGACTATTATGTTACTTTTTGTCATGTTTACATTTAATTGAAGTGATACAGCAGCTCTTTCTAGACTGTTCAGCTGTGTTTGCAGGCCAACAATAGTTTCAGATAACAATACCACATCATCAGCTAATAGCAGAATAAATATTTCTAAGACATCATTTACAAACCGCACGCCATGTCTTCCAGAATTAATAACTTCCAACGTTAATTCATTAATGAATAATGAGAACAAAATAGGGCTGCAAACATCTCCTTGTTTTACCCGGATGTACAGTATATATAATCTGTAAGAGATCCTCCACATCGCACTCTTGCTTTTACACAGTCATACATGCTGATAATGGACTTATACAATTTACCATGAACACCATTCTTGAGCAAAATCGGCCAAAGGATACTTCTATTTACAGAATCAAATGCTTTCTCAAAATCTATAAAGGCTACATATAATTTACGATTCAATCCAAACTGTTTTTCAACAAACGACATCAAAGTGAACATATGATCAACTGTTGAATAATTCTGTTTAAACCCTGCTTGAAATTCACCAGTTAAGTTATTTTCTTCTACCCATTCCTGAAGTCTTCTATTAAGGACAGTGCTGTATAATTTACTGCATATATTGCTCAAAGATATTCCACGATAATTGTTTGGATTATTAGCATCAGCTTTTTTATACAATGGAAGGATAATTGACTCCGACCAAATTTCTGGAAAAAGACCCCTGTCAAACAAAGCAGTAAAGAAATTCTTTAGAAAACAAACAACCAGTTCAGATTTGCAAGCATATTTAACTATCTCTCCAATTATCCCGTCAGGGCCTGCAGCTTTGCCATTTTTTAATTTTCTTAATGCCAACATGATTTCTTCATTTGAGATTGGACGATTTAAAGGACAGTTACCACTATCGTTGCCAGCACTTTCGCCATCACTACAAGGTTGTGCTAATAAATTACCAACATCTTCATTTCTTTCAAGCAGTCCTTTAAAATGTTCAAACCAGTTCTCCAAAGTAATATTATTCAAAGGTTGTTTCTTACCACCTCTAATCTTCTGTACTGTGTTCCAGAAATCTTTCTGAGAGTTTACAGACGCTACTAATTTTTCTAACAATCCTCTGTTAAAATCCCTTTCTTTCGTTTTCAAAAGTTGTTTGTATTCCCGCCTAGCATTACAATACAAAACTCGATCCGTTGAAAGTTTACTACGATTTGACTTACTTAGTAATCTCCTAGCGTTCCTTTTACTTTGGCGACACTCAGTGTCATACCAATCATCACATTCCCTACGACCATTTATATTTATCCGCTTTGTCATACATTTTGCAGCATCTTTTAAACAAGAATTAAAAGTACTGAGCGCGTCATTTACATTTACATCAATTAGTCTAATAGCCATTTCGACTCTGCTGGATCTCAGATGAACACATCATGTCTGTAAAGTGATCTTTATAATTTTCATTCCAAACAAACTTTTCCACAAAATTGTTAATATTCTTGTCTTTGGGTTGATTTAATCGATTATTGTTAACATTAATCGTCAAAACAATAGGCATATGATCAGACTCAATACGTTCATATACATGAAGTACACAGACGTCAGAAACACTAGCAAACATACTCCTTGACATTAAAAAATAATCATCAACACTATTTCCACTTTCAGATACGTACGTGTAGCGACCTTCCTGGTCGCCCTCACACATACCATTCAAAATACATAAGTATAGACTTGTACACATATCAAGCAACATTTTGCCGTAATTATTAAGTTTTTTATCCTCAGAATTTCTGTCAGTATATAATGGGCCGCTAGAATGCTGTTTACCAAAATCTAAGATATTTTCACCAAAATCCTTTGAAAAATTTGCAGTTCTGGCATTGAGATCACCACTAATCAATACAAACACGTCATCACAAGAAAGCATACAGTCATATATAAATTCAGACAATAAACTTATTCCATTTTCAAGATTGAAGTGCAAGTAATATGGTGAATCCACAGGAGGCACATATGCACACACATATAATACATTTTTAATGGTACCAAACACAGATTTGTCAATTATAAACGCAAAGAAATTATCCGACTGAATATTCAAGAGTTTTACAAATGAGCAAAGCTCCTTTCTTATCAGACACAACAAACCACCCGAGTGTCTACCACGAGCTGAGAGCTTTATAGCTGGTTTACAATAAACTTCATAATCAGAAAATACAGAAGAGTGAAAATCTTCCACAAAAGTTTCAACCAAAGAAATAACATCAAACGTACGAACAAACGAGACAAAATCATTGTCGCGTAGTTTTGAAATTAACCCGTTAACATTCCAGTGTAAAAAGGTGAACGATTTAGAATCAATATTCAAAAACTCGTTTTCATTCGTACTGTGCACAATGGCCGAGGGGGGACAATCATGTGCAATTTCAGACACACAACACATATCAGATTGTAACACACATTCATAGCTTTCGTTTTGTGTTGAAGGGGAAGCTGAACTAACGTCAGAAAACAACACGCTGTCAAAGACATCACGCTCTGCACGTGCTACCCCAGTGTCACCTATACTGCCACACAGCGAGGCAAGGACCGGTGTTACACTAGTGTGTGTTCCCTTTAACCATGGTTTATTTTTACACGAGTATTTGGGCCGGCCGACACATTATTTCATTTTTACAAGCTCGTCGTTTCCATTTACAGTGAATTTATTGCCATCGATTAGGAGATGGTCGAAAATCATAGTGGCCCGCTTACCCTCGCTCCTAGCTTTTTTCACATGGGGTGTCAACCTCCTCCTAATCTCTCTCACACGAACAGAAAAGTCTTCACCAACAAAAATATTTGTTCCCCGGAGTTTGCCCTTAGCCTTCAACACTTCTACTTTCTGTTTATAAAACACGAATCTCGCTATGATGGGCGAGTCACGTTTGGGGTTTAGTCTATGCACCCTATCGAATTCAGTTTCTTGGGCAAGTTCCAACTGGTCAGTTATTAACTCTTTTAACACACTTTCACAGTCAATGTTGGTTTCATTGTCGTTCCTTGGTATACCATAGAAGATCAGATTGTTCCTTTTCGACCTGCCCTCGAGGTCGTCTGTTTTCCACTCCAGGTCCTCGATCTTCTTAGTCAGGTCGTCGTTTTGTCTCCTAAGGTCTTCATTCTGTTGCTGCAGTCCGCTGATCTCCCCTCGTAGCCTTCGGAATTCGTCTTGCATCGCCGTACACTCTTCTCGTAGAGTATGGAGCTCCGACTTCAACTCTCCGAAGCGATTGTCCATTCTGGTACTCATTGACTGCATCATGTCCATGAGGTCAGACATGCTGGGTTCTTTCGTTGTGTCTCTTTGGCTCGCACCTATGGGATTGCCGGTCCCTCCATACTGGTCCTGGCACCACTGTTCAGGCGAGCCTGTCTCGTGCTACCTTTACCCAGAGTTGTTGGTCCCGGGTTACTCTCCACATCTCCACACCGAAGAAGAAAACTGCCCCAGAAGAAATACGTGAGGACCAGTCCGAACACTACACCGTCCGTTCTCCTCTTCAGTTTCAGAATGGCGGCACGCATGGCTAATTTCTGCTTCGCTCGCTTCAACATAAACAACTGGAACACTGCGATGAAACAGCCACAAACTGCCCTAAATTCCAGTGCTGCAGACGGCATGGTTCCTTGCAAAGCAGTAGGCAAACTTTCAGTCCATAAATCACAGTGTAGTCGTCTTGATTGCCTATTAATTGCAGGAGTCAAACCACGGTGACCTCACGCGAATGCAACAGTTCACGACCCCCCGTGCTTGAGAGAGAGAGAGAGAGAGAGAAGACGGACGTGTTTGTGCTGTGCTCCCGATCAGTGTATTTTTGTGGGTGTTACAGTGTAGTAACTTACATAGTTTTTGGTATTCCGTCTGGTTTTGAGTGAGTGACTCAAAAGGTGCTGTGTTGGTGCTTCGATTCTTTTCGTAGAATCAACAATTAACATTTTAATTGCCAATACATATCTGTTAAGAATTCTACATTGATATGTGTTTACTTGAAACTCTACGTCTTTAAAAAATTTAAAAAAAAGAAAGAAAGAAAGAAAAAAAAAAAGGTTCGGTTTGCACGTGGTTCTTCTTCTCAACAAAGCTCGAGCGTTTTCGTGTGCCACCTGTCAAGTCTCTGGCCTGCAACACGGTGTTATTTGCAACCCACGACATGAATGTGTAACGGATTCACGCCTTGTCCATGTCCGAGTAACACGTGCTGTGAACTGACCAACACGTCATGCCCTTTCCATTCTGCCGTGTGTGTAGCCTGCCATGGAGACCACCCCTGCTGACACTGAAAGCAAACTAAGGCCCACGTTAGACGCTCGGCAGCAAACGTTTTCCTGCTCTGTGAAGGAGCTCACTGCGTGGAGAAATGCCTTGTTGTATCGATACGCAGCAATAACAGATACATCAGTTGTCTTTGAAAGAAATGACTTTGATTACAAGGACGATTACCTTTATCTTTCTTTATGGATTAGCGAACCGATACCACCTTTCTTAGCCAAGTCGGTTTTGCGCGTTTTCTTGGATGAAGTGAAACGAATCACTATATCTTTTTACTTTACCCGGCAAGGCACTGGAACTTTACTATGCCAAGGCATTGACTGTGTCAAGTGGGGTAAAGAAGAGTGTGAGGCATTGAAAGACATTGTGAGTGAATTCTGTGTTCATGGTGATCTGGCTGCCTTTGAGAGTGCGTTGCTGTCTTCTCCCCTGACTTTTATGACAGAGGATGGTAAAGACATACCATTGTCAGCTCCGGACAATGTGTGCGGCAGTGAAAGTAGCCCCTCCAGTGACCACACTCCTGCTGCTCCTCGGTCTCTTCCTCAGGTGCTAGGAAAGCCAGACTTTGAGGATACAGAACTAGAAGTTGGTGTTTCTAATTCTTTTGTTGAGTCTGCTTCTGACTCCAGTGAAATAACTTTAGCAAAAGCCACACATACACATCAGGAAAGTCACACTCATCAAGATGGTCACACAGATACACAACATTCGGCTGTGAATTGGGCTTCTAAAAGAAGCCCATATAAGTCAACTCCCAAACGTTTCCCATTGAAAAAACGTTATCGTCGACGTACTCTCTGCCCTTTAAAGCATGTTGACAAAACAGTGACAAGTGACCTTGGCAATATTAAAATTACTGTAGATACATTCTTACTGATCTTTCGGATCATGAAAATAACATGCTGTCCAGACTTGAGGATTCAAAAGTGTCTATCAAAAATGAATTGAAATGTCACATAGAACGGAAGATAGAGTCTTTACATTCTGCTGTCGAAGGGATCCAGAGTGTAATGTCAAAGTTTGAATCGACAATGAATATTTTACTTAAAGAAAATCTTTCTTTAAAATCCTCCTTGGGTTCACTTCAGTCCGAACTGAAACAATGAAAGAAAAAATCTCACTCAACTACAAGTGTCTTCACACAGTGTGATTACCCCCTAAGTTGTGTTCCAGGTCATTCTTCATCCAATGAGGATAACACCCAAAAAGGTGTGTCCCATCAAACTGACACACACCCCACCCCAACAACTCTTCACACAACTGTGAATACAACCATTCCCGATTCTGTTACACAATCTCCCCTGAAAACTGTGGAGGACACACGTTTCAGTAGTCAGTCTACACTACCAGTTCCTGGCACTCCTGTGGACATTGTGAATGTAACAGTCGGTAATCGTTTTGATGTACTTGCTCGTCTCAGTCAGAATGAAGTACTTCTTGATCCCGATTCCAATAAACCTGACTCCCCCCAAACAAACTCTGTCACATCTGAACCATCTGCCTCTGAACAGTTAACTAAACAGGATCATGAACCTTCTCAACTGACAGAGGTGAAAGAAAAACTTTCTTCAGAGCAGGTTTTAAAAGAAATATCTATTCCTTTGAAATGTTCTTCCTTGCTAATCGGAGACTCTGTAATAAGGTACATTAATCCAAAGAGACTAGACACACGTCGTGACCCGTTATTCAAAATATGTGTTCCTGGTCTGACTTTAGTGCATCTTGTTCAGTGGTTACGTACTTTAGAAATCCAGAACCAAGTGAACACTTTAATTGTGCATGTGGGTATCAATGATTGTCCGGCCGGACCCATTGCAGCCAAAGATTGGCGTGAACTGATTGGTTTGTGTAAATCTCGTTTTCCCTCTGCATATATTGCCTTCAGATCTATTCTACCGGCCCGCGGTCGACACCAGCTAAATAACTCCATTGCTCCTTCTAATAGTCATTTATATGCTACATGTACAAATATGACTGTGGACATGATTGACCATTTTGGGTCATTTGTGACTCAGAATGGTGCCCCCGTCAGACCCTGTATAAAGATGCTACCCACCCCAGTACAAAAGGGACAGTCTGTCTGGCACTAGGCTTCAAGACTGTTCTCCCTCAGACCGGGCGGTCACAGTTGAACGACCGGCTAACAATACAGGCCCCTTCAATAAGCCACACCATGTCCCCACCAGTGATCGGTCCATGCCCCGTACTGTACAGAGGAACGCTCTAGAAATTATGGCCTTGCCCTACAAACAGCTTCTCGACAATATGTGAACGCCAGAAATTCAGGTGTTCCCCCCATGTCCTCAACAAGTGACTTCCCTCCATTAATGTCCCAAACCAATCGCAAACCAGTCATGAACCAGCCAGAGTTGACTCCCCAGGTTCCACCGCCAGATCATTTGGATAATCCCTGTGCTGAGGCTTACAGTCAGACACTGAACGGTGAAAATTCACGTCCCCAACCAAGTATCCCCACCATCCCGACACATGTCCCGCCTCCATTCCTCTGCCCGAGTTACACGATTCCCGACGCTCCTTACCCCAGATTTCCTGTCCCTTATCCGTTCTCTGTGCAGAGGGTTCAAGGATCTGGCCTTGGCCAAACACAGCCCCATTTTCCCTTGGGTTCAGCAACTCTACCGGTCAATCCTCCGACACAGGAGAGTCATGCTGACAACCGAAACTGGCCTTTATTTAACCCTCTGGGTTATTGTGCGCAGCAGTTGATGACGTTGGCATCACAGTTGGTGACGCAGCGTGACCAACAGAGGACTGCTGCCAATTGGTAGAATGAGTGGTGATGTTTTGATATATTGTATGATGTTCTGTCCTTGTTTGGTATTTATTTATGTGCGAAAGATAATACATTTTTTTTTTTTATTCAGTCGGTACATTTCTCCCCATTCATTCTAGTCAAAGTGTTAGCATTTACGTCGTCATATGATTAAATATGTAACTGTTGAATTATTGTAATAATCTTCCCTATCTTCGGCCGTATAACTACTCGGACTTGGGACATTTGAAATGGACTGTTGTAGAAGGAAGTTGATTATTTGAACACTTGCACTTCTCGTGTCTTCTTGAGGCATAGGTGTTTTGTGATTGTGCCCTTACCATTGTTATTGCTCATTGATTTTTTTTTTCTAACTTCTTTTCTGCGTCGTTACCCGTTGAAGAGGTGTGCATTTTTGTGTGTGTTTGCTTTTTTTTTTTTCACTTGTAATATTTAATTTTCAAATTTCCTGGTATCCTACAAATTGATTTTGCTTTACATTGTACACATATTGAAGGTAAGGTGGGTTTTTTTTTTGTTTTGTTTTGTTTTTTTGTTTTCCTTGTAAAATAATGGCAAATAATCTCAATACCGAGAGTAGTAATGAATGGTTAACCAACTCAGGATTCAAAATTGGCTATCTAAATGCATGTCATGTGTTAAACAAATTATGTGATTTACCTTCTATTTTATCTAATGCTAACAATTGTTTTCATTGTTTTTGATTCTCTGAATCTCGGTTATCAAATTTAGTCTCAGACGATTTAATAATGATTCCAGGTTACAATTTTATTAGGAGAGACCCTACATCTAAGCTAGAAACAGGTCTTCTGGGATATGTACATCACTCAATGAACTATAAACTGATCCATCATTTTGATAAACATAATATTGAATGCATCTGGATAGAGTTTCGTTTAAAAGGGACTAAACCGATATTAGTAGGCTTTTTATATAGAAACCCTGATGAACGTGTGGAATGGTATGATAGATTCGAAGCAATGATGGAAGATGTCTCAGATTATTCAACAGATGTTGTATTGCTTGGTGACTTTAACATTGATTTACTTAAACCTCATGATAAATGGAAACGAATTTTTGAATCATATAACTTAACACAACTGATAGACACGCCAACAAGAATAACGCTACAGTCTGAAACACTCATTGATCATATCTATGTAAACAATCCAACAAATATTACAGAAACTTCCGTACCAGTTTATGGTCTCAGTGATCATTTTCCTGTATGCTTAACTTGGTCCAAAAAAGGCGTAAAAATTCCTAGATGTAGCCACAAATGCATTTCTTTCCGTAGTTATAAATCCTTTAATTCTGACGATTTTCTTCATGATTTATGTATTGCAGACTTTTCCAATGTTTTTCAGGAGACTGATCCAGACAAAGCTCTCGAAGCTTGGTATAACATATTTGTCCCTATTTACGACAAACATGTCCCAACTAAGATCAAACGTGTCAAACCCGATGGAAAACCACCATGGTTAAATGATGAAATTAATGCTGCTATTAAAATTCGTGAAAACTTGTTACAGTCAACAGGAAAAGATAAAAAGTTTAAGAAACAGCGTAACAAAGTTACAGCTATGAAAAGGTCTGCTCGTAAAAAACATTTTAGCGACCTTATTTCATCGAAAAAAGATTCAAAATCGATCTGGAAAGCCATTAATCAATTATCAGGTAAATCGTCTAAACAAACAGCTCCGTCATCTTTAATTCTGTCTGCCGATAATCTCAATAAACACTTTTCTACCATAGTCGAAAAGACTATTAAAACTGATTGTACTAAACATAATGAACTGTTGTTACTAGAGAATTTTGTGATACTAGACGAATAGGGTCCAGACTTGACTTTCAGTTTATCAGTGTACACGAGGTATGTAGAGAACTTAATTCCTTGAAGGAATCTAAGAGCCGGGGATTAGATAATATAGACAGCAAAATTTTGAAAATTTCCGCACCTATTATCTCTGATAGCCTTACTTATATTTATAACCTATGTATTCAGAAATGTTATTATCCACAATACTTTAAAGAAGCTAAAGTTTTGCCATTTTTTAAATCTGGTGACCCACAAGATCCTTCGAACTACAGACCGATTTCCATTCTGTCTAATTTGTCTAAACCTTTAGAAAAACACCTTAAGCAAAACCTTCAAAAGCACTTCGTTACACATAAATTATTTCATTCAAATCAAAGCGGTTTTAGAGAAAATCATTCATGTCAGACGGTTCTTACGAATCTAGTAGAACAGTGGCATTTAAATATCAATAATGATCTTCTCACAGGAACGATATTTGTGGACTTTGCTAAAGCCTTCGATGTTATTAACCATGATCTCCTCTTAAAAAAACTTACTTTGTATGGTTTAACTCCAAAGTCTGTCAATCTTCTCTCGTCTTTTCTATCAAATAGAAGGCAGATAGTTGTTCAGGATATGGTATCATCCACTTTCATGCCAGTCAATTTCGGTGTGCCTCAGGGTTCAGTCTTAGGACCGATATTATTTACGATTTACATAAATGATCTCCCTCTTTACATTTCCTCTTCTTGTGAGCTTTTCGCTGATGACACCACCTTACACAATAAAGGAAAAAATGTAGATGTAGTGTGCGCTGACCTACAAAATGACGTTGACAGGCTCATTAATTGGACTGAACTTAATCATATGGCACTTCATCCTCAAAAATCTAAATTCATGTTAATATCAACCAGGCAAAAGCGACAAAATATTAAAGATAATCTAAAGGAATTAAAAATATATGATAACGTATTAGATGAAGTAAGTTCTCATAAACTACTTGGTCTTATTATCGATAATAATTTATCCTGGTCGAGTCAGCTTTCGACTTTATCAAAAAGAATATCGAAAAAAGTCTTTCAGCTTAATAGAATCAAACATTTTTTGGATCAACACACTCGGAAATTATTTTTTCATGCTTATATTCAAAGCGATGTGGATTATGCTTCAACCTGTTGGGATTTAGCTAGTAAAGCCTCCTTAAGGCATCTTGAAAGTCTCTACAGACGCTCTCTCAAACTTATACTTCTTAAATCTTCCTCTCTGGAAATAAGTGACTATAAAGAACTAAACATCTTGCCCTTTGAATTTAAATGTATCTTCAACAAAGCTGTCTTTATGTTTAAGATTATGAATAACCTTGCACCATTCTATCTCCGAGAGAAATTTCCCGTACGAGAGTTTCGGAACAAAAGCACAATATTTATCCCTCGTCCGAGAACTGATCTCTTTATGACATCTTTTATCTATTCAGGAGGAAAATTATGGAATGAAATCCCGGAATACATAAAAAACAAAAATAGTTTATTATCGTTCAAAAAAGCATACCACAGATATTTAATGGAAAAGTTATAAATGGTTGGTCTCTTTCAGTTAAGACCTGATTTAATGATATAATATTTACCTTCTCTTTTACACCTCTCTCTCTCTCTCTCCTCTCTCTCTCTCTCTCTCTCTCTCTCTCTCTCTCTCTCTCTTCTTCTTGTGTACCTTCTATGTTAATGTTAAATGTCATGCTTTGCTTCTCCCTCCTGCTTCCTTTCTCCCCCACTGTCTCTCATTGCTATTTTTTGTTAACTCTTTCCTTTTTCTCTCTCTCTCTCTCTCTCTCTCTCTCTCTCTCTCTCTTCTCTCTCCTCTCTCTCTCTGCTGTCTCTCTCACGCTCTCTCTCTCTCTCTGTCTCTCTCTGTCTCTTTCTCTCTCTCCCTCCTCTAATGCCCCCCACCCCCCGCCCCCCACCCCACCATATCCCACCCCTTCTTCTGCGTTCA
>CM065725.1:11337914-11350414 GCA_033310375.1 Conus canariensis | reverse complement strand
GCACTACCCGGGTAGGCAGCCCGTCGTGTCAACGAGTGTGCATTGTAAAGCGCTTAGAGCTTAGTCTCTTGCCGAGGAGAGGCGCCATATAAGGTTCATAATAATCTTTAAAGCGTAAAAGGAAGATACGTTTCATTCTCTGCCGTTGGCGATGTAAACCATTGCAATGGCATTGGGTCTGTGTAGGTGGAGTTCACACGTTCAGGTAGGGTACGGAGTCGTGTGATTGGATCCCGGCGACATTCGCAGGCTGGTAAACGGTCTGACAGATGACGAGTGGACGACCTGAACAGGTGGGGGTAGACGTTCCGCAGACATCGATTCATTGCCAGCAGCGTGGAGATGGTGGATTGATGGATGTGAAGCGGATTGACGGGGAAATGCAGAAGTCAGGGTCCGCAGCTGACGACGATAGTCGATGTTGACGTGAGGAGTAAATCGAGGACCTCAATGCGATGCATAGGGAATGAAGTGCTGAGTTTGAGAGGAGCGAATTGGTACCCGTACCCTTCCTAGCTCAATACTCTTCCTGCTTAATGCTCGTCTTGCTCAATACTTCCACAGAATGATCACCCCCCCCTCCCCCCGTCCCACCCCACCCTTCCCAGATCCTCCCCCATGTCCAGTATTCTCCCTGTACGATAGTCCCCCATGCTCGTTACTCTCCCGATTACGATGGACAGAAGCCTTGTTTTAGGGGGGAGGGGGGGGGGGGGGGGGGGAGTGGGATGATGAAAGGAAATCTTTTCCATTCCAGAATTACAGCACACACACACACACACACACACACACACACACACACACACACACACACACACACACACACACACACACAATCGGCCATACACACGACAGACGGAGGTTATATGATGACTACAGTGAAACCACCAGTGGAGGTATAGTATGCCATCCGCAACGACAGTGAAGTCACCTGCAGGTCAACACGTTATATGACAACCTGCAGGTCAACATGTTATATGACAAGTACAGCGAGACCACCAGTAAGAACATTAATTTGTTATCTGACATTACACCACAATAAGGACAGAGTTATGTGACAGCGACATTGAGAGCATCGGCAAGACAACACGTTGCCTGATGTCGACATTGAGACTGCCAGTATGACAATGTATCATCTGAGAAGCTGCACTAACACCACTAGTAGGACAATGTGTTATCAGGCATAAGACCACCAGTAGGACAATGTGTTATCTGACAAACTACACTAAAACCACCAGTAGGACAATGTGTTATCTGACAAACAACACAAAGACCACCAGTAGGACAATGCTTTATCTGACAAACTACACTAAGACCACCAGTAGGACAATGTGTTATCAGGCATAAGACCACCAGCAGGACAATGTGTTGTTTGGCAACAACACTATCAACACCAGTAAGATAATGTGTTTTCTGACAAACTACACTAAGACCACCAGTAGGACAATGTGTTATCTGGCAACAACACTATCAACACCAGTCAGACAGAAAAATGTATGAGTGAGCTCTCCCTCTGGAAGGCGCCACCACGTCCGTCCAACGACAGCTCCATGGACTCGCCGATACCGGTGACCCCGACGGAACCAAACCAAGGCCACAGGCGTAGAGAGGACATCGAAATCGAGGTCACCATGAGAGCAGGGCATGAAGGGCCACACAGACTTTGAGACTTTTTTTTTTAATGCTGATCGATGAGAATGAGGATGATTAAGATGATGCTACGGATTTCCATTCCGATCTGATAGGCATGACAGGGCTGTACTCTACGCTTCCTTTCATAATATATTCCGGCGTCAACCAGGCCCGAGAGATACAGACGCCTGCAGTGTTGGTCAGGAAATTTGAGCAGCACTCTCAGAGACGCGATCCATTAAGTGGATGAAACTCGACTGTGTGGTCCCAGTCTTCCCAACTGAGCCCGTAGCAAACTCAACTCTGGGTAGGAGCCGGTCGGGGCAGAAAAATCCCACATGACTCTGATGGGAATCGAACTCACGACCTCCCAGCCGGGAGTCCGCGAAGCTAACTACTTCGCCACGTCTTTTCTTTTTCTTTTAATACAGTAGGTACTGTGAGATGAGGTTTCCCTCTACTGTCTACCCTCTGCCTTGTGAGAATGCTCATCGATGGAAGGGAAAATGACACATCCCCCACCCACCCACCACCACCCCACCTCCCACTCCTCCTTCTTTTACAAACAATTAGATGATGTGTATATAATGTTGTAGAGAATAACGCTCACTTCGGTTGGAAAGTTACACCGATAAGCAGTTTTAGTTCGGAACAACGGTTCTGATGATGTGCACACAGTGTACACTACACCACAGGATGTTTCTGAACAACACATAAAGTCCACTACACACATTGACAGCGAGTCTGACTCATCGCATGTTCAAGACGACCAGTCTTACTCTTAGGCCTTTGCGTTCGGACCAGTCTGAACGCGAGATTATGAATCAGGAATTCCAGCACTCTGTCAGCAACGTAGGCCTTGAACACACTGTAGAAAGAAAGAACAGTGGCAGGCTTTGACACGGAGTGGCAAAGGACTCGACGACGTTGCCACTTTGACTGGTTGGCAGGTACAGAGAATCCGTTGCGAGATAAAAGCATAGAAACACAGCATTTATGAAGGTTGTGTGCTTCACCAGGCAGATGGTGTAGGTTGTTGCTGTGCGAGTCGTCAGTGGGTGAGTTTTATGTCATGTTGGCTGGAGGCCCTTAAGGACAGGGTGATCTTGCAGATTAACTCTGCATTTCTTGTGGCAGTTGTTGTCGTTGGTAATTGTGAGTCTGGTTCCGATCCGTATGGGAGCCGTCGTCTGTTGGTGTCTCAGGTCTTAGTTCGTGTGAACTCGGGTTCACTTTCTGGTGTTGGTCGGCAGACGATGGACGTCGGTTTCCTCCCTCGCCTCTTTCCCCCTCCAAAGGCCTGTCTTCAGGGCCACCAGGCGGCTTTCTTCGTGTTCGGGTGGCGATGGTTCTAGGCCGCGTGAGGCCGACTCAAGGAGGAAGCAGGACGAAAGTCGCTGCAGCGCTGCACGAGGCCCTTGTGTGGTCCACGCAGACTACGGCCGAGAGGGCAGTTTTTCTGCCCAACCCCGAGAGGGGTGTCCCCATCCATGCCCGACCCTCAAGAGCATGGTATCCCCAGGCCACGGTCATCGCAGTGTGGCAGCGCTCCATCGGCCGATCGCTCCACGTCTCCAGGAATCGTCCCCCGGCGACACAGGCTAGACCCGCCGTCACCCATAGGGCTGGCTGGAAGGTTGACTGCGCCGCCTGACACTGACCTCTCACATCAGTGTCCCTCAAAGGAGAGCTGCCACCTCTCCCGTGGTGTTCGCTGCTAGGCCACCCCGCGTGCAAGTCGGATGACTTTTTTTTTTTTTTTAATAGAATACTGCTGCGATCCGTGTTTGGAAGACGACTGTGTGTTCTGGTGTGCCAAGCAGGAACTCAGGAACATGCCATGGAAGAAGCATGTGACATTAGCCAACCTTCGGAAGGGAAGGCGTGCCAGCAACACAGAACACGCAGAGACTCAAGCACGTGCTCTACGGCGGTTGCACGCTCACCTCGGCCTGATCCAGCTGTACCTGGGGCGATTTCCTTCTACTGAACGGATTGTGCACACTTAATATCAGTGATACTATGTCGTTCACGACTATGTCTAAAGCATTGCTGTGGTTTCCATGTCGATGAGACACGACTTTGTCTAAAAGCATTGCTGTGAATGTGCGTATGGACGTGCGAGCACACATACATGGCTACGTCATACACACACACACACACACACACACACACACACACACACACACACACACACACACACACACACGCACGCACGCACGCACACAGACACGCACAAACACACACACAGAATGGATTGTAAAGCGCTTAGAGCTTGGTCTCTAGCCGAGGATAGGCGCTATATAAGTATTCACACACACACACACACACACACACACACACACACACACACACACACACACACACACCACACACACACACACACACACACACACACACACACAGAGCATGGATTTTAAAGCGCTTAGAGCTTGGTCTCTAGCCGAGAATAGGCGCTATATAAGTATTCACAATGATAATAAAAATCACACACACACACACACACACACACACACACACACACACACACACACACACGCGCGCGCGCGCGCGCGCGCGCGCGCGCGCAGACACGATGCACAGTTCCGACACGCAACGCTCTTAACAATTTCCTCGCATGCATTCTTGTTCCAGACTGCAAAACAAACCAGCCTTCTCTCTTTCCAGTTTTCCATTATGTCTTTCGTAGTCTTCAGCGTTTCCTGCCTCGCTCTCCTTGTCTCCCTTTCTCCGTCGAATGATTTTGATGTCAAACGGGTTTTACTTTCAAATTCGATTCCTGGGCGGTCATGAGTGAGATGAAGACAATGGCAGACTGACATCAGCTTTTCGGTTACATCTTCCACCTTCCTGTTCAATTCGGAAGTATTCAACAAGCGATCGACATCTAGAGGCAGCATTGGATTGGTGCAGCGAGAGAGGAGGAGGTATTAACTGTGAGGATACCAGACTTTTTTTTCTTTCTTTCTGCGTACGCAGGCTGATACTCCTGCGGACACTGCCTGTATAGACAGGCAGTGGAGTTTTGTGTGTATGACCGTTTTTTTTTTTCCAGCCATTAAGGCAGCCATACTCCATCTTCGGGGAAGGTGCATGCTATGTGTAACGTGTCATCCATACCAACGGCCAAAATGGCCTTCTCTTCGGAAAATTGGTGATGGGATTTTACATGTGTGCAAGATGTTGTGCGTGCGTTCACACATGGAACCTCGGTTTATATAGTCTCATTCGAAGGACTGTGTGGGGAATGGAGTCAGAACCAATGTTAACTCCGAGGGAAAAATCCCTCTGTACCGAAATTCGATCCCGCAACCCCAGGATCACGAGTCCGGCGCTATACCAACTGAGCTATTCCGGCCCCACCAGACTTTTGTGCTGTAATTATTGCTTCTAAATACTCTGTTCACACGTGAGCTATGTCCATTGAGAACAAGAAGGGTTTTGATGAGCGGTTGTGTGGGCTTTGATTTCTATATGGAATACTTCAGTCATTTTCAGTTTTCTTGTTCTTCGTCTTTTTCTTCTTCTTCTTCTTCTTCTTCTTCTTCTTCTTCTTCTTCTTCTTCTTCTTCTCCTCCTCCTCCTCCTCCTCCTCCTTCTTCTTCTTCTTTTTGGTTTAAAGCGGCCTGCGTCCATTCCGGCATCCAGCCTTTGGAAAAGGTCTTTTTATTTTATTTCTTTACATTTATGATTATTTGTCTTGTTGATAAAGTCGATCATCCTTCCTCCTCTTGTGCTCATAGATCAGCAGTTGGTTGATGGAAGTGGGAGGGAACCTTAGCAGCGTTTAAACACAGGAGACACGACACACTGACAGCTCTCTCGCAGGGTTCCCACAGGTTGGGAATAGTTGGGAAGGTTTGGAAAACACGGATGGTCCTTTTCCCAGTTGTGAAAGTTTGGGAAAAATGGCATCTGGAGTCTGTGGGTTGGGAAGGTTTAGGCAAATTGAACAAGCATCTTCAAAAACTCAAACAAGCATCTTCAAAACCTTTTTTTTTTTAATCGCAAGACACCTTGAAGTAGAGGGAACTGAAAAGAATACAGAGTGCTGTGAGACTGGTGAGTTTGTTCATTTCTTTTAATTCAAGCTAGTGTATAGAAAATGAAAATTGACCTGCCGTTACCACATGTGTATGAGACGTAACACGTTTTCCCAAACCGGTGCTGGGGTTGGGAAAGGTTGGGAAAAGGTTGGGTGGGAATTTTGTTTCTCCAAGTCTGTATGAACCCTGTCTCGGCACATATCAACCTGAGACGTTTTCTTCTTAACGACAGCTTTCTCTGACATTCTTTGGGGGAACGGTTGTCTACAAGGACGTTTTTCCCCCATATGAAGGACCCGTTCAGACCTATGCTCGAAAAATGTCGCAGTGTTAGATTTTGTTTGTTTGTTTGTTTGTTTATTTTTGTAGTAGTAGACAACGCACCGGAGAACAGTCCATTTTGCGCCCAAGTTGAGAAGATAAGGGATTACTGGTTCTTCATGTTCATTGTCATCAGTAGCGGTTTTTCTTGCCTGAAGATGACCAAAGAGGTCGAAACGCGTCGTGTCTTGTGTATTGTAATTTGTCCCCTCGGTTCGGCGGAATGATTCTTATTTCTCTGTGGAATTTGTTTCAATTTCCAGCCTGCGGTCACCTCACCTTGATTTTTGTTGTTGTTTGTTTGTGGCATTTTGCGTCGCCACTGTTACATTGATGTATTTTGTATGATATTAGTAGTTGTAGCATTTTGCGTGGTCACGGTTGCATCGTTACATTTTCTATGATATCAGTAATTGTGGCATTTTTTTGTGGTCACGGTTGCATCGTTACATTTTATATGATATCAGTAATTGTGGCATTTTGCGCGGTCACGGTTGCATTGTTACATTTAATATGATGTGAGTAGTTGTGGCATTTTGCGCGGTCACGGTTGCATTGTTACATTTAATATGATGTGAGTAGTTGTGGCATTTTGCCTGGTCATGGTTGCCTCGTTATATTCAATATGATGTGAGTAGTTGTGGCATTTTGCCTGGTCACGGTTGCCTCGTTACATTCAATATGATGTGAGTAGTTGTGGCATTTTGCCTGGTCATGGTTGCCTCGTTACATTCAATATGATGTGAGTAGTTGTGGCATTTTGCCTGGTCACGGTTGCCTCGTTACATTCAATATGATGTGAGTAGTTGTGGCATTTTGCCTGGTCATGGTTGCCTCGTTACATTCAATATGATGTGAGTAGTTGTGGCATTTTGCCTGGTCATGGTTGCCTCGTTACATTCAATATGATGTGAGTAGTTGTGGCATTTTGCCTGGTCATGGTTGCCTCGTTACATTCAATATGATGTGAGTAGTTGTGGCATTTGCAGACCTCCATCCCTCACAGCTGTCTCCTGGTCATCTTTCTTTGCAGACCTCCATCCCTCACAGCTGTCTCCTGGTCATCTTTCTTTGCAGACCTCCATCCCCCACAGCTGTCTCCTGGTCATCTTTCTTTGCAGACCTCCATCCCTCACAGCTGTCTCCTGGTCATCTTTCTTTGCAGACCTCCATCCCCCACAGCTGTCTCCTGGTCATCTTTCTTTGCAGACCTCCATCCCTCACAGCTGTCTCCTGGTCATCTTTCTGTGCAGACCTCCATCCCCCACAGCTGTCTCCTGGTCATCTTTCTTTGCAGACCTCCATCCCTCACAGCTGTCTCCTGGTCATCTTTCTTTGCAGACCTCCATCCCTCACAGCTGTCTCCTGGTCATCTTTCTTTGCAGACCTCCATCCCCCACAGCTGTCTCCTGGTCATCTTTCTTTGCAGACCTCCATCCCTCACAGCTGTCTCCTGGTCATCTTTCTTTGCAGACCTCCATCCCCCACAGCTGTCTCCTGGTCATCTTTCTTTGCAGACCTCCAGCCCTCACAGCTGTCTCCTGGTCATCTTTCTTTGCAGACCTCCAGCCCTCACAGCTGTCTCCTGGTCATCTTTCTTTGCAGACCTCCATCCCCCACAGCTGTCTCCTGGTCATCTTTCTTTGCAGACCTCCATCCCCCACAGCTGTCTCCTGGTCATCTTTCTTTGCAGACCTCCATCCCTCACAGCTGTCTCCTGGTCATCTTTCTTTGCAGACCTCCATCCCTCACAGCTGTCTCCTGGTCATCTTTCTTTGCAGACCTCCATCCCTCACAGCTGTCTCCTGGTCATCTTTCTTTGCAGACCTCCATCCCCCACAGCTGTCTCCTGGTCATCTTTCTGTGCAGACCTCCATCCCCCACAGCTGTCTCCTGGTCATCTTTCTGTGCAGACCTCCATCCCTCACAGCTGTCTCCTGGTCATCTTTCTTTGCAGACCTCCATCCCTCACAGCTGTCTCCTGGTCATCTTTCTTTGCAGACCTCCATCCCCCACAGCTGTCTCCTGGTCATCTTTCTGTGCAGACCTCCATCCCTCACAGCTGTCTCCTGGTCATCTTTCTGTGCAGACCTCCATCCCTCACAGCTGTCTCCTGGTCATCTTTCTTTGCAGACCTCCATCCCCCACAGCTGTCTCCTGGTCATCTTTCTGTGCAGACCTCCATCCCTCACAGCTGTCTCCTGGTCATCTTTCTGTGCAGACCTCCATCCCTCACAGCTGTCTCCTGGTCATCTTTCTTTGCAGACCTCCATCCCCCACAGCTGTCTCCTGGTCATCTTTCTGTGCAGACCTCCATCCCTCACAGCTGTCTCCTGGTCATCTTTCTGTGCAGACCTCCATCCCTCACAGCTGTCTCCTGGTCATCTTTCTTTGCAGACCTCCATCCCCCACAGCTGTCTCCTGGTCATCTTTCTGTGCAGACCTCCATCCCTCACAGCTGTCTCCTGGTCATCTTTCTGTGCAGACCTCCATCCTCCACAGCTGTCTCCTGGTCATCTTTCTGTGCAGACCTCCATCCCTCACAGCTGTCTCCTGGTCATCTTTCTTTGCAGACCTCCATCCCTCACAGCTGTCTCCTGGTCATCTTTCTGTGCAGACCTCCATCCCTCACAGCTGTCTCCTGGTCATCTTTCTTTGCAGACCTCCATCCCTCACAGCTGTCTCCTGGTCATCTTTCTTTGCAGACCTCCATCCCCCACAGCTGTCTCCTGGTCATCTTTCTTTGCAGACCTCTTATTCTGACCCTTTGATTTTATGTCCCTTTGCTCGACTGTCCTCTCCCAGAACCACATCCCCCCTCCCAAACGCGCACACACACACACACACACACACACACACACACACCCCACACACACACACACACCACAGAGCGACACACACACACACACACACAGTGACACACACCACACACAGAGACACACACAGACACACACACAGAGACACACACACAGAGACACACACACAGTGACACACACACACACACAGTGACACACACACGCACACAGTGACACACACACACGCACATAGTGACACACACACATTAACACACACACACACATAGTCTCACACACACACACACATTCACACACACACACACACACATAGTGACACACACACACATATATTCACACACACACACACACACACACACACACACACACACACACACACGTGCACACACACACACATAGTCACACACACACACACACACACACACACACACACACACACACACACACACACACATAGTGACACACACACATCCACACTCGTCATCCTTTCACCTCATCCTTCCATTTGCTATTTTGTTGTTGTTGTTGTTGTTTTTCATCCCATCATTTCTATGCTCGTCCTTTTCCGTTCTCGTTCCTCTCACTGCTTCCTCCTCTCATTCACTGCACTCCTGTCCTAGCCGTCCCTTTCCCCACAAAGATGCTATGTTGATCGAGGCGTTGTCGTCGTCGGTTTAATGTCCTTCCACTATAGTGATTCAGACAGTTTATGTGTGGGTGAATGAAGTATGCAAGTGATGAAGTGTATTATTCCATTAATGATAGAATATGACATCCCCCTCCTCCCCCCCCCCCCCCCTCATCTCCCATCCCTCTTCCACCTTGACAATTTTAAGTGAGAAGTGATAAAATCTACAGATAAGGACCAATTGAACTATTTAACAAACACTTACAAACTGAGTCAAGAACAGAGTAATTGTTTAAAATATATGGTAAAGGCAATAAAGTCGATCCATCAGTGTAACCATCAATACCCGAATGTCTTAGGAGCTCTCTTGCTCTTGGGCATTGAATCAGCAAATGACTGACATTTAAGGATTTCCCACACATACATTTAACATTATAACAATGTTTTGTTTTCAATGCGTTCAAACGGAATCTATGGATTAAACTTTCAATCTCCCTAGACGAGGAGGAGACTTGTTTGAACGTTTTCCCATTGTACCCATCACTAAATTTTATACAATTGTGATAATACTGAATGTCTGAGTTCATCAATGAGGTTTTAACTTTTTCTCTTAACGTTGAATTTATAATTGAAAAACATTCATTCAAATCTAAGGGAACTTTGAGTGGTATTGCGTCACTGACATTTTGAGCTGCTTTTCTTGCAAGTTGATCTACACGCTCGTTGGGTACTATGCCACAATGAGAGGGGATCCAACAAAAAGTGACAGTAATGCCTTGCATGGATAAAAGGTGAATAATGTGATGAATTTCAAATATCATATCAAGTCGGATTGAAGGACATGCAGACTTAATCGAGTAGATTGCTGCTTTAGAATCAACACCTATTAAGATTTGTGAACTTTTTATTGGAAAATTTAGAATAAAATCTAACGATTTAAGTATAGCAAGTAATTCGGCACTGAATATCGATAACTGTTTACCAAGATAGAAGAGCTTTTGTACTTTGAGGCTAGGGATTATGAAGGCTGCTCCCGTGTTATTATTTTCTAGCACTGAGCCATCTGTAAAAATTTTCAGATGATGATTGTACTTAGT
The DNA here is from genome assembly GCA_033310375.1 of Conus canariensis. Lineage (NCBI taxonomy): Eukaryota > Metazoa > Mollusca > Gastropoda > Neogastropoda > Conidae > Conus > Conus canariensis. The sequence continues at coordinate 11,339,877 of CM065725.1, read as the reverse complement.
TTCTAAATGAGTGTAAACAGATGTTCTTAAGATATGTGGACAATCCTTTTTTGAAACATCTGTATAATCAATATCAAAGGAGGCTTTACAGTGTTCCCATTTTGGAATAGGTGAATACGTGGGCTTTTGGGCTATGTTACTTTTAGCTATTTTGGTATCCTTTAGAAGATCAGCGGAAAATGAGTAAATAGACCTTGCTGACTGTATGTTTTTGGCACGTTTTCCAAAATCCTTCTCTGATTTTAAACATACTTCTTCTGAGCAAAAATTGTTTTGTGAGAAGCTCTTTAAGACAAATTTTGAAGTAGAAGCTTTCCTAAGTTCTGAAAGGGGCAAGATCCCTGCTTCATTCTATGTCCCTAAGTTAGATGTATGTGTGGGAACCCCAAGGGCAATTCTATACGCTTTGTAGTCAGTACTCTGAAGTTTATTTAAAAGGTATTGAGGTGCATTAAAAAATACTTCTTGAGCGTAAGTTAGTCTAGAGCGAATAAGGGCAGTTGCTAAAATGGTTAATGATTTCGAATCCTGTCCCCAAGATTGTTTGCTAATTATTTTTTAAGAAATTTAAGCTTTTTCTTGCTTTGTTTAAAATGTATTCAATATGAGTGTTCCAAGTTAACTTATTGCTTAAGATAACACCCAAGAATTTAACACTTTTTGCATAGTTTAAAACAATGCCATCAACGTAAAAGTAGGAAGTTGTCCTGGATCGTAACCAGAATTAAAAAGAATCATATTTGTTTTTTCTGGGGAAAGAGAAAGGCCGTTCTCATTTAAAAAGTTATTGATCTTATTTAGTTCATGTTGATATTTTATTTTGATGTAATTTAGTGATCTTGATGCTGTATTTTTTTCATTGTCACTTTTGTCCATAGGCATATATCATCAGCAAATTGAGCCACTTCAATATCTTTTGAAAGACTGTTAGGAAGATCAGAAATTAAAATATTAAATAATATTGGAGAAATTACTGAACCTTGGGGTAAACCCATTTGTAAAGGTCTTGGGTTGCAATATGTATTTCCTATTTTTGTTTGAATGTGCCTACAGTGTAGAAAATCTTGAATAAAATTGTACATGTTCCCGCTGATTCCAATATTTTTTATTTTGTACATTAGTCGTTTGTGCCACACTTGTTCGTATGCTTTACGAATGTCAAAAAAGGTGGCGAGAATGTTCTTACGTCGTGCAAATTGATGTTTTACGTGTGTTGTAATTTTTACTAAGTGTTCAATTGTAGATTTGCCTGCTTGGAATGCAGCTTGGTTGATAGGAATGATACTGTTTTTGTTGCAATGATGAATGAGCCTTTTTCACACTATCTTTTCCATCAGTTTACATGTGTTAGATGTTAATGATATTGGTCGATAGCTATTTATATCTTTGAGTGGTTTTCCTTGTTTATGAATTGGTATAATAATTGAGTCCTTCCAAATCAAGGGCATTTTTCCATTGTCCCAACATTTTTGGAAAAACAAATGTAGAAAATGTATTATATTTTGCGGGAAATGACCTAACATTTCATTTGAAATGCCATCTAATCCCACTGATGTCTTTTTATTCAGATTTATGATACACTCTTAGACTTCCTGCAATGTTATAGCGGTATTTAAATAGTGATTTTCTGTAGGTTTAGGGCTATTATAGATGTCTTTCTTTTCTTCAGTTTCGCGGCGTTTTTTCTTGTCCAAGGATAAGCTGTCAACGCTACTGTTGTTCGCAAATAAGTCTGCAAAGGCTTCAGCTTTATCAAAATTTGATGGAAATTCAGATTGTATTAAATTAATTGGACAATGTGGAAGGTTAATTCCATTTGTCATCGTTTTTAATTGTGTCCAAACTTTTTGAATATCTTTAAAGCTTGACACCTCATTTTGACATATAGACGACCAATACTGCCTTTTTGCTTGTGCAATTATTCTATTTTGGTGATTTTTTGCACTTTTTTTCTCAAGAAGTT
>CM065725.1:11333472-11337814 GCA_033310375.1 Conus canariensis | reverse complement strand
GGCCACCTCCACACAGCTGCCGACACAGAGACGCTTTTTTTGAGGAACACCTCAACACATTCTTGGCACAGTCCCTGCTGTCTCCTCCTGCGCCTCTCTGATCCCGTACAACGTACGTTCCACTACCGGCCGTGTTGTTCGTTGTCGTTTTGCACACTTTGAGAGAGCTGGTTTCTTTGGAAATCGCGGCCAGTTCGCTTTAATTCTGCGTTCTCCGCGCGAGTTTTGAAACCTCAGAGGAAAGTTTGTCATTTTCATTTGTAGGTCCATAACATTGCTCTCTAGCACTTCTTCCTGTTTGTCATCGAAGTTCTAAGTCGCTCCATCTCCTCTCTCAGCTGATGAAGTCCTCCTTCGTAGAGAGCATCGTCAAACCGCTTTAATTTCACATAAAGTCTCTTGCATTGTCTATCATCTGCGCTACTATCTAAATCTTGTTTCTGTTTTTACTCATGATTTTGCTCTCTTGACTCGGGCTGGTGGTACTCGCTTCACTCGACGACGAAGATGGTTTTCGCTTTTCACCTCCTCTTCCCGAAAAATATTTAGAAATGGTCGAAGTCATTTTCCATGTATTCTCTGCCATTGCACATTTTAGATTTAATAAATGTTGCGTCTTTGTAGTAGAAAGAAACTCGGGGAGAGCGTGGCAGCAGAGAGTCCTCAGAAGAGAAGCCCCCTTAAGCAAGTGTTTTCGGCCTTATCTCCTGACACTCTAGGGGGGTTGGGCCACACCCGGTTCATGACTCCGGATGCCCCTTTGCTGCCCTTTTTTTCCATCTTGGGACGAGCCATGGCTGGGATTCGAACCCATGACCCTCTGGACATGCTCATTTTCCACTTAATGACTCGCGCTTTTAACCACTGAGCACAGGGACACCTGATATTTGTAGGGAAATTAAGCCTTATGAAGTTCACTTTTGTTCCTCCTTGACCAGATCCAGCTTGAACACCTCTCTGCCGCTTCTGCCATTGCTTTCAGGGCTCTGGTTTTTTCCTTCCCTGCAACTGAGAGCTGTTTCATGAGGCTGTATGCAGACGTTCCTACAAACCCCCTAGCTCCAATTTCTGCAGTGAGGACTTTGACCTGATAGCCTTCTCTCCTCAGGCTGTTTGCCAGATCAGCATACTTTTCAGTCTTGTAGATTTGAGCTGCCTCCATTCTGTTTCATATGGCACCGTGAGCTCGATCATGATCAGCTGCTTGGTTGACTTTAGAGTGGACTACTATGTCTGGTCTCATGCCACTCTTGCTGATGATCTCTGGGTGACTCTTCCATTCTGGGAGGTCTGCAGTGCACTCCCAGTCACCTGCCCCGTCCAGCAGACTCTGCCTGCATGTTTCGAGTGGCACTGTTGTTCTTGGCCATGATTTTGCTGCCTCCTGCCGTGAAGAATGTTGCGGGTGCTTTTGGAGTCCTGATTTTCCCTTTTGTGGTGTTGGTACTAGCCCAGACTACTTGTACAATTTCTTTGAGCACTTGGTTGTGCCCCCATGTGTACCTTCCTTGAGCCAGGGCTACTTTACATGAGCTTAGGACATGCTCCACTGTTTGTTTTTCATGGCAGAGGGGGCATGCAGGATCGTCTGTTTTCCCCCACTTCACCAGGTTTGCATTTGAGGGCAGAAGGTCATATGCAGATTGAGAATGAAGCTGATCCTGAGAGGGCCATGTGCCAAATGTCATTCCAAGTGAGACTTCTTTGGAGTGCATTCTCCCACGTTGTCCATTGCCCTTGCTGGCTCTGCTGGACTGCTTTTTGGAGTCTTTTTTGGTCTTCTTCTTTTCTCATCTCCTGAATCATCATGTCTCTTTTGGCTTTTCCTTTGGCCTTTGACCACCATTCAGTTTTGGTCACCCCCAGTCCCTGTCTGTTGGTCTGTGTGTGTCCCGTTATTTCTCTGATCTTGAGACTTTCTTTTGCAGAATCCATCGCCTCTTGAACTTTCCATTTTTCTGCCTGTCTTCAGCTGGGCTTAATTGCTTCTACCACCTTGTCTCCTGAGTCCTCCAGCATGCTTTGAAGTCTGATCTTCCCTGCTTTGTATTCCTCCAGGATGGATTTCAGGGGTAGTTTCAGCTTTGCTTGGCGACAGTACAGCGCTATGTCAGTCAGACAGGGTGGGACACCAAGCCATTTCCTTGTGAACTTGTTGATTTTGGCTTCCATTGCCTCCACTATGCTGGTGCAGATGTCGTATATCATCAGAGGCCATAGCAGCTTTGGTATCAGCATGAACTGCAGACACCAGACCTTGTATTTGCCAGGGAGCCCACACTGGTCAATGGTCTCCAAGCCTTCCTCCGCCATCTGCTTGGTTTCTTTTGCTCTTTGTGTGTCTTTCAGCGTATCATCATACCATCTTCCAAGGCTCTTGACTGGTTCTTCTGTGACTGTTGGAATGGCCTGGTTGGCAACACTGAAGACCACAGATCCGGCCACTTTTCCTTTCCTCAGTGAGAGACTCCGTGATTTCTTTGGCTTGAACTTCATTCTGGATGAGGCAACTATGTCGTCCAGCCTCTCCAGCACATGACGTGTCTCGTCTTCTCTGGATGAAATCACTGTAGTGTCATCCATGAAGGCCTTGAGAGGAGGCATCTTGTATCCATCGCCAAGGTCTGTTTGTTTCGCGTTGTTTGTTGCTGCTTTCAAGATGAGTTCCATTGCCAGCACGAACAGTATTGGGAAATTGCACAGCCCATTGCAATACCCACTTCCAAGTTGATCCAGTCTGTTGTGTACTCCTTGGTAGAGAACCGCATTGAGAAGCCATTGAAGTACTTCTTGAGCATGTCGCGGATGTTCTTTGGCACATGGTACATCTCAAGAGCCAACTGTATCATCTCATGGGGCACAGATCCATATGCGTTTGCCAGATCAAGCCACACTACGTCCAGGTCTCTCTTTTCTGTTTTTGCTTTTTGGATTGCGTCCCAGATCATTGTGGCGTGTTCTACACAGCCGCCACGCCTGGGATGCCACCTTTCTGGACTGACACATCCAAGTACTTGTTTTCCATCAGGTACTTGGTCAGCCTTGCTGCCATGACAGAGAAGAAGATTTTCCCTTCGACGTTCAGTAGTGATATTGGCCTGAACTGGCTAATGTCACTTGAGTTTTGCTCTTTGGGGATGTACACACCATCTGCCGTCATCCACTGGCCGCTGATCTTCTGGTTTCTCCAAGCCGATCGCAGCAGCCTGTGGAGCCACTCCAGCACCTTGGGACATTTCTTGTAAAGCTGGTAAGGTATTCCGTTTGGCCCTGGTGATGATTTGGCTCTTGGCTTTGTCGACCACCTTCTTGATTTCCGCCAACGTTGGAGGCTTGCCATTGAACTGTTCCTCAGGGTTGGTTGGCCACACCAGACCTTGAATGTCGAGTGGTGCTTTGCTCTGTGGGTCAGAGTATGTTTTCCTCAGATGCTGCTCAAGAACTCCTTTGTCCACACTTAGGGTCCCAGATTTTGGCTGCTCAAACAGTGTTCTGGCAAACTGGAAGGGGTCTCTGAAGAAGCGCTCTTGTGTCTTCTTCTTTTTGCTCTTCCTCTTCCTCGCAGATTCCGCTTTGCTGAGGGCACTGTGTTTTTCTTTCAGGTCTTTCCACAGTTTTTCCAAGCCTTGTTTTTCAGCTGGCAGTGCGGTCTTCATTTGCATCTTGAGGTTTTTCTTTTGGACCCTGATCTTGTCCATCTTTTCTTGGCGTCTGGATTTCTTTGGAGGTGTTTTCTCTTTGGGTAGTTTTGCTCCATAGGCGTCTCTACATGTGGCATACACAATGTCCCCATATGTGGCTAGTTTGTGTTCCAGGGTGCTTTTCCCTATCAGTGCATCGAGTCTTTGGACGATTTTTGCATCCAGTTTCTCCCAATCTTCAGTTTCGTTTGCTCGTGGCAGGTTGAGTTTCAGGCGCCTGGCATCGAGGGCCTGTGCAAATTCCTCATCCGAACCAACAGCGTGGATGTCCTTGGCACTGTGGTTTAAATCCTGGCCTTGGTCTTCCGACGTCTTATCTGCTGATGCAGTGCGCTGCTGCTCATTCAGATGAGTCTTCACACATCCCATCTTTGTTCTGTGGATCTTCATGCCACGGGTGGTAGCGAAACGCTTTCCACAGACACATGGATATTCCATTTGGTCCATGTTCATAGTCCGTTTGGGATTTGCAGTCATGATTGGTTGAGCACCGATGGATTCATCATTCTCTCCCCCTTTCGGTGAATCCTGGGAGCATCTTTTCCTTTTATTTTTAGTAGCCACATGTTTAAGGCAAAGTGGGGAGCCAGCCCACAAAGCCCTTGGTTCTGGTCTTTCCCAGTGTCCTCCGGTCTTTCCCG
>CM065725.1:11290972-11295972 GCA_033310375.1 Conus canariensis | reverse complement strand
TCGGCTGTGTTTTTTTTTAGAAGGTGTGTTTCAATCAGTTGTGTGGTTGTGTGTCTTTTTTTTTCTTTTTCTTTAAAAAAAATGAATTAATGAGAGTTGACTTCAACGCGGTGACAGCCCTGATATGGCCCTTTGGGGTCGGCCGGGCTATAAGCAATATAATATCTCGTGTGTGTGTGTGTGTGTGTGTGTGTGTGTGTGTGTGTGTGTGTGTGTGTGTGTGTGTGTTGTGTGTTGTCTGTGTCGCCGTGCTCAGCAGAAGGGAACTGAAAGCTGAATAAAAATAAATGGGCACCTGTCATTTTTTTTAAGCCAGTGCAAACAGGTACTCTCAACTGACACATTAAACGTAAAAATATTGCTCAGTTTCTTCTCTTCATTCCAAATACATTAAACTGAGCTGCTGCTAACATTAAAAACACTTCAAAACCACATCAACATCAATTCACTGCCTGATTTCAATTAGTACCAGCTGTGTTAATTAGTTCCACCCGCCCACCACTATCCTTCGCCCGTGCTCTTCTCCCATTCCCCCCCCCCCCCCCCCCCCGCCCCGCCCTATTCCCTCCAGCGCCCACACCCCCCCCCCCCCCCCGCTCCCCTGTCGCCACCGTCCCCTCCCTTGTTTGTTTTTGTTTGTTTGTGGATTTGTTTGTTTCATCGCGCATATGTGTTACCATCGACACGCGGGAAGCATTTTGTGATGCTACTTAAAAAAAAGAATTGTACCCAGTGTGATAAGCTCGCTTCAGTCGACACTTCACTTTTACCGTTGGAAAAGAAACGTCATCGTCATTGTGTTGCTCTCTCTGTCTCTCTCTCTCTCTCTGTCTTGTCTGTCTGTCTGTCTGTCTGTCTGTCTCTCTCTCTCTCTCTCACATATTCTCTCTGACTGTCTGTCTGTCTCTCTCTCTCTCTCTCATACTCTGTCTGTCTGTCTGTCTCTCTCTCTCTTTCTCTCTCTCTCTCTCTCCCTCTCTCGTACACACACATACTCTCTCTGACTGTCTGTCAGTCTGTCTGTCTGTCTCTCTCATACTCTGGTCTGTCTGTCTGTCTGTCTGTCTGTCTGTCTCTCTCTCTCTCTCTCTCTCTCTCCTCTCTCTCTCTCTCTCTCCTTTTCATTTTCATACTCTGAAATTCAATGAAGAACACCCTCATCTCCACACCTTTACCATATTTCAGTTTAACATGTAGCGCATTCAGCTTCCTTCTAGTACTCGGTTGTACGTTTTACGTGTTCACCTTCCTCCTATTCTTTGATTGAATGTCTGACGCCTTCGTCTCCCTTATATCATTTGGATATAGGTCCTGTTACATCATTATGGACAGTGTCTCCAATGTGTTTCCTGCTTTGTTCCCTTTTTAACTTTGTCTCTTTGTTCACCCGCTTTCTCCCTCTACTCATTTCTGATCCCTCTCTCTGTATCTCTCTCTCTTTGCCTCCTTCCTACCAACACCAGTCTCTCTCTCTCTGTTTTGTGTGTGTGTGTGTGTGTGTGTGTGTGTGTGTGTGTGTGTGTGTGTGGTGTGTGTGTGTGTGTGTGTGTGTGTGTGTTTGTGTGTGTGTTTGTGTGTCGCGTGTGTGTGCGTGTGTGTGTGCGTGTACACATTATTACAGAACATTGTTGACATCTTTGACATTTAAAGCAAATGGAAAACACATGTCATTAAACCCCAATCAGACTTTTCAACTAAGCTAATGACGAAGACGGCAGCTCATAAAACGGTTCCCTTCTGGTTTTATGAAAGGAATATGAATTGAAAATGTAGACAATCATCGTGCTTGAGGCATAATTATTTACTGTCAACAATCTTTCATGAACTGCTCACACCAAAACCTAACGCAAAACAGTGTCAAGCCAAACATTTCAATTTTGCAGGATCAAGCACGATTTCAACTTTCATGCCAAAATGATGTATGATGTATATATGATGTATATATGATGTAAATATGATGTATATAGGTTTATGTATATTTCTTATAGCATTGTCAGTAAGTAACCATGTTTTTTTATACATGGACAATGCTATGCTGAAACTCTCTCTCTCTCTCTCTCTCTCTCTCTCTCTCTCTCTCTTTTCATGTGTGTCTGGTTTGGCTCTTTGTGTCTGTTTTGTTTTTCTTGCTTTATACCTAATTTTTAGTTATGAATGTTGCTGTTTATTTCTTTTTTTGTCTGGCTTCTTTTTATGTGTGTGTCTGTTCTTTTTTTTTCTTTGCCTGTGGAACAGCAATAAAACCAAATAAAAATGTTTAAAAAAAAAACCAAAAAACTTCCATGCCAAAAAGTTATTCCTGCGTGCATACATATCCTCTTAATCAGTTCATGTTTGTCATATTTTGACTCAGCCCAGGCAATTCAGTGAAACTTTTCACCACTAGGTATAAGCGTGCCCTTATTAAAGCAGTTCTCCTGAAATCGTCCGAGTCTTACAAAATCGGATTCTAATCAGATTGGAATTCTTCCCTAAAAGGATGTGTTTGCTGTTAATAAAGGAATATTCATACAGAAACATGTATGGATTAGTCCCACACATTCAATCAGTTGATCTACTGAAGAATAAGTCTCTGATATTCTGGTCCTCTGCTCTGGAATTCTTTTCCGCCAGACCTTAGATGTCATCGGAACACAGAAATTTCGTTTACACGCGTCTGATTTTCTCGCTAACCACGTTAATATGTAGTAAGATTGATATGATCAGTGCAGGGCCCCTTGCTGACCGCAGCATAACGGAACGATTCTGTCTAAGTCGGCGTAGCTATCGACTGGCGAAGCACGCACTCAACCTCCCACACGAAAGGAAATGGGCGGCGTTCGGATGAATGTTTGGGGTGGTGGGGGGGGGGGGGGGGGTAATTCCAGGTTCTTCTCACCGCGGTGTAAGAGGGATGAACTCGGAACTTCTCTGTGTGTACCTCAGAGACGATTGTCGTGATCAGTTGTTGTTGTTGTTGTTGTCGTACCCTGGCTAAAAGACTCCAGGGATCATCCGAACAGCCGAAGTATTTGAACACTATGGTACAAATGCATCAGCTGGGGATGAGAACATGACGTGTGTGACCGTTTTTGATTACCCTGCCACGTGGGCAGCCACACTCCGACTTCGGGCGATTTTGGAGACTGATAATGTTATGCTAGTGATCTGTAAGAAAGAATCCAAGCAACGGAAGCAATGTTATCGTGAAATACTTAATATTTCATACACTGTTCATTTCACCAGTCAGCAAGTGCATCAAACCATCAGGCAGCCCAGAGGACCATAACATGAAGATCTACTGACATCAACCAGGAAGAAAACACTCCATTGGTGTGGTCATGTAATAAGATCCAATGGCCTTGCTAACGCAATGCTCCACCGAACTGTTGTAGGAGAGAGAGGGAAAGACAGAAAACAAAACAAAACAAAAAATAAACAGCAACAACAACAACAACAACAACAACGACGACGACGACGACGACGACAACAACAAAACCGATGGACGGATAACATTGCCGAGGACATGGAAACGGTTTTTAAAGACCCGGACCTTGGCGCCACTGACGGAACTGGAGGAACCTGGTGAGATATGCTTCAGTGGGGTGCCTCAAGGATTCCCCACGGCGTTCAGGAAAACAACAGCAAGAATCGTGTCAACTGTTTTCATGTCGTTTCCGCGTCAAATACTTTATTCACAAGTATTCAGTTTACATTTTCATCACAAGACCAGGTCATGTCTTTTGACCTCTTTTGCATTAAACCATATGCAGTCCACCTCCCACCACCTTACTCCTCCCCCCCCCCCCCCCCCCCGCCTCTCCACTTCCTTTGCCACGACCCTCATACCCCCCCTCCTCCCCCCCCCCCCCCCCCCCTGCAGTTCTTTGCACCTGTTGACATTAAAGAGGAAATATATTGTATTCGCTCTAATCTTGCAGCTTAAGTCCAAAGGAGAAGATAAGAACATGAGCACTAGTTTTGAATGTAATGTGCGTCATTTCATAATTACGTCATCATATCACTGCGGGTTATATGAAATGACTCCCATAGCATTAGCTCGTTTAAGACATATCCATGCTGTGAAGGAAGTTCTAATAGCAAACAATATCCTCATGCAACGTGTTGATATGAGTATTCTTACTTCTGAGTTCTGAAAATGATGGGAAACACCATCCTCTAAGCTTGAAACAGATGTCCACCTTTCTCTCTTCTGGTGAGCTGTGTGAGGTCACGGCAGTTACGACTACCGGTAATGACGTCAAATGAGTTCCATTCCTACGATAGATTTAACCGGTGATAAAACGTTCAATGGATCTGAATGCAATTTGCGCGAGTTACGTTGTGTTTTGTTTTGTTTCTCATAAGATTTTCACAACAGAGAAACGGAAGGGGAAAAAGTGACCAACAAGGGAAATAACTTCAGCTTCCTGTGACAAATGTTTGGCTTAGGCTTGACCGGGCGATCAGCAATGACTGAAACCCAACTCCGAAAGTGTTAAGGATTGTGTGTGTGTGTGTGTGTGTGTGTGTGTGTGTGTGTGTGTGTGTGTGTGATATACCAAGAAAAAAGAAAAGAAAAACAAACAAACAAACAAACAAACAAACAAAAAAATATCAAGCACACAGACGAAGGATAAAGTGCCGACAACTCATGAAAGTACCCACTTACCATCAGAGCGACTCGCATTGTGTTATCACAGGTGACATAAGTTTAGCGCCACAAAACAGGTCCCAGAACTCTGAGAGTGTTCAGCATGCGCGGCGCGGCTATTTTCTGACCGAGCTCCATGCGAGGTCTGTTGAGGTGGGGGCTGAGATTTAGCCCACCAGAACTGCAGCTACTAACGTGGGAAGTTGAGGTAGCCCAACAACTTTTTTGTTAATTGCTTTTGAAACGTTTGTGTCATAAATCCGCCAAACATGTACAAACGAATCACAAGACCACACACGACGCATGTCCTTCTGCAGGTCTTCTTCATGTAAGAGAAGCAACACTCTTGACTTGACTTAGTCCTCTT
>CM065725.1:11263472-11285972 GCA_033310375.1 Conus canariensis | reverse complement strand
GCTGCATTGGATCTGATGCCAGTGTCAAGCTCTCAGAGACCACTGACGCACAAGAGTTCAGTCATCCCTGGGAGGCTGATAAGCTGACTTGTGTGCTTGACGAGACTCCACGTCATCTGGGGTACCCAACTCGTGATGACGTGGACTCTTGTCCTGGAAGACATGTCCAGCCAGGGTCAGTCTTATGCTGAACTCCTTTGATGATCTGCCGGCCACAAGATATTTGAAGGAGTCCTTTTTTTTTCTAACTGTTTGTCTGTTCAGTATGATTGTCCGGTTTGGGACAATCGTGGTGTTTGTGTTGAAAGGAATTAGCTGATGGAAAGGGGTCTCTCTGCACTCATACAGCTGAGCTCCTTACACAGATGAGACTCTTGCTCTTTAAGTGGGAGGTCAAAGGGCAGTGCTGTGTCCTTGCTTTTAACACGTCCACTTGACCTCACCTCACTGACACCACACATGTTGCGCTGAGGTCCGAGTGCACAATTTACCTCCCTTGATTAATTTCGCACCACTGCCTTTGAACTCAGGACTTTCGCACATCTGGGCCGATTTTGTTAGCTGTGAATGATAATCAAAGCTGATAGCTTTGATCTCTTTGACGCGGTCTGAAGGTCTGCATAGATGGAAGGCCTTAAAGGCTTTCTCTGTTAATTCGCCAGATATCCTGTTATCCTCTGACATTCTAAACCGTGATTGTGTAAAACGGTCCGGTATAGAGTTTCACTGCCTTGATAACGACGTTGACTACTGTCTGAAAGCGCGGACCGCCAGGGTTTTACTATTCTCTAGGCTGTCCGGCTGTTGCCTTCCATTCTGCTGTCCTGTCTAACAGCGTCCAATTGCCCCTGCCTGATGCTCATTTGACCCAGGCCTATTTTTGGCGTTACAGTCTCCAAAGAAGACACAAAAATCTTTGTCGGGTGTTTTCCAACTCCTCGCATTATTCTTCAAAACTACTTTTTTTTTTCCTTTTTTTTTTTTTTTTTTTGCTGTTCTTGTGAGTTGGAGCATGCATTTGGACGATGATGAAGCGCTGCTAAATGTCCATGAAAGCGTGATTGAGGATACGGGTGAAGAAAAGGTCAAAGAGCACAGGATCAAACGCACAGCCCTGCTTCACTCCACTAGGGACTTCAAATGGCTTAGACACCTCTCCACCAGAAAGCAATAGGCTGGTCGTGTGAAGTGATACTTCCCCTCAGCAGTCCAAGGAAGGTCAGCTTGACATATCAAATGAATAAGACAAAACAAAAATAAACAACAACAACAACAACAACAAAAGTAACATCAACAACAACGTCGATACCACCACCACCACCAGTAACAACAACAACAACAACAACGGTAACAACAACAACAACAACAAAAGTAACATCAACAACAACGTCGATACCACCACCACCAGTAACAACAACGGTAACAACAACGACAACGACGACGGCAACAACTACAACATCAACAACAACAACAACAACAACAACATCGAAGTCGTCAAAGTAGCTTAGCTTTTCAATTAATCACCGGCGAAAATGCTTCTTCAGCCATTTTGGAGTGTTCTTCAGGACACGATGCATCTCGTGAGGCAGTTGAATCACCTGGTGTCGGACTGATCTATAGGCATTTGCCAGATCCAGCCTCGTCATGTCGAGGTGCCTTTTCCGCGCCTAGGGTCTTTGGATTGCTTTATACATCATTGTATCAGAACAAGGAGTCTGATGATTGCAAACTAGGCAACCAGAGATCAACCGGGAACGTGGCGACATGATGATGTTCGATTAGTGAGTCATTTCTAACCCTGTTCTATACGCACATGACTGAACCTTCGATTTTCAAAATCAAGACAGCTCCAAAAAATTATTCCGAGCATGTCTCTTATTAAACCAAGGTTGTATGAGAGAGAGAGAGAGAGAGAGGAGAGAGAGAGAGAGAGAGAGAGAGAGAGAGAGAGAGGAGCTGAATTTGTAGACCGCACCAAAGTCAACAAAACTGCGACGAATCCGATGTGACACACTGAAGTAGGCTATAACGTTTCTGAAGGCCCTGACTCCATAACTTAATTCTTAAAAACATGCTAATGTCAGTCAGTCAAGTCAGTCAGAGGCTGAGCTTTGCGTCCTATTGGCCAGAGGCCCTTAAGGACAGGGTATTCTTGCAGACTGAATTCTGCATTTCTCGTGGCAGATGTCGTGAGCAGTAGTGTTGTGTCCGGTTCCGGACGGGGGCTGTCGTTTGACGCTCTCTCAACTCTGGTTTCGTGTGAACTCCGTAAGGTGTTGGTCGGCCGCCGGCGGGCGTAGGTTTTCTTCGCTCCCCCCCCCCCCCCCCACCCCCTCCCCTCCTCAAAACGCCTGTCTTCAGGGCCACCAGGCGGCCTTTTTCATGCTCGGGTGGCGATATGGTCCTGTGCCACAAGAGGCCACCTCAAAGAGGGAGCAGGACGAAAGTCGCTGGAGCGCTGCTCGAGTCCACGCAGACTACGGCCGAGAGGGCAATTTTTCAGCCCAACCACGACAGAGGGGTGCCCTCTTGTCCGGCCCTCAAACGCATGGTATCTCAGGTCACGGTAATCGTAGTCAGGCAGCGCTCCATCGCCGATCGCCCCACATCTCTAGGAGCCGTCCCCCGGCGACACAGGCTAGACCCGCCGTCACCCATATGGCTGGAAGGTTCGCTGCGCCGCCTGACACTGACCTCTCACATCAGTGTCCCTCAAAGTTCGCTTCTAAGGCATCTCGCAGGGAACGACTGGTGTAAGTAGAATTGGTTCGGAATTGATAGAAATACAGCTGTGAATTCCAAAGTTTCATCCGTTCATTATTCACTTGTACACTATCTATTGCCAGAAAATGATATGGTTAAACATAAGTAAAACTGCAACTGAAAACGCTTGATAACCGATTATTCACAAATCTCGGAACTCAAAAAACCTGTCATCAAGCGTTACAGTTTCGGAAGGTGTGGCTGAAAATATCAAAATACGAAGATATACCAAGTTTACAGAGCATTGAGAGTCTTTGCAGACACTGCTTTGCGAAGATGTAAATTCGTGAACACTGCACGACACACACACACACACACACACACACACACACACACACACACGCACGCACGCACGCACGCACACACACACACATTCACACATTCACACAGTAAGTAAACGTTCATTCGCAAATCTGAAAATGTTGCGACTTTTGATGGAAGGTCTCCTCCCCCCCCCCCCCCCCCCCCCCCCCCCCCCCCACCACCACCCCTTTTTTTTTTTTTAATAAAAATATCCTGTGTCAAACAACTGAACGTTTGAGCATCTGATTAAAAGCTCTCGCGTATTTCAACCGTACAAAGGTCCGTACTAATACGTTGTATTGGTAAATTTCCGTTGTGTTTGATTGTGTTCCTTTCAAAATGAGGTGACTGCAAGCAGAAATTAAAGCAATTTTTTTCATCGCAATTCTTCCGCAGACAAAGAGGACAAAGAATTCACAAGACAAAACTTGTCATTTTTTTTTTTTTTGGTCCCATTTTTCTGCCGGATTAATCGTATTTTTCTTGAAGAAATGTGATTGTATTCGTTTAAGGCGAACGCCACAATTTCATTATCAACACTGATGTGAATCCGATTGTCATTACAATAGAAACAACATGTAAAGATCGGCGGGAGGTGGGGTGGGTGGTGGGGGAGGAGGAGGAGATGGAGACGGATGGAATGGTGTTGAGGAGAGGGTAAAGGGGTGGGCGGGGGAGGGGGGGGGGGGCGTTGTTGAAGTGTAAAACCGGACACCCTTACCGACAGATTTCGGTAGTCATCGATTCCGTCTTGTAAACAGCAGCACTTGTTATGTCTGAGTACTGTCGACTTTCGTCTCATGGAGGAGACCGATCAGTAGACCCGGCTTGCTGTTCCTCCGTGTCTTCTCTTCTCTTTCTAGTCCTTCACTTGAGGTGGTGTAAAGACGACCTCGATAGCTGGTAGGAACTTCTTCTCCGTTTCTGGACCCTGAAAATAAATACAGGAAGGGAGACCACTCTTGATATATGTAATTTACCTCCTTGAATTGGCCAGATTCACTGAGTTTCCGGTGCAGAGTTGTCAAGGTAAAGAACTGATTTTTGAATGCCAAGGTAGGATTTACCTTAAAAAAAGACATACGATCTCCCCTTTGATTGATTTGTAAACTGAACATCTCAATGATAGAGGAAAGCAAGACTACGTCAATTTAATAACCAACCGTACAATCTTTTGACAGATGAAAACGAAAGGAAAAAAAAGCCATGTATGTATGTATGAATGTATGCATGTATGTATGTATGTACGTATGTATGTGTATGTATGCATGCATGCATGCATGTATGTATGTATGTATGTGAGAGAGAGAGAGAGAGAGAGAGAGAGAGAGAGAGAGAGAGAGAGAGAGAGAGAGATGAGTATGTGAAAGATAACTTTTATCGATGCGCCAGCAATCTGGACTACTGTGCATTGTTGTTGATTTGACAAGTTGATGCATTAAAGTAATTGGTATGTATGTATGTATGTATGTATGTATGTATGTATGTATGTATGTATGTATGTATGCATGTATGTATGTATGTCTTTCTGTCTGTCTGTCTGTCTCTCTCTCTCCGTCTCTCTGTGCCTCTGTCTGTCTGTCTGTCTGTCTGTCTCTCTCTCTCTCTCTCTCTCTCTCCGTCTCTCTGTGCCTCTGTCTGTCTGTCTGTCTGTCTGTCTGTCTGTCTGTCTGTCTGTCTGTCTGTCTCTCTCTCTCTCTCTCTCTCTCTCTCTCTCTCTCTCTCTCTCTCTCCTCCGCGCCCGCGCGCACGCATGTGTGTGTGTGTGTGTGTGTGTGTGTGTGTGTGTGTGTGTGTGTGTGTGTGTGTGTGTGTGTAACGCGCCATCCACGTTCTCGCACTGTTCAACGCTGCAGCCAAACCTTGCGTCAATCGTGAACGTGAGAAAGACAAATCTGGATCAGTCTGGTGCCGGCTATACAGCTTCTTTCTGTGTCGGACCCATTCATCGTCAATGGCAGCAAGACAAATGTTCACCGAGTGGGATTTTACACACAGAGACACACTGACTCAGAGACGAGGCGGCTTAATATCATTATCCTGGCCAGGTTCACGTGGTACGTAGACTTTTGTGCGGAATGTCAGTTGTGCACGAACGTGTCACATACACACACACACACACACACACACACACACACACACACACACACACACACACACACACACACACACACAGAGAGAGAGAGAGAGAGAGAGAGAGAGAGAGAGAGAGAGAGAGAGATGAAAAACAAAACTAAGCAAACTGAAAAAAAGATTTACTGCTCCGCCCTACGAAAGAGACAAACAAATTACAAGACAAAAACACGACGCGTTTCGACCTATTTGGTCTTCCTCAGGCCAGACACACACCCTTCAAGACAATGAAAACGAAGAACGAACAATCATTTATCTGCTCAAATTGGGTGAAACTTGGGCGCAAAATGGATGTGGAACGGTAGGTTTTAAGCAGTATAGTCCCACATTAATTCTTTGTTTGTTTCAAATGCATGTCGTCTTCGTGACAAACAAGAGAAGTGTTGTCTTTAATCGCTGGAGGAGACAAAAGGCATGTTCTCTCTCTTTTTTTTTTTTTTTGATGCTACCATTAGTTTTCTTTTTGCACACATCTACAGTGATGGCTTTTTCTAAACAGTCCTCCGATTTTACCGCCGTTTTTTTCTCTTGGTATCCCCGCCTTTCAGAAACTCTGTGCCCCCTCCAAAATGTTCCGTTTTTCTACCACTCTCCTCAACTCTGTCGTTTCCTCTCTCTCTCTCTCTCTCTCTCTCTCTCTCTCTCTCTCTCTCTCTCTCTCTCTCTCTCTCTTTACCTTTCGTCGGTTGTTCTGTGTCTTGTTGGCGCATTTCATCGTTCTTCAAAACAATGTTTTAAGCTGTTTCGTTTTCCTTCGTTACAGTTTATAACATTCCGGCTGACAGCGTTCTACTTTGGCGACGAGGTCGTCACGTAGTAGAAAAGAGAATGGCCACCCCTTTATAACATTTTAGTAACATTTTAGTCATGTAAGGGTCAACCCGTTGTCCACTCTGATAACTTAACAGCGCCTTGAGTTCTTGAAAGAGATTAACATTTTTCATCGGATCTGAGGTTTTACAGTGGAAAGATTTTTAACAAACTTTCGGACGGGTTTTTCGATGTATTTTATAGAATTGTGTGAATGAATGACTTGTGAGTTGATTTTAAAGTGGTGACAGCCCTGATGTGGCCCTTTGTGGTCGGCTGGGCTATAAGCAACATTATCTTATCTTAACTTGTTGACGTCACACGAGCTTTGCTCTTTGGTAAGGTACTCTCCATCAGCCATCATCCATTGGTCGCTGATATTCCAGTTTCTCCACGCTGGTCTTATCATTTTTTTTTATATTAAGTTCTCTCAAGAGTTTTTTTCCTGTTGCTGCAAATCACTTCGTGTTTGTAACCCGGTCGAACGTGGCAGCCACATTTAGAGCGAGCCGCATTTCTCGTTATTTTTAGTGATTTTCTATTGAGGTTTTTTTTCGCACAAAGCACGTTTTTGTCATAGTACAAAACGCCCAGCTGTTGCGCTATTAGACGAGACAAATTGTCTTGTCAGTTTCACCTCACGTTTGCCGGGTCCGCTTAAAATAGGTACAGAAGATTATATAGCTCAGTTGCTTTGAAATGCGTGCGCAACTAATCTACTCAACCACACACACACACACACACACACACACACACACACACACACACACACACACACACGCAATACATACACATGCACCTACTGAAACGCTCGCCCGCGCGTGCGCACACACACAAATATACACACAGACACACACACACGGGCGCGCACGCGTGCACACACACACACACACACACACACACACACACACACACACACACACACACATACTCGCACACACTCACACACACACACACACACACACACACACACACACACACACACACACACACCTCTCCATCTTTGTCTGTCTGTCTGTCTGTCTGTCTCTCTCTCTCTCTCTCTCTCTCGATCTCTCTTGTACACACACACACACATGCGCGCGCATGCGCACGCGCACACACACGCACGCACCCACGCACACACACACACACACACACACACACACACACACACACACACACACACACACACACACACACATACACACACACACGCACACACACACACACACGCGTAAACATGACTCGGGTACACATACGTACGCACCACACACACACACACACACACACACACACACACACACACACTCGCACGCACGCACGCACGCACGCACGCACGTACGCACGCACGCACGCACGCACACACACACACACCACCTAACTACAAGAAACACAAATATACAGCAAGAAAGATAAAAAAAAATACAGTGTAGTTGATTGCACTGACGTCAAAAAGACCTTTTGTTATTTGATTGTTTCTTATGTTTCGTTTCCACCTGAGCACATGATGAAAGCAGTGACTAATTGTACCAGGCTGATAACTGATTTAACGTTCAATGAAAAATACAAAACCCACCTCTCTCTCACGCTCTCTCTCTCTAACACACACAACACACACACACACACACACACACACACACACACACACACACACACACAAGCACACACACAGACACAGACACACAGACACACGCACACACACACACACACACACACACACAAGCACACACACACACAGACACACGCACACACACACACACACACACACACACACACACACACACACACACACACATACACACACACACTCTCTCTCTCTCACACACACATACACACACGCGCGCGCGCGCGCGCGCACACACACACACACATATACACGCACGCACGCACACACATGCACACACACATACACGCACGCACACACACACATGCACACACACACACACACACACACACACACACACACACACACACACACACACATACAGAAGAGAGAGAGAGAGAGAGAGAGAGAGAGAGAGAGAGAGAGAGAGAGAGAGAGAGAGTTTTGCAGAGTACATGCACTCATCGATTAATCATTGCTTTGCATGGGATAGTGGACTCTCTCTGTCTGTCTGTCTGTCTGTCTGTCTGTCTGTCTGTCTGTCTCTCTCTCTCTCTCTCTCTGTCTGTAAGAGTGAGAGAGAAGGGTAGGGAATGAGAGACAGATAAAAAGGGAAGAGCAGGTGAGGGAGGAGGGAGGGAGAAAGAGGAGAATGAAAAGGGGATGGGGACAACATACACGCATGTTCACAACACACACACACACACACACACACACACACACACACACACACACACACACACACACACATACACACACACACACACACAGAGTTTTGCTTTATACACTTGCACTCGTCGATCAATCCTTGCCTCGCATGGGATTATGGTTTCTCCCCCCCCCCTCCCCCGTTCTCTGTGTGTGTGTGTGTGTGTGTGTGTGTGTGTGTGTGTGTGTGTGTGTGTGTGTGTGTGGTGTGTGTCTGTGTGCGTCTATGTTTGTGAGTGCGAGTATGTGTATTAAGCGTGTTTGTTCGCATGTATGTATTAAAGTGTGGACGCGCGCATAGAGGAATGCGCGCGCGTTTGCTCCTCGTGACAATTTATAAAGGACAGAAAGTCGTGTGACTCTTGTCATTTTCCGCTCAGTTAGTACCCTTCTTGACAGATGTCACGTTACCTCACACTTAGGCAAGATTAGTTCAGAAACAAAACAAAAAAAACCTCTCCCATTGCATGAATTCAATTTTTTTAACCACATTGCAGAAAACTTTCATTTGTTGAAAGAAAGATATTCAAAGTGCATGAATTTTTTTATTCTTCAAATAACAAACAAAACCAACAACAACAAAAAAACAATCAAGCAAACAACCAACCACGCTCCCATAATAAATGAAGCTGTGATTACTTTTAAAAAAAAAACTTTCGGACTGCATGAAGTGTTGACTGTTTGAAAAAAAATCATACTGGGAGAAAAGAGTTTCCGTACTGCAAAGTCTTCTTCTTTTTCTTCTTTTTTAAAAGAAAAACCTTTAACACTACATGACGTGTTTCTTCTACGATAAACCCAAACCACCTTCAACTTTGCCATAAGCTTTTATTCCCTAGAAAAAAAGGCTGCCTTTTACATAAAGCTTCCATTCTTTGGAGAGAGAGAGAGAGAGAGAGAGAGAGAGAGAGAGAGAGAGAGAGAGAGAGAGAGAGAGAGAGAGAGAGAGAGAGAGAGAGAAAACACCTCCCACAGTGCAATTCGTTGGAGATAATGAACCCTTCATTGGCCGGGGGGAAAAAAAGCACAAACCATTGCATAAAGCCTTCATTCTAAGGAGAGAAAAAAAAGCATTGCTTCAAGAACCAATGTACCTTCACACATGCACAAAACTTTTGTTCTCTGAAGAAACAAACCACATCGTCAATGCACTATATAAACCTTTCATTTTGGGATGAAAAAACGTTTAACACATTCATAAAACCCCCATTCTTTGAAGCAGAAAAAAAACTTGCCTATAGGATTGATATAGTTTCATTTACTGGCATGAATTTGCATTGTCTTTTGTGTCAACAGTTTGAGTCTGCAATGTAATTTACCACGAACAAGACATTGGCGTATCTCAAACTCACTCTCAAAACTCTTCTTTCTTGGTAAAGACACTTGTTGACTGCGACCATCTCCGTCAGGAAGAGGTGCAGGGGAGTAACAAATTTGCTGCCATATGCGCATCACTTGAGAGAAACAGCCTCCCTCCCTTCCCCATTTCACATCGAATCACTATCGGCTGCTGTAACGAAATTACACTAAAACAGGAACCAGTAATCTTTGTTGATGCTGTTCACGTTTCACCTTCACCTTCACCTACCTCGGAGTCTTGAAGATCGTTGGGGCGCCACAGACGACTTTGCTACCAGCTTCCTCCACTCCTCCCGGTTCCCAGACGCTCTTAGGCAGTTGCTGAGTGTGAGGCCAGCCCATGCACAGATGTTGTCCTCCCATCTCTTTCTCTGTTGACGTTTGTTATTGACAAATGGAGACAGCTTCCGTGTTTTCTAGCTTGATGAAGAATGTTACGTCTGTATCGGAAGTTGAAGACGGGGATGAAACTCCGTTGGACTCCTTACCACTTTACATCTTGGCCAATTACCTGTTGTCCATCTGTTCCCCCGTCATCGTTCTCCTAGGCACCTTCGGTAACGTCATGACTATCGTCATCATGCGCCGAATGACGTCACGAGACTCCGTCATCAATTACTACTTCACCGGCATGGCTGTGATGGACCTGCTGGTCCTCTTCTTCATGTCCTTCATGGAATGGCTCTCCCTCACCTTCAACTACCGTCTGCTCAGCATCAGCAACAGCACGTGCAAACTGTTCGTGTGGCTTTCTACAGGGTCGGGGACGATCAGTTGCTGGTACCTGGTGTGTTTGACCCTACACAGAGCCATGTCGGTGATGTGGCCACATCGGGTCAGTGCGCTCTGTACTCGTCCTGCAGTCCTTGGTCTTCTCCTGGGGACCGCTCTGTTCTTCGCTGCTCTGTACTCTCATTATCTGTACGGCTTTAATCTGGTGTCCACGGACGGAGGCCGAACCTACCAATGCTTGATGGAGTCCCAGGACTACATCTTGTTCGTGTTCGAGGTGTTCGTTTACGTGGAAGTAGCCATTTACTCTCTGATCCCGTTCGCCTTTCTTGTCCTGGGTAACAGTATCCTGGTGTGGGGGCTACTGGCCTCCGTGAGACAGGCGCGCCAGAAATTAAGCCAGGGCAACACGGAGCAGATTCTGGCGCGGGAAAAAGCCGCCAACGCCGTGACCTTGACCGTGCTGGTCGTGTCCGTGACCTTTATCGCGCTGACCTTGCCGGTGTCGGTCAACTACATCCTGACGTATTTCGCACGTGAGTACGGGCAGGTGAGTGGTGTGGAGTACGCCAAGGTGCACATGTTCTACGTTGTCAGCAGACTGCTGGCAGACAGCAACAGTGCCGTCAATTTCTACCTGTACTGCCTGACTGGCAGCAGATTCAGAGAGCAGTTCTTCAGGATTCTCTGTTGTGGGAGGCTAAGACCAACATCGGATGCTGTTTCTAAGCAGACCGTGCGAAGTGCACAACATTGAGATCAACTCTATGGGTAGCGAGAGTGAACGAAAAGGGGGAAAATGACAAGAATAACAAACACCTGAAGTCGAGAGAAGTTTAATAACAAGTTGGAGGGGGGGGGGGGGTGAGGGGGGGAAGAGGGGGGAGGGGGGGGGGGAGTTCTTTGATTTACAAATGACTTTGAAGTAACATTCAAGGTATTTGATCTAAAGTGTTCTTTGTGAGAAATAAAAGAGTATGAGACGAACAGATAAAGTTCAGAGGAAAAAAAAAGGAAGTTATAGATGTAGGAATAGCCTAGAAACCCGGAGAATGAAAGCTGGTGTCAAAGTGAGATGACTGCAGGTGGAAACTGAAACAAACTTAAATGAAGACTTTCTGCTCCGCCAAACGAAAGAGACAAACAAATGACAAAACAAAACATGACGCGTTTCGACCTCTTTGGTCTTCTTCAGTCAAGACAAACCCCGTTGAAGACAACAACGAAAAAGAAGAACGCACAATCATTTATCTCCTCAAATTGGGCGCAGGGTGGAGAAGTTAAAAAAAAAGAAAAAAAAGAAGAAAGATGAACATGAATGTTCGGAGTTTTGGTCAAGGTCAAGTGGTACTGTTTGAAAAGATGGGCACTCTCCTCCTTCTCTGAATTTCTGCTTATCTCAATGTGGAAAAAGAGGGCATTTGGAATGAGCAAGCTGGTTCAGTACCTTGCTTGAGTAGGCAAAGATCGTGGAAATACGCTTGACTTGTAGATAGATCCCTTATGTCTCTACGCTGTTGGAAGGGCGCGAGAATTAAAGAATGAAGAATCAAGGAGAAAAATGGAGGGTCACAGAGACTGTTCGCATCTTAAAGACGAAGAAGTAAACAAACAACTTAAAAAAAAAATTGAAAATTGTTTCAAAGTCAGACACACTATATAAACCTCAAGTGCTGGTCTGCGCAGTGACTTTGTTTCAGTCAATGTCAATCGTTAGACCTCGCGGGTGGTTTGATCTCATAATCCTCAGCTCCATAGTGAAATGCTCGAACCATTCGTCGACGGGTCTCTCTCTCCCTGTCTGTCTGTCTGTACGTCTGTCTGTCTGTCTGTCTCTCTCTCTCTCTGTCTCTCTCTCCATCTCTCTCTCTCTGTCCATCTCTCTCTCTCTCTCTCTCTCTCTCTCTCTCTCTCTCTCTCCTCTTGTGCCTGTCTGTCTGCCTGTCTGTCTGTACGTCTGTCTGTCTGTCTCTCCCTGTCTCTCTCTCTCCATCTCTCTCTTTCTCTGTCTGTCTCTCTCTCTCCCTCTCTCTCTCTGTGCCTGTCTGTCTGTCTGTCTGTCTGTCTATCTGTCTGTCTGTCTGTATGTCTCTCCTTTTTTTTTCTTAAAATCGTGTATGGAAATTATTCAGTATTTCTGGGGTGGAATCGAAACCGCTTTCCAAACAAATCAAGCATGGCAGTTGCCAGAGGTTCAAGAAAAAGGACAGCAGGCGAGATCTTTCTCTTTGTTGTTGTTGTTGTTGTTGTTGTTGTTGTTGTTTTTGTTTTAGTCGGACGCCTTCACCGGAATTTTTTCCAGAACAGAAATATGACATACTCACACGCATGTACTAGAAGGACTTCGACCAGTGTACCACAGTTCTCTCTTCGTTTGTCATTGGAGGGTGTGAGTAACGTTCAAATGACAGCACCAGTTAAAACAAAGTCACTATTTATGGAAAATGAAAACTATTTTCTATTATGGAAAACAAAAACTAAGTATATAATTAAAAGATTTCCGTTCTGACCCTCAATTCCATAAAAGACAACATTTGTTTGAATCGAGGATTAAATTGATTTTGACGAGAAAGAATGTGAACCAGAGACTAGGTTTGTTTTTCATAAATCTTTTTGCTTGTTTTTAACATACATGTTGGGTCACCAGATTCTCCGACTGTGTAAAGTTCCTGATAGTTGGTGCTTATTAAGAACTCCATTCATGTCCCGGTCATTCGTCGCAGCTGAATTTGTTTCAGTTCTGTGTGAAAAGTTTTGTTCTGGAAGTTGTCAGTAAGATTGTCTTACCTCTCATTCACCCCCTTCCCCCTCCCCACCTCCCCGTTTTGAGATTTTGTACAAAGTAAACGCCAAATCAGAGTATGAGGATTCCTTGTATCAATAAGGGTGAACTGCCACGTCAGATATACCACGTCTAATAAAGCTTGTTGTAACGTACTTAAAGAATCTCTTTAGCAACTGATGACTAATGCAGTATGATCTGTAAACAGTCAGTCTTTTGCTGAGCTAAGTATGGTGAGGCCTATTCTAGGTCTGTGAAATGCCGTAACTAAAAGCTTTTTTCTTTCTTTCTTTTTTTTTTTTTTTTTTTTGGTTTCTTTTCTTCTTTTTTCTTTTTCTTCCTTTTCGTTTCTTTTGTTTACTAGAGAGAGAGAGAGAGAGAGAGAGAGAGAGAGAGAGAGAGAGAGAACAAACTGATTCATTGCTATAAAGTGGTACAGGCAGCCTCCTTAGCAAGACGGCGCAATGAACAGTAGCACAACATAACAACTAACGATGCGGCGCGGTGAGCCCGACATGGAAACCATGGCACAAACAATGTTCATTCTCCTCAATAGACTCTGTCGAGGAGGCTGAGGGTAGAATCAAAAGCTGAAGGTGTCGACACTCGACCACATACAGTCTTCACAAACAGATGGAGAGGAAGGGTGAGTGGTAAGAGAACGTCTGGCTACTGTCGACGTAATTTTTGTTTGTTAATGCAGCCTCAGGGAGTGTGGGTTGCAACACCACTTTGACCCTGGACTTCCAGCCTTTATTCCGACCTTGACAGACTGTGTACCAGGTCCAGATCACATGCTCCCAACCTCAGGGAGTGTGGGTTATGCAACATCCCTGTAACCCTGCCTGGTCTTCCAGCCTTCATTCCGACCTTGACAGACTGTGTGCCAGGCACAGAACACAGACTCCCTAACACACAGTCGCTACTAAAGTCTTGCTTCTTTCCTTCTTTCTTTCGTTCTGAAAAAAAAAAAGTATAATCCGTCAGACAAAGGGGGAAAGCAAATTACAAGACACAACAAGACGCGTTTCAATCTTTTAGGTCTTCTGCAGGCAAGATAAACTACACAAACTGTGAAGAGAACTATGTCGGGGAAACTGAGAGAAATCTTCGAAAACGCTTGACAGAACACAAAAGGGAATCATCACCAGTAGGCGCCCACCTACATGCCCAGCAACATCAGTTCGATTATGACAACATCAGCGTTCTCGACCATGACAATAGACGGTTTCAGCGTGGGGTGAAGGAGGCTATCCATATTGCCGCCAACAACCCCACACTCAACCGGGACCGGGGCAGACACACCTTGCCATCGGTGTACAACACCTTCATTGTTCAGTCACATGACCAGGGTTCGACCCGTGGTCGTGTGCACTGAACTCCAGTTCACCCAGTAGCAACACCACCGCTGAAGAGGACGGACGGAGGTCTGTTGAAAGCTCCAAGTAAGTGCTATTCCGAGCTGAGTGACCTGTCTAAATCCGATAGTCATTAAGATAAACTACATTCAGGACAATGAAACAAAGAACGAGCAATCACTTCTCGAATTCATTGCAAGATGGTAATTGAACTTTCTTTTTTCTCTGTCTTTTCTTTTGTTTGTTTGTTTGTTTGTTAATTATTTGTTTGTCAGTTTGTTATTTTCTTACTGGGAATGCGCGGCCCACTCTTTGAAAAAAAAAATCACGCGCTCGCCGAAAATAGACCAAATGACCGTTCATGAGATTGACGGATTAAAACCACGAGGCAGTAAGTCCGATCGAAAATGTTACAAAACGGGTTTGCTCGGCGTTTTTGTTTCCCTCTGTCCTGTGAGAAAAGAGCTTTGGTCATTTGTTTTGGAGTCGATGACAATGACATTCCTAAGAGTGATGGTAAGCATTCAGTTTGGCTTTGACACTCTTCAAAAAGGGGGCCTTTCTTCTGTGGTTTGTTTTGAAATCGATGACAATGACAATCCAAACAGTGATAGTTTCAGTTTCAGTTTCATCAAGGAGGTGTCACTGCGTGCGGACTAGTCCATATACGCTACACCGCATCCGCTAAATTTTGAGACCACATTATGCATGATTTGAAGCTGATGGCTAAAAGAATTAACAACTAAGATGAGACAATAGAAGAAGAGAGTCTCGTGGCTACGACTCAGTGGATGTCTGACCTACGCATTAGCCCAATGCAGCAAAACCCCAGGCCAGTCTGTTGCAGTCCCAGCGCCAGTAGTGTATCGGGAGCTCTCAGTATCAGGTCGGCCCGAAGCCACCCACCAGAGGGGACGCTGAACGTTAATGAGTCGAATCCGGTGGTGTTCGGTGCGTGCCTGTTCAATCTCATCTTACGCGCGCAGGACATCGCCGACAAATTTAGCCCCCAATTTCACGACCAGAGAGAGAGAGAGAGAGAGAGAGAGAGAAGAAAACAGAGAGACAGACAAACAGACACACACACACACAGAGGCACACACACACACAAACAGACACACACACATGGACAGACAGGCAGAGACAGAGAAACACAGAGAAAGAGAGTAGAAAACAGCTGAGGGTGTTTTTGTTTTCTTTGAAGGTATGTCACACGATGAAACACGCATGGCAAAATGCCCCACGCTCAAGCAGTTGCACTACAGAGCCGTCTGCTCGACTGATGTCCAAATTTGTTCCTCAGTTACACCTGCCTACTTCATTTTTGAGGCCTCCTTCTTTTCAGTATTCAAATTACACCCTCACAGAACAATGGCCATTGAATCATGAATCCGATTTTTAGAAAATTGTTTTGTTCAAGGTTAAAATACACAGGAGCTTAGTCACAAATGCTGTTTTTAAAGAAACGGGAGTTGTTAACAACGACAGATACAACTACTGTGGTTCAAATAAAAAGTAGTTAAAAGTGAGGTAACAGCATGGAAATTGAAACAAACTCAAACGAACATTTACTGTTCCGCCAAGCGACAGACCATCATTGCTTTGTTCCGAGTCAGTGTCAGGGAGTGGCCTCAGCTTGAGAGTGCCTCAACGTCCGCGCAAGAGGAGGGTGTAATCGGTGTTTCAGTAGTTATACGTGACGTGCTATGTTCCGATTGGGAAATTCGAGCAACGCACATGTACAAATTTACGCTCATGTGCGCTCTGTATGTCTCTCTGTCTCTTTCTTTCTGTCTGTCGTTCTGTCTGTCTGTCTGTCTCTCTGTCTGTCTGTCGCTCTCTGTCTTTAAATGTCTGTCTGTCTGCCTGCATCTCTCTCTCTCTCTCTCTCTCTCTCTGACTCTCTATCTCTTCTCTCTCTTTCTCTGTATCTCTCTTTCTCTGTCTCTCTCTTTCTCTCTCTTTTTGTGTCTCTCTGTCTCTGTTTCTATCTATCTGTCTGTCTCTCTGTCTGTCTGCATCTCTCTCTCTCTCTCTCTCTCTCTCTCTCTCTCTCTCTCTCTCCTCTCAGTGTTTCTGTCTGTCTTCGGTCTGTCGTCTGTCTGTCTGTCTGTCTGTCTGTCTGTCTCTCTCTCTCTCTCTCTCTCTCTCTCTCTCTCTCTCTCTCTCTCTCTCTCTCTCTCTCTCTCCATTCCGTGAAGGGGGTACTGGGGTACCACATTGAAGAACTGTCCACCATGTTGCTCCAGTTCCGTAAGTGGTGTGCCAAGGCCAGGGTCCCCATGAGTGGTCTCCCTTCAGGTCTGCAATCACGTCAGTCCATTTCTTTTATTTTTGTACTCCCAGTTCTTATAGAACAGGGAGTACTTTACAATGTGTGTGTGTGTGTGTGTGTGTGTGTGTGTGTGTCTGTGTCTGTGTGTGTCTGTGTGTGTCTGTGTGTGTCTGTCTGTCCGTCCGTGGTCAAAATGTGTTCCACTCACTCCAGACAAAACTACTGGGCCGATCTTTCTGAAAATTTGTTGGGAAGTTCATTATGGGTCACGAATGATGCCCACTGTTTCATTTTACCGTTATATCCGTTACTAATGGTTATAACGGCCCATAACGGTTTTCTTCTTTATGGAATATCTCAGAAAGCACTTCGCCGATCTTTCTGAAAATTTGCAGGTATGTTCATTATGGGTCATGGATGATGCCCGATGTTTTAGTTTACCGTTAAATCCGTTACTAACGGTTATAACGGCCCATAACGGTTTTCTTCTTTATGGAATATCTCAGAAAGTACTTGGCCGATCTTTCTGAAAATTCGTGTGTATGTTCATTATGGGGCACAGATGATGACTGATGTTTACCGTCATAGCCGTTACTAACGGCTATAACGGCCCCAAACGGTTTTTCCTCTTTATGGAATAGCTCACGCGTATTCAAGATAAACTGGGAGTACTTTTATATGCTTTGCATCTTGTTTTTTTTTTCACCGTTTTTCCCTCCGTCTCCCTCCCTCAGCAGTGGTTCCATGGAGGATTGTTTGAGCAAGACCACTGGATCGTGTAATGTGGCCATACCAACACAGTTTTCTTTTTCTGACTCATGTCAGAACTTCATCATCATGGTCCGATAGGCTGCTTGATGGTCTGCGCACTACTTTCTTTTTTAAATGGGGGATATGATGAATATATCTCATCATCATCATCATCATCATCAATGTCACCATCATCATTACTATTATTGTTATCATCATCATTATTATTATTATCATCATTATTATTATTATTGTTATTATTACTATCATTATCATTACTATTGTTATTATTATCTTGTGATGGTACCTCTTTTCAATGGCTTGGATTTTATTTTCTAGATCCAACCCTATCAATGATCTTTAACGTGCATTGTTCATGGACAGTATTCATTGTTAAAACAAAGATGGGCAAAACTCGAAGGATGAAACAATTGTGAGAAAGTGCATACACAAGGAAGCACGCGCGCGCGTGCACACACACACACACACACACACACACACACACACACCTCACACTCACACGCACACATATACAATGGTAATTATGGCACAGCCAGTGTTAGGAAGGTTACTCAAGATCTGACCAGCGTTGGCCTCATGAGTCGGTCTAACGTCTGCTGAGTCGTAGCCATGAGACCTTCTTCTTCAATTCTCTCATCTTAGACATGAATTCATCTATCCACCAGCTTTAAGTCGTGCGCCTAGTGGTCTCGAAACTAAAAGGACGTGGTGTAGCGTATATGGACTAGTCCGCACACAGTGACACCTCCTTGATGAAACTGAAACTGAATTCAGGGCCGACGGACAAGGACAATAACATACAAATATCAAATACATGAAAAATGGCGTTGATCATAATTTGGAGGGGTGTGACTTAAAACAACAACAACAACTGGAAACTGAAATTATTGACCGATCAGTTATCCTTTCTTAGATTCTGGAAGAGTGAACCTCCTTGGAACGGTATGCCTTTGACACCACCAGATTTGTTCTCCACGTTTCTTAGAAGCTCGATCTCTTGGAAAGAAATGAAGGATTAAGTCTACGGGGTTCATGAAACATTTGGTGCCAGAGTAAGCTTTTCAGCACGGTGCTTCTTGAGTTTCCTGTGTGACAGACTCTGTGAGGAATAGACTATGAATTGGGGGAGTAGTGTTTTGTGTGTGTTTTTGATCTATCTTTTGTTTGTATTATCTGAGGGAGATGGACATATTTGTTGATATTTACTCGTCTGTTTTGTGTTGTGATTTGACATATGTCGTTATTTTCTACTTTTGTTTGTTTGTGTTTGTGTGTTTCGGTATGTAAGACATACATTTCGGAGCTATTTCAAGCATGAAATGATTTCACAATGTGCTCTGATCTGGCACAGTACCTTTCCTGCATTTGAAAACATGAGCCAATGAAAAGTGCTGGTGATACACACGTGACCACGCCTCAGTCAGATGACGAAGTAGCCGAATTACACCAAAATTATTGCTTTACTTATATTATTTCTTTCTTTTTATTTCTTGTTGCACATCTTAGTCTATCTACATACATACACATGTAATTATCTTGTACACAAACACTATATTCGACCAAATATATATATATAATGCTGAACAATTAAGTAGTGGGGGAAAACAAGTGCAGGTTAACAATTCTTCCATCATTATAGTAATGACTTGGCAAAGATTTGAAATTAAAAAAATTGAAGATGAAGAAAATGTATATCATAAATATAAAAAAAACACCTTCACTAGCTGCATGAGGGAACCATCGCAATCCGTCTCGAAGGCAGATCTATATGCATCGCCTGCTCCTAGGCCTTTCGTCCGCTGGACCGGACTCGTCAGGGAGACACGGCGAATTGTGTCTGTGCTCTTGGCGTCAAATAGAGACACACCACAGTCCGTAATTCTGTGGTGTTCTCACCACCAAGGGTTCAAAAAAGAATCCAACAGCACCCCCAAAGCAGCCAGCGAAAGGTATTAAATAAAACAAAACGAAAGTGTGGAGAGGAAAAATGTTGCTAAAAAACTAAAAACATTATGCAAACAGTATAAAACGTAGGGAACAATCTTTGAGCCTATGCTTAAGGATCCATTTAAGGATGCAAGGGAGATCAAAAGATATGGAACAGTCTGAGTGGTCAGCTCTGCTGTTCAATAACCCAAGCATTGTCAGCGGCTAAGAATTGTGCAGAACAACCTTTACTTGGATCTCCTAAGAGATGCAATCGCCCACTGATTGACCAAACAATATAATACTGAACAATTAAGTAGTGGGGGGAAACAAGTGCAGGTTAACAATTTTTCCATCATTATAGTAATGACTTGGCAAAGATTTGAAAAAAAAAAAGAAATTGGAGATGAAGAAAATGTATATTATAAATATGAAAAAAAAAACCTTCACTAGCTGCATGAGGGAACCATCGCAATCCATCTCGAAGGCAGATCTATATACATCGCCTGCTCCTAGGCCTTTCGTCCGCTGGATCGGACTCATCAGGGAGACACGGCTGATTGTGTCTGTGCTCTTGGTGATATATATATATATATATATATATATATATATATATATATTTGTTATATTAAAAGCAAGTTAAAATCAAGCTTCTAAAAACATCTACAAATTTGTTTCACGCTGTGCGGTCGTCAGGATGTGATGAGCTTGTGCTGCCAGTGCCACGTATATATATAGCTAGCTGGTTTGCTGTTGTTTTTTCCCGTGCTACATGTGTTTCTCAGGTGTTGGTTTTTTTCGCTGATAGGAACTTCCATCTGTGTCTGCAATTGTTAACCATTTCTGTTCTAACATTTAGAGTTGCCAACTGTGGTTTACATAGTATAATGTATTTCTCTGTTAGGCATAGATTGCATTTTTTTGAAATGTTGTTGTATGATGCTGCTCTTTTTAAAATTTTCCAAGATATGTTGTAGTCTATGTTTTTTTCATGTAACGAAACAGTATTCAACAACGCTACAGCTGAATACCAAGAGGCGTTACATACAAGTGGCTACAATTACAAACTAAGATACGATCCAGACAATGATACAAAAAGATGCAGAAAGAACAGGAAAAGGAATATCATATGGTACAATCCCCCATATGATGCAAGAGTTAAAACAAATGTAGGGAAAGAATTCTTTAAAATCTTGACATCATCTTTCCCAAAAGACCATAAATTATTCAAGATATTCAACAAAAACAACATCAAATTATCATATTCATGTATGCCGAACCTTAAAAATGCCATCGATTCAGCAAACAAAATGAAAAGCAGCACAGAAAAAAAGGAGGGTAACGAAAGGAAATCTTGTAACTGTACCAAAAAAGAACAGTGCCCCCTAAGCAACAAATGCCTTTATAACAACATTGTGTACCAAGCCACTGTAACATCAGAGAACGCAAAAGAATCATATGTAGGTATCACGGAAAACCAATTCAAAACTAGATATGCAAACCATAAACAATCATTCAACAAAGAAAGATACAAAAACCAAACAGAATTGAGTAAATACATTTGGAAACTTAAAGAAAAAAACATAGACTACAACATATCTTGGAAAATTTTAAAAAGAGCAGCATCATACAACAACATTTCAAAAAAATGCAATCTATGCCTAACAGAGAAATACATTATACTATGTAAACCACAGTTGGCAACTCTAAATGTTAGAACAGAAATGGTTAACAATTGCAGACACAGATGGAAGTTCCTATCAGCGAAAAAAACCAACACCTGAGAAACACATGTAGCACGGGAAAAAACAACAGCAAACCAGCTAGCTATATATATACGTGGCACTGGCAACACAAGCTCATCACATCCTGACGACCGCACAGCGTGAAACAAATTTGTAGATGTTTTTAGAAGCTTGATTTTAACTTGCTTTTAATATAACAAATGTCGCTCCCACTGTGGTTGAGCACTGTTTTTAAGATTGCGCTGATCCTCAGTACCATTTCTCTCTCTCTCTCTCTCTCTCTCTCTCTCTCTCTTATATATATATATATATATATATATATATATATATATATATATATATATAACCAGAAAGACCGATACAATTCTCTCCAGATATTGTACATGCGAATTTACCAATGGAACAAATCACGAAGACTTACAGCGAAAGACAGACAGACAGAAAGGTACACAGACTAATGACTAAGTGGGGGAAAATGAAAGCAAAATGAGACAGAAACAGCCCGAGAAACACAGACTGAATGTCCTTAATCGAACTATTTTTCCTACTGTCGTACTTTTATCATATTTTACATTAGGTGTCATTCAGAGATGAAAATGGAGTGTAGTATATTACTTGCATATGAAAAGGGAAAGAACCCACAGAAACGGACATGAAACAATCAAGGAGAAGATAACAATAGCCTGTGTGCCTTATCATTTGGCAAAAACATATGTGTAGGTCAAAATCAAATTAGCGAGATGTTGTTCATCTTTAAGTCTGAGATGCAATTTTTCTTTAACTGCTAATTGAGGGAGGCTCTTTTCCAATTTGCAGGTGCACAAGTAATATTTTGCTGCGAATATGATGAACAGTATGTATGGTCAAAAATATTTGTCGCATGAAAGCCTAGTGAAATAAGACTGAAGTTGTGTGTTCCCAAGTGTTGGCACATATTTGTTCCTTTACAAAATCAGCCAAACTGCCTGAAAACATGGTCAGTTATATTTTCGCGCCAAGGTTGAGGAGATAAGTGATTCTTCGTTCTTCGTTTTCGTTGTCTTGAATTTTGTTCATCTTGCCCGAAAAAGACCAAAGAGGTCGAAACGCGTCGTGTGTGTGTGTGTGTGTGTGTGTGTGTGTGTGTGTGTGTGTGTGTGTGTGTGTGTGTTTTGTTGTTGTTGTTGTTTTTTTTTTTTACATTTGTTTGTCTCTTTCGCTTAGCGGGGACAGTAAATCTTCGTTTGAGTTGATTTCAATTTCCGCCTGCA
>CM065725.1:11240972-11250972 GCA_033310375.1 Conus canariensis | reverse complement strand
CAGACTAAAAAAAAATGAGCGAGCAGGAGAAGACTCCACAGGAGCAGAATGTCCCACAAGTGAATTTACAGGCGAGTGCCCCACAAGTGAATCCACAACTGAGTGTCCCACAGGTGGGTGTCCCGCAGGTGAGTAGTGTTACTAAGTCTAAAAATTCTGGCCGCGTTGAGGCCGGTCGTAAACTAGCTGAATGGAACAGACTGCAAAAAGCAACCCAAGCAGCAAAACAAAAATTATTAGATAGTAATACAACATCAGCACCAGCACTGCCTCCACCAACAACAACACAATCAAACTATAAGATGTATTATTATGTGCTGGGGAGTATTGTTGTTGGTGGAGGGCTTTTAGCATACAAGCGCCTAAAGCCATACTTAGCAACAAAGTTACAAACCCCCACAAAAACAGTAAAAGAAAAAGAACCAGCTTCTGCAAAAAAAGTACAACCTCCTGCTGTAGACCCATTTTTAATAAATTAGTTTTTTTAATGTGTTGTTAAGTACTGGTTAAGTACAAGCTAAGTACTGGTTAAGTCAGTTATAACAAGTTAAGTGCAAGTTATGTGCAAGTTAAGTGCAAGTTATGTTAAGTACTAGTTAAGTACTAGTTAAGATCTTAAGTAAAGTACTAGTTAAGTACTAGTTAAGATCTTAATTTAAGTCAGCCAAGTTGGTTCTCCAGTGGTCTATAGCGTATGTAAACTCGGGATTAACGTAAACTCGCTTGCTATTGTTAGAGTCTAGTGATTTCTTATTAACAGCAGTTGTGTTTACTTGATGAAGAGTAGAGCGCAGGTTAACATTTGTGTGATGAAATACTTTGTTTTCAAAGAGAGCCTGCTTGTAGTTGTCGTGAGTTATATTTTTTTTGACAACTTCTTTACCTATACCCTTAGCCTTCTTCATTACAGAAGTCTGGGTGGCAACGCTATACATCTTTGCCCGTAAGCCAACATATTCTTGTATAACCGTCCCATTAAGTTCATCCTTCATCTTTCCAATCACTTTCTTGTTCACGGTTGAATGTAAAGGCGAATCTTTTGGATAGTCGCATGTGTCGTACCAGCTGCCGGCCCCTTTAGCCACCTCCGCCTCTAAATCCTTATAGAAGTCTTCGGTTGGGATGTCTAGAATAAAACTATCAGTGTCTGTGTAAACGACATTTGATTCTGGGTACAGTGGTTTAAAGTAATCGTACAGAAATTCAAGCATTAATAACTTTGACAGCTCTAGCACAGTAAAGCCGATAAACACCGGCTTGTCTAACTTCACATTCTGTTTCTTCATCATAATGCCAACCAGGCTGTCGCTAAATCTTCTAAAGTTTTGGTAGTTAGGTTTAGAGACCAGCTTAATTGCTTGTTTTTCTTTCGTAACTAATCTTACATCTTTACGATTGTGTACGTTCTCCATCGTCTTGCCAAAACAGCTGTTGTTCATCAACTTAAAGAAGTCTTTTTCTGAGGCGTCCGCGGCCATGGTTCTAAGGTCGGTGTTCTTCATGATGTATGGCCTCATGAAAGGCCCTTGGTCGAAAGTAATTATTCTGTGAACGGCGGTAAGTTTCAACCCGTGCCTTAAGTAAAACTGTAACAGTCGGTAATGACAGACATATTTAGTCTTGTGTCGAAGATTAGGCACGAGTTTGGGCGGCTCTGCGGGACTCATCTTTAATCTTTCTGCGGCTAGAGGATAATCATTATGAAGGTCATGCAACTCTGCGGGATATTCTAAGTCTACCTCTAAGATTAGTCCTATTGGATAATCGGGTGTAAGACGCGGTAGATAACTCAACACTTTATTAACCTCATGAGGCCCGTTTATCATTCTAAAGTTTCTTAATGGAAGTGCCTGGCTCATGGCCCACCCATACAGATTGTTGGCGTCTAAGTACATCAGATAGTTGGATGGCTTGGTGGGGTCATAATCGTCTAAATACTTGTTGTTGGCTCTGCGGTAAGGATGACAGGCCATGCTAATGCCTCCTCTCAGCCCATCCTCAATCATCTGAAGTGTATCCAGATCCGATATTAAGTCAATCTCAATGTTTGTAGACTTCAAGAATGCATCCCAAGAAAGGCCCGGGGAAGAGATGTACTGTGACGAATCCAGGCCGTAGTGTTTCATGCAAGTGGATCTGTAATTCTGAAAGACGTCAGCTAATAAACACACGTCGGCCAATAAATATTGATCGTGATAGTCGCCCATCGTTTTGCAGTGTAATTCTGTCCAGGCTTTCTGTGCGTATTCATAGTCGGCGTCAGATATATCTCCACCTCTAAGACGGCTGTAAAAGTCTTCCTTTGCTGGCAGCGCCGGCTCGTCAAACTTGTCCCACGAGTCCATGTATTCATAAGGGTAAACGCCTTTACGGACTAAAGATGAGTCGAAATATTGTTTGGTGATTGGACAGTCTTGTAGAGATTCTACTAACTTACTTAAACTCCCCATCAGATGCTGGGCAGAATCATAGAAGGATAAACAGTCTACAGCAAAGGTCATGTACTTTTCTGATGACTGTGCAATACAGCTAATCCTCTTACATTCAGAAGTTATTGCTTGCATGATAAAATGAGAATCGTAGCCTCGTAGATTATGAAAGAAGATAGGCAGTTTCCATTTTTCGGGGTTAACCTTGAGTTGAAGATTGCAGCTGTTGTGTGCCGCCCCTCTGAATTTGCCAGTAATGCGGTCGTGGTCTCTTACAGTGTCGCCTAATAACTTGCATTTGCATATCCAGCAGTGGGTGGCTGATTTATAACGTTCTTCATCTTCGGGGGTCATCTTAATGTCTGAAAGGTTCAGCTGATTAGAGAATTGATTGCGAAGGTGTTTCATCTGCTCCAAAAATCGACCAGCTGCGTCGGGACCTCTGTAAATCTCCGGCTGTGTGTGTCCGCCATCTGACCTAACAGCAACAAATGCATAAGAACAGATCTGATGACGAGATAATAAGGTTGTTTTTTGGTCATGCTGAGGGCTGTAGTACTGTGGCAAGATTGCTTCAAAGTCAGCATAGACTACGTATGGCCTCATCTGCATTTTGTGTACATTCTTAAAACTAACTGTAGACCCTGGTGGGGGCGTAAGAAGTTCGGCTTTACAGTCTACAAAACTTTTACAATGTTTCTTATGTTTTGCAGCCGCCTCTGTAGACGGGATCCTGACCAAACACCTTCTACAGAGCTCTTGTTTAGATTTATGCTTTGATGTATATTCTAACAGTCTGCTAATTGATCTGATTAATACATAATGGCTCTTCGAACCGTCTGCAAACAGAATCAAGTCTACATGATTCTCAAGTGACTCGCCTAAAGTGGGGGCATTGGGAGAGATCCTTAGAGGCGCTAGATTGTCTACTGGATCCCAGGTGTATACGCTTACGGTTATTGGTTTGTTTTGCTCTTCAAACTGAGATATACTTTCTACACTCACTGGAAAGGTTATGTTATTAAAGTTCAGCTCATTTATATACTGCCTATAATTGGAAACCCTCTCTGCATTAATTTTAACGGGATGTAAATGCGCCAAAACACACCACATGAAACATAAGTTATCTGAATTATGTATGTTTAGGACTGCTCGTTTTAACACTAGCTCTCTCGGGAGAGGAAGGTAAGAATTGCCGACTATAGGAGAGTATTTGGTTTGTCTTAATTTGATTTCGAGGACTGTTCCTTCAGACCAGCCAGAGCCGCGCAATTTCGCTTCTTCACTTGCATGGTTAAACTGTGTAAGCATGTAATCAGCCCAGCCAGGTGTAAAGTCGTAATAGCTGATTACTTCTTTCTGCCTAGTTG
The DNA here is from genome assembly GCA_033310375.1 of Conus canariensis. NCBI lineage: Eukaryota > Metazoa > Mollusca > Gastropoda > Neogastropoda > Conidae > Conus > Conus canariensis. The sequence continues at coordinate 11,247,173 of CM065725.1, read as the reverse complement.
AAACCCAGACTTGCATACTACTATCATCGAGGGTTATATATTCAATCAGAATGGCCAACAACACTTTTGCTGGCGGGTTAATTTGAAGAGACCCTGGGATTTTAGAAATGGCATGTGTTACGCTTTCCTGGACGTTTGTGGGGTTAATGATGTCCATGTCTAATTCAATGAACATATTGCTTAATGATTTGTTACTACCCAACAACGTACTGTTGGAAGGTATTATTTCAAACTCGGACTCACTTGTAAGGGGCATTTTTAACTCACAATATTTACGTAAATTAAAAAAAATAAAAGTAAGTAAAAGTAAGTAAATGCTCTTTTATTCTTCACCCAAGCGTTGCAATACTTCAAGACATCCAAATCTTACAAGAGCACTTGCTAATACTTTAGCTTTTTCTGAATCATTACAGTCAATGTTTAACTCTTTGATTGCTTCGCCAAAGAGTTCACTATGATTTTTGATTAAATTGTATACATCATTCTCAAGCCCAGATTCACTAAAATCAATGTTTACCACTTTCATTGTTTCGTCAAATAGTTCATTACAATTTTCTATTAAAATCATTAGATCAGATTCGCTGTGTTTGGCCGTCATTTTTAAATCTAAAAATTAAATAAATAAAAAAATAAAACCATGAGTTTAACGCTGGTTAATTATGCAGTGCCTATTGTTGGTGTTATAGTTTATTCAACCCTAGCAAAATGCTTGTTAAAAATAAAACCACCCAACATGGGAAAGATAGAAGATTCACCAAAACTAGTTACAACCTTATTTTTAGCTCTGGCAACAAAAGATTATCTGATTAAAAAGCACATAGACAGTCTTTCATATTATGATTATTTTAATTATTTTTTTAGTTAATAAAAAACATGAGCGAAAAAAAGATTATTAATACGATTTACCACTCTGCTGTAATCAGCGGCCTTAGTATAGGATATAGCACGTTAGCAAAAAACATGTTTAAAATGAGGCCGGCTGATCTAGGAAGGTTAGACATTGAGGATGTTGTTAAGGTTATAGCTGTAATAACGGCGGGGATTGCCTCAAAAGACTTTCTTGTTGCACAGGGGATTATCCCAGAAAACATCAATGCATAGAAAGATTAATGCATTTAGGCAGATTGATTTATAAAAAAAAGATTCATTCTAAAAAAGATTCATTCATTTATAAAAAAAGATGTCCGGATTAGTTCTGATGGTGGGCGGGGCTATTGTTAATGCATTGGCTTTCTCTGGCAACAATTATATGTTTAGTAAATTGCGTTCTGATGAAGAGAGAGAACGCCATAACAAGGCAATGGAAGATTTAGCTAAGGCAAGAGACGCTTACGAGAAAAGGAGAATTGCTCACTTAGACTTTATTAATAAAAAGTTAAGAGAACAGGGACATGCAGAGCACACATTTACAGACGTTGATGAAGCAATGAATGAATATTACTTAGTGACAGGAAAGAAGTTTCTAACATCGTCACCGCCAGAACTGTCTGACTTTTATGAACCATCTGAGGATCAGAAAATGGTAGAAATAGGCTTTATTATAGGTGCTATGGGAGCAATCTTTCTTCTTGCATATTCAATCTAAAAAGCATTGTTAAAAATGTAATAAAAAACAGTCCCTTCTTATGGACGATACAAAGTACAAAATATATTATTCTCCTAGAGGGTATTGGAAAGGAAAGGCTGCTATTGATAAACTGAGTAAAGCTGCTAGGGTGTCTGAATCAGAAGCGAAAGACTGGCTTTCAAAACAAGCGATCTGGCAAATATATCTGCCTGCCCCAAAAAGAATAATAAGGCCTCGATTCGTTAACTCAGTTCCTAATGACACCCACCAGATGGACTTGTTGTACCTTCCACATGACAAAGTTAGAAGAAAAAAGTTTAAGTATGCTCTAACTGTTGTTGACATGGCTTCAAGGTATAAAGACGCTGAGCCTTTAACGGATAAAAGCTCAACTGCTGTGGCTGTGGCTTTACAACAAATATACATGCGAGGTCCATTAAAGTATCCTAGGATGATTCAGGTTGATGATGGGAAAGAGTTTAAAGGAGCTGTAAACCAACTGCTTTTAAGACATCGGGTTACAGTTAAGAGAGGGATCCCAGGCAACCATCGCTCCCAAGCTCCAGTAGAAAACTTTAATAAGAATCTAGCTGAGCGCCTGTTTACCTATCAATATCATAGAGACCTTATGGACAAAACACGCAACACAGAATGGGTTAGGAGATTGCCAGCAGTCTTACGCGCCATGAACAATGAAGAATTTAAAGCAACGGGCCTTAAGCCAGTGAACGCGATCAAATTAAAAAAAATAAATATTACTGAAGACATCCAAGGTAATCAAAAACTCTTGCCGTTCGGACTAAAAGTAAGATACTTGTATGCTCCTGGAGAGGCAGAGGGTGATGTTAGAATTAGAGCCACAGACCCCATATGGAGCGTAGATGTATATGAAGTTGAAAGAATTATGAAAACAACCCCTCCTGTGTATTATTTAAGAGAGACTCTTTCTTCTAGCGGTGCTACTACGTCTAAAAAACCTGTCCCTAAAAGATCGTTTGTTCGCGAAGAGTTGCAAGTTGTCCCGCCAAACACAGTGCCTGTTAGTTAAAAAAAAAAAGTATTTATTTTTTGTTAAACTTATGATTTATTTATTTTAGTTCACATCTTATTTTTTTTTTTTAGTCTATTTTGGGTTTAACTGATTGTTTGCTTGCTTTTCAATGTTCTGTTTGATTGTCTCAGTGTCTACCTGTTGCGAAGTAAAAGTCTTTCTCCACTCCTTTTGAACTTCAGTTTTTTGTCGTCTGTAATCCTCACCATCAGCCATAAGGCGCTCAAATTCTTCAGCTGTAATGTTTTCATCCTGCAATGCTTTGCTTATTCTCAGTCTTAATGAACAAAGTTTTGCTGATGCTAGGGCTACAATGGCAGTGTGCTTTTGTAGTTTAGGCGTTAATTTTTTTAAAACAGCACTCACAATCATAGACATAGCACCTAAACCCAAACCAATGCTCCCTAATGCTAAAGAGGCTGGCGCTCCGGCCCCAGTAGCTAAAAGAGCAACGCCGGACCCAGTACTTACGCTCGCTACAGCTGATGAGCCGGTGATTATATAAGAAAGAGTATTTAAAACTTTAGCATATTTCTTTCTAGTAACCCTATACTTATTCAAGTCACTTTCTATTTCTTCTTGAAGTTCAGTTATTTGCTCTAACCTAAACTTTTGAGCTTGATCATCCATTTTTTAATTAAGATTAATTTTTTAAATAAGATTAATCTTGTACATATCTTCTTATTAACCCTTCTGGCAGCACTTCATCAACAGAGTAAAACGCAATAAAATCAACATACTTAATAAAAATAAAATCGAGTACTGTTAATTTGGTTTTGTCAACCATCACAGTAACTTTGTCAGAAGATACAAAAGTCTTTATTTCATCCCCGTTTTTAGTAATAACAATAACAAGCCTAAGAGGCCCGTCCAAGTTTTCAGACTTTATTTGTACACCTCTAATTAACGTATGCTCTGGCAAACTAGGATCAGACTCCCTTGGAGTAATCAATAAGCGAAAAAGCATCGTCATTTTTCTAGGCAGTGATTCTAGTTTTGGGTTAAACTCTAAGCCGACGGTGTCACCCCCCACTTCAGCTAAGGACTTCTTTCTCCGCAGCATATATTCAGAGCCCTGCTTAGTTATTTCAATCTGCTTTTTCTGTTGTAATCCTGGGACTAGGCTAGCAAGAAGGCGTCCTTCATTCAAAGCTTTTCTAAAATTGTTTTTCTTATCAAAGTATACATAGGGGCTTCGTAGTTCAAACTTTAAATCCCAGTTAATGTCAGGAAGCAACGCCCAGGCATTCTCTCGTTTATGAAGTTTGTATTCGTGTTTGCCAAAATCGTTTGCCCTTAGATTTCTTATCTCTTCCAGGGTAGGATATTGCTGTCGTTTTTTTATCTTCAATTTCTATTCGTTTGTAAACGCCATCGTCGGTGTACTCAAATCCATAAACATTTCCTGCCACCCCTATTAGATCAAAGTCAGTTGTATCTGCTAGATCTTTTATCTCTACTGCAACGCATTTAGGAGCTAACGCTGCTTTTGATTCTGGCCCTCGAGACATTTTTTAATATAAGCAATCTATAATAAGCAATCTATAATAAGCAATCTATAATAAGCAATCTATAATGAGCAAACGTATTGAACTGGTGGGTCAGTCCGTAAGCATAGTTTAGCGTGCTTAGATTTTTCTAGCTGCTCTTTTATTTTTTTTAGTTCATCCTTGTCCCTGATTATATAATTTTCACTTAAACATTCTTCAAAACTATCCCTGTCCTTAGTATAGAATAAGATGACTGATTTTAACTGCGATCTAAAGTCTTTTAAGACAGCATTGTATTTTTGAGTTAAGAGCCAAACAGAAACTAATGCGTGTCTTCCGCTAAAGGCCAGCTTAGACAGAGTCCTTCTTTTTTTAACAATGTCTTGCTCAGCTGAACAGTCATCAATAATAAACAGCGTTTCGGTTCCCTCAAATAGCCTATAGTAATGTTCTAAACAGTCGCTTAGCTTGTCAGTAGGATCAACTAAAAATATTTTTTCGTCTGTCCAAACAAACTGCCTTTCTTTGTAAGACTTGTTATGCTTAATGGTTGTGCAGAATATAACAATGTACTCGTAATGAAACCTGTAGACTGTTTGTAACAAATCAAGCACGAAGACAGTTTTCCCACACCCAGTAATCCCACAAATAAGCGAACAGTGCGGGTCTTTGGGCAAAAAGTTCAAACTATCCATCTGTTTTAATAGGCTATTTCTTTCAGTCTATTTTCTTCAATGTTCAGCTGGGCGTCATAAACCACAAAAACGAGCATTTGTATCTGGCCATTCTCCTCCTCTTCCTTATTAATCTGTATGAGTATGCCATCTGACCCTACCCTTCTTCCACTCCCGTGCAGTCTGTTGTCATACGTGGATCTAAAATCCAGCCATAGTCCATATTTGTCTGTTAGATAATCTTCGAGTCTTACATCGTGAAGGTGAAGTTTTTTACACACATGGTCGGCTGTGGGGCTTGTCTGTCTGCCCCCGGCGAATAACTTTCTTATTTCATCAAAGTGTTGGTCGGGCAAAAGTCCGGCTGAATACAGCTGAAAAGGCTTGCCATCTACTGTGCAAGACAACTGCTCAATTTTTGGGTTGTAAAACACCTCAGATTCTCTCTGAAAAGGAGCTGAGGGTTCAGTAAATAGCAAGAGAACCCCCTTTAGGGACCTTAAAGAATTGCTTATAGCTATTTCCCAGACAGCGTCTTGTTTGTTTTTAATCGCTAGACTGTGGTGTAAAACTCTTTCAAAGTAAACAACCGCCCTACTTTTATACTGGTTTAAGATTATTCTAGCCAGTTCGGGGTTAGTAACAACGTCAAAATTAAGAGAGATGTTGCTGACAGTGTATCTGGCTTGAGGATCATCTGATAAAATAACAGACCCGCTGTCATTGAATGTCAGTTCATAAGTAAGTTTGTCTCTTAGTGCGCCTTGGTAATATGGCTGATGGGGTTTTAACAGTTCAAAATCTAGAGGGATGCAAAATCTGTTCTTAAATGCTCGCGCTATTGCCTGGTCTCCCTCGTCTTCCTTTGCATCTGCAGCATTAAGCCTGTGCTTAAGGCCGTTTGGGCTCTGAATTCCCTGAAAGATTTTGTCTTTTCTTTCTGTTCTAGGCAGCCACAGATCAGAATAGAGATTAAAAATGTCTGCGCTACTCAGTGAGAAGACTTCTCTACCTTCCAGTTTGATTACCATATTTTTAATGATGGCCCTGCCCAGGTTAGCAACGACAGTAGCATTAGGATCCGCCGACTCAATATCTATTTTGAATGACAGCCTGGCAGTGCCTGGCATTATAACATCGTCAGGCCCGAGATCACTAAATCTTACTGTTAACATTTCATTGGGCTCAATTGTTGATGGATTATTTACAACGCGCACAGTCTGTCTTATGCCTTTTATGCCATGGGGCTCCTTCGCTTTTCTGAATGGATCAAGGTCGCAGCCGTATGGTTCATTTTTTATAAAACAAAAAATAATAAATATATAAATATGGCTGAAGGCGACGATTATGACGCGATTAGTCCTATTGAAGAAGAAGATGATGAAACAGAATCGGGTCCTTCATTAGAAGAAGAATTTG
>CM065725.1:11232184-11240872 GCA_033310375.1 Conus canariensis | reverse complement strand
CTTTTTCTGACTGACACTTGCACTTTTTTTCTGACTGACAGCTTGTCACTTTTTCGACGACAGCTTGTCCTCGTTTCTGACTGACAGCTTGCACTTTTTTTTGGACTGACACATAATTATCACATTTTTTTGATTTCGGGTTTCGGCTTTGAAAACGATTGTGAAGATTGTTAAGGGGACAAAAAAAACCATTGCTGAATAAATATAAGAAAATTTTTCATACCACGTGGCAAGGCACAGTGCGTTTTGAAATCGAAAATGGAAGTTTTGAAAATGCTGCGTTTCCCATAAAGTTTGACGGGGCTGGCCCGGGATCCGACGCCGACAATTCCAACTCTTTTCGATAATCCACACACAACCCATTTTTTAAATTTTTCCCGGTTTAGTCTGACATATTAAAGTAAAATCTCTCTCTCTTTTCCTTCTTCCCCCCTCCTCCTCTCCTGGTATTATCGAAACGTCAAAAATCTGATGGTCGAACTTTTGGAAACAAAATAAAACATTACAAAACAATTTCTTTAAAAAATGTTTGCGAAACGCAAAGAAGCAACATAAAAAATGAGGAACCAAACTATCGGACCCAAATATTTAATCAGGGTGACAATTTCGGAACCAAACCCCTTGTTCTAGCCTAGCCCTTATCCCCAAACAAGACGCGAGCGTGGCTTTCTCGCCAAGATTTTTTGGCCATGTATTTTATTTACCGAAATTCCAGATGGAATTCTGTGCTTTGAACGGACTGCTTTCTTTGCAGGGGATATTTTTACCAGTGGTGATCGCCATTGCCGTCCAGGAAGGCAGGCGGGATTAAACAACTGCTGTAGAGTATACCCACACCAGAACAGGGGGAAAAAGGGTTTTAACCCAGACTAAATCTGAAAGATCTTGAATCCTATGAATTTCGCTTCTGCTGTCTGTCTGTTCTCTGTCTCTGTCTCTTCCCCTTTTCCCTCTCTTTCGGGGTGGGGGAGGGGTTATGGTGAGATCTACGTAATTCCACTGAATTAAAACTCGTGATCGAATGTAATCTCCAGCAGAAGACAAAGCCATTTTTGAATAGTTTTTGACCCCGTTTCGCTCTTAAAAAGTTTGGTCCCTTTTTTGGACTTAAATTTTAATTATACACTATCTACAAGAACAATACAGAGTTCAGCTAATCTGAAAAAAAAAAGGGGAGAGACGTTCGACAAAATAGAGTTTAGGTAAAATTTTTCCCCGTTTTCCAGTGAAAACAACGACCACAATGTTGTTGTGACCACGTGTCGTTGTAATGTGACCACGTGTCGTTGTACCGGATAAAAAAAGACAGATCACAGCGACTTTTGGGTCACAACGAACATCATTTGGCACTGCCATTGGGCAGAGACTGTGGTTCAGGGGGTTTGGGGAAAGGGAGACGGAACTGCGTAAAGGGAGGACGGAAGTTTAAAAACAGGGGCTTCTTTTAAAAACCTAAAGAAGGCTTACATTCCGTTTAAATTCCAGAAAAGGATTTCTCCTAATTTCCGAAAATGGTGAATAAGGTCGGATTCACAAGCTTGTGAAGCTGGGGGGACTCGAGATTTTTTCGGGCCCCAAAAGCCCTTTTTTCCCCCCTCAATAATGATTGGATTTGTTTTCAACCGGGACAACCCGATATGGCCCTTTGGGGTGGGGCTGGGCTTAAGCCCTGCCTTTCCTTAAACTAAATGCCCCCCACAACAAAACAAGGGAAGAATTTATGTTTGAGGGGATTCAGAGTCCTTTTTGTTCAGAGACCGGAGTGTTGTTTCATGGGGTGCACCCCTTGTGCAGTGTGTCCCTTGGGACATTTTTGGTTTTTTGACCAGCAGCCGCGTAGAAACCGCTCGTCGCGTTTTTTATCAAATAAAAACGTCACGCCTTGAATGAAAATATAAAACCCAGTTCCGTGTGTGAACGCACGCAAACTGTTGCCCCACGTAAAACCTTCACCAAAAAGAAAAGGCCAGTTTGGGCCGTTGGTAGGATGCATTTTACACAGCATGCAACCCTTCGTGAGAAAGGGAAAAATGAAGGAAGTCAGGAATTTGAGTGAACTATTTAAATTTTGACTGGGTGACACGGGAAAACGACAAATGAAGCGCCAGCGGGCTCTTCATCGGGACTACCCGGGGAGGCAGCCCGTCGTGCAACGAGTGTGCATTTTAAAGCGCTTAGAGCTTATCTCTTGCCGAGGGGAGGCCCATAAAAGGTTTTATAATAACTTTTAAAACGTAAAAAAAGATACGTTTCATTCTCTCCGTTGGGGGATGTAACCATTGCAATGGCATTGGTCTGTGTAGGGGGAATTTTCAAAAAGGGGTTTTTAGGTGGGGGACGGAGTCGTGTTTGGGGTCCCGGGGGCCCCTTTGCAGGCGGGGAAAAGGGGCTGAAAAGTTTTTACATTTTGGGCGCCTTAAAAAGGGGGGGGTAGACGTTCCCCAAAAACGATTCATTGCCACCCCCGGGGAGATGTGGATTGAGGGGTGTGAAGGGATTGAGGGGGAAAACAAATCAGGGTCCGAAAATGACACGAAGCGATGTTGCCCCTGGGGAGTAAATCGAAAACCTCAATGCTGCATGGGGGAAAGAAGTGCTGATTTAGAGAGCTTTTGGAAAACCCGTACCCCCTTCAAAACCCCTTCCTGCTTAAAAGCCGCCCCGGGTCAAAACTTCCACAGGGGACAAAAAACCCCCCCCCCCCCCCCGCCCCCCCCCCCTTTCCCCCAAACCTCCCCATGTCCATATTCTCCCCTGAAAAAAGGTCCCCCATCTCGTTATTTTTCCCCGTTACGATGGACAAACCCCTTGGGGTTTTGGGGGGGGGGGGGGGGGGGGGGGGGGGGTTTAAAAAAAAAAAAAGGGGAAAGGGGAAATTTTTCCATTCCTAATTTACACACACACACACACACCACAACAAAACACAAAACCCCACACACACACCACACACACACAAACAAAAACGGCCTTTTAAAACACGTCAGACGGAGGTATATGATGACTACAGTGAAACCACCAAATGGGGTAAAAATCCTTTTCCCCAACGACAGGAAGTCACCCCCAGGTTTTTCAACGTTAAGAAAAAACCGGCAAAAAAACTTTTTTAAAATGAAAAACCCCGCGAGACCACCAAAGAACTTAAATTTTTGTTATCTGATTTTTAAAACCACAAAAAGGACAGAGTTATGTACAGCCGACATTGAAACCCATCCGGCAAGACAACACTTGCCTGATTCGACATAACTGCCATATGACAATGTATCACTAGAACTGCACAACCCCCAACTATAACAATTGTTTTTGGGGGCAAAACCACCAGTAGGAAATTTTGTGTTATGGGGAAAAAAAAACAAAAACCCCCCAGTAGGAAAATTTTTATCTGAAACCCCTTCTACTCTAAGACCACCAAAAAGGAAAAATTTTTAAAACGGGCATAACCCCAACCAGGGGGCAATGTTTGGGGTTTGGCAACAACACTAAAAACCACCAGTAAGATAATGTTTTTTTTTGACAAACTACCCCAAGACCACCAGGGGGGACAAGGTTTAATCTGGCAACAACACTATCAACACCACCCCAGACAGAAAAAGGGTTTATGAGCCTCCCTGGGGAAGGCGCCACCACCCGTCCCAACACAGCTCCATGACTCGCCAAAATACCCGGTACCCCGGGGGAACCAAACCAAGGGGCCAAGACGTGGGGGGGACAAAAAAATCGTTTTCACCATGAAGCAGGGCAAAGGGGGCCAACAGACTTTGAGTTTTTTTTTTTTAATCCTGATGGGATGAAATTTTGAGGATGATTAAAATGATTTTTCGGACCCATTCCGACTGAAGGGGCATGACAGGGCTGTCCCTTTGGGGCTTCCTTTCAAATAAAACCCCGGCCCCCAACCAGGCCCAAGATACAGCCCCCTGCAGTTTGGGGGTCGGAAAATTTTTTGAGCAGCACTCTAAGGGGCGCGATCCTTTTGTGGAAAAAACCGACTGGGGGGTTCCCATTTTTCCCAACGGAGCCCGGGGGAAAATTTTAAATTGGGGTAGGGGGCCGGGGGGGGCAGAAAAATCCCCTGACTCTGGGGGGGGAATCAACCCCAAAAACCGGGACCCCTCCCACCGGGGGTTTTCCGCGAAGCTAACTTTTTTCGCCACGTCTTTTCTTTTTTTTTTAAAACAGTAGGTACTGTGAGAGGGTTTCCCTCTACTGTCTACCCCCCCGCCTTGTGAAATGCTCTTTCGTTGAAAGGGGAAAAACACATCCCCCACCCAAAACCCCCACCACCCCACCCCCCTTTTCCCCTTCTTTAAAAACTTTTTTAAAAAGATGTTATTTAAATTTTAGAAAAAAAAAAGCTCATTTTTGGGGGGAAATTTACAAACCAAAAGCATTTAAGGTTTTTGGGAAAACGGTTCTGGGGGTGTGCACAAAAAGGTAACCTACACCCAAAAAAGGGGTTTTTTCTGAACAACAAAAGTCCACTACAAAAAAGGGGGGAGGGGAGCTACCAAACCGCAAAATTCAAGACGACCAGTCTTACTCTTAGGGGCCCTTGCGTTCGACCCATCTGAAAACCAGATTTTTAAAAAAGGGGAATTTTCCGCCCCTCTGTCAGGGGAAAGAAGGGGGCCCTTAACACAAAAGTAGAAAAAAAAACATGGCCAAGGGTTTTTTCACGGAGTGGCAAAGGGGTCGACGACGTTGCCACTTTTTACTGGGGTTGGGGGGGTTTCAGAGAATTTTCCTTTTGAGATAAAAGGGGTAAAAACACAGCATTTTTTTAGATTTTGTGCTTCACCAGGCAAAAAGGTGTAGGGTTTTTTCTGTGCGATCGTCATGGGTGAGTTTTTTTTCATGTTGGGAAAAGGGCCCTTAAGGACAGGGTGATCTTGGCAGATTTAACTTTTGGGGTTAATTTTGGCAGTTTTTTGGGGTTTTTGGAATTTTTAGCCCGGTTTTCCATCCGGAGGGAGCCCTCTGGGGGTTTTCCCCGGGGAGTTTTGGGGGTGAACCCCCGGGTTTAAAATTTCTGGTTGGGGGGGAGACGATGGGCTTTTTTTCCTCCCCCGCCCCCCTTTCCCCCCCTCCAAAGGGGCCTTTTTTTCCCGGGGCCACCCCGGGGCTTTCTTTGTTTGGGTGGGGGTGTTTGGCCGCGTGAGGCCAAAACAAGGGAAAACAGGGCGAAAAAACGCTGCAGCGCTTTTAAAAGGGGGCCCTTTGGGTCCACGCAACTACGGGGGCCAGAGGGGGATTTTTCTGCCCAAACCCCGAGAGGGGTCCCCATCCATGCCCCAAAACCCAAGGGCATGGTAAACCCCACCACGGTCATCGCATGGCAGGGGCTCCATCGGGGCCATCGCTCCACGCCCAAATCGCCCCCCGGCGACACAGGGGAAACCCCCGTCCCCATTTTGGGGTTGGGGGGGGAAGGGACATGCGCCGCCTGACACTGACCTCTTCACATCATTTTCCCCTTTTAAAGGAACTGCCCCCTCCCCGGGGTTTTTCCCCTGCTACCAAAACCCCGGGCAAGTCGGATGATTTTTTTTTTTTTTTTTAATAGAATACTGCTGCGATCCTGTTTGAAAAAGACTGTGTGTTCTGGTGGGGGGCCAACAGGAACTCAGGAACATGCCATGAAGAAGCATGTGACATTAGCCAACCTTCGAAGGGAAGGCGTGCCAGCAAACGAACACGCAGAAACTCAAGCACTGCTCTACGGCATTGCATCCTCACCTCGGCCTGATCCACTGTACCTGGGGCGATTCCTCTACTGAACGGATTGTGCCACTTAATATCAGGGATACTTGTCGTTTCACGACATGTTTTAAACATTGCTGGTGGTTTCCATGGGGGATGAACTCACTTTGTCTAAAAGCATTGCTGTGAAAATGTGCGTATGGACTTTGGCGAGCAAAACATACATGGCTGGGCATACACACACACAAACACACACACACCACAAACACACACACACACACACACTCACACACAATCACACCCACGAAAACGCACCACCCACAACCGCACACACGCCCAAACACACACACGAATGGATTGTAAAGCGCTTAGAGTTTGGGGCTCTTCCGAGGTAAGGCGTTTATAATAATATTCATACACACACACACACACACACAAACACAACACACACACAACACACAACACACACACTCACAACCCCCAAACACACACACACAACCACCCCACACACACCCACCACACACACACACACACACACACACACCACACACACACACACCACACAACACACACACACAGAGCATTGGATTTTAAAGCGCTTAGAGCTTGGTCTCTAGCCGAGAATAGGGCTATATAAGTATTCACAATGATAATAAAAATAATAAATCACACACAACACAAAACACACACACACACACACACCAAAAGACACACACAACACACACACACCAACAGCGGCGCGCGCGCGCGCGCGCGCGCGCGCGCGCGACACGATGCACATTCCGACAACCAACGCTCTTAAACAATTTCCCGCATGCATTCTGTTCCAACTGCAAAAAAAACCAGCCTTCTCTCTTCAGTTTTCCAATTATGTCTTTCGTAGTCTTCAGCGTTTCCTGCCTCGCTCCCTTGTCTCCCTTCTCCTCGAATGATTTTGATGTCAAACGGTTTTACTTTCAAATTCGATCCCTGGCGGACATGAGTGAGATGAAGACAATGCAGACTGACTTCAGCTTTTTCGGTTACATCTTCCACCTTCCTGTTCAAATTCGGAAGTAATTCAACAAGCGATCGACATCTAGAGGCAGCATTGGATTGGTGCAGCGAGAGAGGAGGAGGTATTAACTGTGAAGATACAGACTTTTTTTTCTTTCTTCTTCGCGTACCAGGCTGATACTCCTGCGGACACTGCCTGTTAACAGCAGTGGAGTTTTTGTGGTATGAACCGTTTTTTTTTCCAGCCATTAAGGCAGCCATACTCCATCTTCGGGGAAGGTGCATGCTATGTGTAACTTGTCCATCCATACCAACGGCCAAAATGGCCTTCTCTTCGGAAAGTTGGTGAGGGATTTTACAATGTGTGCAAGATGTTGTGCGTGCGTTCACACACGGAACCTCGTTTATAGTCTCATTCGAAGGACTGTGTGGGAATGGAGTCAGAACCAATGTTAAACTCCGAGGGAAAAATCCCTCTGTAACCGAAATTCGACTCCCGCAACCCCAGGATCACGAGTCTGGCGCTATACCAACTGAGTTATTCGGCCCCACCAGACGTTTTGTGCTGGTAATGTAATTGCTTCTAAATACTCTGTTCACAGACGTGAGGCTATGTCCGGAGAACAAGAAGGGTTTTTGATGAGCGGTTGTGGGCTTTGATTTCTATATGGAATACTTCAGTCATTTTCAGTTTTCTTGTTCTCTCGTCTTTTCTTCTTCTTCTTCTTCTTCTTCTTTCTTCTTCTTCTTCTTCTTCTTCTTCTTCTTCTCCTCCTCCTCCTCCTCCTCCCTCCTCCTCCTCCTTTCTTCTTCTTCTTTTTGGTTTAAAGCGGCCTGCGTCCATTCCGCATCCAGACCTTTGGAAAAGGTCTTTTTAATTTTTATTTCTTTACAATTTAATGATTATTTGTCTTGTTGATAAATGTCGATCATCCCTTCCTCCTCTTGTGCTCATAGATCAGCAGTTGGTTGAATGGAAGTTGGGAGGGAACCTTAGCACGTTTAACACCACAGGAGACACGACACACTGACGAGCTCTCTCGCAGGGGTTCCCACAGGTTGGGAATAGTTGGGAAGGTTTGGAAACACGATGGTCCTTTTCCCAGTTGTGAAAGTTTTGGGAAAAATGGCATCTGGAGTCTGTGGTTTGGGAAGGTTTTAGGCAAATTGAAGCAAGCATCTTCAAAAACTCAAACAAGCATCTTCAAAACCTTTTTTTTTTATAACGGCAAGACACCTTGAAGTAGAGGGAACTGAAAAAGATAACAGAGTGCTGTGAGACTGTGAGTTTGTTCATTTCTTTTAATTCAAGCTAGTGTATAGAAAATGAAAATTGACCTGCCGTTACCCACATGTGTAGAGACGTAACAAACGTTTCCCCAAACCGGTCTGGGGTTGGGAAAGGTTGGGAAAAGGTTGGGTGGGAATTTTGTTTCTCCAAGTCTGTATGAACCCTGTCTCGGCAACATATCAACCTGAGACGTTTTCTTCTTAACGACACTTTTCTGACATTCTTTGGGGAACGTTGTCTACAAGGACGTTTTTCCCCCATATGAAAGGACCCGTTCAGACCTATGCTCGAAAAATGTCGCAGTGTTAGATTTGTTTGTTTGTTTGTTTGTTTATTTTTGTAGTAGTAGACAACGCACCGGAGACAGTCCATTTTGCGCCCAAGTTGAGAAGATAAGGGATTACTGGTTCTTCATGTTCATTGTCATCGTTTAGCGTTTTTCCTTGCCTGAAGATGACCAAAGAGGTCGAAACGCGTCGTGTCTTGTGTATTGTAATTTGTCCCCTCCGGTTCGGCGGAATGATTCTTATTTCTCTGGTGAATTTGTTTCAATTTCCCCTGGGGGCGGTCACCGTCACCTTGATTTTTGTTGTTGTTTTTTGTGGCATTTTGCGTCGCCACTGTTGACATTGATGTATTTTGTATGATATTAGTAGTTGTAGCATTTTGCGTGGTCACGGTTGCATCGTTCATTTTTTTATATC
>CM065725.1:11217184-11227184 GCA_033310375.1 Conus canariensis | reverse complement strand
GTCTCCTGGTCATCTTTCTTTGCAGACCTCCAGCCCCCACAGCTGTCTCCTGGTCATCTTTCTTTGCAGACCTCCATCCCTCACAGCTGTCTCCTGGTCATCTTTCTTTGCAGACCTCCATCCCTCACAGCTGTCTCCTGGTCATCTTTCTGTGCAGACCTCCAGCCCTCACAGCTGTCTCCTGGTCATCTTTCTTTGCAGACCTCCATCCCTCACAGCTGTCTCCTGGTCATCTTTCTTTGCAGACCTCCATCCCCCACAGCTGTCTCCTGGTCATCTTTCTTTGCAGACCTCCATCCCTCACAGCTGTCTCCTGGTCATCTTTCTTTGCAGACCTCCATCCCTCACAGCTGTCTCCTGGTCATCTTTCTTTGCAGACCTCCATCCCCCACAGCTGTCTCCTGGTCATCTTTCTTTGCAGACCTCCAGCCCCCACAGCTGTCTCCTGGTCATCTTTCTTTGCAGACCTCCATCCCCCACAGCTGTCTCCTGGTCATCTTTCTTTGCAGACCTCCATCCCCCACAGCTGTCTCCTGGTCATCTTTCTTTGCAGACCTCCATCCCTCACAGCTGTCTCCTGGTCATCTTTCTGTGCAGACCTCCATCCCTCACAGCTGTCTCCTGGTCATCTTTCTTTGCAGACCTCCATCCCTCACAGCTGTCTCCTGGTCATCTTTCTGTGCAGACCTCCATCCCTCACAGCTGTCTCCTGGTCATCTTTCTGTGCAGACCTCCATCCCCCACAGCTGTCTCCTGGTCATCTTTCTGTGCAGACCTCCTCCCTCCAGCTGTCTCCTGTCATCTTTCTTTGCAGACCTCCATCCCTCACAGCGTCTCCTGGTCATCTTTCTGTGCAGACCTCCATCCCTCACAGCTGTCTCCTGGTCATCTTTCTGTGCAGACCTCCATCCCTCACAGCTGTCTCCTGGTCATCTTTCTTTGCAGACCTCCATCCCTCACAGCTGTCTCCTGGTCATCTTTCTTGCAGACCCCATCCCTCACAGCTGTCTCCTGGTCATCTTTCTTTGCAGACCTCCATCCCCACAGCTGTCTCCTGGTCATCTTTCTTTGCAGACCTCCAGCCCCCACAGCTGTCTCCTGGTCATCTTTCTTTGCAGACCTCCATCCCTACAGCTGTCTCCTGGTCATCTTTCTTTGCAGACCTCCATCCCTCACAGCGTCTCCGGTCATCTTTTTGTGCAGACTCCACCCTCACAGCTGTCTCCTGGTCATCTTTCTTTGCAGACCTCCATCCCTCACAGCTGTCTCCTGGTCATCTTTCTTTGCAGACCTCCATCCCCACAGCTGTCTCCTGGTCATCTTTCTTTGCAGACCTCCATCCCTCACAGCTGTCTCCTGGTCATCTTTCTTTGCAGACCTCCATCCTCACAGCTGTCTCCTGGTCATCTTTCTTTGCAGACCTCCATCCCCACAGCTGTCTCCTGGTCATCTTTCTTTGCAGACCTCCATCCCCACACTGTCTCCTGGTCACTTTCTTTGCAGACTCCATCCCCCACAGCTTCTCCTGGTCATCTTTCTTTGCAGACCTCCATCCCCCACAGCTGTCTCCTGGTCATCTTTCTTTGCAGACCTCCATCCCTCACAGCTGTCTCCTGGTCATCTTTCTTTGCAGACCTCCATCCCTCACAGCTGTCTCCTGGTCATCTTTCTTTGCGACCTCCACCCTCACAGCTGTCTCCTGGTCATCTTTCTTGCAGACCTCCATCCCTCACAGCTGTCTCCTGGTCATCTTTCTTGCAGACCTCCATCCCCCACAGCTGTCTCCTGGTCATCTTTCTGTGCAGACTCCATCCCCCACAGCTGTCTCCTGGTCATCTTTCTTTGCAGACCTCCATCCCCACAGCTGTCTCCTGGTCATCTTTCTTTGCAGACCTCCATCCCCACAGCTGTCTCCTGGTCATCTTTCTTTGCAGACCTCCACCCTCACAGCTGTCTCCTGGTCATCTTTCTTGCAGACCTCCATCCCTCACAGCTGTCTCCTGGTCATCTTTCTTGCAGACCTCCATCCCCACAGCTGTCTCCTGGTCATCTTTCTTGCAGACCTCCATCCCCCACAGCTGTCTCCTGGTCATCTTTCTTTGCAGACCTCCATCCCCACAGCTGTCTCTGGTCATCTTTCTTTGCAGACCTCCATCCCCACAGCTGTCTCTGGTCATCTTTCTGTGCGACCTCCATCCCTCACAGCTGTCTCCTGGTCATCTTTCTTTGCAGACCTCCATCCCCCACAGCTGTCTCCTGGTCATCTTTCTGTGCAGACCTCCATCCCCCACAGCTGTCTCCTGGTCATCTTTCTTGCAGACCTCCATCCCCACAGCTGTCTCCTGGTCATCTTTCTTTGCAGACCTCCATCCCCACAGCTGTCTCCTGGTCATCTTTCTGTGCAGACCTCCATCCCTCACAGCTGTCTCCTGGTCATCTTTCTTCAGACCTCCATCCCTCACAGCTGTCTCCTGGTCATCTTTCTGTGCAGACCTCCATCCCTCACAGCTGTCTCCTGGTCATCTTTCTGTGCAGACCTCCATCCCCACAGCTGTCTCCTGGTCATCTTTCTGTGCAGACCTCCATCCCCCACAGCTGTCTCCTGGTCATCTTTCTTTGCAGACCTCCATCCCTCACAGCTGTCTCTGGTCATCTTTCTTGCAGACCTCCATCCCTCACAGCTGTCTCCTGGTCATCTTTCTTTGCAGACCTCCATCCCCACAGCTGTCTCCTGGTCATCTTTCTGTGCAGACCTCCATCCCCACAGCTGTCTCCTGGTCATCTTCTTTGCAGACCTCCATCCCTCACAGCTGTCTCCTGGTCATCTTTCTTGCAACCTCCATCTCTCTGTCCCTTCATCCTCGCTGCTCCATCCTAGCTTCTGTCTGGCTCTCCTCCCTCCACTCCTTCAGCTTCTTTGCGTCATCCTTGCAGCTCCATCCCTCCAGCTGTCTCCTCGCCTTTCTTTCAGACTCCATCCCTCACAACCTCCTCCATCTGTCTCCTGTCTCTGTCATCTTTCTGCAGACCTCCATCCCCACAGCTGTCTCCTGGTCATCTTTCTTTGCAGACCTCCATCCCCCACAGCTGTCTCCTGGTCATCTTTCTTTGCAGACTCCATCCTCACAGCTGTCTCCTGGTCATCTTTCTTGTGCAGACCTCCATCCCTCACAGCTGTCTCCTGGTCATCTTTCTTTGCAGACCTCCATCCCTCACAGCTGTCTCCTGGTCATCTTTCTTTGCAGACCTCCATCCCCACAGCTGTCTCTCTGGTCATCTTTCTTTGCAGACCTCCATCCCTCACAGCTGTCTCCTGGTCATCTTTCTTTGCAGACCTCCATCCCTCACAGCTGTCTCCTGGTCATCTTTCTTTGCAGACCTCCATCCCCCACAGCTGTCTCCTGGTCATCTTTCTTTGCAGACCTCCATCCCCCACAGCTGTCTCCTGGTCATCTTTCTGTGCAGACCTCCATCCCTCACAGCTGTCTCCTGGTCATCTTTCTGTGCAGACCTCCATCCCTCACAGCTGTCTCCTGGTCATCTTTCTTTGCAGACCTCCATCCCTCACAGCTGTCTCCTGGTCATCTTTCTGTGCAGACCTCCATCCCTCACAGCTGTCTCCTGGTCATCTTTCTTTGCAGACCTCCATCCCTCACAGCTGTCTCCTGGTCATCTTTCTGTGCAGACCTCCATCCCCCACAGCTGTCCCCTGGTCATCTTTCTTTGCAGACCTCCATCCCTCACAGCTGTCTCCTGGTCATCTTTCTGTGCAGACCTCCATCCCTCACAGCTGTCTCCTGGTCATCTTTCTTTGCAGACCTCCATCCCTCACAGCTGTCTCCTGGTCATCTTTCTGTGCAGACCTCCATCCCTCACAGCTGTCTCCTGGTCATCTTTCTTTGCAGACCTCCATCCCTCACAGCTGTCTCCTGGTCATCTTTCTGTGCAGACCTCCATCCCTCACAGCTGTCTCCTGGTCATCTTTCTGTGCAGACCTCCATCCCTCACAGCTGTCTCCTGGTCATCTTTCTTTGCAGACCTCCATCCCTCACAGCTGTCTCCTGGTCATCTTTCTGTGCAGACCTCTTATTCTGACCCTTTGATTTTATGTCCCTTTGCTCGACTGTCCTCTCCCAGAACCACATCCCCCCTCCCAAACGCACACACACACACACACACACACAGAGCGACACACACACACACACACACACAGTGACACACACCACACACAGAGACACACACAGAGACACACACACACACAGTGACACACACACACACACACACACAGTGACACACACACGCACACAGTGACACACACACTCGCACATAGTGACACACACACATTAACACACACACACATAGTCTCACACACACACACACACACACATTCACACACACACACACATAGTGACACACACACACATATATTCACACACACACACACACACACACACACACACACACACACACACACACACGTGCACACACACACACACATAGTCACACACACACACACACACACACACACACACACACACACACACACATAGTGACACACACACATCCACACTCGTCATCCTTTCACCTCATCCTTCCATTTGCTATTTTGTTGTTGTTGTTGTTGTTTTTCATCCCATCATTTCTATGCTCGTCCTTTTCCGTTCTCGTTCCTCTCACTGCTTCCTTCTCTCATTCACTGCACTCCTGTCCTAGCCGTCCCTTTCCCCACAAAGATGCTATGTTGATCGAGGCGTTGTCGTCGTCGGTTTAATGTCCTTCCACTATAGTGATTCAGACAGTTTATGTGTGGGTGAATGAAGTATGCAAGTGATGAAGTGTATTATTCCATTAATGATAGAATATGACATCCCCTCCTCCCCCCCCCCCCCCCTCATCTCCCATCCCTCTTCCACCTTGACAATTTTAAGTGAGAAGTGATAAAATCTACAGATAAGGACCAATTGAACTATTTAACAAACACTTACAAACTGAGTCAAGAACAGAGTAATTGTTTAAAATATATGGTAAAGGCAATAAAGTCGATCCATCAGTGTAACCATCAATACCCGAATGTCTTAGGAGCTCTCTTGCTCTTGGGCATTGAATCAGCAAATGACTGACATTTAAGGATTTCCCACACATACATTTAACATTATAACAATGTTTTGTTTTCAATGCGTTCAAACGGAATCTATGGATTAAACTTTCAATCTCCCTAGACGAGGAGGAGACTTGTTTGAACGTTTTCCCATTGTACCCATCACTAAATTTTATACAATTGTGATAATACTGAATGTCTGAGTTCATCAATGAGGTTTTAACTTTTTCTCTTAACGTTGAATTTATAATTGAAAAACATTCATTCAAATCTAAGGGAACTTTGAGTGGTATTGCGTCACTGACATTTTGAGCTGCTTTTCTTGCAAGTTGATCTACACGCTCGTTGGGTACTATGCCACAATGAGAGGGGATCCAACAAAAAGTGACAGTAATGCCTTGCATGGATAAAAGGTGAATAATGTGATGAATTTCAAATATCATATCAAGTCGGATTGAAGGACATGCAGACTTAATCGAGTAGATTGCTGCTTTAGAATCAACACCTATTAAGATTTGTGAACATTTTATTGGAAAATTTAGAATAAAATCTAACGATTTAAGTATAGCAAGTAATTCGGCACTGAATATCGATAACTGTTTACCAAGATAGAAGAGCTTTTGTACTTTGAGGCTAGGGATTATGAAGGCTGCTCCCGTGTTATTATTTTCTAGCACTGAGCCATCTGTAAAAATTTTCAGATGATGATTGTACTTAGTTTCTAAATGAGTGTAAACAGATGTTCTTAAGATATGTGGACAATCCTTTTTTGAAACATCTGTATAATCAATATCAAAGGAGGCTTTACAGTGTTCCCATTTTGGAATAGGTGAATACGTGGGCTTTTGGGCTATGTTACTTTTAGCTATTTTGGTATCCTTTAGAAGATCAGCGGAAAATGAGTAAATAGACCTTGCTGACTGTATGTTTTTGGCACGTTTTCCAAAATCCTTCTCTGATTTTAAACATACTTCTTCTGAGCAAAAATTGTTTTGTGAGAAGCTCTTTAAGACAAATTTTGAAGTAGAAGCTTTCCGAAGTTCTGAAAGGGGCAAGATCCCTGCTTCATTATATGTCCCTAAGTTAGATGTATGTGTGGGAACCCCAAGGGCAATTCTATACGCTTTGCAGTCAGTACTCTGAAGTTTATTTAAAAGGTATTGAGGTGCATTAAAAAAATACTTCTTGAGCGTAAGTTAGTCTAGAGCGAATAAGGGCAGTTGCTAAAATGGTTAATGATTTCGAATCCTGTCCCCAAGATTGTTTGCTAATTATTTTTAAGAAATTTAAGCTTTTTCTTGCTTTGTTTAAAATGTATTCAATATGAGTGTTCCAAGTTAACTTATTGCTTAAGATAACACCCAAGAATTTAACACTTTTTGCATAGTTTAAAACAATGCCATCAACGTAAAAGTAGGAAGTTGTCCTGGATCGTAACCAGAATTAAAAAGAATCATATTTGTTTTTTCTGGGGAAAGAGAAAGGCCGTTCTCATTTAAAAAGTTATTGATCTTATTTAGTTCATGTTGATATTTTATTTTGATGTAATTTAGTGATCTTGATGCTGTATTTTTTTCATTGTCACTTTTGTCCATAGGCATATATCATCAGCAAATTGAGCCACTTCAATATCTTTTGAAAGACTGTTAGGAAGATCAGAAATTAAAATATTAAATAATATTGGAGAAATTACTGAACCTTGGGGTAAACCCATTTGTAAAGGTCTTGGGTTGCAATATGTATTTCCTATTTTTGTTTGAATGTGCCTACAGCGTAGAAAATCTTGAATAAAATTGTACATGTTCCCGCTGATTCCAATATTTTTTTATTTTGTACATTAGTCGTTTGTGCCACACTTGTTCGTATGCTTTACGAATGTCAAAAAAGGTAGCGAGAATGTTCTTACGTCGTGCAAATTGATGTTTTACGTGTGTTGTAATTTTTACTAAGTGTTCAATTGTAGATTTGCCTGCTTGGAATGCAGCTTGGTTGATAGGAATGATACTGTTTTTGTTGCAATGATGAATGAGCCTTTTTCACACTATCTTTTCCATCAGTTTACATGTGTTAGATGTTAATGATATTGGTCGATAGCTATTTATATCTTTGAGTGGTTTTCCTTGTTTATGAATTGGTATAATAATTGAGTCCTTCCAAATCAAGGGCATTTTTCCATTGTCCCAACATTTTTGGAAAAACAAATGTAGAAAATGTATTATATTTTGCGGGAAATGACCTAACATTTCATTTGAAATGCTATCTAATCCCACTGATGTCTTTTTATTCAGATTTATGATACACTCTTAGACTTCCTGCAATGTTATAGCGGTATTTAAATAGTGATTTTCTGTAGGTTTAGGGCTATTATAGATGTCTTTCTTTTCTTCAGTTTCGCGGCGTTTTTTCTTGTCCAAGGATAAGCTGTCAACGCTACTGTTGTTCGCAAATAAGTCTGCAAAGGCTTCAGCTTTATCAAAATTTGATGGAAATTCAGATTGTATTAAATTAATTGGACAATGTGGAAGGTTAATTCCATTTGTCATCGTTTTTAATTGTGTCCAAACTTTTTGAATATCTTTAAAGCTTGACACCTCATTTTGACATATAGACGACCAATACTGCCTTTTTGCTTGTGCAATTATTCTATTTTGGTGATTTTTTGCACTTTTTTTCTCAAGATGTTTTTCCGCTTTTTCCTTGGGATTTGTTTCTCTTTTGTAATCTTTTGTTCTTTCTATTTTTTCTTGTTTTGCCTGCTGACATATACCATTCCACCAGACATTACCCGAATGTTTTTTTTTGATTTTACAGATTTTACAGTCGGAATTGAATCTTTCGCAGCAGTGTGTACTGCATTCTGAAATTGATCGTATAACGTATCGACATCTTGATTCTCAAGATTTTCTATGTTTACATTAAATGAACTAAGTAGATATGAAAATTTATTCCAATTAGCAAACTTGTAACAATATTTAGGAACTTTGTCATGCGTTACATCAGTTGTTTCAGGTCTCATACGTTCAAGAGAAATGACAATAGGGAGATGATCACTATTTAATGGATCATCAAGTGTTTGCCAATCACATGATATAGCTAGTTCAGGAGATATGAATGATAAGTCGATGGCACTAGGATTATGTTTAGGGTTGTCTGGAATACGAGTAATACTGCCATCGTTGGAAGGTAAAGAGAGGAGTCCACTATATTTTCAATAAAACGATTATTGGTGATTACCTGGCACTCTTTTTCCCAAAACGGCGAATGGGCGTTAAAATCACCAGTGATTAAATATTTGGTAGATTGGTTTAACTGAAATGAGCGTAGTCATTCTGTATTACGATCGTTTGGGCCTTGAGGTAAGTAAACAGAGACGACTGTTACTACATTATAATCAATTTGAACTCTGACTGCACATGAGTGCAACCCAGGAATGTCTGGTGGGGCAGGACTGGCACATGAGGCATATTTTACATCTTCACGAACATATATTGCCACATTTATTTTTTCATCATTATTAATGTTTGGGGTAATTGGCGGAAAATAGTAATTAGGAAGTTTAGGTAGTTTAGTTTTGCGGACATTCAGTGACTGCAAAGCTAATATGTTGTATTTTACTCCAGATAGGTGTTGTACTAGTTGGTCTGTACTGGTTGTGATGGATCGACAATTCCATTGCAGCACTTTAAAATCTTTAATTAACATGTGTTGTATCAATATAGATAATCGAAAACCCAAACAGAGAAAGGAAAAAAAAGTGATTAAATGCAAGTGATGCACTGAAAGGTGACTAACAATACTAAATATAACTACATAGAACTACAAATGGTAGGATTATGCTTACTTAACTTTTACAGCAGTAACCTTTTCTTTACAACATAAATAGAATTGTCAAGAAGCGGAAAAAGAAAAAAATCCGAGTTAGTCCAATAACAAGACAGAGCAAGGTTATTGCAAGTTCAGTTTCTTTTCTGTTCCAATTTTCCAGAAGTAGTCCAATATTGAGCATGGTCTTCCTTACAGAGATTCTACCAGTCTCTCATTACATCATAGATGTTCCACAAAATCGTGGGTGGTCACCAACAAAAGATGGACGTCCTGGGAAGAGTTGATAATCCCTGGGTAGGGGTCTTCTTGGGTGTCTTGCTGACATTCTTGGTCGCTTCCAGAATACGTTCCTGGTGTGCCTTCCGATGTTTCCCGTAAGTACACTGGCGCAGTTTGCTGTGGGATGAAGGCCGTCTCTGATGAGGTATCTATTGCTGGTCTCCAGATTAGCATGACTGACGAACGACACGTTGTCCACACTGAACAGTTCTGATTCTGTCAAAGCGTTGAATACGTCCGTATTGATTTGGATCTTTCACGGGTGCAATTTTGCTGATCACGATCTTCATGTTTTTGTGTTCTGCTGCGATGTCCTTAATGCACTTCGCAAACTTCATGGTGCACACTTTGGGGTCCATTTTCCGGATATCATTTATTCCGCAGCGGATTATAACTGCATCAAGTGGCTTTACGGTAGACTGAAGGGCTGTTTCAAATGCCTGACAGATTTCCTCCGTAGTGTGTGCCTTGCACGACATAGCATCAAACCCATAGGATCTGCCTAATCGCCTTTCATCGACCTTGTTGACTACGGAATCGTGAATAAAGACGACGCGTGGTAGGTCCTGGTTTTCCTTCCTGTTCCACGAAGGCCTTCTGTTGTCTGGCATGCTCCTGTTTGACGTCACTGATAGACTTGACGTCACTTGCTTTTTGGGCTGGTGTTCTTTTCAAATTCTTTCCTGGTTTTTTTTTTCATTTTTCTTTCTGGCAGAGGGCTGCTCAGTTGGTTTTGGTGAAAGGTTGGTTTTACTGGGTACTTGGGGAATGGACTTTGTGGCTTCTGCATAGGTAGAC
>CM065725.1:11202184-11204684 GCA_033310375.1 Conus canariensis | reverse complement strand
ACGAAGAAGTGGATTTAATCACTTTCGGGAACAATGACGGTGATTGAAGACGTGTTCTTGCTGTAGCCTACCCCCCCCCCCCCCCCCCCGCCCCTCCACCCGCCCTCTTCCACCTCGCTCCCCTCCCTTCTCCGTCCACTTTCGCCCCCTCTCTCCGACCCCCCACCCCCCACCCCTCCCTACCTACCCTCTTCCTCCTTCCCCCTCCCCCCCAGCCTCTTGAGCTTCGTGTGGCACTTGAACACCGGCCTAGAAGTGCGATGGTAATGTGTGCCTCTCCTCCCCCCCCCCCCCCCCCCCTCGGCCTCCACTCCCCCACACACCCACTCCCCCCACCCTCATTTGAAGGCAGGAGAATGAGTATGGTCTCTATCTTTAATTAAACGGTGAGTCCTCTCACACGCCGGAAGTGGGAAAGGAGGGGAAGAGAGGAGGTGGGACGGGCAAGGAGGAGGGAGGGGGGTTGTGGCAGGGGGTGTCACAGGGACGTGTGAGATGGATTTTTTTTTTCGGGGGGGAGGGGGAGGGGGGAAAGGGGGGAGGGGAGAGAGAGAGAGAGAGAGAGGGAGGGAGGGGTACATCACGCCTCACGCAATCCTTTGTTCGCAGAGCTCCAAAACGCTCAGGTGTTACCATCTTTCAACCCCAGATACTGATCCATGGTTTGATCCAAGCGCCTTCGTGGTGCATTAGAAGGGCGGAAGAAGAAAAAAAAAGGAAAAAAAAAAAAAAAGAAAGAATAAAGAACCTGTGATATATATATATATATATATATATATATATATATATATATATTGAATTATAAACAAAGCTTGCTCTTATGTCTTAGATTGAAGAAATAGGGGGAGATAAGCGTTCATATCTGCAGTGGTAGATGATTCTGCCTAACTAACAGTATGTGCTTGAATGGGTGAATGGGGAAAAATAAAATAAATGCTTCTCAGAATGAGCCTTCAGCAAGCTTATAGTCTCCAAGGGGGAAGAAACTCACTAACATATAACTCCTGGTCAGATACCGATATTTCGAAACCTGATTGTTCCTCCTCATTGACCGCGGAAAGTGGTAATTTGACTCCTCTGCCTTTTCGGTTTTAATATCGGTATCTGACCAGGAGTTATATGTTAGTGAGTTTCCTCCCCATTGGAGATTGTCTCCCCCTTGGAGACTATAAGCTTGCTGAAGGCTCATTCTGAGAAGCATTTATTTTATTTTTCCCCCATTCACCCATTCAAGCACATACTGTTAGTTAGGCAGAATCATCTACCACTGCAGATATGAACGCTTATCTCCCCTATTTCTTCAATCTAAGACATAAGAGCAAGCTTTGTTTATAATTGAATATTTCTTGCAGTCATTGCAACACCAAGCTGCTCTGTAAGTTGCTGGAATGGTGCTCGGTACTTATCCTTGGAATTTATTAGTTTATTTATAATATGCATATATATATATATATATATATATATATATATATATATATAATATATATATATATATAAAGGTGTTAATAATATGTTCTTTCTGACCTCTCGTTCGCCACAATATCACAGTCCGCATGAGAAGGTCCATCACTGATTGAACATGTACAGACTTGCATTGTCAGTGAGATTCATTCATTCATTCATTCATTCATTATCATTGACAGTATTTACTTAGCCCCCCGTTCTCCCTTAGAGACCAAGCTGTAAGCGCTTTCCAATCCACAAGCCTCATTTAAGACACAACGCGCTGCCTACCTAGGTAGAGCCGACTCTTGTAGAGCTGCTAGCCTGCTGGCGCTTTGTTCGTTTCTCGTGTCATGTAGCCGGATATCAGTCTCTCAGTTGTTGTTGTTTTTCCACTCATTCTTTGAATTTTTCTCTGACGATAGGTGCTACGTGTGTGTGTGTGTGTGTGTGTGTGTGTGGTGTGTGTGTGTGTGTGTGTGTGTGCCAGCCGTACAAACGGACAAACTGACCTTCTCTTCTGAACGTTAGCGGGGTGATTTTTGACATGTGTGCACGAGATGATGTGCGAATGTTAATAATAATAATGGTTTCTTATATAGCGCTTAATCAAACGAATTTCTCTAAGCGCTTTACAAAATCATACTACATTCACCCTTCTCATATTCAATAGTACACCTTACACCCAACTACAAATACTATTACGACAATAACTAACAAATCGTAATCCTACGAGTATGACATTCACTTATTTTTCAAGTATCACTACAAAAACTAAATCCTATAACGTTCAATCATACAACAAATACATGTAATAGAGAACATACACATACACTACATTTGAAAAGGCCCAGACGGCTATGAGTTAGGTTGTACCCCCCCCCCCCCTCCCCCCGCATCATTGACTAATTATGAGAAAATAGATGGGTTTTAAGTTTAGAGTTGAAAGAAGAGATAGAATCTGAATGTCTGAGAGAGTCTGGCAGTCTGTTCCACGTCGCTGGAGCTTGAAAAAGGAAAGATCTTTCACCAGTAGTAGTCCTGAAGCGAGTCATTC
>CM065725.1:11194684-11197184 GCA_033310375.1 Conus canariensis | reverse complement strand
ACATCTCAGAGGACCCGGTGTGGAAATTTGATTCCCACTCCGTAGCTTGACGATAGCTTCAAAATAGGTACTAGCTTCGAGATGTGGATATTCCGACGTTTGGGCAGACTTAAGTTGGAAAGACAAAGTCACCAATAAAGAGGTGCTGAAAAGACGAGGTGTGCCAAGAGAACTAAAGCAGCACGTATGATCAACAAAGCTGGCGCATTTCGGTCATATATATATATATATATATATATAATATATATATATATATGTGTGTGTGTGTGTGTGTGTATACATATAATGCTGAACAATTAAGTATGGGCGAAAACAAGTGCAGGCTAGCAATTCTTCCGTCATTATAGTAATGATCTGGCAAAGATTTGAACTTAAAAAGGGGGGGTTGGAGTTGAAGAAAATGGGAACATAAAATCAAGAAAACATATTATGAATATGAAAACCCTTCACTAGCTGCATGAGGGAACCATCGTAATCCCTCCCGAAGGCAGATCTATTGGTATTGCCTGCTCCTAGGCCTTTCGTCTGCTGGATCCGACTCATCAGGGAGACACGGCTGATTGTGCCTGTGCTCTTGGCGTCAAATAGAGACACACCACAGTCCATAATTCTGTGGTGTTCTCACCACCAAGGGTTCAAAAAAGAATCCAATAGCAGCCCCAAAGCAGCCAGCGAAGGGTAGTAAATGAAACAAAACGAAAGTGTGGAGAGGAAAAAAGTTGCTGAAAAACTAACAACATTATGCAAACAGTATAAAATGTAGGGGACAGTCTTTGAGCCTATGCTTGAGGATCCATTCAAGGATGCTATATATATATATATATATATATATATATATATATATATATATATATATATATATATATATATAATGAAGCACAACTCACTCCCAAAGAACATCTTAACTGGAACCGTGGAGGGCAAGACAGCAAGAGGACGTCAGAGAAGGCTTTGGACAGATGATATCAAAGAATGGACGGGGAGGAATCTGACAGACTGCCTACGTATGACGCAAGATCG
Source organism: Conus canariensis (assembly GCA_033310375.1). NCBI lineage: Eukaryota > Metazoa > Mollusca > Gastropoda > Neogastropoda > Conidae > Conus > Conus canariensis. Next base: position 11,196,164 of record CM065725.1, on the reverse strand, counting down.
GAAAGCTTGGAGAGTTCATGACACGCCGACCCCTGGACCACAGGGATGGCACTAGACAAGGCAAGGCAAATTTCTCTCCCTTTCAGGCAAGGCAAGGCAAACTTCTCTCCCTTTCTGTCCTCGTAACACACGATACACACACGATACTTCATTTGTCCTCGTAGAATACAAGGAAAATTTATTTGTGGTGCCATCATCAAAATTCACATGTTATAAACAAATTATAAACATGTATTTCAGTAAAAAAATATTCTACTCTTATCCACTGTGCTCAGTCATTCCTTGTCAATTCATTTATCCATCTTGTGTCAGTCTGTACATATATTTGAATATTAACACACGCACGCACATATCCTATCACCCCCCCCCACCCCCCACCACCCGACACACAAACACACACACACACACACACACACACACACACACACACACACACACACACACACACCCACCACACCACACCACACCAATACAGAATCACACGCACACACCCCGCCAAAATAGAGTCACACACACACACACACACACACACACACACACACACACACACACACAGAGGCGCGCACATCACCACCAAAACCACCTTCACATATGCAATATTAACAAACACCACACTTGAATAAACACTCCAACTGTAAAACAGAGACGCTCCAAGATAAGCTCAAGTTAAGTATAAAAAAAAAAGAAAGAAAACAAAAACAATAGCACCATTCTAAAGATCAATAATATTGCAAAATGTATAATTACTTAAACTGTAAAAACAACCTGTTAATTACAAATCAGAATAAAAGATTTACTGCTAAGTAAGATGTTTGAAGTGGGGTGAGAGAGAGAGAGAGAGAGAGAGAGAGAGAGAGAGAGGAGAGAAAGAGACTGAAGGGAGATAATTCATAAGGGTGTGAAAATTGGAAACAGACTTGTGTAAACATTTTAACTATGAAAACATAACATTCGTGTACCCCATAACTCTCCCACACACTTCACTCCCCTTCCCCAAGGTCTGACCTGCGCGTTGAGCTAATGCGTTAGGTCAGACATCTGCTTTATCGTAGCTGTTAGACCCTCTTCTGAAATTTTCTCATCTTGGTCATTACTTCATTTTTTATCCATACAATGATGATAATGGCACATAGCCAATGTGAGGTCGGTAGGTGTCCAAGGTCTGACTAGCGTCGTTGGGCTAAGGCTTTAGGTTAGACATCTGCTAAGTCGTTGGCAGCCATGAGACCCTCTTCTTAAATTCTCATAGTAGTTATTTTATCTATCAGCTTTACATCATGCACAGTGTGGTCTTGTAATTTTGCGGATATGGTGTAGCGTATATGGACTAGTCCGCCCTGCACTGACATCTTGATGAACCGTGAAACTGAAACACTCCAGTTCACCACCCAGTTTCACACTCCCCTCACCACTTCCCCTGCCCCTGCCTCCCGCTCCTCCCCCCCTCCCCCCCCCCCCCCCCCCCCCCCCCCCCCCCCCC
>CM065725.1:11182266-11189766 GCA_033310375.1 Conus canariensis | reverse complement strand
TAATAAACATCTAAATCTGACTTGTATACTAGCTTCACATTGGAACATTTCACAGGCGACAGCCAGAAAAAACATCGGTATCAGTGAAAAGATCCAATCTGCAAATGTCACTCAGCGGCTATCAGTTCCCCTCGTCCAGACAAAGACACCTAGCATGTCGAAACATTGGTAGAAGATGCTCTCAGATCGTCTTCACACAGAAATCCCACGTGGAAAACCCGATCATCATAACACCCAGGTGCTGAGCAGACCGCTATGGACATGTACATTTGGATGACGTCAACAGTGCGGCAGATGTATTTTTTGTCGTGCAAACGGAAATCCGTTTTAAGGTCGCGCAGACGTGCTGCTGTGCCCATTCCACCCCCTCCCAACACACACACACACACACACACACACACACACACACACACACACACACACACACACATCACACACACACACACACACACACACACACACACCACACCACGCACGCACGCACGCACGCACGCACCACCACCACACACACACACACACACACCCCACACCACCCCTCACCACCCACCCCAACACTCCACCCCCTACCCCCCCCCCCCTCCCACCCGCCTCTCCCAGCGACATCTCCACACTCCCCCCCCCTCCTGCACATCATCATCCCCCAAAAAACTTCACTCCCCCTCCCCCCTTTCCCCTCCCCCCCCCCTCACCCTCCCTCCTTCTTCTGTCCACCTGTAGCAGGTGACTCCACTCCCTCTCTCTTTCACCGTCCACCTTCATCCCCCCCCTCCCCCCCCTCACCCTCCCTCCTTCTTCTGTCCACCTGTAGCAGGTGACTCCACTCGCCTCTCTCTTTCACCGTCCACCTTCATCCCCCTCCCTCCCCCCTCACCCTCCCTCCTTCTTCTGTCCACCTGTAGCAGGTGACTCCACTCGCCTCTCTCTTTCACCGTCCACCTTCATCCCCCCTCCCTCCCCCCCCTCACCCTCCCTCCTTCTTCTGTCCACCTGTAGCAGTTTGACTCCACTCGCCTCTCTCTTTCACCGTCCACCTTCATCCCCCCTCCCCCCCCCCCCCCTTTTTTTTTTTCCTACGCTTTCTATCGACAAGCTCTCTCTATCCCATCTCCACTCCCCCTCCCTCCCCTCCCTTCCCCTCTTCCCACCCCCACAGTTCCACTCTCCTCTTCTTCTCCACCATCATCATCCCCCATCACCATCTCCCCAATGTCGTGACGCTTCTTTCGGAAATCCAAACCCAGAGTCTCTGCAACGCCCCTCCCCCTCCCCCCCCCCCTCCCCCCCCCTCCACCTCCTCTCTCCCAAAGGGATTCCGTGGATGCGCTTTACCCCCCCCCCCCCCCCTCCTCCTCCTCCTGCTCCTCTCTTCTTCCCACCGCCTCCACTACCCACCCCTCTCTCTTGTCCATTTCCCTATCCTGCCCCCCTCACCTCTCCTGCCTCTCTGTCCCTCTTCGCTCTCGCTCTCTTCACTCTCACTTTCCCTCTCCCTCCCCCCCTCACCTCCCTCCTTCTTCTGTCCACCTGTAGCAGGTGACTCCACTCGCCTCTCTCTTTCACGTCCACCTTCATCCCCTCTCCCTCCCCCCTCACCCTCCCTCCTTCTTCTGTCACCTGTAGCAGGTGATTTTTTTTTTTTTTTTTTTTTTTTTTTTTTTTTTTTTTTTTTTTTTTTTTTTTTTTTTTTTTTTTTTTTTTTTTTTTTTTTTTTTTTTTTCCCCCCCCCCCCCCCCCCCCCCCCCCCCCCCCCCCCCCCCCCCCCCCCCCCCCCCCCCCCCCCCCCCCCCCCCCCCCCCCCCCCCCCCCCCCCCCCCCCCCCCCCCCCCCCCCCCCCCCCCCCCCCCCCCCCCCCCCCCCCCCCCCCCCCCCCCTTTAGCCCCCCCCCCCCCCCCTTCCTCCTCCTCCTGCTCCTCTTCTTCCTCCAACCCGCCCCTCCCTACCCCATCCCCTCTCTCTGTCCATTCTTCCCTCCTCTCGTCTCTGCTCTCTCTCTCCCTCTCGCTCTGTCCTGACTCTCATTCTCTGTCTCTGTCTCTTTTCTCTGTCTGTCTGTCTGTCTGTCTGTCTGTCTCTCCCTCCCTCTCCTCTCTCTCTTCTCTTCTCTCTCTCTCTCTCTCTCTCTCTCTCCGTCTGTGTGTCTCTGTCTCCATCTCTCTCTACGTGTGTTCTCTCTCTGTGTCTCACTCTGTACTCTCTCTTCTCCTCTCTCTCTCTCTCTCTCTCTTCTCTCCAAACCATAGACCTGGGTGTGGTGAACAGGCGGTGAAGCATGCACAGAGGAGGGTCTGTCTCCCTGAATCCGGCAGACAGCATGTTCCCGTTGTGTATGGATGGAGAGAGCTTGTTGTGTGTGGAGGAGAGGGGTTGATTATTAACGAGCAAGAGTATGTGTGTTGTGGCTTTAACCATCAAAACCCCCCCCCCCCCCCCCCCCCCCTTTCCATCTCCACCGTCCAGAAAACTGATAAGGAATGAGGAGGGTTCTGAGTGGGGGGAGGGGGAGGGGAAGCGGTGGGGTGTGTGAAGGGGTACGGTTGGGGAATGGGAGTGGGGGGGGGGGGGGGAGGGGGAATCCAACGCCCTCGTCTAATCTTTATCAAATTAAAGGGAGGAAAACCGCTAATGATTTTGGGCCGAATCTGTTCCACCCAGCCCCCTCAGGGCCCTCCGCTTACCCCTATTCCCCACCTCCCTTCCCTCCCCCCTAACCCACCCCCTCCCCCTCCCCCCGTCTCTCCTCCCCATCCCGTTGACTTCTTTGTCTGTCATTAGATGCTCTCTTGCAACATGGACGTGGGGAAGGTGAGACTAGAGACATACTGACTTTGGTCAATACCATCCGGGGAACAACATCGAAAGAATTTTCCTGTATATATCCACCACTCTCTCACCGACCCCCCCCCCTCTCTCCTCTCTCTCCTCCTCCTCTCTCTCTCTCTCTCTCCCCTCCTTCCTTCAATTCTTTCCCCTTCACCTTCGTCCCCATCCCCTCCTCCTTTCCCCCCCCCCCCCTCCCCGTCTAACTAGGAAACCTTCCGTTTTAATTTCTTTCCTTCCAAGGCACACACACCACACACACACACACACACACACACACACCACACCACACGCACACCACACACGCACACACACACACACACGCACACACACACACACACACACACACACACACACACACACACACCACACAGAGAGAGAGAGAGAGAGAAGAGAGAGAGAGAGAATACGAATGGTAACGGTTTCTCGTTGCAAGCTTTTAAGCCCATTCACAACATGGGACAGGGGGAAACGGGAAGTCACACTGAAATAATCGATGGAATAAACATGACTATGAAAATATAGATATTAATTAAAATTCTTCGTGACTTGGAAACCATAATTATCAAGGAAGTATGACAACGTAACGTTTGAACCCCACACTGTAAGGTCATACAGTCACTGTGAAGCAATGCGTTTATCGTTCAGTGACGGTCAGGTCGTACGTATCCCGATCAGGATTTCCGTTCTCACCAGCCGGGTAGTGGAGGCGGTCCTTCTCTCTTGAAACTGCTCCTCATACTAGTAGTCCACGTGTTTGCATTGTTTGCTAAACCTGTCATTATTTCATTAAATGTATGTTCTCTCTGTCACTCTGTTGTACACTATTTCATCGCCCATTGAGGGTTTTCACAGACATGGAATGTTCGTTGCTAGAAGTATCGAGTACACTATCAGCTTTGTTCCCTATTATCATCAGCGTCATAAAAAAGATAATAAAATAACTACTGATGTTAATTGCACAGGTATTTTCCATCACCAGCTCGTCATCAGGATGTTGTGCCAGGGATTGTGTACGTGCGTCGGTGTGTTTTTTGTGGACTGGCGAGAGAGAGAGAGAGAGAGAGAGAGAGGAGAGAGAGAGAGAGAGAGAGAGAGGGGAGAGGGAGAGAGAGACTGCGACAGAGAGAGAGAGAGAGAGAGAGAGAAGAGGAGAGAGAGAGATCCGTTTAGCAGCAGGAACCTGACGTCAGAACTCTTGATGATCAAGCACCCCCTCCCCCCTCCCCCCTCCGCGAAGCTCACGGCAGCATTTGACAGAAGCAACCTGGAAGAAGAGGTCAAAAGGTCAAACGACCTCCCCCCCCCCCTCCCCCTCCCAATCGCTATTATTCTTTCATAAAATGATGTTCCCCTGATAGATTTCTATCTTGCCATTCCGGGCGTGCCTCACTTCACTGCCATGGATGCTGACAGATGCCTGTTGTGTCTGTCTGTCTGTCTGTCTGTCTGGCGCCGGCGGCTAGATTGGAAATGGTTCTCGCGGTCGGTCTTCTAGGCAGTAAAACGACATGGCTGAGTGCACGGGCCTGCTTGTTTATTGGTCTGGAATAATCAGTATTGGAGAGTCAGTGTGAATCAGGCGCAGCAGCTCAAAGGACCTTTTAGAACATATGGAGAGGATTTTAAGAGAAGAAGAAGCTCCATGGTGGTTCCATGTGATGTTTACCACTCACCGTATAACACTTGTTCTTATGGAGTGTTAGGACTTACGTGATGTTAGACAAACACCTTTTTTCAGTAGACTCCATGAAAACCTTGTTCACAGATGTCCCATCCGGATATGGTTGATTTTCTTTTTAGTTCGGGAAACATATTCACTTTTGTTCATCAAATATAAGAGTTCACGGAAGAAAAGTTTTAAAGCAATGTTAGTGTGTTTTTCAGAAAATCAGTTTTAATGAGTTGTGTACACAAGTGTGTGTGTGTGTGTGTGTGTGTGTGTGTGTGTGTGTGTGTGTGTGTGTGTGTGGTGTGTGTGTTGTAGAGAGTGACTGACTTAGTGACAGCTCTAATACGGCCCTTTGAGGTGGGCTGGGTTAGAAACAAGATAAACATCTAGACAGACCACGCTGTATTAGGCTTCCTCCATTCCCTTCGCTGTTGTCGTGAAATGCCATCAGGCTGATGTTTTTCCTCTGTGTGTGCGTGTGTGTGTGAGCGAGAGAGAGAGGAGAGAGAGAGAAGAGAGAGAGAGAGAGAGAGAGAGAGAGAGAGATCCTCTGTTTAGCACCAGGACTCTAATGTCAGAGCTCTCGATGATCAAGCACCCCCCGCCTCCCCCCCCCCCTCCCACCCCCCAACACACACACACACACACACACACACACACACACACACACACACACACACACACACACACACACACACTCCGCGAAGCGCACAGCAGCATTTGACAGAAGCGACCTGGAGGAATAGGTCAAAGGTCAAATGACCTCGGATCGCTATTATTCTTTCATGAAACAATGATTCCCCTGATAGATTTCTATCTTGCCATTCCAGGCGTGCCTCACTTCACTGTTATCGATGCTGACAGATGCCTGTTGTGTCTGTCTGTCTGTCTCTGGCGGCCAGATTGAAACCGTTTCGGGAAATGGTTTTCGCGGTCAGTCATCTGGGCAGTAAAACAACACAGCCGAGTGCCCAGGCCTGTTTGTCTACTGGTCTGGAATAATGAGTATTGGAGAGTCAGTGTGAATCAGGCGCAGCTCAAAGGACCTTTTAGAAAATGGGGAGTGGGTTTTAGGGAGGAGAAGTTCCGTGATGTATTCCACATAATGTATACCACACACTATATAAAACATGTTCTTATGGAATGTTGGGACTAACATGATGTCCAACAAATACTTTTTATCAGTAGACTCCATGAAAACCTTGTTCAGAGATGTCCCACCCGGATACGATTTCCTTTTTAGTTCCGGAAACATATTCACTTTTTTTTTTCATCAAATGTAAGAGTTTACAGAAGAAAAGTCTGAAAACAATGTTAGTGTGTTTTCAGAAAATCTGTTTTAATGAGGTGTGTGTAGTGATTTTTGTTTGTTTTTAATGTGTGTGTGTGTGTGTGGTGTGGTGTGTGTGTGTGTGTGTGTGTGTGTGTGTGTGTGTGGTGTGTGTGTGTGTGTTGTGTGTGTGTGTGTGTGTGTGAGTGGTAGTGTGTGTGTGTGTGGTGTGTGTGTGTGTGTGTGTGTGTGTGTGTGTGTGTGTGTGTGTGTGTTGTGTGTGTGTAGAGAGTGACTGACTTAGTGACAGCTCTAATACGCCCTTTGAGGTGGGCTGGGCTTAGAAACAAGATAAACATCTAGACAGACCACGCTGTATTAGGCTTCCTCCATTCCCTTCGCTGTTGTCGTGATATGCCATCAGACTGATGTTTTCCTTGTGTGTGTGTGTTTGATGAGAGAGAGAGAGAGAAGAGAGAGAGAGAGAGAGAGAGAGAGAGGGAGACAGAGACAGAGACAGAGATCCTCAGTTTAGCAGCAGGAACCTGACGTCAAAACTCTCAATGATCAAGCACCCCCCCCCCCCCCCCCCCCCCCCCCCCCCCCCGCGAAGCTCACGGCAACATTTGACAGAGGCGACATGGAAGAATAGGTCAAAAGGTCAAACGACCTCCCCCCCCCCCCCCCCTCCCAATCGCTATTATTCTTTCATGAAAAGATGATTCCCCTGATATGATTTCTATCTTGTCTTTCCAGGCGTGCCTCGCTTCACTGCTATCGATGCTGACAGATGCCTGTTGTGTCTGTCTGTCTGTCTGTCTGTCTGCCTGTCTGTCTGTCTGTCTGTCTGTCTGTCTCTGGCGGCCAGATTGAAACCGTCTCAGGAAATGGTTTTCGTGGTCAGTCATCTGGGCAGTAAAACGACATGGCTGAGCGCCCAGGCCTGTTTGTCTACTGGTCTGGAAAAATTAGTATTGGAGAACTGGTGTGAATCAGGCGCAGCTCAAAGGACCAAAGAAGCTCCGTGATGTATTCCACATAATGTATAACCACACACTATATAAAACATGTTCTTATGGAATGTTGGGACTAACATGATGTCCGACAAATACTTCTTATGAGTAGACTCCATGAAAACCTTATTCAGAGATGTCCCACCCGGATACGATTTTTTTTTTTTAAATTCTGGAAACATATTCACTTTTTTTCATCAAATGTAAGAGTTTACAGAAGAAAAGTTTGAAAGCAATGTTAGTGTGTTTTCAGAAAATCTGTTCTAATGAGGTGTGTGTAGTTGATTTTTGTTTGTTTTTGTGTGTGTGTGTGTGTGTGTGTGTGTGTGTGGTGTGTGTGTGTGTGTGTGTGTGTGTGTGTGTGTGTGTTGTTTAGTGAGAGAGTGACTGACTTAGTGACAGCCCTAAAGGCCCTTTGAGGTGGGCTGGGTTAGAAACAAGATAAACATCTAGGCAGACCACGCTGTATTAGGCTTCCTCCATTCCCTTCGCTGTTGTCGTGATATGCCATCAGGCTGATGTTTTCCTTGTGTGTGTGTTTGAGAGAGAGAGAGAGAGAGAGAGAGAGAGAGAGAGAGAGAGAGAGAGGAGTGAGAAGAGAGACAGACAGACAGAGACAGAGAGACAGAGATCCTCAGTTTAGCAGCAGGAACCTGACATCAGGACTCTCAATGATCAAGCACCCCCGCGAAGCTCACGGCAGCATTTGACAGAAGCGACCTGGAAGA
>CM065725.1:11167266-11174766 GCA_033310375.1 Conus canariensis | reverse complement strand
TTAAAAAACATGAAACAGCAGGGATGAGGTGGGGTGGGGTGAGGTGGGAGAGGGGAGCAAGGAAAGAAAGAACTAAGAAGACAATATGAAAAGTAAAGAGAAGTTGAGGGAGGTAGGGGGAAGGGAGAGGGTGGAAGAAAAATAGAGAGAGATATAACGTGCAGAGAGAGAGAGAGAGAGAGAGAGAGAGAGAGAGAGAGAGAGAGAGAGAGGTGGCAGGGTGGAAAGAAATGAAAGAAGGAAAGAACGAATGAAGTTAGATGAAAGGAAAAGAGAGAAACAAAGGTAGAGATGGGGGTGGGAAGGAAGCAGAGAGAGAAAGGAAGAGTGAAAGAAATGGAAAAAGAAGAAAAAGAAAGAAGAAGGAAGATAGAGAGAGAGGGAGGGTGGAACGGAAGGAGAAAAAGAAAGAGAGAGGTAGGGTAGGGCAGACAGGAAAGAGAGAAAGAAAGAAAGAGTTTATTTTGAAAGGGAAAGAATGAAAGATAGAGGCAGGGCGAAAAGGGGAGAGAGAGAGAGAGACAGACAGACAGACAGACAGACAGACAGACAGAGGAAGGACAGAAAGATAGAGGGAGGGTGAAAGGTAAGGGGGGGGGGGGGGGGAATGTCGGAAGCGGGGGCTGTTATTGTCTGTCATTCCGGATTTCGACGACTGACAGAAATATCATTCAACAACAGCAAGTTCCATTTTCACGCGTGAACTGGTTGCCATTTCTGTAGCGTTAGCTTTCTTTCGTACATACCAAAATGGTCCATTCACTATTTTCACCCTGTCTGACTCGAGACCGGCGTTAGTGGCATTACAGCCGCAGTCCTCCTCCTTTGTCTGTTATGCCAGGTTCTAATGCACCACCGCTCTTGTAGGTTCCCTGCCGTTTAAATGTTCATGGCAGCAAAATGGCGGATCTAAGCGTGTGCTTAAGAGGGCACTAATGATAAATCGGCTGCTACTTCTTAAGATAGCCCTGTTTCTGTATCTGAATCGTGTGTCATTTTATTGATTTTGGCTTTAAAAAAATTTGAAAAAAGACGGAATATTGTATCAGTTTGGGCTAAAAGACGAAATATTGTGTCGATTTCGGCTAAAAGACGGAATGTTGTATCCGTTTTGACTGAAGGACGGAAGATTGTATGGATTTGGGCTAAAAGACGGAGTACTGTATTGGTTTCGGCTAAAATACGGACACACTTTGTAAACCACAAAGATGGGGATCGCACTCTCTCAGATGATCCAAATCCTCCAGGGCCCATCCCACTTCGAAACTTGATCCATGAGCAGTTGAGAAGATTTTTTTTTTTTTTTTTTTTTTTTTTTTTTCTTGAAAGCCTTCCCCAATTTAGCCTTAATCGTCAGCTTCTTGATATTCCTTGATGTCGCTAATCTGAATGTACAAATGCAAATACTCCCATCTGCTTTCCAATTTCTTCATGATGATTTTATTTTCTCAAAAAAAAAAAAACACACACACACACAACAACAACAACAACAACAAAAATCAGAACAAACAAACCAATATCGGTCGTAAGTCAAGACATCAAATGTCAAATGAATTTTAACCCTAACGTAATTAAAAGCTAGTGAGTTAAAAGGGATCAAACGTCATCCCAAAGCGAATCATTACCAGAAAATTTAATGTTAATTTTACAGGTAGACGCAATATTTGCACGTTTCACTATACAACACATCTATATGTGACTTCGGCCAGTCTCTGATTCGAATATACGAATACTCCCATCTTCTTTTCATTTTTTTCGTAACGATTTATTTTCTAAAACAAACAGCACACACACACATACACGCACGCACGCACGCTAGCACGTATGCACGCACGCTCGCACACTCACACACACACACACACACACACACACACACACACACACACACACACACACACACACACACACACACAACCTCTCCCACGTCATCCGGTGTTGTTCAACTGAGAAAGGAATGTGGACAGACAGCAGTTATACAGGCTGTGTGTGTTTAATGAAAGGTAATGTGGACAGACAGCAGTTATACAGCGCTGTGTGTGTTTAATGAAGGTAATGTGGACAGACAGCAGTTATACAGGCTGTGTGTGTTGAATGAAGGGTAACGTGGACAGACAGCAGTCATACAGGCTGTGTGTGTTAATGAAAGGTAATGTGGACAGACAGCAGTTATACAGGCTGTGTGTGTTTAATGAAGGTAATGTGGACAGACAGCAGTTACAGGCTGTGTGTGTTTGAATGAAGGTAATGTGGACAGACAGCAGTTATACAGGCTGTTGTGTTATTGAATGGACAAGGTTAATGTGGAACAGACAGCAGTTATACAGGCTGTGTGTGTTTGAATGAAGGTAATGTGGACAGACAGCAGTTATACAGGCTGTGTGTGTTGAATGACAGGTAATGTGGACAGACAGCAGTTATACAGCTGTGTGTGTTTAATGAAGGGTATGTGGACAGACAGCAGTATACAGGCTGTGTGTGTTTAATGAAAGGTAATGTGGACAGACAGCAGTTATACAGGCTGTGTGTGTTTAATGAAAGGTAATGTGGACAGACAGCAGTTATACAGGCTGTGTGTGTTTAATGAAAGGTAATGTGGACAGACAGCAGTTATACAGGCTGTGTGTGTTTAATGAAGGGTAATGTGGACAGACAGCAGTTATACAGGCTGTGTGTGTTGAATGAAAGGTAATGTGGACAGACAGCAGTTATACAGGCTGTGTGTGTTGAATGAAGGTAATGTGGACAGACAGCAGTTATACAGGCTGTGTGTGTTTAATGAAGGTAATGTGGACAGACAGCAGTTATACAGGCTGTGTGTGTTTAATGAAGGGTAATGTGGACAGACAGCAGTTATACAGGCTGTGTGTGTTTAATGAAGGGTAATGTGGACAGACAGCAGTTATACAGGCTGTGTGTGTTGAATGAAGGTAATGTGGACAGACAGCAGTTATACAGGCTGTGTGTGTTTAATGAAGGTAATGTGGACAGACAGCAGTTATACAGGCCTGTGTGTGTTTAATGAAAGGTAATGTGGACAGACAGCAGTTATACAGCTGTGTGTGTTTAATGAAAGGTAATGTGGACAGACAGCAGTTATACAGGCTGTGTGTGTTTAATGAAGGGTAATGTGGACAGACAGCAGTTATACAGGCTGTGTGTGTTTAATGAAGGGTAATGTGGACAGACAGCAGTTATACAGGCTGTGTGTGTTTAATGAAAGGTAATGTGGACAGACAGCAGTTATACAGCCTGTGTGTGTTTAATGAAGGTAATGTGGACAGACAGCAGTTAACAGGCTGTGTGTGTTAAGAAGGGTAAGTGGACAGCGTAGTTATACAGCTGTGTGTGTTTAATGAAGGGTAATGTGGACAGACAGCAGTATACAGGCTGTGTGTGTTTAATGAAGGTATGTGGACGACAGCAGTTATACAGGCTGTGTGTGTTATGAAAGGTATGTGGACAGACAGCAGTATACAGCTGTGTGTGTTTATGAAGGTATGTGGCAGCAGCTTTACAGCTGTGTGTGTTATGAGGGTAATGTGGACAGACAGCAGTGATACAGCCTGTGTGTGTTTAATGAAGGGTAATGTGGAAGACAGCAGTGATACAGCTGTGTTGTTTAATGAAGGGTAATGTGACAGACAGCAGTTATACAGGCTTGTGTGTTTAATGAAAGGTAATGTGGACAGACAGCATATACGCCTGTGTGTGTTTAATGAAGGTAATGTGGACAGACAGCATTATACAGCGTGTGTGTTTAATGAAGGGTAATGTGGACAGACAGCAGTGATACAGCTTGTGTGTTAATGAAGGGTAATGTGGACAGACAGCGTATACAGGCTGTGTGTTTAATGAAGGGTAATGTGGACAGACAGCAGTTATACAGGCTGTGTGTGTTAATGAAGGGTAATGTGGACAGACAGCAGTGATACAGCTGTGTGTGTTTAATGAAGGTAATGTGGACAGGCAGCAGTTATACAGCCTGTGTGTGTTAATGAAAGGTAATGTGGACAGACAGCAGTGATACAGGCTGTGTGTGTTGAATGAAGGGTAATTGGACAGACAGCAGTTATACAGGCTGTGTGTGTTGAATGAAAGGTAATGTGGACAGACAGCAGTTATACAGGCTGTTGTGTTGATTTGAAGGGTAATGTGGACAGACAGCAGTTATACAGGCTGTGTGTGTTTAATGAAGGGGTAATGTGGACAGACAGCAGTTATACAGGCTGTGTGTGTTGAATGAAAGGTAATGTGGACAGACAGCAGTGATACAGGCTGTGTGTGTTTAATGAAAGGTAATCTCTGTGGAGGGGTCTGTTTCAGACTACATGAACAATGGAAACAAAATGACCATCTTTAATCAGACACACGTGAAAATAACGCGCGCGCGCATGTGTAATGTGTAATTCTGTATGTGTAATTCTGAATGTGTTTATTGGGGGGTGGGGGTGTGTGTGTGTGTGTGTGTGTGTGTGTGTGTGTGTAGTTTTTTTTTTTTTGGGGGGGAGGTGTAAGGTTTAAAGACAGAACGAAACATCCTGTTTTCGATGCTATATATTTTTTTCCGTCAACCGCAGATGGATGAAAAGAATGTGTGGGTGTGGATGTGTGGGTACTGTGTGCGTAAGACAGAAACGAAGGGTGGGTGTGCGTGCTTGCGTGTTGTTGAGTGGTAGTAGTAGTAGTATAGTATGTTGTTGTTGTTGTGTTGTTACTGTTGCTGTTGTTATTATTAGTTTGTTTCTTTTTTTTTTTTTTTGAAAACCAACCACTTGCCCACCCCCAGCATGAAAATTCCGTGGGCTTCGTCAATCAATCACGTAATGTTACAAATTCTCGTGCCGAAGAGAGAGAGAGAGAGAGAGAGTGAGTGAATATCAATACAAAGAACGTTCTCTCGGACCTTCCGCCGTTCACGAAACCACTGATCATGCTTGGACGAAAGGGTGACGTGGATTCTAACTAGAAAGTAACCTGTTGAGTTAGATTGGTCTATACTTCGCCCTTGTATTTTCCGCCCTGCCTCCTTGTATTGATGAATATCGATGTAAATCTATGTATGGCGACGGGGAGTTGGCCTCCGTCTCTGCCGTTCCCTGCTCTTGGTGGGAGGAGATGTGATGGGGTAAACCAGCTGTTGCCTTGCTCGGTGATGTCGCGACAAATCGGCGGAGGGGTGCATTGAACCGAACCGTGTGGTTTGTCTCTCCCCTGTAGCATGTCTGATAATTCATATTGATTTTCACCCTTCCATCTGTATCTCGGCTTGTGGTCCACTTTGGTGTGGCCCTCGCCCTGTTTGTCTGTCTGTCTGTCTGTCTGTCTGTCTCTGTCTTTGTCTCTGTCTCTGTCTTCTGTCTCTCTCTCTCTCTTCTTTCTCTCTCTCTCCTCTCTCTCTCCTCTTCTCTTCTCCTCTCTCTCTCTCTCTCTCTTCTCTCTCTTCTCTTCTCTCTCTCTCTCTCTCTCTCTCTCTCTTCTTCTCTCTTCTCTCTCTCTTCTCTCTCTCTCTCTCTCTCTCTCTCTCTCTCTCTCTCTCTCTCTCTCTCTCTCTCTCTCTCTCTCTCTCTCTCTCTGTGTTCAGTTCCGTCTGAGAGAAATTTGCATACGGATACGGATTTTTTTTTTTCTTACAGGCTATTGCCCATCATAAAAAGGGGTGCAGCTGAACAATTATTCCAAACTGCAGTATCATCCACCCGTTAAAAATTTGTACACACACACACACACACACACACACACACACACACACACACACACACACACACACACGGATCCTAACTGAAAAGTCGTTATGTAAGAAAAAAGGACAGGTTTCTAATCGTTCAGTCATCATTGCACGCGCTTCAAGTCCAAAAAAATGAACTGGGATAGTCATTGTATTGTGAATGTGTGTACCGCACTCCTAAATCATGTATGCAGGGCCGGAGAAGTCAAATGCACCTTTTCTTCTGTCATTTGTTTACAAAATGGACAAAAGAAGTCGACAGGAGTGAATTCTTTTGTATTGATATTGATGAACAGCTGTTTCCGAAATGCCAAATATAAATCTTGTTGTTATTATTTTTTCCGAAATGCCAAATATGAATCTTGTTGTCATTGTGTTTTTTCCGAAATGCCAAATATAAATCTTGTTGTTATTATTTTTTCCGAAATGCCAAATATGAATCTTGTTGTCATCATTTTTTTCCGAAATGCTAAATATGAGTCTTGTTGTCATCATTTTTTTCCGAAATGCCAAATATGAATCTTGTTGTCGTCATTTTTTCCCAAAATGCCAAATATGAGTCTTGTTGTCATTACTTTGCCAAATATGAATCTTGTTGTCATGATTTTTTTTCCAAAATGCCATATAAGTCTTCTTGTCAATATTTTTTTTTCCCAAATGCGAAATATGAATCTTATTATGATTTTTTTTTAGATGCCTGTCAAGGTTGAACTTCCAATGCGTTTTATATATGAACAGATATTGTGAGAGATGAGTCTCTTACTGTTCTTGATGTGAAAATCCCGCTCTTGCTAATGGACAGGGTACCAATCTGTCTTTAAAGTCAGCGAGAACAAAAATTTACTCCCTCAAGGTATAGTTTTTTGGTTTGTTTTTAGCTACAAACACTCTCTCTCTCTCTCTCTCTTTATTATTTATCTATTTATTTATTTATTTTCTTCATTAGGGGCCATGGCCTGTATGAATAAAACATCCGTATCCGATTCTCTCTCTCTCTCTCTCTCTCTCCTCTCTCTCTCTCTCTACACACACACACACACACACACACACACACACACACACACACCACACACACACACACACGTACACACACACACACACACACACACACACACACACACACACACACACACACACAACACACACAGAGATGATGATGATGATGATGATGATGATGATGATGATGATGATGATGAAAACACAGATGTGCGTCTCGATCTGACAGGCGCGATTCAGACAACAGTGGTGCTTCCAACAGCCGTGTTTCAGACAGCCGTGATTCGGACAGCCGTGGTTCGGACAGCCGCGATTCGGACAGCCGCGATTCGGACAGCCGTGATTCGGACAGCCGTGATTCGGACAGCCGCGATTCGGACAGCCGTGATTCGGACAGCCGTGATTCGGACAGCCGTGATTCGGACAGCCGTGATTCGGACAGCCGTGATTCGGACAGCCGTGCGTGACAGGGTGTGAAGGAGTGTGTTTTCACTTTTGCAGTCTTGAACTTGTGATTATCAATGGCGCGCTCTTTAGCGGTTGGTGTTGGTTTGAATTGTGTATGCTGTAGGGCGTCTCTGTTCTCTTCTTTCTTTCTTTCTTTCTTTTCTTTGTATTTTTTTTCTTTTTTTTCCCCCTTTCTTTCATTTATTTTTCGTTTTTTTTTTCCCCACCCTGTCTTTTCTCCTTCTTTCTTTCTTTTCTTTTTTTTTTTTTCTTTCTTTCTTTCTGTTTTCGGTTGCTGTTGTTGTTGTTGTTTTTTTTTTCTCCCATTCCTT
>CM065725.1:11154766-11159766 GCA_033310375.1 Conus canariensis | reverse complement strand
CTCTCTCTCTCTCTCTCTCTCTCTGTGTGTGTGTGTGTGTGTGTGTGTGTGTGTGTGTGTGTGTGTGTGTGTGTGTTGGTCTGTCTGTCTGTCTATCTCTCCCTCTGTCTATTGTCTGTCTGTCTGTCCAACTCTCTCTATTTCTCTCTCTCTCTCTCTCTCTCTCTCTCTCTCTCTCTCTCTCTCTCTCCTTCCACTTTCCCTACCACATCTCTCTCTCCACTTCTCACCCACCTTTCCTCTCCCCTCCTCTCCATTCCACTCACCCCCCCTCTCTCTCTCTCTCTCAGTCTCTGTCTGTCTGTCTCTCTGTCTGTCTGTCTGTCTGTCTCTGTACCTGTCTCTCTCGTTATTATGCGAGTCATGTCAAATTAGGTTACCCCACTGATTAAAGAGAAAAAAAAGAAAGAAAAGAAAAGAAAGAAAGAAATGCAGAAGGAAAGAAAGGACAAGAAAATCCTACCACTGTGGTCGTAAATATTTCTCTAGATGTTGTAATGTGTACTCACCTAAAACAGATATCAAAGAACACATATGGACTTTAATTAACAGAGAGAAAAAAGACGACAAACAACGTAGCTGAAGAGATGGGTTTTTTTTTTTTTTTTCCAAATCGTACTCATCACTGTATTCTGTAACATTAATCATATCAGAGAGAGACAATGACAATGACAATGACAAAATGTTTAATGAGCCAGGCCTTCTGCCCATGTCAAGGGGAGGGGGTAACAAAGGGAAATCATGTCAGGATACTACATTGAAAATGAATATGATTAACAACCATACTAACCTGCAGACGAAATAGCAAGATTACGGATTTTAAATGCATCAGTTAGATATGCTGCCAGTCTGCACATACATTTAGTGTCACACATCAGTAACGATAACCTGAAAGAAGAAGGGTAATTGTAATATTTACAAGGAATGTATTTTTCTCTAACATTTGAGTATTTGGGACAGACGCATATAAAATGAAGTTCACTTTCTGGGACACTCTCACAAAATGGACAGTTAGGGGAGACATTATTAGAGTATCGGTACCGATGCGTTCGTAATGCTGAAACACCTAATCTAAATCTGATTAAGGACTTTTTCAGTACACACTGTTTTAGGTCGAATAAGTATTGAGATGTACCAAACGATAGTTTGAAAGATGCATAAAATGTATACCGACTTTTATCTCTCAACTGAGCCTCCCATCCTTGAATGAAACAATCGATTAGCCTTTGCTTGAATTCTCTGAGAAAAAGATGAATATTTTGAACACCTTGGTGTTCCCATACATGTCCGAATCCATATTTGTATAAAGTAAAGCATACGGCAGAAACCCAATTGTTCTGATTTTTATAGTGAAGAGCTAACAGCATTTTATAAGATTTTAAAGGCAGACGCTCATCAGACATTCTCAAAAGTTTCAACCAATATTTAACACATCTTGTATAAGTATGAACATAAAGAGGATATCTACCACATTCACCATAGACGAGGACATTAGGTGTCTTAACGCTAACATTTAACAATCTTTTCAACGCAAAGAGGTGTACTTTTTCAATCAAATTCTGATTTGCAATCAATCCCCAAACTTCAGAGCCGTAAGTTAGCATTGGTAGGATTTGACAATCAAATAATTTAAAGAACACTTTTGGATGCTTTTCACCAAGGGACCACAGCAGTTTTAAGATACATACAACTCCTCTCTTTGCTTTCGCAGCTCTATCTTCCATAGCGTAGGAGAAAGAGAGGGAAGGAGAAAAAATGATACCAAGGTATTTATACTGATTGACCACTTCTAGCTTATTGCTACCAAAGAACCATTTTTCTCTCGCTGCAATGTAACCGCCTTTGCGAAAGACGACCACTTTAGTTTTATCTAAATTAACCGATAAATTCATTCTATTCGAGGCATCCCTCAAAATATTCAGCTGTCGTTGCAGACCAATAACCGAGAAAGATAGTAACAGAACATCATCAGCAAAAAAGTAGTATCAAAATTTCCATTAAATCTGGGGATAGCTTTACACCGTGTTTACCATTACGGGTTACATCAATTGCAAGTTCATTAATAAATAGCGAGAATAAAACTGGACTGCAGTTGTCACCTTGTCTCAGGCCACGAGGACAGAAGAATGGTTCAGTGCATTGGTTGTTCACTTTTACACTAGCTTTGACCGTTTCATACATGCCTTTGATAGCTTTGTACATTTTACCTCTGATTCCTTTCTTCTTTAATACCATCCAAAGGTACTGCCTGTTAACTAAGTCGAAGGCCTTTTTGAAATCAATAAAGGCAACGTATAGCTTGCTCCGATTGAGTAACTGCTTTTGAATTAGTGCCAGAAGGGTAAAAATGTGATCAATTGTACTATGATTTCGTCTAAAACCAGCTTGAGATGAATCAATTAAATCATTATCTTCGACCCATTCAGTAAGTCTTTTATTAAGGATATAACTGTACAACTTGCCTCCAATATCTAGCAAGGAAATACCCCTGTAATTGTCAGGACAATCAGGATTACCGTTTTTATACACAGGTAGAATGATAGACTGAGACCAACCCTTAGGAAAACTACCAGAATCAAACAGTTTATTGAAGTATTGAATTAAAAATAGAATGACTTCTTGAGATGAGTTTTTATAAAATTCACCACTTAATCCATCGGAACCAGATGCTTTTCCATATTTCAAAGCTTTTATAGCATCCTCAATTTCCCATTGCTCTATCGCTCTGTCTAGTGGAGCACAGTCCAAGTTTGTGTCTACAGGCAAGTTAGTTTGAAAAGTTTCTTCAAAATCTGGTAAATCAGTATCATTAGATAGATCACTATTAAAAACCATCTTGAAATGATCAAACCATTCACCAGAAGTGATCGAATTATGCTTTAATTCTTTAGATATAAGAACAGATTTAACAGTTCCCCAAAAACGTTTAGGATCGCCACTACTATTCACAAGGGTATCTAGAATTGAGTGTTTATGTTCGGACCTCTTAATGCTAAGCAGAATTTTATACTGTCTCCTTGAAATCACATACATATATCTGTAATATATCATTTGTAGCCTTTTACTATCATTGTCAACATCATTTTTTACAATACTGTCGCAAACTCTGCGAAATGTTCGTAAAGCTTTACGTACTTCACGTCTTTTTTCTGCACATTCTCTGTCAAACCATGGCTTTTGTCTGAAACTATCTACCCTGAACGTCTTTAACATACTTTTCCCAGCCTTCTTGAGACCACCAATGAATGAGGCTAATGAGGCATCAATATCAAGATCTATTAAATTACTAGCATCTTGAATTAGTTTCTTAACATCATTATCATTAAACATTGCACAATAATCATTTTTCTTTTCATTATTCCACACAAACTTAGTAACTTTACTTATCGTAGAATGGGTTGAGGTGGGTTTCAGTTCAATGGCCTTAGGTACTTCAAGAAATATTTCTACAGGCATATGTTTTGAGTCAGTTCTGGGAATAACGTTTAAATATGAACCCGCATGAAACATACATTCAGATACAATAAAGTAATCAATAACACTACATCCATTATAGGCAATGTAAGTGAAGTTTCCCCCTCATCACCCAAAACAAGTCCGTTCATTATAATCAGGTTATATTGATCACATATTTGAAGTAAATATTTACCAAATTCATTTGTAACACCATCCTTTGACTCCCTACGAAATCTTGTACACTGCTTTGAATCATCTGCATTTTCACCAATAAAGTCATCTATGGAGAAGTCAGAAACATTACCATTGCCTGTTCTGGCATTCAAATCTCCAAAAACAATGAGAGGTAGCTCGCCATATTCTTCAAATAAATCAGCGATACAGTTATCCAATAAACATAAACCATTATCAATTTCAGTTTCAGCATAATAAACACTATTTGAAGGTGGGATATACAAACCAATCAAGAAACAGTCAAAATAAAAACCCGTTAGTAGTTTCGATATCTTGAGAACCAAACAGTTGTCATATTCAATTGTGATATGTGTAATAAATCTAGTCAGCTTTTTCTTTACAAGAAGTGCAATTCCACCGGACAGTCTAGCGGTAACGGAATCAGAAACTTGAATACCAGGAGAAATATATACATCATGATAAGGAAACAAGTGACTTGGGAAGGAATCTGAAAAAGTTTCAACGAAAAGAATGAAATCATAAACAGACACAAAAGAGCGAACCTCATGATCATATACTGTTGACATACCTTCCACATTGTAAGTCAAGAACCGTAATGTTTTGGCATCTTTTAAAATGCCAGATTGTTGAGCCGTGGGGTGATTTGAAACACAGGCAGGGCCGAATTCCTAGCTACTAGAGGGGGCTGGGGCTGTACGAGGAGTGGTAGTGAATGTGTCTGTCAGGTGTGTTTGGCGACATTTGGCTCTGCTACGGGTTTGAGGTGGGTGGCATGGTGATTTGACTGGGGTTTCGTTTTCATATGAAACTTGAGGAATGAAGTAAGAACAGGTAGGGGACTGGTCACTTACTAAAGGAGACTGCTGGGGCTGAAACAAGGGCTGAGAGAAAGACTGACTTTCAACATCGTCGGAGTTCCATGTATCCACAGGGTCTAGAACGGAGGAATGGTCGGCAGAGGCAATTCCACTGGACAGGAAACCATTCAATTTGTCCGTTGTCACAGGCACAGTATGGGCAGGTGAACCAGCATGAGTATATACACTTTTTTGCGAACATGCACTGAGCGGTGGAGGAGCGCTAATCACACTGGAAGCCGTGGTGGTGCGGGAGAATGAGGTGACAGTTCTCTGGTAGACGGAAGATTTATCAGCGAGTTTATCACTCACACTTTCCACTGGATCAGGTGCGAGGGTCTCCTGGCTGGCAAGGTCCAGATCCTGTGGAACAGCAGCACTGTCACCAGAAGCGGAAGGAACAGGACTTGGTGAAGCTGTCTGGCGAACACTGGCCTTGGTTCGCGGCGTTCTCTGAGGACGTGGCGTTGGGGCTGAAGAGAGAGGGTAGGG
>CM065725.1:11121158-11128658 GCA_033310375.1 Conus canariensis | reverse complement strand
AATTCATACGCCAAGGCCTTGCTTCAGAAGTCGAGTATTTATAGACTAACGCAGCTAGATTGTTTTTAGAACTTGCATTGCATTAAATGTTGATTCTCCTCGTTTTCTTTCCTATGGCCGTCAAGGTACACGCCAAGTGGTTCCCAGCAGACAGATTATGGCCGTCAAGGTACACGCCAGGTGGTTCCCAGCAGACAGATTATGGCCGTCAAGGTACACGCCAAGTGGTTCCCAGCAGACAGATTATGGCCGTCAAGGTACACGCCAGGTGGTTCCCAGCAGACAGATTATGGCCGTCAAGGTACACGCCAGGTGGTTCCCAGCAGACAGATTATGGCCTCAAGGTACACGCCAAGTGGTTCCCAGCAGACAGATTATGGCCGTCAAGGTACACGCCAGGTGGTTCCCAGCAGACAGATTATGGCCGTCAAGGTACACGCCAGGTGGTTCCCAGCAGACATATTATGGCCGTCAAGGTACACGCCAGGTGGTTCCCAGCAGACAGATTATGGCCGTCAAGGTACACGCCAAGTGGTTCCCAGCAGACAGATTATGGCCGTCAAGGTACACGCCAGGTGGTTCCCAGCAGACAGATTATGGCCGTCAAGGTACACGCCAGGTGGTTCCCAGCAGACAGATTATGGCCGTCAAGGTACACGCCAAGTGGTTCCCAGCAGACAGATTATGGCCGTCAAGGTACACGCCAGGTGGTTCCCAGCAGACAGATTATGGCCGTCAAGGTACACGCCAGGTGGTTCCCAGCAGACAGATTATGGCCGTCAAGGTACACGCCAAGTGGTTCCCAGCAGACAGATTATGGCCGTCAAGGTACACGCCAAGTGGTTCCCAGCAGACAGATTATGGCCGTCAAGGTACACGCCAGGTGGTTCCCAGCAGACAGATTATGGCCGTCAAGGTACACGCCAAGTGGTTCCCAGCAGACAGATTATGGCCGTCAAGGTACACGCCAAGTGGTTCCCAGCAGACAGATTATGGCCGTCAAGGTACATATCAGGTGGTTCCCAGCAGACAGATTATGGCCGTCAAGGTACACGCCAAGTGGTTCCCAGCAGACAGATTATGGCCGTGAAGGTACACGCCAGGTGGTTCCCAGCAGACAGATTATGGCCGTCAAGGTACACGCCAAGTGGTTCCCAGCAGACAGATTATGGCCGTCAAGGTACACGCCAGGTGGTTCCCAGCAGACAGATTATGGCCGTCAAGGTACACGCCAAGTGGTTCCCAGCAGACAGATTATGGCCGTCAAGGTACACTGCCAGGTGGTTCCCAGCAGACAGATTATGGCCGTCAAGGTACACGCCAGGTGGTTCCCAGCAGACAGATTATGGCCGTCAAGGTACACCCAGTGGTTCCCAGCAGACAGATTATGGCCGTCAAGGTACACGCCAAGTGGTTCCAAGCAGACAGATTATGGCCGTCAAGGTACACGCCAGGTGGTTCCCAGCAGACAGATTATGGCCGTCAAGGTACACGCCAGGTGGTTCCCAGCAGACAGATTATGGCCATCAAGGTACACGCCAAGTGGTTCCCAGCAGACAGATTATGGCCGTCAAGGTACACGCCAAGTGGTTCCCAGCAGACAGATTATGGCCGTCAAGGTACACGCCAAGTGGTTCCCAGCAGACAGATTATGGCCGTCAAGGTACACGCCAGGTGGTTCCCAGCAGACAGATTATGGCCGTCAAGGTACACGCCAAGTGGTTCCCAGCAGACAGATTATGGCCGTCAAGGTACACGCCAAGTGGTTCCCAGCAGACAGATTATGGCCGTCAAGGTACACGCCAGGTGGTTCCCAGCAGACAGATTATGGCCGTCAAGGTACACGCCAGGTGGTTCCCAGCAGACAGATTATGGCCGTCAAGGTACACGCCAGGTGGTTCCCAGCAGACAGATTATGGCCGTCAAGGTACACGCCAGGTGGTTCCCAGCAGACAGATTATGGCCGTCAAGGTACACGCCAGGTGGTTCCCAGCAGACAGATTATGGCCGTCAAGGTACACGCCAGGTGGTTCCCAACAGACAGATTATGGCCATCAAGGTACACGCCAGGTGGTTCCCAGCAGACAGATTATGGCCGTCAAGGTACACGCCAGGTGGTTCCCAGCAGACAGATTATGGCCGTCAAGGTACACGCCAGGTGGTTCCCAGCAGACAGATTATGGCCGTCAAGGTACACGCCAGGTGGTTCCCAGCAGACAGATTATGGCCGTCAAGGTACACGCCAAGTGGTTCCCAGCAGACAGATTATGGCCGTCAAGGTACACGCCAAGTGGTTCCCAGCAGACAGATTATGGCCGTCAAGGTACACGCCAAGTGGTTCCCAGCAGACAGATTATGGCCGTCAAGGTACACGCCAAGTGGTTCCCAGCAGACAGATTAAAATCAGAGGAATGGGACTAGTTGGGAGCTACCACCTGGCGCAAAGATAGGGTCACGGGTGAGTTGCAAAGGCCTGAAATGTGACGTCAACTAAGGGGAAGGTCATGTATTTGAAGACTGATGTGATATCCTCGGTGGAAATGCCTCAAAACAATGGAAATGATTGGTGTGGAGTTGGTTCTTTTGATCAATGATCAGTTTAACATCAAACGCTAACTCAAACTGATGTAGGCCTCAAAATGCCCACTAATTGTGGCGTGTTGCCTGTATGTATGTTTTCGCTTTCGCCGAGTTAGTTATCATCAGTTCGATCGCCACAGGCTATTCTGGGCTCAAGGCACGCAGAGCGAGGGATTGTGAAATGAATGTCACATGCATGGGATAAGCTGGACTGCACAACACCCGTGAAGTGAAGAAATAACAGCGAAGCTGTTTACATCGAGCGTGTGTGTGCGTATGTGGCAGCAGTGACAGACTGTTCCTGCAGGCCCAATAGCAACAGGGCACGTGCGCGCGAGAGACAGAGACAGAGAGAGAGAGAGAGAGAGAGAGAGAGAGAGAGAGAGGGAGAGGAGAGAGAGAGAGAAAGAGAGAGAGAGAGAGACAGAGACAGAGAGGGTGAGTGAGAGAGAGAAAGGGGGAGGAGCAGAGGATGTGCATGTTGAGGGGGAGGAGGAGGGGAGGTTAGGAAGTGGCATGAAACAAAACATTGAGGGTTTTTTGTTGTTGTTGTTTTTAACTAGAATTGATTTTTTGATGGAGAGAGAGGGAGAGAGAGAGAGGGGGGGGAGAAAGAGAAAGAGAGACAAAGATAAAGACCGAGAGAGCGAAAGAAGAGAGAGAGAGAAGAAAAAAAAGAGAAAGAGAGACAAAGAAAGAGAGAGAGAGAGGGAGAGAGAGAGAGAGAAAGGAGGACGAGGATTTTCGTGCGTTGAGGTGGACGGAGAGGGGAGGGTAGGATGTGGCTTGAAACAAGACATTGCGTTTTTCTACTGGAGTTGATTTTTTTTTTTTTTTTATCCTGTGATGGAATCCGCCCACGTTCACGCTGAGTATTGGTCAGAGCAGCAACAGCAGCAACAGCAGCTGGAAGAGGCGCACGGGGTTTGCTGGCAATCACATCTCTCTTGTCTCGGGGGGGGGGGGGGGGGCACTGCGCCACAGGACTCTTGTCAGAGAGATAGAGAGGGGGTGGTGGGGGAGAGGGAGAGGGGGGTGAGGGAGGGAGGGAGAGCGAGAGAGAAAAAGGGAGAAGGGGGAAGGGAGAGAGGGGAGGGGAAGAGAGAGAGAGAGGAGAGAGAGAGAGAGAGAGAGAGAGAGAGAGAGAAGCGTGGGGGGAGGGGTGAAGACAGACGTGAAACAGACGAAATTCACGTCTTACAGAGAGAGAGAGAGAGAGAGAGAGAGAGAGAGAGAGAGAGAGAGAAGGAAGAACGAAGAGAAACAGAGATCACAGAGAGACAGAATAATGAGATAAGAAGGAACAAGCACACAGATCCACCACAACACATAAATACCATCACACACACACACAACACACACACACACACACACACACACACATCCCCACTCTCTCTCTCTCTCTCTCTCTCTCTCTCTCTCTCATACATGTGCACAAGAGAGAAAAGTGGGGGGGGGGGGAGAGAGAGAGGGAGAGAGAGAGAGATAGAAAGACAGACAGACAGTCAGCCAGCCAGCCAGACAGACAGACAGATACAGAGAGAGAGACAGACAGACAGAGAGGAAGGGAGAGCGAGATTGGAAAGGGGCGGGGAGTGGGAAGAGAAAGAAGTTAAGTCATGAGCTACACGCCCCAGAATGAGGGAGAGAGCCTACAGGCGGAGAGAGGGAGGAGAGCTAGAAGAGAGAGAGAGAGAGAGAGAGAGAGAGAGAGAGAGAGAGAGAGAGAGAGAGAGAGAGAGAGACAGAGAGAGAAGGGGGAGGTGGGGTGGAGGGAAGATGGGAAGAGGAGGAGGAGGAGGAGGAGGAAGGCGTCAAATGGATGAGCTTCACGCCCCAAAAAGTGGCAAGAGGCCTTGTTCCACTTGGGATGGAAACGGCCGCGGCTCGGCCCTAAAAGGATGCTGCAATTCATTTCATTCCCCGCCAGCATGTTGCTGCTGTTCCGTGCTGCTGTTCCTGTGATGGAGTGTCGGGGGAGAAAGGGAGGATGGAAGGAGGGGCTGGGGGGAGGGGGTTGGGGGAGGCGAGGGGGGGGGGTTGTCCTCCGGAGTGGTAGAGGTGGTGGTGGTGGTGGGGGGTACGTGGTGGTGGTGGCGGCGGTCCATTTTTGGCATTTGCGGCGAGTATGCTCCCTTGGTCATGTCCTCTTCTGGAGTTGCCCCACTTGGTTTCAGCTGTATTCTGTCTGTCTGTCTGTCTGTCTGTCTGATTCTCTCTCTTCTCTCTCTCTCTCTCTCTCTCTCTCTTCTCTCTCTCTCTCTCTCTCTCTCTCTCTCTCTCTCTCTCTCTCTCCTCTTCCGTGTGAAGAAAATGGATTAATCTCTCCATGTAAAAGAGAGAATGAGAAAACAGACACTGTCTCTGTTTCTTTCTCCACACGGACTGCGTGCATCTCTCGATGTAAAAGAGCTAGGGGGGAAAATGCATACAGCCTGCCTATGCTCTCTCTCTCTCTCTCTCTCTCTTCTCTCTCTCTCTCTCTCTCTCTCTCTCTCTCTCTCTCTCTCTCTCTCTCTCTCTCTCTCTCTCTCTACTTATCTGTCAATGAAAATGAACAGACATCTCAAATTTGTAACGATAAGGTTTAGATTTGGAATATCGGATATCTTAGTTCGTCATTTTCGTTATAGGCAACATCGTAATTCTGATCTTACTATTATGCAAAAACGCATGTGAAAATGAAGTTCATTTTGTATTGCAGTGCTCTGCCTTGAGTGGTCTTAGCGATGAGTTCATTCCTCCTAGATACTTTGGACAACCATCTGCGTTTAGGCTCCTTTTACTCATGACTTGTGCTAAAGGGGACGTTATTCAAAACTTTGCCTTGTACTTACACAAAGCTTTGAAAATCTGGAGCATAGTGTGTTCTTGATCATGCGCTGTTTATATTTTGTTCAATAATTAGTGTATGTTATCATGTTTGTCCATGTTTAATGCTATCCCTTCATAAGGGGCCATGGTCTATCATGAATAAATCATCCCTCTCTCTCTCTCTCTCTCTCTCTCTCTCTCTCTCTCTCTCTCTCTCTCTCTCACACCACACACACACACACACACACACACACACACCCTTCCTTTTTTTTTCTTTGTCTTCATGACAGACGCACCTTTGTAATGAATAAGCGACTCTTTTGTTGTTGTTGTTGTCAACATCACAGAGCTGTAGTATAGTAAGCTGCAGTTTTCCTGTTCATGTATCAGTGCGTTTATTCATTCATTTGGAATACGTCCTCTTCCGTCTCACCGCAGAAGCGCACAATTCTCACTGCCTGCCCTACTTGTTCCGTTCAACCAACACATATCCACTCCTGAGTTTTTGTCCGGTCGCAGTCCCAGCTCCAGCCGTCCGCAGAAGAAGCAATCGATATCTGGTCGCCGGAGGCGGCCCACTGAAGGAGATCCCGCACTGCCGGCGACGAGTCACGTGTATGGTACTCCAGAGTCAAAACCTGTTCTGATCCAACATATTCAGGATTTTTAAGCCTCCGACGCGCTGCGACGGTAACTGCTTTTGTCGCAGAACGAGCGTGAGTGTGCGTTCCCCCTACCGGATGGCGCCATCATATCCACCCAACGACAATTCCCCCTACCGGGTGGCGCCACCATATCCACCCAACGACAATTCCCCCTACCGGGTGGCGCCACCATATCCACCCAACGACAATTCCCCCTACCGGTGGCGCCACCATATCCACCCAACGACAATTCCCCCTACCGGATGGCGCCACCATATCCACCCAACGACAATTCCCCCTACCGGATGGCGCCACCATATCCACCCAACGACATTCCCCACCGGTGGCGCCACCATATCCACCAACACAATTCCCCCTACCGGATGGCGCCACCATATCCACCCAACAACACTTCCCCCTACCGGATGGCGCCACCATATCCACCCAACACACTTCCCCCTACCGGATGGCGCCACCATATCCACCCACAACACTTCCCCCTACCGGATGGCGCCACCATATACCCAACATTCCCCTAGGATGGCGCACTATCACCACACAATCCCCATGAACGTGGCGCCACTTAATGACTCTAGACTGAGGTTACCGTGAAGGCAGGGCGTATATGGCACACGCACACACACACGCACATACATGCAGGCACACACACACACACACACACACACACACACACACACACACACACACACACACGCCTGCGCACCCACGCCTGCGCGCACACACATACACACACACACACACACACACACACACACACACACACACACACACACACACACACATGCGCCCACGCACACACATGGGCCCATGCCCACACATCATACACACACGTGTACATTCACTACACACACATGAAAAAAAAAATGGTCGGTAGGCACTCAAGGTCTGACCAGCGCGTTGGGCTAATGCGTAGGTCAGACATCCGCTGAGTCGTAGCCACGAGACCCTCTTCTTCTATTGTCTCATCTTAGTTGTTAATTCATTTACCCATCAGCTTCAAATCATGCGTAATGTGGTCTCAAAAACTTAGCGGAGGTGGTTTAGCGTATATGGACTAGTCCGCACGCAGTGACGCCTCCTTGATGAAACTGAAACTGAAAGCAGGGCGTATAGAGCCAGAGAATATCAGACTTTCTTTTTTTTTTAATCGATCAGTGAAGAGAAGCAATGATCAGGATGATGCCAGGGAGTTTTTTTTTTCTTTTCCCTTGTCTGAGACTTCGTGGCCGAGCTGCATTGCCAGACTTCCTTTCAAACCTACCCTAGCGTCAGCCAGACTGGAGAGATACAAACACCTGCAGTGCCAGACTTCCTTTCAAACCTACTCTAGCGTCAGCCAGGCTGGAGAGATACAAACACCTGCAGTGCCAGACTTCCTTTCAAACCTACCCTAGCGTCAGCCAGGCTGGAAAGATACAAACACCTGCAGTGCCAGACTTCC
>CM065725.1:11113658-11116158 GCA_033310375.1 Conus canariensis | reverse complement strand
AGAGGTGATAGTCTTGATGTCGTTGTTTTCAGACTTAAGTGAGAGACGTTTGGCATGCTCACCTGTTATGCACGGATAGGGAACTATACAGAGAGACAGGCGCACTTGTGCACACATGCACACACGAATGCACATGCACTCACTCACTCACTCACTCACTCACTTACTCACTCACCACTCACTCACTCACTCACTCACTCACATCCACCACAACACACCACACACACACACACACACACACACACACACACACTCTCTCTCTCTCTCTCTCTCTCTCTCTCCCCCCGCCCCCTCTCTCTCTCTCTCTCTTTCTTTGTACAGTGGTATCCTGAGCTCAAAACACAACACACACACACACACACACACACACACACACACACACACACCACACACACACACACACACACACACAAAACAAACAAACAAACAAGCAAAACATGTCATTGAAATCGAACCTTTTTTTTTTCTTTAATGACACAGGATAGAACTTTCTATAAGAAAAAGAAAAATATCACACTTTCTTTTAAACCTCCAAGCTGCTCATTCCGACAACCCTCCCCTCCCCCTCCTTCCCCCTCCACCCCCCCCCCCCCCCCCGCCCCCGCCCTGCCTCATCCCCCCACCCCCTTCCGGTCCATCTGGAGGTAGTAAACATCCGGTTTACCAAGGGTAACCCACTAGAAGAGACTTTCGTTCGGGAAAGGAATAAGCACAAGTCTGTGGCTTTTTTTTTTCATCCAGTTTTCAAACAAACGAAATTTATCTAAACATATGGAAGAAAACATTGCATAGAACTGCATAACTATCAACTCATAAACAACAGTGGATACATAGCAATTTAGAATAATGGAATGCAATATGTTCTGTAACTATCAACTCATAAACAACAGTGGATACATAGCAATTTAGAATAACGGAATGCAATATGTTCTATAACTATCAACTCATAAACAACAATGGATACATAGCAATTTAGAATAATGGAATGCAATATGTTCTATAACTATCAACTCATAAACAACAATGGATACATAGCAATTTAGAAAATGGAATGCAATAGGTACGGAGAGGGAGAGTGTGGGAGGGAGGAGAGGGACGGAGAGGACGAAGAGAGAGAGAGAGAGAGAGAGAAGAGAGAGAGAGAGAGGAGGGAGAAGAAGAGAGAGGTGGAGACTAAGAGAGAAAGAGAATACAAGAGAGAAGAGGTCGTCTGGAAGAAGAAGAGGAAGAAATGAGAGCAGAGAACAAGAGATGAGAAAAAGAGGATGAGAGAAAAAGAGAAGAGAGGAGAAAGGAGAAGAGAGAGAGAGAGAGAAGAAGAAGAAGAGAAGAGAAGCACATAAAAAATGCCACGTCACAAACGACAAATACAATGAAAGAAGAGTCGTACCAACATCAAGTCATGCAACAAAGAAGAAGAGCTGAAACACCAGAAATGCCCATCGCAGCAGCAAAACAATGCCATGCACATCATCCACCACCCCCACCCCCTTTCGCTCCCCACGTCAAACCAACAAGAGAAAGAAGAAGGAGATCACATGGGATGACAAAATGAGAGAGAGAGAAGAGAGAGAGAGAGAGAGAGAGAGAGAGAGAGCGAGAGAGAGAAGAGAGAGAGGAGAGGAGAGAGAGAGAGAGAGAGCAGCCAGCCAGCCAGCCAGCCAGATACAGAGCCAGAGAGAGACAAGGAGAGAGAGCAATCACGGTTGACATGGGATGACAAAATGAGAGAGAGAGAGAGAGAGGAGAGAGAGAGAGAGAGAGAGAGAGGAAAGCCAACGCAAAAGACATGCCTTTACAAACTTTGAGGGAAAGGTAGCAGGGGCATGGGTGGGGGTGGAGGTGGGAAGTGAAGGGAGGGGCAGAGAGGGGGTCCAAGAACTGAAATGAGGCAAACACACAAATATCCCAAGATGCGTCCTCATGGGGAGGTGGAGGGGGGGGGGGGTGGAGGAGGGGGGGGGGGGGAGCGGTGACGAATGTGAACGACCAGCGACGACGACAAGGTCCTGTTGTCATTTTTGGATGCAGCGGACAACCACTCGGCAAGATTGGGCCGGGGTGGGGTGAGGAGGGGGTGGGGTGGGGAGGGGGGAAGACATCGCCCCTCCTTCTTCTCTCCCACTTCCCCCACCCCCACTCCCCTCTCTCACCAGCCTACCTTCTCCTCCCCCGCCCTACCTCCTTTCACCCCCCTCCACCCCAAATTCCCTTTCCCCCCCCCCCCCCCCCCCACCGCCTGCCAGCCAACCCACCACCTGATTCTTTCTATTTCCTTCCCCTTACGCCCTGCAGAGTCATCATCTCTGGGAGGTCGGTCCCCGGCTTTCCCTTCCTCCTCTCTCATCCTCCTCGTCGTTTGTCGCCTCTCCCCTCCCCCACCCTCCCCACCCTCCCCCACCCTCCCCCATCATCATCACCTCCTCCTGTGCTAGAACCCCCTCGGCGGCAATTCGCAGTTCCCCCACACTCTCCCTCCCCCCTCCTCTTCCACCACCTC
>CM065725.1:11101158-11111158 GCA_033310375.1 Conus canariensis | reverse complement strand
ATGCACGCTCACTCGCTCTCTCACTCTCTCTCACGCTCGCACACACACACACACACACACACACACACACACACACACACACACACACACCGGCGCGCGCATGCACACGCACTTACTTTTTTGCTTTTCTCAATGCTGAATGGAATCGACCCCCCCCACCCCCCACCCCCCCCACCCCCTCCCCATCGCTTCCCCACCTTCTCCCAAGTTTAAATTGTTCATCCCCCACGATGACGGAATGTTCACACATTGGCACGAGCGCAACACCATACTGGCCGGGCCCCTGTCCACCCAATCACATCTCCTTGTCTCCTGGGAAGGGTGATGGTTGGGAGAGGGGTGGGTTGGGGACGGGGTTTGAGCCAGGGAGGGGGGGGGGATGCTATGAGAGAGGGAGGGTGACATCAGATAGATGATCATCTCGTGCAAGAAGCGGCCAGGGACAGTGAGATAAAGCCGTTGTTAATGGGACAGTCTTTCAGCTCATGAATGGTCGTCACGAGCCTGGGGCTAATACGGCCATTAATCTCACCATCCATTGTGCAGCAGCAGTTCACGAACCCAGATCTCTACGATTCCAGGTTCTCGCAGGGGAAAAAAAAAACACAACTAAAACAAAACGAAGCAAAACAAAACAAAAGAAGAATCGCTCGATGCACTCTGGAAACTGGGGAATACAAATTCTGACGGTTCTTTCTGTAAATCATGAGGACGTTACTTTTTTTTTTTTTTTTTTTTTGCTTTTTATTTTTGGTGCCTGGAAAAGAGAGAAAAAAACAACAAAAGATAATGTGAAGGTCGTCGATTGACAAAAGATAAGGCGTGAAAATGACATGTAGACCTAATTATTAAGTGCAGAATCACGCGCTGGTGATCAGCAAACTTTCTTTCTCTCCTTCTTTCGCGTTCTCTCTGCTAGATCCTCTATCCGGTTTACTAGTATGGCGAAGTCTACAGTCCGCCGCAGAGACCTCGCCGGTCCCCATAGCTTCTCCTGGACCTCAACCGGACTGAGACATGTCTGGCTCACGTCTCAAGGCTTCAAAGGAAGGGCAGCAGGACTGTAAACATGTGGCTGGGGGGGGGGGGGGGGGGGGGGGGGGGGAGCCTGTACCACACGGGCACTGGTCAGTATGAGAGAGTTTCAGACGAGTGAGATGGGAGAGGAGCTGGCAGTGTCCTGTTCACAGCCTGAAGATGGTAGCTTGAGCTGCTCTGTCGAGTTGGTGGATGCTGTCCTCTTCAGTCCTAATGTCCTGGTCGCCAAACGTTGTCCCATGTACACAAGCTGAAAGACACGATACGTATCTGTGAACGGACAAACATGACATGTTAATGTTATTATTTTCGATTTAATGAATCAAGTTCGCCCTTAGCTCTGTTAAGGTACCGTGGAGATGATGCAGGCGTTTATTGGTTCGACGAGAATGTGGATTTGAAGAGGGGCCTGTGGTCACAGGGTTAGAGCGGTTTCCTACGGAACTGATGGTTGTGAGTTCGAACCACACAATAGGTCGGATTTTTACAGTATGTTGGATTTTTACGGGACGTGGGATTTTTACCGGACGTAGGATTTTTACGGTATGTTGGATTTTTACGGTATGTGGGATTTTTACGGGACGTGGGATTTTTACGGTATGTTGGAGTTTTACGGGACGTCGGATTTTTACGGTATGTTGGATTTTTACGGGACGTCGGATTTTTACGGTGTGTTGGATTTTTACGGGACGTCGGATTTTTACGGGACGGATTTTTACGTAATGTTGGATTTTTACGGGACGGATTTTTACGGTATGTTGGATTTTTACGGGACGTCGGATTTTTACGATATTTTGGATTTTTACGGGACGTCAGATTTTTACGGGACGTCGGATTTTTATGGTATGTTGGATCTTTACGATATGTTGGATTTTGACGGGACGTGGGATTTTTCTGGCTTGTCCACCCTGCA
The DNA here is from genome assembly GCA_033310375.1 of Conus canariensis. Lineage (NCBI taxonomy): Eukaryota > Metazoa > Mollusca > Gastropoda > Neogastropoda > Conidae > Conus > Conus canariensis. Next base: position 11,109,207 of record CM065725.1, on the reverse strand, counting down.
TTACAGGAGTGCCTGATTCAGGTCAGGGCAGGTGGCGGAAGGAGAGGGATAGGCTGCGCCCTCCAACCTGCCCTGCCAAAGACATACAGAACCACTGACAGTGCACTTTCTGTACTGTCAAGCCATTCACACAGAACCATTGACAGTGCACTTTCTGTACTGTGAAGCCATTCACACAGAACCATTGACAGTGCACTTTCTGTACTGTGAAGCCATTCACACAGAACCACTGACAGTGCACTTTCTGCACCGTAAAGCCATTCACACAGAACCGTTGACAGTGACTTTCTGTACTGTCAAGCCATTCACACAGATCCATTGACAGTGCACTGTCTCTACTGTGAAGCCATTCACACAGAACCATTGACAGTGCACTTTCTCGACTGTGAAGCCATTCGGCTATGGTGCTCAACCCCCTCTTTTGTTAAAGCGTATATAAACCTCAGTTTTTCAGTGAGTTACGTCATTGAAAGACAAAAAAAAAAATCCCTCCATTTGATCGTTGCACTCTCTAAATTCTAATGCAGCAGTAAACACCATGTAACTATCATTACACTTTTTAAATTCTGTGCAGCAGTAAACACCATGTAACTATCATTACACTTTTTAAATTCTGTGCAGCAGTAAACACCATGTAACTATCATTACACTTTTTAAATTCTGTGCAGCAGTAAACACCATGTAACTATCATTACACTTTTTAATATTTTTTTATGCAGCAGTAAACACCATGTAACTATCATTACACTTTTTGAATTCTGTGCAGCAGTAAACACCATGTAACTATCTTACACTTTTTAAATTCTGTGCAGCAGTAAACACCATGTAACTATCATTACACTTTTAATTCTGTGCAGCAGTAAACACCATGTAACTATCATTACACTTTTTAAATTCTGTTGCAGCAGTAAACACCATGTAACTATCATTACACTTTTTAAATTCTGTGCAGCAGTAAACACCATGTAACTATCATTACACTTTTTAAATTCTGTGCAGCAGTAAACACCATGTAACTATCATTACACTTTTTAAATTCTGTGCAGCAGTAAACACCATGTAACTATCATTACACTTTTTTAAATTGTATGCAGCAGTAAACACCATGTAACTATCATTACACTTTTTAAATTTGATGCAGCAGTAAACACCATGTAACTATCATTACACTTTTTTAAATTGTATGCAGCAGTAAACACCATGTAACTATCATTACACTTTTTAAATTTTGCAGCAGTAAACACCATGTAACTATCATTACACTTTTTAAATTCTGTGCAGCAGTAAACACCATGTAACTATCATTACACTTTTTAAATTCTGTGCAGCAGTAATCACCATGTAACTATCATTACACTTTTAAATTCTGTGCAGCAGTAAACACCATGTAACTATCATTACACTTTTTAAATTTGTGAGCAGTAAACACATGTAACTATCATTACACTTTTAAATTGTTGCAGCAGTAAACACCATGTAACTATCATTACACTTTTTAAATTCTGTTGCAGCAGTAAACACCATGTAACTATCATTACACTTTTTAAATTGTATGCAGCAGTAAACACCATGTAACTATCATTACACTTTTTAAATTCTGTGCAGCAGTAAACACCATGTAACTATCATTACACTTTTTAAATTGTATGCAGCAGTAAACACCATGTAACTATCATTACACTTTTTAAATTGTATGCAGCAGTAAACACCATGTAACTATCATTACACTTTTTAAATTCTGTGCAGCAGTAAACACCATGTAACTATCATTACACTTTTTAAATTCTGTGCAGCAGTAAACACCATGTAACTATCATTCACTTTTATTTGTGAGCATAACACATGTATTCTTAACTTTTTTTAAATTCTGTGCAGCAGTAACACCATGTAACTATCATTACACTTTTTAAATTCTGTGCAGCAGTAATCACCATGTAACTATCATTACACTTTTTAAATTCTGTGCAGCAGTAAACACCATGTAACTATCATTACACTTTTTAAATTCTGTGGAGCAGTAAACACCATGTAACTATCATTACATTTTTTTAAATTGTATGCAGCAGTAAACGCCATGTGACTTTCGTTACTTTTTTTAAAATTCTATGCAGCAATAAACACCATGTGAATATCATTACCTTTTCTACATTTTATGCACCAATAAATACCGCGTAACTGTCATTACACTTTAAAAAAAAAAGTTTTATGTAGCAATAAACACCATGTAACGATCATCAACTTTTTTTTTTTTTTAATTTTATGCAGCTGTAAACACCATGTAACTTTCTTTTCTTTCTTTCTTTCTGCGTACGCAGGCTGATACTCCTGCGGACACTGCCTGCATAGACAGGCAGTGGAGTTTTGTGTGAATGACCGGTTTTTTTTTTTGGTTTTTTTTTTATCCCGCCATCAAAGCAGCCATACTCCATCTTCGAAGAAACACCGTGTAACGATAATTAAACTTTTTAAAAATTTTATGCAGCAATAAACACCGCGTAACTACCATTACAGTTTGTTTTTTTTTTTAATTGCATGCAACAACAAACTCCATTTCACCAAAAACATGTGGCCCATGCATGTACCTAGTTACCAAGGTTACCATCAGAAAACTCTCAGCAGAAAGGACGGCGTATAATTAATTAATAATGTAATGTAATGTAATGTAAAAGGATATTTATAGAGCGCTTTACCTCGCAAGAGCCCAAAGCGCATATTACAGAAAAACATGATAAAATACTAATTCTAATTCAAAGCACGCACACACACACACACACACACACACACACACACACACACACACACACACACACACACACACACACACACTATCACACACTATCACACATGCGCGCGCCACACCACACACACACACACACACACACACGCACACTACACACACACACACACACACACACACACACACACACACACACACACACACACACACACGAAAAACTCACACACGCACACAGACACACGAGCGCGTCAACACCAGCAAACACGCGCACAGTGATAAGTGGATATCGTTAATCAGTCCGAGAGGGGAAAAGATGTGTCTTTAGGATAATGCAATCAGCAGAGCCTGTGAGTTCAAGTGCCTGCTTATCACAACGTGTATACCATTTCACATCTATTTCAAATTTACACACAACAATGTAACAGTCTGGCACCGTCAACGTGAGGCCCAGTGCGCGCAGCTTTGGAGTGGCCAAGTTCTCAGTTGACAGTGTCAGCGAAAAGCAAGGAGTTGAGGGGAATCGATTCATAGGTGATACATGCCGTGGGTACAGGTCTTCCATCCCCTGATTTTACGCTGTGTATGCTCTTTGTTTTGTTTACTCTCTGTCTGTGTGTCTCTCTCTATCTCTGTCTCTCACTTTTGTGTGTGTCTCTCTCTCTCTCTCTCTCTCTCTCTCTCTCTCTCTCTCTCTCTCTCTCTCTCTCTCTCTCTCTCCCCTCTCTTCACGTCAGTGAAAAAAGCACGTCAGTGCTTATCTATTATCCTCGTAAATAAAGAATTTTGTCTTGTCTTTGTCTTGTCTTGTCTCTCTCTCTCTCTCTCTCTCTCTCTCTCTCTCTCTCTCTCTCTCTCTCTCTCTCTTCTCTCTCTGTCTCTCTTCTCGTCCCCCCCCCCCTTCTTTCGTCGCTCCGTTTTCTTTGTCACCCTTTCTCCCACTCCCTCACCCCTCTCTCTCACCCACTTCCTTCCCTCCCTCCTTTCGGCTCTCCCTTCTTGCGCCCCCCCTCCTCCCCCCCCTCTCTCTCTCTCTCTGTCTCTCCCTCTTTCTCTCTCTTTCTCTCTCTCTCTCTCTCTGTCTCTCCCCTCTCTCTCTCTCTCTCTCTCTGGATTTTATACTACTACTGGTGCCTACGCTTCTCGTTCTCTCCATCGTGAATTCCCACCAAACACTGATCCAGTCCCCACAGACTGCCCACACCCTTCTTCCCTGTTCCATTACCCATCTCTAAATCCAAGACCCCAAACAGACAGACCTGCGCTCTGCAAATCATTACCCTTCCCACACCTTCCCCCTGATGACGTCAATATAATTAACAGAACTCCACAAAATCATTACCCGTCCAACACCTTTCCCACTGATGATGTGAATAAAATGATCAGGAATCCACCCCCACATCATTACCCTCCCCACACCATTCTCCCTAACGATATGAATAAAATTATCCGTAATTCACCCCCATCCACGTATTTCACACAGGAAAGGAGTTACCATGGTAATCCTCCCCCTGCTTTCCCAAACGTGCAGTATCCCTCTAACATTCCCATTCAACCCATTTACAACACCTCAGTGGGTTCCAATCATATGAATAATCATTATGCTCTCGAACTGTTCAGGATGGCATCTCAGCTACTTTCCCAACAACACTTATCTCCTCCTTAAATCAAAGAAAACATTACCATGGGAGTATATGCGGAGAGAGAGAGAGAGAGAGAGAGAGAGTGAGAGAGAGAGAGAGAGAGAGAGAGAGAGAGAGAGAGAGAGAGAGGTGCGATGGAAGGGGTTGGGGTGGGGGTGGAAAGGGGTAATAAATATGTATGTGGGTTTATGTTTCCACACGATTTATATTCACTCCTGTGTCTAAGAATAGAAATGCCTGTGCCAATGTGTAAGCTTAGAAATGTATTCAACCCATACGTGCTTACACGTACGGCGCGTGATGTGTGTGTGTGTGTGTGTGTGTGTGTGTGTGTGTGTGTGTGTGTGTGTGTGTGTGTGTGTGTAAATGACATCACCGGGCTCGGCATGATTTCTTCCTTAACTTGCTACCGAGGTTTTGACAGTGGTCTCGTTTTGTCTTTTGCATTGATATTTTGCCTTTGTTACTGGCTGGGATTTCTTTCAGCGCTTTGTTTATTACTGCTTTGAAATTTGTATTGTTGTTTGCGTTGCAGTATTCACTGATCTTTGTATTTTTTCTCACTTGTTTGACTTGCTACCGAGGTTTTGACAGTGGTCTGTGAATTGATAGGAGCGAAACAGACTGATAATTGCGCTTGTGTTTATTTGGAGAATACTTCACTTTGTCTTTTGCATTGATATTTTGCCTTTGTTACTGCTGGGATTTCTTTCAGCTCTTTGTTTATTGCTGCTTTGTAATTTGTATTGTTGTTTGCGTTACAGTATTCACTGATCTTTGTATTTTTTCTCACTTGTATAGTGGATCGTGTTTTCCTTGTTGGCCTGTATAATGTCAGAACGTGGTAGCCCTTGGCTAACCGAGGATGGACTTAGAGTGGGGCATCTAAACATTAATCATGTTATAAATAAGATTACTGAAATATCATCCATATTATCAAATTTGGGCAAACATTTTCACATATTTGGTTTTTCAGAATCCCATTTATCTCCTTTCATATCTAATAGTGACCTTTCAGTTCCAGGCTATAATATAATTCGTAAAGACCCCATTCAAAAAAAAAGAAAATGGCATAATAGTGTATGTCCATCAGTCAATTAAAGTTGAAAGAATTGATTACCTTGAACAGCATCACGTAGAAACTATTTGGATCGAAATACAACTGAAGTATAACAAGCCCATACCTCTATGTTTTCTATACAGGAATCCAGCCGAACATGTCGACTGGATCGACCGCTTCATTTCAATGTTGGAAAATGCTAATGATAATTACAAAGATGTCATAATATTAGGTGATTTTAATATTGATTTATTCAAAAACTGATAATCACTGGACTCAAACTTTTGAATCATTTAGTTTGACACAATTAATAAAATCAGCTACCCGTGTAACCAATTCTTCTGAAACATTAATAGGTCATATATATGTTACCAATTCAGAAACAATAGTAGAATCAGTTGCTCCTGCTTATGGCTGTAGTGACCATTTTCCGATTTGTTTTACATGGACCAAAAAGGGTGTCAAAATACCCAAGTTAAATCATAAAACGATTACATTCAGGAACTTTTCTAAATTTGATCGTGACAAATTTCTCTCAGATCTTTTAAATTCCCCTTTAAATGACGTGTATCAGTATACTGACCCCAATCAAGCTCTGCAAGTATGGTATAACGTCTTCCATGACGTATACAATAAGCATGCCCCTCTTCAAATTAAAAGAGTAAAAACATCGGATAAAACCACCTTGGCTTACAAAAGAAATACAGGACACTATATACCAAAGGGATTATCTGTTAAAAAAATGGCTGTCGCGAAGAATTCAAAAAAGTACAGAAATAAGGTGACCTCCCTAATACGATCAGAGAAAAGGAAATATTTCTTGGACCTTATTAATAGAAAGAAAGACAGTAAATCTATTTGGAAAGCTATACATGGCTTAACCAAGAAAAATTCTGACCCTGTATTAAACTTAACAAAAGACATATCTGCAAGTGAACTGAACGCCCATTTTGCAAGTATAGCAAATCAAATCATACGAAACGATGAATCAAAACGTAACGATCTACAAGAATTACTGAAATACTGCCACCAGAAGAACATCCATTCAGCTTTGGATATTAGTGCCATGGATGTCCACGAAGCTTTCTCTTCTCTTAGACGGTTAAAACAGACAGCAACTCGTGGAATTGATGGAATTGACGGGAAAATTCTTAAGCTATCAGCATCTGTTATAGCAGAAACTCTCACATATATTTATAATCTCTGCATTGATAAGCATTGCTTTCCTGATGCTTTTAAACAAGCTAAAGTCATACCATTGTACAAATCAGGAAATATGGCTGATCCTTCTAACTATCGACCTATCTCTATTCTATCAGTTCTTTCAAAACCATTAGAACAACACATAAAAAAGTGTCTTCTTTCTCATGTCAAAAAATTCGATCTACTACACCCTAATCAATCCGGATTTAGAGAGAATCATTCTTGTCAAACAGCTCTTACCAAGATAGTTGATCGATGGCTTTCAAACATAAACAACAAACACTTTTCCGGAGATACTCTTAGTGGATTTTGCTAAAGCTTTCGATGTCATTAATCATGAACTTTTGCTCAGAAAGTTAACTATTTATCGACTAACTTCCGACACTCTAAAACTCATTTCATCCTTCCTTTCCAACAGGCAACAATTAGTATTATTAAATTATTGTTATTCTACTTTGATTCCCAATAACTTTGGTGTACCACAAGGCTCGGTGCTTGGTCCACTGCTCTTCTTATTCTATATTAATGATTTACCATTAACCTTGACTTCTCATTGTGAAATGTTTGCCGATGATACCACTATTGACACTAATAACTCTAATGCTCAGCAAGTCTACCTTGATATTCAGAAAAATATCAACCTTCTCGTTAAATGGACACAACTCAATCACATGTCTCTGCATCCTCAAAAAACGAAATTCATGTTGATTACAACAAGGCAAAAACGTCAAAATGTAACCGAAAACTTGCCAATCCTTTATATTGGTAACGAAAAAATCAAAGAGGTTTCAATCACAGAGTCTTAGGAATAGCAATCGACAACAACCTATCTTGGTCGAAACATTTAGAACTTCTTTCCAAAAATCTTGCTGTAAAACTGTATCAGCTCAGGAAAATAAAAAAACTTTTTAGATTATCACACCAGAAAATTATTTTTTCAATCTTATATTCAGCCAAATATTGACTATGCCTCGACACTCTGGGATTTAGCTAGCAATAAGTTGCTTAAACCATTGACTAGTATATACAAGAGAGCTGTCAAAATAACAATTGATGAACCCTCGCTAGGGCACCCTGATTATGAACGAGCAGGTATCCTTCCATTCAAGACCAAACTATTGTACAATAAAGCACTCTTTATGCATAAAATACTACACGGCAGTGCTTCTTCCTATTTAATGAATATATTTACTTCTAATGATCATCGTCATTCGCATAAAATAAATCTCCCTTTCCCATCAATCAATTGATGCAAATCAATCCTTGCTTATTCTGGTGGGTGGCTGTGGAATAATATCCCAGAAAAACTGAAAAACGAACCAAACACTAGTAAGTTTAAATCCAATCTTTTGACGTACTTGATGTATCTGTCTGATCTTACACCACTTTACCCAAAGATGTACCAATAA
>CM065725.1:11093658-11096158 GCA_033310375.1 Conus canariensis | reverse complement strand
CAGTTGGGGGCTTAAGTAGGTAGTGTGTTGCCTATGTCGGTTATTTGTTGTCAGTTGGGGGCTTAAGTAGGTAGTGTGTTGCCTATGTCGGTTATTTGTCGTCAGTTGGGGGCTAAAGTAGGTAGTGTGTTGCCTATGTCGGTTATTTGTCGTCAGTTGGGGGCTTCAGTAGGTAGTGTGTTGCGTATGTCGGCTCGGAACGAGCACCAATGAACATCACCGAAGGGACTCGGCAGCAGCGCAGTGTCTCCTACGGTGGGTTGACTCATGGCGACTTGACATTGACTGCTTCCTTTTTGTGGATTGTCGGTGCTGGGGCTGTAGCAGAACAAGCCAGGGTGTGGTTGCGGAGGGGGGTGGGGGGGTGGGGGTGGAATGAGTGGCGTGGGTGCAAGCCCAGAAGATGAGACAGAAGAAGAAGAAGTTTCAGTTCCACTAAGGATGTGACACTGCGTGCGGACTAGTCCATGTACGCTACACCACATCCGCTAAGTTTTGAGACCACACTGCGTATGATTTAAAGCTGATGGATCAATGAATTAATGACCAAGGTAAGAGACTTTAAAAAGACGGTCTCGTGGCTACGACTTAGCAGACGTCTGACCTACGCATTAGCCCAACGCGCTGGTCAGACCTTGAATACCTACCTAACATTGGTTGTGTCATTATTGTCATTGTATATGTGTGTGGTGGATAGTGTACACATGTGTGTGTATAGGTGGGTGGGCATGGGCCCGTGTGTGTGTGTGCGAGCGCGTGTGTGTGTGTTTGATGTGTGTGTATGCGTATGCGTGTGTGTGCGCGCATGCGAGTGTGCGCGCTTGTATGTGTGTGCGCGTGTGTACACGCATGTGCGTGCGTGCATGCGTGTGGGGGGGGGGGAGGGGGGGCTTGTGTGAGCATGCTCCTGCGCGCACGCATCTGGACATGTATGTGTACATATTATGAAGAAGAAGGAAGAGATAAGAGAGGAGGAGACAGTACGCTTATGACAGCGGTAAATAACCCTTCCGTGCCTATATGTCACTTCATCCAGTTATGACTGAACAGGTAGACCACGAGAACGCCACGATGTCGATCACCACTTGTGTAAGTGAATACCACCCTCCACCCCACCCCCACCCCCACCCGACCCGACCCACCCCCACCCCCCCTCCCCACATCACCTCCACCATCACTGTCCGCCTCCCTACCATCCTTTCCTTCACTCTCCTCCCCACTTTCCCCCTGGTCCTCTCCTGCCCCCTGTCTTCAGTCAAACCACTAACCCAGGCCCCCTGTGCTTAGCGAGTACTTGGCGCTCAATGATTGTTTCACAGCAGCCTCACGCAGCTGCTGCTGTTATGCTGATACGTGCATGCTCTGTCTGCCTGTCTGTCTGTCTGTCTCTGTCTGTCTGTCTGTCTGTCTGTCTGTCTCTCTCTCTCTCTCTCTCTCTCTCTCTCTCTCTCTCTCTCTCTCTTTCTCCGCAGCTAAAAAAAAATTACCAGCAGATTCTCTCTCTCTGTCTCTCTCTCTATCTGTGTCTGTCTCTCTCTCTCTCCTCCCTCCTCTCTCTCTCTCTCTCTCTCTCTCTGCTTCCTCCTCTCTCTCTCTCTCTCTCTCTCTCTCTCACTCACTCTCTCTCTCTCTCTCCGCTCTCCATCTCTGTCTCCGTCCCTGCCTCCCTTCCTCTTTCTCTCTCTCTCTCTCACTCTCTCTCTCCCTCCCTTCCTCTCTCTCCTCTCTCTCTCTCTCTCGCTCCCCTTCCCTCCCTCCCCTCCCCCCTCTCTCTCTCACGCTCCCCTTCCTCCTTCCCTCCCCCTCTCTCTCTCTCTCTCTCTCTGTCGCTCCCCTTCTCTCCCTCCCTTCCTCTCTTCCTCTCTGTCTCTCTCTCTCTAAAACAATTACTTGCAAATTTTCGTAATGTGCATATTACAAGAGATATTGCTATGTATATTCATTATGTATTGAAAAAAAAGAGAAGAACTCGTATCCCACACAGTACGAATAATTAGTTACCCTCATAGATTATTATTATTTGCTACGGATGTGTTGGTGCGTGTGTCTGTTTGTCTGACTCACAGAAATTCGGATGCGTGTACGATTTCTAATTCACACACACCCACACATTCGAAACATGGACACCCAGGCAACAGGTCAACGTTTTCTTTTTTTTTTATGCTGCCCGAGCCATCAAAACAAAAACACAAATACACAAAAACACATATATACAACAATATCAATTCAGCAGGATAACGTACGCCGTAACTCTAGGTGCACAATTCATATGGATATATAATGTTTATTTTCTTTGGCCACGTCCGGCTCAACTCGACAGTCCACAGACGTCGCAAATCTCTCGTGAAGAATGCTGTAGAAGAAGTCCTCTCCTGGGACTCACACAGTCAGGAGGAGCAGCTCGTAGAGTCCACACAAAACCGAAGCGACGGCTCTGTCCACAATAGGACCGAAGGCTCCAACACAAGAAAAGCTGCGTCTCACACACAAAATAAGACGT
>CM065725.1:11068658-11086158 GCA_033310375.1 Conus canariensis | reverse complement strand
TCTCTCTCCTCTCTCTCCTCTGTCTGTCTCTGTCTCTGTCTCTCTCTGTCTCTCTCTCTCTGGGTCTTGTGTCTGCCTATCTCTTTCTGTCTCTGTCTCTCTCTGTCTCCCTTTGTCTGTCTGTCTGTCTGTGTCTGACTGTCTCTCTCTCTCTCTTTCTATCATACACACACACACACTCTGTCTCTCTCTTGCTCTCTCTCTATCTCACACACACTCTCACTCACTCACTCACACACACAGACACACACACACAACCACACAACACACACACACACACACACACACACACACACACACACACACACACACACACAAAGTGTGCTCGCACGTGTGTGCACGAATACAGAGACAGAGAGAGAGAGGGGGGGGGAGGAACACACACACACACACACACACACACACACACACACACACACACACACACACACACACACACACAATACATGACAATAAATGCACGTACAGCGTGCGTGTCCCCCGTTTAATAAAAGCGAGGTGGTGACAAGCAGGCACCACCAGAATTCCCCTCCCCTCCCCCAGCGATCCCCTCCCCTCTCCCCTCGCTATCCCCCCCCTCCCCCCTCACTCCTCTTCCTCCCTCGTCGCCTGTCTCCTGCAGTCACTAATCTGCTGCCCCCTCATTAATTAGTCACGAAAATCACCATCGGGCCTCAGGCGAAGGTGGAGAAGGGGGGGGGGGGGGGGGGGGAGGGGGAGGGGGCGGAGCAGGGGGGGAGGGGGGGGGAGGCAGGCGGAGGGCAGTCGGGTTGGGGGTGGCGTGGGGAAGGGGGTGGGTGGGAGGAAGGGGGGGGGGGAGGAAGGGGTAGATATTGATCGGCAACTACTTCTGGTCTGATTGACCCTTTGTGTTATTGCCGTACGATCCCCCTGCCTTGTCGCTGCGGAATCCGAAGGCTGTATGTTTGCAAGGGAGGGCGTGGGGTGAAGGGGGGGGGGGGGGTTCGAGGGGGAGGAGGGGAGAGTGGGGGAGGAGCGGGGAATCGGCGATGTGAGTGTGTGTATCTGCGCGCGCGCGCGTGTGAGTGTGTGTGTACGTGCGTTCGTGTGTGTGTGTGTGTGTGTGTGTGTGTGTGTGTGTGTTGACTTCGGAAGATGTGAGGAATGTTTTTGATAATTCACAGAGAGAGAGAGAGAGAGAGAGAGGAGAAGAGGAAGAAGATGAAGAAAAGACAGACAGACAGACAGAGTGAGAGAGACAGAGAAAGACAGACAGACAGACATTGACACAGAGAGACAGAGCGCGGAGGTGACCTCATTATCAGCTGTCTGTTCCCCGGGCTGATCATAAAAAGCCAATCAGAGGCTGGACGTGTCCATCCTGCCATTCATTATTCAAGACCAAACGAGTCCCAGCGGGCGTACACCCTGATGTGTGTGAGGTGCTGTTAGGAGCTGGGGGGGGGGGGGGGGGGGGCTTCCGCGGTTTCCCCCTGTGGCTTGACGGTTATGAGTAGGCAGACACCCCAAAACCGGAAGAGCCGAGTCCAAAAGCGCCGCGAACTTTCAGCGAAAAAACACACGCTAAAATAGCTTTACAGTACAGTAGACCCAAATTTAGGGCTGCCAGAACTCCTGCGAAAAGCAGAGGACACAGGCCGCGATGGAGATGAAAACCGACGGAGTCGTCACGTCCCCTACCCCCCCCCCCCCCCCCCCCCCCCCCCCCATAGAAGCTTCCTTCTGTCAAAATGTTTGAAGCTGATGATGACAGTTCATGGATATTATCATTATTATTCCTGGTCATGTAAGAATATTCTCAGCGGTTCCCAGCTCTGTCCTTAGGGGGGTTATGATCAGACATAGAAAGATTTCTTCTGTATCCCCATCCGGGACCGGAATAGCTCAGTGGTAGAGCGCCGGACTCGTAATCTTGGGGTTTCGGGTTCGAATCTCCGCCGGGCCGTTTCGGTACAGGGGGATTTTCCCCTCGGAGTTAACATTGGTTCTGACTCCATTCCCCATACAGTCCTTCGAATGAGACTATAAACCGAGGTTCCGTGTGTGAACGCACGCATAACATCTTGCACACACGTAAAATCCCATCACCAACTTTCGGAAGAAAAGGTCAGTTTGGCCGTTGGTATGGATGACACGTTACACATAGCATGCACCTTCCCCGAAGTTGGAGTATGGCTGCCTTAATGGCGGGATAAAAAAAAAAACCGGTCATACCACAAAACTCCACTCCCTGTGTTGGGTAGATGGATTAATTGTCTATACAGGGAGTGTCCGCAGGAGTTTCAGCCTGCATACACAGAAAAATAAAATACTGTGAATGATTCTTGTGTGTTCGCGCTCCTCCCTCTCCCCATTCCCAACTCTCCCCTCTCTCCATCTTCTCTCTCTCTCTCTCTCTCTCTGTCTCTCTCCTGTACACACACACACACACACACACACACACACACACACACACACACACACACACACACTTAATTAAAACCATTGAAAAGCTTCCAAGACGTTCTTTAAAACTCATTCTCTTCAAAGCTTACTTTCCTGCTTTCGAAAGATTATAACAGGATGATAGCTGAGCTGCTGGGCAGTTTCACTTCTACTTCAACACGGACAACGGCAAGTGGCTGTACGCGCGGGTCGTCAGTGTGCCTGATTGCATACGGTGAATGTTATGAATAACTTAGCACCTCTCAACTGCTCAGAAAATTGCCAGATATTCATGTCCATAGCAAGAACAATATTTTTTACTGTCAGCCGAGGCTGTCTTTCCATGTCATCCTTCACTTTACTCTGGTGGGGAATTATGGAAATCAAGATAAAACCAGATTACTTTTTTCTGTCTAAAGGCGTTCCATGAATATCTAATGGACTGGTTGTCAACTGTTTAATTCAGTGTGTGTGTGTGTGTGTGTGTGTGGTGTGTGTGTGTGTGTGTGTGTGTGTGTGTGTGTGTGTGTGTGTGTGTGTCGAAGGTTTCCATGTTCAGCCCCTGACTTTTTTTGTCATCTGTCTTTGAATGTGTGTGTGTGTGTGTGTGTGTGTGTGTGTGTGTGTGTGTGTGTGTGTGTGTGTGTGTGTGTGAAGTTCAGTTGTACATACTTGTGTTATACTCATTTTATTCTTTTTACATTTTTGCCCTTGACACTTGTAAAAGCTGTAAGCTTATCGATTATCTTCAGGAAAGTATTTGCTCTCTCTCTCTCTCTCTCTCTCTCTCTCTCTCTCTCTCTCTCTCTCCTCTCTCTCTCTCTCTCTCTCCTCACCAACCTCTCGCCACTCACTTCACTCTACACCTTCACCCCGCCCTAATCACACTCTCTTTCTTTTCTCCCCCCCCCCCTCCCAAACAGGTACACTGCGCACTACATCGAGTGCCCCCTCCCGGACCCCCACCAGAGACCCTACCCTTACGCCGTGTCGGTGACGTTCAAGGACTGCCGCCAAGACGCGCGTGACGTCAGCTCGCAGCCCAGCAACGTCATCCCGGTGCTGCAGTCTACGGGGAAGCTGCAGCGGAACTTCACCGTCTGCGTGACGGCCCTCAACTACCGCTACAGCAAGGTCTACGAGCTGGTGGAGATGATTGAGCTGAACCGGCTGCTGGGGGCCCAGCTCTTCACCTTCTACGTCAACTCCATCGGGGACAACGTGGCCAAGGTGCTGCGCTGGTACGCGGCGCGGGGTCTCGTTCAGCTGGTGGCCTGGGATCTGCCCATGACGGTCGACCACTGGCCGCCGGCCAAACAGCAGGTGAGGAGGGGGTGGGATCGTGGGGGGAGGGGGGGCGGGCGGATGGGTTTGAAGGTTTAGCTGGGGTAGTGTGGTGGGTGGAGGGGAATGGGGTGTTGTGCGTGTTGTGATGTTTTGGGGTTTGCGCAGCAGCTGGGTCTGTTTTCTACAGAGGGTTTTTTGTTTGTTTGTTTGTATGTGTGTTTGTTTGGTATGCTCATTTATTTATTTATTCATTTTTCTGCGTGAAATTCAAACTGTACCTTCCCTCCCTCCCACCCTCCCTCTCTCTCTCTCTCCCCTTCTCTCTCTCTCATCTCTCTCTCTCCTCTCTCATTCTGTCTCTGGTTAGTCTGTCTTTGTCTATTTGTCTGTCTGTCTTCTGTCTGTCTTTCTCTCTGTGTCTCTCTGTCTGTCTGCCTCTTTGTCTTCTGTCTGTCTTTGTCTCTGTGTGTCTGCCTCTTTGTCTGTCTGTCTGTCTGTCTGTCTGTCTGTCTCTCTCTCTCTCTCTCTCTCTCTCTGTCTCGCTCTCTCTGCTCTCTCTCTCTCTCTCTTTCTCTCCTCCTCCTTCTCGTCTTCCTCTTCCTCCTCCTCCTCCTCCACCTCTCCCCCCCCCCTCCCTCTCTCTCTGAGAAGATGCGGTAGGTGAGATTTGCGTTGTAATAGTAATGATGACGATGATGATGATGATGGAATTATCATCATCATCATCATCAATATCATCATCGTCGTCGTCGTCGTCGTCGTTGTCGTCATCATCACATCATCATCATCGGGATGATAATATTTGACTTACTGTTAAGCACACCGTACTGGACATCTGCTCAAAGTGCTTTGCAAAATGATAACTTGCTTGCAATTATTCAGTGATTTATACTGGCTTGCACAGTGACATACACCTAACACACAAACGATTTTAACTCTAACCATCCACACCCTCCGTATCATATCATGTTATACTGCACTGCGCTGCAGTTTACTGTGTTATATTTCATTCTTGTGTGTGTGTGTGTGTGTGTGTGTGTGTGTGTGTGTGTGTGTGTGTGTGTGTGTGTGTGTGTGGTGCTGTATCGCGGTGTTCTACATCGTCTTGTGTACCATCACATTGAATTGTTGGTGTATTTTCAAAACATTCCTTCCACTCAGTTTCAATTATTCGCTCGCTCTTCAAAATTACATTGAATCGAATTATTTCGCCATGCATTGTTTAGTAGCATTGTACTGTGCTGTGCTGTGCTGTGCTGTGTTGTTTTGCCCCCCCCCCCCCCCCCAACCACCACCACCACTGTATTGCGCTGTGCCGTATTGTTTCGCGTTGTATTATATTGTATTTTCATTATGTTTTCAGTCCTCCAACAAATTTCACTAAAAGCGGGTTCTCCTTGCATTGGATTACACGCTATTGCGTTTCCTCCCCTTGTAGTTTATTGTATTATTTTTTTTTCTTTGTGTCGTGTCGCGGGGTTTTGTTTGTGTGTTAGTGAGATTGCAGTGTGTTGTATTGTTTGTTTATTTTCAGAATGTATTCATTCCAATCCAGCAGATTTCCCGACTGGGTTGCTCCTCTCGAGAGGGGGTGGGGTGGGGGGGAGGCGGGTGGGGGTGGGGGGAGGCGGTGGGAGGGAATTTCGCCATTATTTCATGTCATGTGGCACCCGTTGCTGTTGGTGTTGTTTTGTGGAGTGTTGTTTGTTTGTTTGTTTGTGTGTGTGTGTGCGCGTGTGTGTGTGTGTGTGTGTGTGTGTGTGTGTGTGTGTGTGGCGGGGCTGGGGTGGGGGTGGGGTGGATGTGGGTGGTTGGGGGGGGGGGGGTGTTATTAAATGGAATGCCTTGGTGCCAGATTGGAGTGCTGTTCCGGTGGGAAATGGCATGGCTTGTTGTGTGTCACGCTGTGGGCCCTGTTTGGTGTAGGAAATGGCATGGCTTGTTGTGTGTCACGCTGTGTTCCCTGTTTGGTGTAGGAAATGGCATGGCTTGTTGTGTGTCACGCTGTGGGCCCTGTTTGGTGTAGGAAATGGCATGGCTTGTTGTGTGTCACGCTGTGTTCCCTGTTTGGTGTAGAAAATGGCATGGCTTGTTGTGTGTCACGCTGTGGGCCCTGTTTGAAGTAGGAAATGGCATGGCTTGTTGTGTGTCACGCTGTGGGCCCTGTTTGGTGTAGTAAATGGCATGGCTTGTTGTGTGTCACGCTGTGGGCCCTGTTTGGTGTAGTAAATGGCATGGCTTGTTGTGTGTCACGCTGTGGGCCCTGTTTGGTGTATTGGGCCTGTTGCAATTTCGAGTATGTGTGGGGTGGGGTGGTGGTGGTGGTGGTGGTGTGCGTGCGTGCATGCGTGTGTGTGTGTGTGTGTGTGTGTGTGTGTGCGTGCGTGCGTGCGTGCGTGCGTGCGTGCGTGCGTGTGTGTGTGTGTGTGTGTGTGTGCGCGCGCGCTCGCGCACGCGTGTGTTTCTGAGGGTGACAAAAAAGTTAAATCAAGTCAAGTCAACTGAAGTCGAAAGTTATCTTTACTGAGGTTTAAGAAAAAGTTTTGCTGGTTAGGGTTCGTAGGTTTGTTTCATTCTGCCCTGATAAACAATTGAATGATATCAATAACGAAGAAAAAAAAGGGGAAAACTACCACAATAATTAGAATGAAGGACAATTGCAAACATACTGAGTACTTTACAGCATCCTATTTCTATGAACCAAAAACAAACAAACAAAACAAAAAAGAAAACACGTAATTACTATGAATGTTGTGAACAAGAAGAGTGTTTAACGAATCAGATGAGAACTCACCCGGAACTCAGAGGTAGAGAGAGAGAGAGAGAGGGAGGGGGGGGGGAGGAGAGAGAGAGAGAGAGAGAGAGAGAGAGAGAGAGATATTAAATTATTATTATTATATCTCTCCGGAACTCAGAGAGAGAGAGAGAGAGAGATTTAAATTATTATTATTATATCTCTCCGGAACTCAGAGAGAGAGAGAGAGAGAGAGAGAGAGAGAGAGAGAGAGAGATTTAAATTATTATTATTATATCTCTCCGGAACTCAGAGAGAGAGAGAGAGAGAGAGAGAGAGAGAGAATTTAAATTATTATTATTATATCTCTCCGGAACTCAGAGAGAGAGAGAGAGGGTTTAAAATAATTGTTCATTGCTTCTTAACTTTTCCACTAAATTCATATTAGTGCTCTTGTAAAATGGCAGTTCTGAGAGGCATGATTTTGGAAGAGAAGGTGAATTGTTGCATGCCGTTCCTCCAGAATATGTAAAGCGTGCCATGTGGACATTGTTGCCGGAACGGGGAAAGGAAAGCTTGTGTGTTTGTATAATCATGTTCATTGATAATCAATTTTTGCCTGATTTATTTTGAACAATTTCCTTCTCTGCACTACATACATTAGCATCAATTCTATGGAAGAAGAAGAGGTTGTCTTTCTGTGGAGGGATGTTTAACCTTTGGGAATCATTCTCTTTCAAACCACTGGAGTGCGATTGCGTTGACTTCCAGGGTCTCGTATGTAAACGACTTTGTTTCAGATTCGTTTCTCTAGCATTGTGGCAAGATGTGGCTATATAATTGATCAGACAGAATATGTACGTAGAAGAATAACTTCCTGGTTCGATCAGACAGAATATGTACATAGAAGAATAACTTCCTGGTTTGACAAGATAGAATATGTACATAGAAGAATAACTTCCTGGTTTGATTGGAGAGACTATTTCCTGTTGATTGGAGAGACTATTTCCTGTACTGAGGATTTTTTAAGTGCTCGTGTGTGTGTGTGTGTGTGTGTGTGTGTGTGTGTGTGTGTGTGTGTGTGTGTGTGTGTGTCTCTCTCTCTCTCTCTCTCTCTCTCTCTCTCTCTCTCTCTCTCTCTCTCTTTCCCTACCCCACCCCACTATTTCTTTTAACGTCTGCTGACTCCTGAATATTGTGTTTGTGACAAACAACCCATACATTTGCAATTCAACCAGGGAGGTGAAAAAGAGGAAAGACGATCAAACCCACGCCGATGGAACGGAACCTGTCAGGAGATGCCGTCTAACTCCTGTGTCTGAAAAACAAACACGCAAACAAACAAACAAACAAACAAGCCTCCCCCATGAAATGCGATCAGTGCAACGCAATAAACAATAGGAGAGACTCCGCTGAAAGCACTCCCTATGATGAGTGAAGTTCCGCTGACAACTATAACTGCCCAGCGGCAAAAAAAGCCGTCCGTAAAGATGTCAACAGAACCCGCCAACCCCTAGCCCTGAGAAACCGGAGATGGCCTGTTAATGGTCTTGTCTTGTTGACAGGGACAGCGGTCGCACAGCTGTGTCCCTGCTTCACGGGCTTCACGTGCTGCGACATAACCCCCCTCCCCCTCACCGACCCCCCCCCCCACACACACACACACATACACACACACACGCACACACACCCCACTCCACCCCTACTCCCGGTGAAGTGGGGCGATAGTCACAGGTTGATTTTATTGTATCAAACTGCGGTGTTGGGATGCGCGCGAAGGGACGAGCAAACCAGGAGGAGGAGAAGAGGTTCGGATTCATATTCGGATTGTTTATTCATATAGGCTTTGGCCCCCTTATGAGAGGGGGGGGGGGGGGGGGGGGGGGGGCGAGTGACTTTAACATACATGAACTGAGATCAATACCCAAGACTGTAAAGCATGCCAAACACAAATAATTCAGAATATCAAGAGGTAGCTGTTTCTCTCAATTGAAATGCCTTGTACAAACACAAAGTCATTTCGAACATCTTCAGATGAGATTGTGAGATAGACAGACAGACAGACAGACAGACAGACAGAGTGAAATAATGATTAGATCGAAAAGAGAGAGAGAGAGAGAGAGAGAGAGAGAGAGAGAGAGAGAGATGATGATGATGATGATGATGATGATGATGAATGATGATAAGGAGGAGGTATGGGTGGTGCGAGAAATAAAAATAGAAGAGAAAATGGAAAGCATGATGCCTTAAATAACATTAACAGAACAAATTTAAAACGTGGTATCTGTGAGAGAGGAGAGAGAGAGTAGAGAGGAGAGAGAGAGAGAGAGACCTAACTGTACATGCGGTCGTCTGTTTTTGTTTGTTTTTTTTTCTGTAAGAAACAAGAGTGTGAAATTTCAAACCACGTGTTTACATTGTTTCCTGAAGAATTTTGGTGTAGTTTTAGTTTCTGTCTTGTCTTCAGAAAGGGCATTTGAATACGTCCCCAAATTAATTTAATGAACGTTAATTTAGAGTCACTTTGTTTTGCAAAGGTATGAGCTAGGCTTCAAAACATTATACGAGGAAAAAAAAAAAAAAAAAAAAAAAAACCCGTAACTCATTTTTCATTACTTTGAGGAAAAAAAATTAATGTAAGCTTGGGGAATGGGTTTTAAAATTATGTAATCGTAATAGATGCCATTTTAATCCCTGTCTGCTGGCCACTCGTGAATATACGGCATACAGATTTTTCAGACATCATTTACTTCTTTCTCTTTTTTTTCTTTTTTTTCTTCCGTCAGGATTGGAATCTCCTTCTTTTCTCACAACTCCGTGGGAAGTCATCGGGGTTCTAAAATGAAGAACTATTCAGCAGGCACCTCCATTTGTCGGTTGTGTCTCTAGGCATAGGTTTCTGCGAATGTGTTCCTTGTCCGTGTTGCAATGTTATCAGTCCTTTGCTTTATTTGCCCCCTCTCAACTCCACATGCCCCTCACCCCTCGCCACCCCTCCCAAGACTTTGCTGACCACACTCCCAAGTCTTTGCTGACCACACTTCTATGTCTTTGCTGACCACACTCCTAAGTCTTTGCTGACCACACTCCCAAGTCTTTGCTGACCATACCCCAAGTCTTTGCTGACCACACTCCCAGGTCTTTGCTGATCACACTCCCAAGTCTTTGCTGACCATACTCCCAAGTCTTTGCTGACCACATCCTAAGTCTTTGCTGACCACACTCCTAAGTCTTTGCTGACCACATCCAAAGTCTTTGCTGACCACACTCCTAAGTCTTTGCTGACCACATCCTAAGTCTTTGCTGACCACACTTCCAAGTCTTTGCTGACCACATCCTAAGTCTTTGCTGACCACACTTCCAAGTCTTTGCTGATCACACTTCCAAGTCTTTGCTGACCACACTCCCAAGTCTTTGCTGACCACACTCCTAAGTCTTTGCTGACCACACTCCCAAGTAGATAAATTCTCGAAGTCGCTGATGTTTTTGTCTCTCAGCTGAAGGAGCTTGCTGTGTGTAAGTCGTCCGCATCACTTTACATTTCGTGATCTTGATTTTGACCCCGTTTTTCTTGGCTTTCCCAGAATGGTTTTGCCTGAGCATTCTTGTGTCTGTGTGTGAGAAGGCTGACATCATCAGCGAAGTCCAAGTCTACTAGGTAGTTGGGTGAAAATCCATTAATAGTAATGCGGGTGTCTCTGCCATCTGTTTAGTTCTTCATGATTTCATCCGCTATCACGATGATGACTGCTAATGGGAGGCAGCCCTGTCTTACACCAGTGACACCTGATATGCATCAGTACTTTTTTTTTTCCTTTGAGTATGACGTGACCGGCGGAGCCAGGTGCTTGGTGATGATGATACATTTGGGTGGAAAGCCGTGATAGTATGTAAGCTCCCACGTTACTTCACTGTCAGCACTGCCAAAGGCTTTCTCGATGTTCACAAAGATCATGTCCAGGGGAAACTACAATTATAATGGCTGCTTGATAGTAGTTCGCAGTGCGGTTATCTGGCCTGTACATGATGTGTTTTGTCGGAAACCGATCTGTTCTTCTCGATGTCGTTCATCAAAGGCTTTCTTCAGTCTCTCATGCATGATTCCCATCAGGATCTTGCTGGGAACTGACAGTAGCATGTCCCCATTCCAGTAACTGCAAAGGAGAAATTCCTTTTTTCGGACAGGTTAATAATGATAGTAATAATGATGATAATAATAATAATGATAATAACAATAATGATAATAATAACATAGCATTTATAAAGCGCCTCACCAAAGCTTCTAGGCGCTGATAATCCACACTCTCGTTTACACGACGAGCTGCCTACCTGGGTAAAGCCGACTGAAGGGCTGCCTGCCGGTGCTTCATTCGGTTGTTTCCCGAGTCGCCCAGTCAATATTGTTCACCCAATTTCCTTATTTCCATCATTTTTTCCATTTCTCACGCAGGGTGCATAGTATGTCTAACGTGCCCATCCATACCAACGGCCATACTGGCCTTCTCTTCCGAAAGCTGGTGCCGAAGCAAGACATCCTTCCTTCCTTCCTCTCACGCGTGTTCGTTTTTCTGGCCTCTGTCCACGAGTGGATGCAGCATCTCTGTCAGTATTACTGTGTTGGCTTTGAACGCTTCGCATGGTATGGTGTCTGGTCCGGCTGCTTTGTCTGCGTTTAAGGAACTGGTGGCTTTTGACGACTTCAGTCTTAGTCAGAGGGTTGGTTGTGGTGTTGGTTTTGGAAAGAAGATTTGCTGGTGGTATGTCTGAAGATTCTGGTGGGGAAGGTCTGTTCAGTACGTCACTAAAACGTGCATCCCACTGTGCTCTCTGTTGTATCCAGTGATGATTTTTGGCTGCCGCCCTTTACACGGTTATGTAGGGTTGCTGCTCTCACATTATAACATAGTCATCTTATATAATCATGTCCTATTTGTTATGCCCAGTGATTGCCTCTGCTTCTTCTTTGATGAATTTGTGCATGTCTTTTCTACAAACGAGCTCAGAAAGGGGAAGATTTTAGTTTGAACATTCTAAATTTGAATTTGAAATTTGTAGTGCAATATTAAGAAGGGGAAGGAAACACGAAGAAAAACAAGTCGACCAGACACGATGTTTGCATGGCACTGGCTCGAATAAAAACCCTCTTGTCATTTCTCCACCCACACATAGAAGCCGTGCTGCCTCCGGGGGAAATTTCACAGACTGATGAAGAGTCTTCCAGCCTCGCCAATATTGTCAGCTTATTTCGCGCACCTTCCTTTTAGACTCTTCGCTTTTTCTTTTATTTATTTTTGTTTCTTACTTTTCTTCCTCCCTTGAAATGTTTATAGCCGCAGCATTTGCATAGAGAGTGAAAAACCATGGCAGCGTGTTCCCGGGCGGCGGGGACTCCATTGTCTCGTCATTTAGACTGGCCTGCTGGTAATGGGTCTGAGAGGACCAGGAGTCGCCATCACCACGGAACTCAATCACAGGAAGCGGGGACACGCCAGGAGGATTCTGGGACCGCAGGAACCATCACTCTTGGCTCAGGGGAGGTCTGAGAGTGATGATGGGAAGGGGAGGGGGAGGAGATCATGGAGCCAGGGAGACTGGTGGGAAGGGAGGGTGAAGGGATGGAGGTGAGCTTTAGAGAGGGAAAAAAAACACAACGTATGTGGAATCGGGTGTGGGATGATAGAAAGTCTAGTAGTGAGAACCACAAGATGAGACAATGACAAAGGCGTAATGATGGAAGTCGGGATGTGAGTTGCTCTATTCATGGGATGAGTCTTGTTGATTTGTTCACGTGGTACTGAAAAGTTAGTGACTTTGTTTGCGGTTGACTAGTTACTTGGCTAGTGGATATTTTTGTCGTTAGGTTGAGGACTGATTACTTCGTCACTTTACTGGTAGTCGTGTTACTTGACGGGTGATTAGAAAGTTGACTTGATCGATGGTTAATTGATTCATTACTTGATTGTGATCATTTGGTGACTTACTTGGTTGGTTGTGAATGACTCATTTGGTGGTTAATCAGTTGCTTAATCGATGATAAATCTGATAATTGCTCCGTTCGTGGTTAATTGGTTACTTGACTAGTTCCTTTGTTACATGGTTACTGATTTTGTTAGATGATTTCTTGGTGGTTAATTACTTAGGTGCTGATTTGAGGCATAATGAGTTATCACTCACTTGTAGTGAGATTAGTCAGTCATCAGGCTGGCGATTAAGCAGTTAATTACCAAGTCCTAGTGTTCTGAAGAAGCTCCTAAGAGGAAGGGAAGTGGCGGTCCACGCAGGTGCTAATCATCCTTTGCATCCTTCCTCTCACTAGTCTCTTGGTCGGTTTGCTAGTCATTAGCCAAGTCAGGTGGGAACTGCACGACAGGTGGCAAGATGCTCGGCTGAGCTGGTTGGTCGTTTGGTTGACTGCCTAGGAAGATAGGTGCTGTCTGTAGAAGCTGCTCACCTTTCTGGACGAGCCGATCGAGAATCATCCATTCCAAAGTGACATCAGCGTGTGAATAATGATGATGATGATAGTAATAATGATGATGATAATAATAATGATAATAAGATGATGATAATAATAATAATAACAGTTATGATGATTAAGTATGCGAAACATCAGGTCTTAATCTTCACCTGTTCCCAGAGAGCCAGCCGGAAGGAAATTCAGGAGAGGAGCGGAAGAACATGTACAGCAGCGTGCTTGCAACATTCATGTACCGTCTGATGCCATAATCCCGCTAAAGCTCAGTCAGAACGTGTTTCCAGATGAATACGTTACGCGAGCCGGGACACGAAGACTGCTTTTATTAATAATGAACCGGAGGCCGCGAGAGCGCACGCGCGCAGCCAAGCGGATCCGGAAGCGCGCCACGGGTTGCCTTTAGTATTCTGGCGGCTTCTTGCCGCCCGATTTCTCCTAACTGACGATTGGTTTTGGAGTAATCATGTCGTTAACGTGCTGGGGAATGGCAAACACGAATCTCTGTATGCGTCCTGTTTCTCACACTGCGTTGTTTGATGCAGTGACAAGAAAATACATAACCTTGTGGTGTGTGTGTGTGTGTGTGTGTGTGTGTGTGTGTGTTGGTGGGGGGGGGGGGGGGGAATCCCCCTACTGTCCTAGCTTCAATCACAGCATCCGCACGACCGACTATCTCAGGACAGTGTGTATACTATGAAAATAAGCAATAGCATGGGTAGGGAAGAAGGGTGTGAATGTGTATGTGTGTGTGTGTGTGGGGGGGGGGGGGGGGGGGGTCTTGTCAATTTCCACCGCGAGAGGGAGCAGGAGGTGGAGTGGGTGAGTGAGAGAGATAGAAAGATAGGGGGTGGGGTGGGGCTGAGGGGGAAAGATGCAGCGAGAACTTTTGTCAAAAGACGGAAGGGACTACGCTAGATCATGTTTTTGCAGTATTTTGTGAACATTTGAAAGGAATATATACACGAGTATGCTTTCCGGTGTTTTCATCTGAATTAGTAACATGAGTAAACTAATGGATCGATTAGAGTAATAGAAAATGCGAAGACACAAACGGACTGTCTCGTGTTAGTATGATCACTGTCATTGGTGAGAGGTTGTTGTGTTGTTGTTGTTGTGTTGTGTGTGTGTGTGTGTGTGTGTGTGTGTGTGTGTGTGTGTGTGTGTGTGTGTGTGTGTTTTGGGTGGGTGTGTGTGTGTGTGTGTGTTGTGTGTGTTTGTGTGTGTGTGTGTGTGTGTGTTGTGTGTGTGTGTGTGTTTTGTTGTGTGGTGTGTGTGTGTGTGTGTGTGTGTGTGTGTGTGTGTGTGTGGTGTGTGTGTGGTGAGGGTGGTGACACTACTGCTGTTGCTGCTGCTGTCTGCCATTACCATTATTACTACTATTGCTGCTACTACCACTGCTGATGCTACTACTATTACCGCTGCTGCTGCAGCCGCTGTTTCACTACTATGTACTGCTACTGGTATTACTGCTACTGCTTTTACTGCTGTTGCTGCTGGTGTTACTGCGGCTGTTTCCATTACTACTATACTGCTCCTTCTACAACTACTCCTGTTACATCTACTTCTGCTATTGCCGCGACTATTACTACTACTTCTACTACTACTATTACTCGTTCTGCTTTCGTACTAGTATTACTACTGCTGCTATTTATTAGTATCATCATTATCATCATCATCATCATAATTATCATTATCATTAATATCATCATTATCATTATTATCATCATTAATTTTATTATTATTACCATTATCCTATTACTGTTGTTGTTATTTTTATCATCATCATTATTATCATCGTCGTTAGTGTTGTTGTTGTTGTTGTTATGAGCATGATTATCATTATCATTATTTCACAACTTCACACGACATAATGCAGTGCAACATAAGGCAACACAGCGCTCGGCTGCACCAACGTGACCATTTACAGAGCAACACCGCAACAGAATACAATGTAACATTCCATAACACCGAAATACCGCCCAATGCAAACAACCCCATTCCACTATTGACTACATCCCAGCATGTTTCAACAATGTAATCCAACTTTCCACGAAACCTTACGCAGTACAAGAAGATTATGCAATGGAATAAATTACGATGTAAAAATCAACAATACACTGTGTGTCCACAGGACGATCCCGTCTATCAGAATGTTCTAAAACTTAAACACAACATATGCTACAACAAGGCCAGCAACTTTATTTTGAAGTGTAACACCACGACACAGTACTTTACAAAGAACCGCAGCGTTCATTCAACCTGGTGTTGTACTGTGTGGTACACAACAGTGTACGACAGCACAGTGTTGTACAGTTCCATGACACAACTCTATACAAACAGTACAATTTCATGAAATTTCACGCATCAACACTTTATACATGACAACCGAAGCTCAGTGTACAACTTGATGTTGTACAGTATACCGCAACAGTGTACAACAGCATCATGTTCTACAGTTCCGTAACACAACCTTATACAACTACTACCACTTTATGAAAACTACGCAACAACATTGTACATCACAACCGAACCTCAGTATACAACTTGGTGTTGTGCGGTATAATACAACAGTGTACGACAGCACAATTTCATACAGACTTCATAAAATGTAACGCAACAATACTGTACATCACAACAGAATCTCAGCGATATATACCACAATGTTGTTATACAACAAATGTACTCCAGCACAGCGGTTTGATGTGGAACTACTAATGTCCTCCCACCCACCCACCCCCACCCCCCTCCCTTCCAGCCGGAGGTGCACTACTTCGCCCAGCTGGCCTCGCACAACGACTGTCTGAACCGGCACAGGGGAATCAGCCGCTACCTGGTCTACCAGGACCTGGACGAGTTCATCATCCCCAAGCAGACCACCACCTGGGCCCAGCTCCTGGACGCCTTCAAGGACCACTCGGATAGCGGCTACCTCTTCAGGTAGGACTGAGGGTGGGGGTTGAGGGACAGGGAAAAGGAGGAGTGTAGGGAAGGGGGGGGATCAAGGGGTGGGTGGGGTGGGTAGGGAGGGTATGGACGAGTTGTTCATCCCTAAGCAGAACACCACCTGGGCCCAGCTCCTGGACGCCTTCAAGGATCACCCTGGGAATGGCTGCCTCTTCAGGTAGGGCTGATCGTGGGGCTGAGGGAAAGGAGTGTGGTTGTGGTGTGTGTGTGGGGGGGGGGGGGGGGGGGAGGGGGGATCAAGGGCGGGGGTGGGGATGTGACGGGAATGTGACGACAGGGCATGGATGAATTCATCAGCTCTAACAGTGCCCGTCAACACAGCAACTTTGGAGGCCAGATGGCTTATTTCAGCCGTCTGGCTCATGCAGTGGGTCAAACCTGTCGACAAGGTTTTGTTGACAGATCAGAACTGAGGTCTATGTGAGTTGTCTGTCTCTTTCTATATTATTATTCTATTCTTATGGGAGCAAAAGTTACCCCACTTGTTTACTGTTTATTGTTTACTGTTCCCTGCCTCATTTCATTTCCAATTTTCTTTCTATATTGCTTCAACAGTTTCCCTAAGAATCGCATTCCAAGAGCAGGTAACCTACAAGTGCCTTACTTCCCTCCTGAACTGGCAGATATTTTCTCCGACTCGATTCCATCAATAAATTCGGTCACTTAAAGGTTTTGGGGTTTTTAGTTCGATTGTTTTTTTGTTTTGTTTTGTTTTGTTTTTGTTTTTGTTTTTTTGTTTGTGTGTTTGTTTTGTTTTGTTTTTGCAAATAGAAAGAGGTAGGATCACAGAGGTAGGGTCACAAGGTGGGTGACTGGTCAGGTTGGGGGCAGAAAGGGAGGACAAGGTCAGCAGCAACAGGAGCAGCAGGCCAGTTTCCCACCCTTCATCACGCAGCTCTGCGAAACACCAGAAAAAGAAAATATATTGCAAAAAAAAAAAAAATAAAATAAAGGCACGTTTGACAACTTCGTCAGTCCATACTCCTGAACTGTGACCTTTTTAAACGGATCACATGAAACGGAAACGGACGTAGATCCAAGCGGTAAGCTTCGTGGCAACCTGGGTTTTGTTTTTTGTTGGGTTTTTTTTTCACAGATCAGGGAGAAAGTTGACAATATTCGGCAAATCCTATGACTGCGACTCGTACATAAACTCAGAGAGAAATAGAGGAGAGATGTACGAGAAAGAGAAAACTGCCCATTCTGTGATTCTCTTTCTCTCCGTTTTGTAATCCACTGAATCTTGGAATGCGCGGTTGGATAACAAACTCTTTCAAAGACGACCACACCTTTATTAAAGAGTTTTGAACCATGTGCCACGGGTGGGGTGGGAGTGGTGGAGTGGGGAGGAGAGTGGGTCTGTGCAGAAGAAACAAGAATGTGCCGACTACTCACGGTCCACTCTTTTTTTTACGCCTTTCCGTATCTTCTAAAAGGTGAAGAAGCTCCGTGGTATATTCCACGGGACGCACCACTCACCTTCTTCTTCTTCTGCGTACGCAGGCTGATACTCCTGCGGACACTGCCTGTATAGACAGACAGTGGAGTTTTGTGTGTATGACCGTTTTTTAACCCGCCATTAAGGCAGCCATACTCCAACTTCGGGGAAGGTGCATGCTATGTGTAACGTGTCA
>CM065725.1:11053658-11066158 GCA_033310375.1 Conus canariensis | reverse complement strand
ATTTTTGAGATATTTCACTCACAGAACTGTGAAATGTCCTCGTCGTTCTTATGTGATTGACCAGAATACGTACTGTGTCAACCGGTTTTGTTGTTGTTGTTGGAAATAAGCCAAGTTGTTTTTAAAAATTAATTTACATGTTCTTGTAGGCAAGCCAAGTTCTTGAAATGAACATGCTCTTGTAGACAACATTTTTTTGTTTGTTTGTTTTTTTTTGCTGAAGGATGAACAACAAACACGCGGCCCTGTTCGCTGTCACTGCTCCTATCCAATCCGTGCTAGTTTTGCGGGCTGAAGGATGGGCTGTATACCTTGTGTTTTCCCGACCATCATTTTAACCAGCCTGACCCGTGTAGAGCCCCCCCCCCCTCCCCCCCCCCTCTCCCCCCCCGTCCGCGGACATCAGTGGTGCACATAAAGAGTAATCTGTTTATACAAGGAAAGGGAAATGCCGACAGAAGACGGTGGTAGTAGTAGTAGTGGTCTTGAAGCTAAATGTTTCTGGAACGCTTGTGTGTATTTGTGTTGTGTGTGTGTGTGTGTGTGTGTGTGTGTGTGTGTGTGTGTGTGTGTGTGGAGAAGAGAGAGAGAGAGAGAGAGAAGAGAGAGAGAGATCACATATGCACGTACATTTTTGCACGTGTGTATGTGTGTGTGGTGTATGTATGTGTTGTGTGTGTGTATGTGTGTGTGTGTGTGTGTGTGTGTGTGTGTGTGTGTGTGTGAGAGAGAGAGAGAGAGAGAGAGAGAGAGAGCACATACGCACGTACATTTTTGCACGTGTGTGTGTGTGTGTGTGTGTTGTGTGTGTGTGTGTGTTGTGCGCGCGCGCGCGCGCGTGCGCACGTTTCGCGCACATTTCGGCAAGAGAGAGGAACAGACCAACTGAACACGGAAGTATTTTTCAATTCACTTGAAGTTCTTCTAATCAGGGAGTACTACTTTTTGCCACATGAGGCAGTCTCTTTTTTTTTTTTTTTTTTTTTTTAAACATATACACGGGCTCTAGATATTTTTTTTGTTTTTCAATTAGTTCGCTGGAGGCTGATCAACAGTTGCGCTGTATTTATTTGTTCTCTAGTGACACGGTAAGCTTGTTGTCACGTGGCAGAGGGTTAGCACCCGTCGTTGTGTTCAGCCAAGTGATGATGTGACGTCGTATCTGCGGAAACCTCCTCGGGGATGAACGTGTTCTTCCATACAACAAAACCTCTGATTTAGTCTGTATGGGGCTGTCCGCATACGTGGCCCAGACAGCCAAGATGGGGAATCATCTAATAATATATCTGGCGCTGTCAAGTCCTTGGGGGGGGGGGGGGGGGGGGGGGGCGGCTGGTGTGTCTGGAGCTCTGAAATATCCGCTGTGGGGGAAATGGTTACACAGGATGAAAGATCAACGCACAACCCCTATTTTTTGTTTTTGTTTGTTTGTTTTTCCTGTGATTTCACCGTGGAAAGTGTGCAGGACCATTGACTCCGTATGTGACGCAGAACTCATGGCGCTAATTCTTCCGTGGAAAGCGCTAATTCTTCCATGGGAAGAGATGCTTTGGTGGAAAAAAAAAAACCTGCTTCCCAGCCCCCCCCCCCCCCCCCCACCCCCTTGAAACTCCCCCTCCCCTATTGTCCCCCCCCCCCCCCCCCACCTCGCCCTGCCATCTCCCCAAAACACTTTTTTTTTTTTTTCAGTGTTTACTTCCTCGGTGCCAGGTGATCTTAAATAAGGCTGAGACACTAAAAAGATTGTCGAGGAAGATCATGAAAAAATTGTCATAATTTATGAGCATGAAAATATTTTGATGTATGATTTTGCACGGTGATTCTGTTCATGATGAAGAAATTAATGATCAACTTGAAGATTATTTGATGTCGAGAATAAGCAACTACCTGTGTTTTTTTGGGTTTTTTTTTTTTTTTTTGTCTGTTTTGGTTTTTTTTTTTTTTTTCAAACCCACGGACACGTGTTGGTTGTTCTGTGGAGCGAGAAGAGCTTCTCCGAGCCGCGAGAACTGGGACCCCAATGACGCGCCATGGTTGTGACGAGATTTCAAACAATGACGTCACTAGACTTTAAGAGCATTGTCGCCACCTCTGTGTGCTTGTCTATCAAGACAGCACAGCCAGGAATGTGCCAGAAGAATTCTGCAGAGAGAGGACGCTTCAGGATGGTGGTGGGTTTATCTTCAGGAAGAAGACTCGACTAACTCCCGGACGTTGAGAAGAAAAACTGGAACGTAAGACCTTTGAAAAGCTGTGATGATGTCTGCACAGAAACTCTGATCATAATCATTTTGGTCGTCCGTTTTACTAGAGTCTAGAGGTGTGTGTGTGTGCATGTGTGTGTGTGTGTGTGTGTGTGTGTGTGTGTGTTGTGCGCGCGCGTGTGTGTATCTGTGTGTGTGTGTGGTGTGTGTGTGTTGTATGTGTGTGTGTGTGTGCCTTGACAAGGCATTTAAAGTCGGGTGAGCTAGAATCGTGATTGGTCTACAGGGAAGCCTTTTTCGCTGGTTGTCATGGCCGTTGATGTATATAGCGGCACTGAACAACAGCTTTCCCTCTGTGAAATCCAGCCTGGGCTTCTCAGGAAGAACGCGTCACCGTCACCGTGGTCCGATGCCACTTTCGTTTTCTTCGTGTGTGTGTGTGTGTGTGTGAGTGTGTGTGAGAGAGAGAGAGAGAGAGCGTGGTGTGTGTGCGTGTGTGTGTGTGTGTGTGTGTGTGTGTGTGTGAGAGAGAGAGAAGAGAGAGAGAGCCAGTGTGCATGTGTGTGCGTGCGTTCGTGCGTGTGTGTGTGTGTGTCCGTGCGTGCGTGCGTGTGTGTGTATGTATGTGTGTGTATGTACGCGCGCACGTGCGCGTGCGCGCTCGTGTGTGTGTTTCATGCAAGAGTTTTGTAAGAGACGGCTGCTTCATTGCCCTGGGTTCTTTCACATGCGCTGAGTGCATGGTGGGTCCTCGGTTTGTGGACTCAGGCTGAAGACCAGCTCTCAGACCACGACAAGAGGTCTAGTGCAGAGAGAGAGGGTGGGGAGGAGGGAGGGACGGAATCCCTCCCCAAAGTCAGGTTCGAACCCCGGACCTCGGAGGTGATTTTTTCCTTGGTACGTGAGTGCCTTATCCACAACTCCAATGTGTGTGTGTGTGTGTGTGTGTGTGTGTGTGTGTGTGTGTGTGTGTGTGTGCGTGCGTGCGTGCGTGGTGGTGTGTGTGTGTGTGCGCGCGCGCGTGCGTGTGTGTGTGGTGTGTGTGCTCGCCCGCGCGCGCGCTCATGTGTGTGTGCGATTGTGTGATTGATATGCGTGGTTAATATGTGTGGGATTTTGTGGTTATCAGTTTCGTGGTTGGTCTGTGTGGTGTAGTGTTTTCGTGTGTTGGGGGGTTTGTGGTTGGTGTGTGTAGATTGGTGGGTTGGTATGTGTGTTTTTTTTGTTTGTAGTTGATATTTGTGGGTTTGGGGGGGGGGGGGGGGGGTGAAGGCAGGGGGAGGGGGAGGAATTAATGTTTGGAACATGTAGGATTGTGTGGTTGGTATGTTTGGGATTGTGTAGTGTGGTTGATGTGACTGGGACTGTGTGGATGGCATGTGTGGTTTGATGTGGTTGGTATGTGGGGGATTATGTGTTTTAAGTGTGGGATTGTGTATTTGGTGTGGTTGATATGTGTAGGACAGTGTGTTTGGTGTGGCTGGTATGTGTAGGATAGTGTGTTTGGTGTGGCTGGTATGTGTAGTAGTGTTAGTGTGGTTTATTGTGTGGTGTGGCTGGTATGTGTAGGTTAGTGTGTTTGGTGTGGTTGGTATGTGTAGGATAGTGTGTTTGATGTGGCTGGTATGTGTAGGATAGTGTGTTTGGTGTGGCTGGTATGTGTAGGATAGTGTGTTTGGTGTGGCTGGTATGTGTAGGACAGTGTGTTTGGTGTGGCTGGTATGCGTGGATTTGTGTGTTTAGTGTGGTCGATATGTGTAGGATTGTGTGTGTTTTAACACATGTGGGATTGTGTTGTTGATATGTGTTGTGTCGTTGATATGGGTGGGATTGTTGGGTTGGTTGGTATGTTAGTATTGTATGCTTGATATGTGTAGGGTTGTGCATTTGGTTTAGGTGGTTGATATGTGCGGGGCTTTGTAGTTTCGTACGTACGGTATCGCGTGGTTGATATGTGTTAGATTGTGTGGTTGGTAGATTATATGGTTGGTTTGTGTGGTGTGTTGGATAGTCGATATGCGTGGGATTGCGTGGTTGGCGATTGTGCAGATGGTCTTTGCGGGTAGGTGGTTGAGTGTTGTGGGGTTGTTTGCGAGACTGGGTGGTTGGTATTTATGGGTAGGGGCGATGTATTTATGGGTAGGTGTGATGTGATGAGGTGTGTGTCTGTGTGGGATGGTGCGTGGTTGATCCTTCAAATGGTGTGCACGTGCCAAACACGCTGCCGGCTGTCGTACATGTCTTTTGTCAAGTGTGTTCGAGGTTCAATTCGTGGTCTTGCTACGCACTGTTTATTGATAATCGTCATAATAATAATTAACGATGCACACCAAATTAATGACGGCATTCACAGGAGGAGCAGGGTTGCGATTTGCACATGATTATATGCCAAAGCCTTTCGCTGTTTGATTGTTGTTGGTGAAAATGATGAGCTGTGTTCTAACTCCTGTGAAGCTCAAACCCCTTCCTCCCCCCCCCCCCCCCCCCCCCCCCCCCCCCCCGTAGTGCCACTCTAATCCTCGCCCCTTCACCCTCTCTCTCCGCCCCTTCCATGTCCCCCCCAAGCTCATCTCTCATCTCGTCACTATATCGCTCTGCCCCATCTTCCACAGGTCGCTGGCAGAGAAAGACAATGGGAGGGTAGGTCATTCATATATATATAATATATATATATATATATATGTTTGTGTGTCCTCGCATGCATACATACCTTCAGCAAGCCTGTTTGAAGCGAAGGAAATCGGACTATCTTTTCTATTGACAGAAATTCTTTTGCAGAGTTACAGAATTCCTCCCTTCTCTCTGACGTCACCAAGACTCCCTCCCTTCGTATCACGTTTTTTCCCCCCGCCCCATTCCCCCCCTCCCCCCCCCCCCACCCCCCACCATGTACCGGGAGCACCCCTTTCACAGACATGTGTACAACACAATGAACATAATTATCTGTATGTTTTTGTCCGTGTCTGTAAAAAAACAAACCCGTAGGTCTGTGAATGTCAGAGCCGCTGATAAAGTCCCTGGCTGGTTTTTAAATTTGTTTAACTCTTAATGGAGACGGTGCCAAAGGAGCTCAAAACGTGGATGTTATTTTGCTCAGTGTGTTTGAACACAGCGACTCTGTGTTACTTTACTCTTTCAATGTGTTCGTGTGTGGTAGATTTTCCATTTTCTTGGGACACCCCAAGTGAAGAAAGACCCAACTTTGCTACGCGATATATATTGTAACGAATAATTATTAAAACATAACGGGTCTAGTACAATGATGTGTAGCACAGCGAAAATCACAAGAGGGTATTGAAAGGTATTGAAAGTTTTATAGAACCCAAAATAAATAAATGTTAAATGATTTCTGTTTTCTTACAAGGCATGACTTTTTTTTTCAACGTAATTTTTTTTTTTCAAATACTACAATGTAAAAAAGAAAGGGAAATCTTGCTACTAAAAATATCAAACCGTTCTGTGTAAGTCAAGTGCCACAACCATACAGTTAATTATTTGGAAAACGTGCTAAGTGAAATGGGACATAAATCTTCCTGAGTAATAGCGATGTGGAAATCATTTTCTCTCAGAATTCTTTTTTTTTTTTTTTTGCCACCATAAGCATCAACCTGCTTGCTTCCATAGATCTTCTTTGTTGATCTTGGAAGCAAGCAGGAACAGGAACCAGTGGCCAAGCAGATTCTGCGGAGGAAGTGGGGGCTGGATTGGACACACTCTTAGGAAGCCAGCATCCAGCACCACACGCCAAGCCCTGACATGGAACCCGCAGGGTAAAAGGAAGAGAGGCCGACCTCGCAGCAGCTGGAGGCGAGACACTGAGACAGAGATAAAGAGGCAGGGGACCAACTGGACAGGCATTCAGCGAGCAGCCCAGAACCGGCTGTGATGTTGCGATGGCCAGTGCTCACCCTTGAGCTATGGGCCTAAGTAAGTAAGTAAAATAAGCGTCAACGATGGGAGCCCTTTCTCCAGCACGAAGAGATCTGCTTCTATTGCAGTCAGTGACACGTGAGTTCGGGCTTGGCGTCTGCTACTGGTTGTTCCTTCGTTTCAGTCCAGAAGAACACGAGATGAAGTTCTGCACTGGTACGTCATCAGTTTTAACTGTTCACAAGTTCTATGAGCTAGTGCGTTATTCTTTCTTTTCGTTTTCATAGCCATTTTTTTTTTTTTTTCATTCTTTTGATACCACCACCACCACCCCACCCACCCTGACTTCTTCGCTTGTCAGTTTCAACCCGTGTATCGCGAGCGTCTCTCACTCACTCCATATTTCAATGTTGGTTCATAATCACATAAGATGTAAATTAACTTTCAAAATCGGTGAATGCCCCCCCCACCCCCCACCCCCACCCCCTCCCCTCCCCTCCCCTCTTCCCCCCTCAGCCCGTCTCCCCGTCCCAATCACCCACAGAACCCCTCCTGGCACTTAAAAATAAATAAACAAGAACGACCCGACCCCCCCCCCCCCCCCCCTTCCCCTTCCCACGAATGCTTACTTTTTGTAAAGACGCCTTTTAATGAATGTATATAAAAGATGGAATGAATAATTTCTCGTTCACACATTAGCGGTTGGTCCTATATGCGGTTTTTTGTTTGTTTGTTCGTTTGTTTTGTACATAAACAAGTGATACGAAGTCGGCCAAACCATTTTTTTTTTATATAACCAGAACACAGTCGTATGAACAGTTGAAAATAAAGCAGGAACAACATCATATTGCTTGCTATAGCACAATATAAGGCAAGCTGGATGGAGAGAGAAATGTGCTCGTCCCAGCACGGTTTTTGTTTGTTTGTTTGTTTGTTTGTTTGTTTGTCTCCACAGAAAGTATTTTGTAGGTACTACTGGATCTTTTTGGTTGTTCTTTTTTCCCCTCCTCTCCCTGATTAAACACGATTATATTGAAACCCACGGTTGACGGACAAATATTACCGTCATAATTTCCACCAATGGGTGTCAGTCGTGGACAACTTCTGCTGAACTGTGCTCACGTGTGGGAGCGTGACTCCCGCGGATTTTTTTTTTTTTTTTTTTTTTGGTCAGGTGCTATACTTAGCCTGTCGACTGCACGGTTGTGAGTGGAGCAGGCTGTTGGTAACGATTGAAAGAAAGAGAATTGATGACGGCTGGGTTGCTGAGCCGCCAAACGAAAGGGGGACAAAACTGTGACAACACAGAAGCAGCGCGTGTCGATCTGGGGGTCTTCTACAGGCACAACTAGGGGGAGAGGGGTTGGGGGATGGAGAGAGAGAGAGAGAGAGGGGGGGGGGGGGTCGAGGAAGGAACGAAATGTTCCAGTAAGCTAGCTAACTCGCCAACCCCCGAGAGAACCTGACTCTCTTAATAACACTTCTTCGTTCTTCTTCTTCTTCTTCAGCAGTGGCAACCGTTTTCTCTTAGCTATGTCATTCCTTTGTTGTTGATTGGTGTCGGTTTTTCTTCTTTTTTTTTTTTTTTCTTTTCTTGTAGAAGATCCAGAGTGGGAAAAACTCGTTGCTTCTGTGTTCTCATTAGTGTGTCCCGGATCGTCTGACACAGTCCAGTAGCTCGGCTATTATTTTCTGTTGATGAGAACTTTATCATAATTGTCGTCACGTATGAATAATATCTTTCCTGTGTGCTGTGAGGGGAGCTGGGTACGGGTTTTTGTTGTTTTTGAAGTTTGCTTGTTTGGATTTTTCTCCAAAGAAATTATCAGCATACTTTTTTTGTTTGTTTTTGTTTTTTTGTTGTTGTTGATGATGATGATGGTGATGTTGCTTCTTTGCTTGGATTTTTTTTTCGCAGAGAAATGATCAGCATTGTGTCACTGTGCTCAAAGCTTGCATTTGGAAATTATATGGATGTAATCAGAGCTGCATTTTTAATGGTAAACAGCTAATATATTTCATGTTTGCATGTGTGACAATTGTATGATTATTTCGTTTGCAAGTTTGACACACAGCAATGATCCTGTGTGTAGACTTTGAGGTGGTAAGTTTCCCCATGCCGAAAGAATTTTCTTTTGTGTGTGTGTGTGTGTGTGTGTGTGTGTGTGTGTGTGTGTGTGTGTGTGTAAAATGAGAGCTATGAAGCTATATATTCTAACGGACAAAAGCTTGTTTTTCCATGTTTGTGTGTGTGTGACGATTGTATGACTATTTCGTTTTGAAGTTTGGAATACATCTGTGATCCAGCGTGTAGAGTTTGAGATGGTGGCTCTCACTCCCTGAAAGGATTATCATGAAGTCTCTGTGTGTGTGTGTGTGTGTGTGTGTGTGTGTGTGTGTGTGTGTGTGTGTGTGTGTGTGTTTCATCTTTTGACAAATTTTTCATGGATGGGTCCATACTGACATGTTTTCGGTCTCGGTGTGTCCTAGGCGTTAGGCTGAGCTCTCAACTGACGTCGACATCAAACCACTGAAGGTGGACTGGTGTTTTCCGGGGCATGGCCGAAGAGCTGCCTTCAGCCCCTATAAAAGACAATTAGCGAACGGGCAAACAGGCCTGCTGTGGCTGTATGTAGCTTCAAGTTCAGAACGAACATGGGAGTTATTCTCAGAACAGTAACGTCAGTCTCTGTTGTGCCAGACCCAGACCGGCTTTTTGGATGCCGCTTTACAGACACTGTCACTATACTTTCTGTACAGCTAAACAGGTAAAATAGGTGTAGGTGTGTGTGTGTGGGAGGGGGGGGGGGGTAGAAAAGGTGATGAAGAGAGAAAAAGAAAATAAAAAAGAAAAACCAGACTGTGACATACCTATGTCTGCTTCAAACAGCCCCCCCCCCCCCCCCCCCAAGCTAATAGGGACTATGGCTTACCCCTGTATTAGTCCAAACAGACTTTTTCTTCCATAAGTTACAGGTAATGCGATTTGTCGTTAATATTAGTCCAAACACGCTATCTGCCTTGGAAGAACTTTAAAATCTGACCTTTGGTGTCAATCCAAACAGACGCTCTACCTTATAAGAACTAGTGGATGGTGGTTGGATTGATTCATTTAGACAGGACAGTTCCCAAAGGGAGGACTGTTAATCCAGAGAGGGCGTCTTTTCACCTGTAAGAACTGTCAGTTGGTGTGAAGGTCGGTCCAAACAGGATACTTCCCATATCAGGACTATGAAACGTTGAAGCTTTCTTTAGCACATGTATTATTGGAAACACGTAGTGGCGTTATTGTAAACAGGCTATGTTCTTTATATGGACCAGAACTCTTGAAGGTATTACTTTCAACAGTCTGTTTTCTGTGTGAATTATCCTAAGTCTAAATCCGAACAGGCTTTACTTCTTATTTGAGTCTCTGGATCGCCTTCAGCAGTAGCTTCGTCTCGATCGCCTCTCACACTTGTAGACAGGATTCTGTAATGAATCTGGTGGCCCTCTGCAGGGCCTCCACAGACCCGTACAGCTTGTCGTTGATGGGCACCGGCTGCGGCCATGTCCTATCCCTCAGACACTGCAGGTCCCCACAGTCCTGTAGAATGTGTTTTGTGGTTTGTTCTGCCTGCCCACCTGTGCACATTGGGGATGGTTTCAGGTGCAGCTTGCGGTGTAAATGGAATGCTAGCCTCAACATTAGCTCAAGCACAGTATTTCCCTTGCGAGGACAAAAAACCAACCTCTTTTTGTTAGTCCAAAGAAGGTATTCACCACATGAGGACAATGAATTGCAATCACTGATGGTCCAAACAAGTTATTGTCCTTGGAAGGACTATGAACTAGTGTTGCAGCAGGCATTGTGTGTGAGTGTGTGTGTGTGTGTGTGTGTGTGTGTGTGTGTGTGTGTGTGTGCGCGCGCGCGCGCGCGCGTTCGTGCGTACGTTCCCGTGTGACCGGCTGGTTGGAGTCTTTTGCGTGAGGACACAAGAGCGTCTACGATCTTCTTTGCAGCAGCAGCTATGTCTATCAACATGTCTGTGGTTGTGACTTGCCTTACCTTCGTTTCTTTCAACATGCAACGTGTGTGTTTTTTTTGTTGGGGTTTTTTGGGGGGTGGGGGTGGGGGGGGGGATGTTTAAGGGATAATGACAGTCTGTTTTAACGTTGTTTGCTCACATCTTTTTTTGGTGACGACTGGAGGGACAGCTCTCTCTGGGGAAGGAGGTGGGAGGGGGGTGGGGGGGGGGGATGCTTGGTTTATGCTATGCTGTGATGCCGCTCTCCGTTGTCAGTTTCTCCTACGCTTGGTTCTGCTGTGCGTGATGGCGCTTTCCAGTTGTCAGTTTCTCCTCCATCCGCTTCCGTTCCTGTGGGTGATGGAGTGTCACTCAGACCGTGACCGACAGGCTGTCACAGAGAGGTTGTGTCGGTTTCTGTCTCCTATCATGTCACGTGAAAAGGACTGGGTTTTTTTTATTTATTTATTTATTTATTTTACGTGTCGAAAAGGGAGGTGGCAGGATTTGTGTTTTTAGCTCGTTTCTATGTTTATGCATAACGTGCGCCGGCTTGCTGGCATCCGTGCTCTCTCTGCCTCTGTCTGTCGGTCTGTCTGTTTAACACACACACACACACACACACACACACACACACACACACACACACACACACACACACACACACACACACCTGTAAATGCAATTTTCTTGAATACTATAAACGGGTTGTGGACTTTTTTGTTTCTGTTTTAGTTGGGGGGGTTTTCCGCCTTCATCTGATTCGTTCCTTTTCATCATTATTATCTTTTTTATTGCTTCTATACAAAGATGGATCAATTGAATACCAGGAACATTTTTTGTTGTTGTTGTTGTTTCGTTATCGTCATAATCATACGCTTTGAAGTATTCTTGTCTGATGACAGTAAGGGGCAGGGTTCGATGACGGGAGTTCAGCGAGTTCATTGACTTCACAGTCTCTCGGTCTTCAGTCGTGCGCGACAAAAGAGAATTGCAGATTTTTCGA
This sequence comes from Conus canariensis, assembly GCA_033310375.1. Lineage (NCBI taxonomy): Eukaryota > Metazoa > Mollusca > Gastropoda > Neogastropoda > Conidae > Conus > Conus canariensis. The sequence goes on along the minus strand of CM065725.1, from coordinate 11,055,071 downwards.
TTTTTTTTTTGTGCTTGTGTGTAAGGGGTGGGGGTATGTTCGAACTTTATATATATGTGAATTGAATGAAGAAACCTATTTTGGTTATCCTATTCACTGAAAAGGGATTGTCATGTTTGTTGTTCCTGCAGCTTTATTTTCTTTTCTTTTTTTTCTTTCTTTTTTTTTTTTTTGAAGGAGAGAACTATTATGAGAGTGATAACTGTTGTAATGTACCCTGCTAAAACGAATAAATATATAGATATACAAAACAAAAAAAAAGTATAATGAGATTATAATATATGTCTTTTTTTTTTTTAAGTTGTTCATCAGTCCTTTGCAGCGTTGTGAAGGGGGACGGAGGGGGGGGGGGGGTAAGAGGTGGGGGGGGGGGGGGGGAAGAGATTGGCGGTAAAGGAGAGGGGGGGGGAGGAAGATGCTGGCTTTGTAGGTAAGCATATGAACCGTTACGGATGACAGCTTCATTGACGATTCTGTGTTGCCATCACTAAAAACCGTGAAGTGATTGATGTCTATGATACGACTTGATGCATGTCTCTGTGTTAACAAAACGTGAATGGATTGATGTCTATGATACGACTTGATGCATGTCTCTGTGTTAACAAAACGTGAATGGATCGATGTCTATGATACGACTTGATGCATGTCTCTGTGTTAACAAAACGTGAATGGATTGATGTCTATGATACGACTTGATGCATGTCTCTGTGTTAACAAAACGTGAATGGATTGATGTCTATGATACGACTTGATGCATGTCTCTGTGTTAACAAAACGTGAATGGATCGATGTCTATGATACGACTTGATGCATGTCTCTGTGTTAACAAAACGTGAATGGATTGATGTCTATGATACGACTTGATGCATGTCTCTGTGTTAACAAAACGTGAATGGATTGATGTCTATGATACGACTTGATGCATGTCTCTGTGTTAACAAAACGTGAATGGATTGATGTCTATGATACGACTTGATGCATGTCTCTGTGTTAACAAAACGTGAATGGATTGATGTCTATGATACGACTTGATGCATGTCTCTGTGCTAACAAAACGTGAATGGATCGATGTCTATGATACGACTTGATGCATGTCTCTGTGTTAACAAAACGTGAATGGATTGATGTCTATGATACGACTTGATGCATGTCTCTGTGCTAACAAAACGTGAATGGATTGATGTCTATGATACGACTTGATGCATGTCTCTGTGTTAACAAAACGTGAATGGATCGATGTCTATGATACGACTTGATGCATGTCTCTGTGTTAACAAAACGTGAATGGATCGATGTCTATGATACGACTTGATGCATGTCTCTGTGTTAACAAAACGTGAATTGATTGATGTCTATGATACGACTTGATGCATGTCTCTGTGTTAACAAAACGTGAATTGATTGATGTCTATG
>CM065725.1:11038658-11051158 GCA_033310375.1 Conus canariensis | reverse complement strand
ACCGATAGTAACCATATCTCTCATTTATCATTATCTAGTTTTGAAAACATCAGTGGAAAGGAAACGGCCTATCAGTTTAATATGCAGCAAAACAGAGGGTGTGCCCTGGTATATGTATTTTGTCCCTAATAGCAATGGTCTGCTGTGAAATGTGTAATTAGATTTTCCCTGAAGGATTCTGTGATTTGAGTACATCGGAAATGTAGTGGAAGTGAATTCCAAACCACGCTACCTGAGTAAGATAAGCTTGATTTAAACAGATCTATTCTAGGTGTGGGAACCTGGAATTTGGTTGAATCCCTAGGGTTTACGCTAAATCTGGACTGAAGAGTTTGTGGTGCTAAACCCGATGCAATTTTTTGCATTAGCAGACATTTGTTGACAGCAAACATTTCTTGTAACGGAAGAGCCCCCGCTTTAGTATAATCCCCTTCACTAAGACTAGATGATTTTAATAGGACTGCTTTAAGTGCTCTTTTGTAGACACTCTTAAGAGGTTTCATGGCATTAGCACTAGCAGAATCAAATAGTGTTGAACAATAATGATTGAGAGAGAACATGTGAGTTGAAGAGAGAGACATGGCGGTAGAGAGAGAGGAGAGAGAGAGAGAGAGAGAGGAAGAGAGAGAAAGAGAGAGAGAGCATGACCCTTGTCTGGATGAAAATCAAATCTCTTCTTACATGGAAACATTTTTTTTTTTTTTTCAACTGCCAAGCTCCACATTGAGATGCGTTTTCCTTTCTTGTGTCTTCATTAATCCATTATCGTTCTCTTTGTTACTACCGTTGTCATTATTGTCATCAACATCATTATTATTATTGTGACTGTCTATTATGAATCATTATTATCGATTGTTTTCAGCATTTTCCTCGTCACCTATTATTGTTTCGATTATTGTTGCTATTGTCATCATCATCCAGTATTATGATTTCTTACTATCACCATTTGCATTAGCATTAGCATAATTAAAGTTATTCCCATTTTTTTTAGCATTATTTTACAAAAATAAGGTATTCGAGGTACATCTCCTTTTTACATTTTTTTTTCCTTGGCATAGTATTCCATTAATTTCTGTTTTGTTTTTGTCCGTGTGTTTGTCTGTGTTGTCCCCTTGAAACAGGCAGATCAGATACCTGTCTTTGACTTGATTTGACTTTTCCACTGGTTTCTTTCTGTGGTTTTGTTTGTTTGTTTTTTGTTTTGTTTTGTTTTGGGGGGTGTTTTTTTTTTGTTGTTGTTGTTGAAGATAAAGGGACGTTGTAGGTCTTTTTGGTGTTTTTCTTCGTTTTTCGTCAACAGGGTCTGAAAATGTGAAGCTCAAAGCGCAAAAAAAAAACAACAAAAAAAACAAAAAAAAAAACAACCAAAGAACAAACAAACAAACAAAAAAGGTGCGGTATCTACGTGTGTGCAGTGGTGGGGCTTTTGGAATGATAGTGTGGCGAGCACTTCGAGTGGTGCTGCGCTTTGATGTGTGTGTGTGTGTGTTGGTGTGTTCGTCGGTGTGCTCATTCCACTTGCCAATTTCAGATATTTCGTCAGTCTTGTTTGTTGCTTTCTTTTCTTTGTGTTTATTCCTGCAACTGGTGATGGCGTGATAATAAAGCTGGCTTGAACTTTATTCTGTTTGTTTGTTATTTCTCTCTCCGTCAGTCTCTGTCTGTCTGTCTGTCTGTCTGTCTGTCTGTCTGTCTGTCTCTCTCTCTCTCTCTCTCTCTCTCTCTCTCTCTCTCTGGCTCTTTGTCTCTCTGTCTCTATCTCTGTCTCTGTCTCTCTATGCATGCTTCTGTCTGTGTTTCTGTGTTTGTCTGTCTCTGTCTCTCTCTTTCTCTCTCTCGCTCTCTCTCTCCTCTCTCTCTCTCTCTCTCTCTGCATGCTTCTGTTTGTCTGTCTGTCTGTCTGTCTGCCTGCCTGTCTGTCTGCCTGCCTGTCAGTTGTCTGTGGGTCGGTCTGTCGGTCTGCCTGTCTTTTCTCTCTCTCTCTCTCTCTCTCTCTCTCTCTCTCTCTCCCCTCCTCTCTCTCTCTCCCCTCCTCTCTCTCACTCCCCCCCCCCTCTCTTTCATCTAGCCGAGAACAATAAACGAGAGAAAAAAAAAGAGAATAATAATACTACAGAACAGAAAAAAAGGGCTGTAGTGTTGTAACACTAAGGAAACGGCTGACAACCACAGTGGATTAGTAGCTCCCCGGCCTGTGTCTGCAGGATATTGTGCCTTCTTTTTCTTTCTTTCTTTCTTTTCTCTCCTCCCCCCCTCCCCCCCCACCCCCCTCCCCCCTCTCCCGGGACTGTGTGATGTGCCGCCACGAGATGGATATTGTAGAGGAAGACCACCCGCTCCGGGAGAGAGGAGTGTGGGGGGGGGGGGGGGCGGAAGAGACCAGCTTTCACACACACACACACGCACACACAAACACACGCGCGCGCGCACGCACACACATGCACGCACGCACGCACGCACGTATGCACGCAAACATGCCCGCGCGCGCTCACGCACGCACACGCGCGCGCGCGCGCGCGCGCACACACACACACACACACACACACACACACACACACACACACACACACACAGAGGAAAATGGGCCAGAAAAAAAACCCCAAAAAAACAGGTTTCCCAGAACAAAGATAGGAAAGTGGGCCAGAAAAGCAGAGAAAGACTTCCTAGAACAAAGACAGGAAAATGGGCCAGGAAAAAAAAGAAGAGAAAAGCCTTCTTAAACAAAGACAGCAAAATGGGCCAGGGGGGAAAAAGAGAAAAGCCTTCTTAAACAAAGACAGGAAAATGGGCCAGGGGGAAAAGAGAAAAGCCTTCTTAAACAAAGACAGGAAAATGGGCCAGGGGGAAAAAAGAGAAAAGCCTTCTTAAACAAAGACAGGAAAATGGGCCAGGGGAAAGAAAGTTAACAAGGAAAGGAGGGGAAAAAGAGAAAAGCCTTCTTAAACAAAGACAGGAAAATGGGCCAGGGGGAAAAAGAGAAAAGCCTTCTTAAACAAAGACAGGAAAATGGGCCAGGGGGGAAAAAGAGAAAAGCCTTCTTAAACAAAGACAGGAAAATGGGCCAGGGGGAAAAAGAGAAAAGCCTTCTTAAACAAAGACAGGAAAATGGGCCAGGGGGGAAAAAGAGAAAAGCCTTCTTAAACAAAGACAGGAAAATGGGCCAGGGGGGAAAAAGAGAAAAGCCTTCTTAAACAAAGACAGGAAAATGGGCCAGGGGGGAAAAAGAGAAAAGCCTTCTTAAACAAAGACAGCAAAATGGGCCAGGGGGAAAAAGAGAAAAGCCTTCTTAAACAAAGACAGCAAAATGGGCCAGGGGAAAAAGAGAGAAAAGCCTTCTTAAACAAAGACAGCAAAATGGGCCAGGGGGAAAAAGAGAAAAGCCTTCTTAAACAAAGACAGCAAAATGGGCCAGGGGGGAAAAAGAGAAAAGCCTTCTTAAACAAAGACAGGAAAATGGCCAGGGGGGAAAAAGAGAAAAGCCTTCTTAAACAAAGACAGCAAAATGGGCCAGGGGGGAAAAAGAGAAAAGCCTTCTTAAACAAAGACAGCAAAATGGGCCAGGGGGGAAAAAGAGAAAAGCCTTCTTAAACAAAGACAGGAAAATGGGCCAGGGGGGAAAAAGAGAAAAGCCTTCTTAAACAAAGACAGGAAAATGGGCCAGGGGGAAAAAGAGAAAAGCCTTCTTAAACAAAGACAGTAAAATGGGCCAGGGGGAAAAAGAGAAAAGCCTTCTTAAACAAAGACAGGAAAATGGGCCAGGGGGAAAAAGAGAAAAGCCTTCTTAAACAAAGACAGGAAAATGGGCCAGGGGGAAAAAAAGAGAAAAGCCTTCTTAAACAAAGACAGGAAAATGGGCCAGGGGGGAAAAAGAGAAAAGCCTTCTTAAACAAAGACAGGAAAATGGGCCAGGGAAAAAAAAAAGAGAAAAGCCTTCTTAAACAAAGACAGAAAAATGGGCGAAGGGAAAAAAAATGAAAAAAGACTGAAAAATTGCCCCCCCCCCCCCCCAAAAAAAAAAAAAAAAAAAAACAGCAGAAAAAAGGCTTCCTAGAACAAAGACAGCAAAAAGGGCCATAAAAAAATAAAAAAAGAGAAAGGCGTACTAGAACAAAGACAGAACAATGGGCCAGAAAGCAAAGAAAGGCTTCCCAGAACAAAGAAAATGAGCCAGGTCAGGAAAGCAAGAAAAAAGACTTGGCGACAGTAAACAAAGGAGTTAAGAAAAAAAAAAATAAAAAAAGAACAAGATGCAAAGCATATAAACGTACTCCCATTTTATCTCGAATACGCGTGAGATATTCCATAAAGAGGAAAAACCGTTTAGGGCCGTTATAGCCGTTAGTAACGGCTCTTCTGGTAAACATCGGCCATCCTCTGTGACCCATAATGAACATACCTACACATTTTCAGAAAGATCGGCCAAGTACTTTCTGAGATTTTCCATAAAGAAGCAAACTGTTATGGGCCGTTATAGCCGTTAGTGACGGCTATAACGGTACAATAAAACATCGGGCATCATCCGTGACCCATAATGAACATACCTACAAATATTTTCAGATAGATCGGCCAAGTACTTTCTGAGATACTCCATAAAAAAGAAAAACCGTTATGGGCCGTTATAGCTGTTAGTAACGGTAAATAAAACATCGGGCATGATCCGTGACCCATAATGAACACACCTACAAATTTTCGGATAACCCATAATGACACCATTTCTTCGTTCCCATTGTAAAGTACTCCCTGTTCTATACGAACTGGGAGTACAAAAAGCAGAGGCAAGGAGAGGTCGTTTTGTTGTACAAAACATTATGGTGCAATGAATAATATACGGGAATGCATAGCGGACTACCAGAGGAGGTAAGAAGCGCCAAGACTGAAAAAAAAAAAAACAACAACAAAAAAACCAATGGTTTACAACTATAACGCGAGTAGTTCGAAGTGTATGGAGTATTTGGTAATATTTATGTATTGCATGGAACTACGTGAAACTGGATTGTGCGTTTCCAGTCTTCCCATTGGAATCTACAGTATGCTCGAAACTCTGGGTAGTACACGTTACACCAAAGACGAATATCCACACACACACACACACACACACACACACACACACACACACACACACACACACACATGCGCGCCTGCCCGCGCACGCACACATGCACGCACACACAGACGCGCGCGCACGCGCATGCACACACATGCACGTATGCAAGCACGCAGTCAGGCGTGCACACACTCAAGCACTGGCACGCACGCACGCAAGCACTTTCGCACACGCACGCACGCACGCTTAAGCACGCTCTCTCTCTCTCTCTCTCTCTCTCTCTCTCTCTCTCTCTCTCTCTCTCTCTCTCTCTCTCTCTCTCTCTCTCGCAGCTAACCGAGAACAATAGAAAAAAAAAACCCTACAGAACAGAAAAAGGACTGTTGTAACACTAAGGAAGCGGCTTACAGCCACAGTGGATTTGTCGGTCCTCAGTCTGTCGGCAGGATATTGTGTCTCCTTTTTTCCCTTTTTCTTTTGTTTTTCTTCTCTCCTCCTCCCCCTCCCTCTTTTTCTTTCCCCTGGGACTGTGACGTATCGCCATGGGCTGAAAATTGTAGAGGGGGACCACTCGCTCCAAGAGCGATGAGTGTAGGGGTGGGGAGGGAGAGTCCAGCTTTCACACACACACACACACACACACACACACACACACACCACACCACACACACACGCACACACGCACACGTACGCACGCACGCACGCACGTAAACATGCTTGCGTGACGCGCACACATACACACACAGGCACGCACGCAAACACATGCACGCGCGCTCGCGCGCGCGCGCGCGCGCGCGCGCGCACACACACACACACACACACACACACACACACACACACACACACAGAAGAAAATCGACCAGAAAAGCAGAGAAAAACTTCCTAGAACAAAGACAAGAAAGTGAGCCAGAAAAAAAGGAGCCAAAGGCGTTCTAATACAGAGAGAGGAAAATGGGCCAAAAGAGAGAGAAAGGCTTCCTAGAACAGAGACATGAAAATGGGCCAGAAAGAAAAGAGAGAAAGGCGTTCTAAAACAAAGAAAACAGAAAAATGGGCCAGAAACAGAGAAAGGCTTCCAAAACCAAAGGAAAATGGGCCAAAAACGGGGAGAAAAGCTTCCCAGAACATAGAAAAATGGGCCAGAAAGCAGAGAAAGGCTTCCAAGACCAACGGAAAATGGGCCAGAAAGCGGAGAAGGGCTTCCAAGACCAACGGAAAATGGGCCAGAAAGGGGGAGAAAAGCTTCCCAGGACAAGGGAAAATGGGCCAGAAAGGGGGAGAAAAGCTTCCCAGAACAAGGGAAAATGGGCCAGAAAGGGAGAGAAAAGCTTCCCAGAACAAGGAAAATGGGCCAGAAAGGGAGAGAAAAGCTTCCCAGAACAAGGAAAATGGGCCAGAAAGGGGGAGAAAAGCTTCCAGAACATAGGAAATGGGCCAGAAAGGGGGAGAAAAGCTTCCAGAACATAGGAAAATGGGCCAGAAAGGGAGAGAAAAGCTTCCCAGAACATAGGAAAATGGGCCAGAAAGGGAGAGAAAAGCTTCCCAGAACATAGGAAAATGGGCCAGAAAGGGAGAGAAAAGCTTCCCAGAACATAGGAAAATGGGCCAGAAAGGGGGAGAAAAGCTTCCCAGAACATAGGAAAATGGGCCAGAAAGGGGGAGAGAAGCTTCCCAGAACATAGGAAAATGGGCCAGAAAGGGGGAGAAAAGCTTCCCAGAACATAGGAAAATGGGCCAGAAAGGGGGAGAAAAGCTTCCCAGCACACAGGAAAATGGGCCAGAAAGGGGGAGAAAAGCTTCCCAGAACATAGAAAAATGGGCCAGAAAGGGGGAGAAAAGCTTCCAGAACATAGGAAAATGGGCCAGAAAGGGAGAGAAAGTTTCCCAGAACATAGGAAAATGGGCCAGAAAGGGAGAGAAAAGCTTCCAGAACAAGGAAAATGGGCCAGAAAGGGGGAGAAAAGCTCCCCAGAACATAGGAAAATGGGCCAGAAAGGGGGAGAAAAGCTTCCCAGCACATAGGAAAATGGGCCAGAAAGGGGGAGAGAAAAGCTTCCCAGAACATAGGAAATGGGCCAGAAAGGAGAGAAAAGCTTCCCAGAACAAGGGAAAATGGGCCAGAAAGGGAGAAAAAGCTTCCCAGAACAAGGGAAAATGGGCCAGAAAGGGAGAGAAAAGCTTCCCAGAACATAGGAAAATGGGCCAGAAAGGGGAGAGAAAAGCTTCCCAGAACATAGGAAAATGGGCCAGAAAGGGGGAGAGAAGCTTTCCAGCACACAGGAAAATGGGCTTAGACAAAAAGGCCAGCAGAAAAACAGTTGGCGGCAGTAAAGAAAGGGGTAAAAAGAAAAGATAAGAAAAGAGAGAAAAACAAAGCAGACCCAAGGAGAGGTACAGAGAAAAATACTGAAACAACTAACGCCAAATGTCCATCAAGCAAGGATGGAATGTGTGTACAACATCCCTCCATGCGAGCTGTTTCTCTTAGTCGTCGTCGTCGTAGTAGTAAGAGTAAAAGTAGGTGTAGTGCTCACAGATGTTCATTTGTACGGTTTGCACGTGCACCTGTATAGGAAAACTGGTTTATGGGGGGCCTATACGGCCGTGTGGTCGTTGATATACTGGGGGTGGCGGTTGAGATGATGGGGGAGGGGGGGGGGGGGGGGGGGGCGGGGCGGGGAGATCGTGTCAAACAAATTCTGACGTGGATTTCCTTGAAGAGAAAGTTGGAAACGTTTAGTTTTACCCGACATTTCCAGCTCTGCAGCCGACGACGCCTTCCACAAAAATCGATCGACAGACCTTCTGGCCTCCGATCAAATGTCATTTGCCGGTCATTGAGCCATGATAGATTGCTCATTCCGATCACGCACGCGCAGTTTCTTCCCTTTTCGTGTTCCCATCTCCTGTTACGGTCCTTTTGTTTGATAAGACAATGTGGTGGGGTGAATAATATACGGGAATGCATAGCGGACTATCAGGGGAAGTAAAAAGTGCCAAGACTGAAAAAAAAAGATGGTTTGCAACTATGAGCGCTAGTAGTAAGCAGTGTAGGGAGTATTTGGTAATGTCACCGATCGGCGGGTACTAAACTAGTACGTCCACGTGTTTAAGAGTGGTGTGGATTCAAGATATAGAGCGTGTGCGCGTATGCGTGTGTGTGTGTGTGTGTGTGTGTGTGTGTGTGTGTGTGTGTTGTGTGTGTGTGTGGGGCGCGCGCGGGTAAGACTGGGGTTTAGTTAGCTACAGTTAGGTTAAGTTCCTCAGGGTTAGGTAGAAAGATTAGGCTAGGTAGGAGCTGGGGAAATAGGACATACAATATTCTTTCATTCCAGTCTTCACTTATTGAAGGATAATGGAATGGAAGCGGGAGGTTGGTTTCGTTCCCGATTGTTACCCTTTTGTTACTTTGGTTCTACACCAGAGAAGGCGGGGCAGGATATCGGTTGTTGTTGTGTTGTCAAGTCTGTGAGTTGTTGTGGTAAATTGTCGTGTTGTTGCACGAGCAACAACTAGTCCGTTGGTCAGGCGTGTCAGCTCTGCGGAGGGATACACTGCTCTGACCAATCGTTGTTTTGTGTGGTGAGTAGAGTTCGCTTGATTCCGACCAGGGCGGAATGCGTTGGGGTAGCTTCACTTCGGTCCCTGGTGTTCGTCGGAGTGGACGTACTCCTTGTAGGTGCGGCGGCAGCGCCGTTAGTTTTGAAGAGTGACTTCGAGTCATAGTTAGTGCCAGGTCCTCGTCGGGTTTGGGTGCCCTTGGCCTGTGCTGAGTCGGTGTCGTCCTTGTTGCAGCCACTGTCAGCCAGTTGCAGAACTGGTGTGGTTGATCGTCTGTATGTCCAGGTTGGTGATCTGTTAGGTTCGTTGTGTTGTAGTTCGTCGTGTTGTCTTGTATTATGGCGAGTTGTACTGTAGTTGTCTCATGTTGGGATTAGTTGTATGTGTTCGTTGCGTATACTGGTTGTCTGGTATGATGTCGTCTTGGTTCCGTGATTGAAATTTGTTGTCAGCCGGTTTGAGTTGTCACCTTTTTCCTGTATATTTTTGTAAGTAATGTACATAGTGGTTCCTGAGTTCGATTTTCTCAGGACAGTTTGGCTAGACAATGTGGGTTCAATATAATGACCGTTGATGGACAGTGGTGTAGATATTGTTTGTGGTTAGTTCATGGTAATGTCAGTGGGTTCAATAAGAGGGTAGTACGAGGTTGCATTTGGTTGAGGATCATAATATGAGTCAGGTGCAGATGTGTCTGCGTGAATCATAGAGGGGTTTGATGATTTTGCTCAATCTCAATTGTAAATAGTAGGAGTTCGTTGAAATTGATTAACGATTCCGGAGTTGACCTGCACAGCATTGGAATCGGTTAACTGTGTAGTAGGGCTAAGGCCAATTTGTGGTCGAGTGGTTTATACTGGAGTACGGTCGTGACTATTCAACTTATATTGGTGTCTTTTCACTTTCGTTACGAGTCAGGGTTCTCGACGCGGGTGTCGTGCGCGTGCGGACTGTATCTGTGACGTTCGCATTTGGTACAGGACAGTGAGTCCATATGGTTAGAAGTTTTGTAAGAAGTGACAGTCGTCACACGTGCAGGGATGTATGTATTTGTGACAGAACGGGGTTGGAGAAAGATATCTTAGGTTGTGGGGAGGCAACCCAGTTATGAATTTTAGTAAGCAGAAAGAAGGGAAAGGTAAAGTTTAAGGCGAGTAGCTTAGCAGTCGATAGGATAAAAACGGATGATGTGCAGCAGGTAATATTGTATGAAGTGTGGTTGTGTTGGCATAACAAGGATTAACCACTGGGTTATCTGACAAGAGATGACATGAGAGTGAGGTGCTGGATGGAAATTTTGGCGAACAAATCATGTTGTTTTTGATATATGATTATAATTGACAGTGCAAAGAGGGGTAATGTGAAGGATTGTGGCTGCGAGCCGATTCTCTTGTGTGAACATGCTGGAACTGTGAACCGCTAAAAATTGATGTTTTTTTTTTTCCCTGAGAGATGTGTATTACTACTGGTTATTGTGTGGAGACATTTCCTTGTGAAATTGGCCATTTCCTAGATTATTTAGTATGTCCTAAGGGGGCCCGTGGAGTCCGTGTTAGATCGCTTAGATTGGTTTATTTCTCCGAGAATTGGGTGTGATTCATAATTTCATATGTAATAGCGTGGATGGGCTCAGGGAGAATATTGTTTTACCGCTGTTGTAAGGGTTGGCAGGAAATGGGTCTGATAACCCAAAGTGAGTAATGGGTTGGGGGATGTGTTCGAAATTTAAGGGGTCACTCTCATGCCCGAGTGGGAAGTAGGCAAGGGAGATGGAGAGTTAAAGCTTTACCAAGTAGCCTATGTGCCTTGATGACTCGGGTAGTAGCAACATTACAGTAGGGGCCTACAGTTGTGTCAGCAGGTATCCTGTTCCGTCCTGAGGCTGGGGCCAGACCACCTCAGTCTACTGCCGCGTGCCGGCAGGTGAGCGGCGCTTTCCAGTACCTGTTGTTTTCCCGGGAGAGGGAGACCACCCAGGCCGTTTGCCTTTGTGGGGCAGCTCTCCTCCAGCTACCGGTGCTCTTCCGGGAGTTCTCCGGCACTGGTTCCTCGTCCCTGTTCAGGCGTCCTGTGAGAGGGCGCTGCACCAGGCCTTTTCACCCTTGGTGTCCGGCGGGGCCTTCAGAGGAGGAGGCGTCCTACGAGCCCCGGACCCGTCGAGAGGGCGTCTGGTGTGTGTACGTTGGGTGTCGTGCCCATCGCGAGGAGGAGTCAGACTGCGGGAAGCCACGGTCAGCGCCGGGGTGCAGAGTCATTCGGGGAGGGTGTCGGCCGCGGAGGAGCCACGGACAGCGCCGGGGTGCAGAGTCTTCCGGGGAGGTGTCAGCCTGTGAGGGGCCACGTACAGCGCCGAGGACTGGAGCTTTCCGGGCCGGGATGGGTTGTCCCATGTTTGTGATAGAAGGGGTGTAGCGTTAGGCAGTAGGGTTAGGGGTGTTAGCTACTGCCTCCTTTTAGGACGTAGTGGCCGGCACAGTGTAGGGTACTGGTCGATGCCTCCCTTAGGGACGCAGCGATCAGTTGCAGTAGTGGTCCCGGGTTAAAAGAGAAGGGTGAGTCCTGGGGAGAGGTGTGGGGTGGTAGCAGTAGTTAAGAGATTAGAGTCCCTTTGGTAAATCCTTGTCCCTAGTAGTTAGTCACCACGTGTGCGGGCTATCGCTGTGTCCCCAGGTCACAGTGATATACTGTAACTGGTGTTTCAGGTTAGGTTAGGGTCTTCCAGGTCATTATAGTAGAGTAGGGTGAGTCAGCGGGAATTGGGATACTTGTGTGCAGTTGTGGATGTGCGTGAGTGGTGGCGCCAAAGAGTGTGTGTGAAATAAAGAAGCGTGCGTGATTGTAAAACTGTGTTAGTGTGCTGTGTTGTCTGACCTAGTGTGTGATAGGCGTGGGTAAGGGTGGTAGGGCCGTCCGGCTTAGCGACCGTGACAGGTAATATGTACTGCATGGAACTACGTGAAACTGGATTGCGCGTTTCCAGTCTTCCCATTAGAATCTACAGCATGCTCGAAACTCTGGGTAGTACACGTTACACTAAAGACGAATATCCACGCACGCCGCACGCACGCACGCACGACACACACACACACACACAACACACACACACACACACACAACACACACTGTTACGGATGGTGTGGTGGTGCGTGTTTTACTGTCTGACTCTCACTTTCAAAAGTTTATATGTAACGACTTTTTTCTACACACACCTACACCATACGAACATGGACAACCAGGCAACACACCAGTTAAGTTTCTTTCCTTTTTTTTTAATGCTGCCTGGACCATCAAAACGCTTCAAACACATATTGCCATGATATAAATAAACGGCACAAGACATATCAATACACGCCACCACCACCAGTAAAGGCGTGCGACAACGCAGGGAGCTTTAACCGTCGCTCTCTCTAAACTGACATATTAATTTTTTTTTCCGGCGCAGACTTCGTTGGCACCTTCAGCAATGTCCAGCAGACAGTTCATAACTCGGCTGCGTTCAGCCCAAGTCACAGTCTTCACACAGTAGGCAGAGCCGCTCACGGATGCAGTTCGTGGACTCCACCAGAGAACACCCACACAGCAGAAAAAAAAACACACGTTGAACCACCGACCTGGTTGTCAACCTCTCCACGTCGTGGTGACGGACAATCCCCAGGCCCTTCACCACAAGCGTCTTCTACTGACCTGGCGGTCAACCTCTCCACGTCGCCATGACGGAGAATCCTGAGGCCCCTCATCACAAGCGTCTTCTGCGGACCTGGTGGTCAGCCTCTCCAGGTCGTCTGGACGGAGACAGCGGCTGGGGCACGGGCTGTAGCCCCACACCCGGTGGTAATCAGTTCACTGCCGGACTCGGGGGCCTCACCACACCTGGGGAACTGATAACTACCTTGAT
>CM065725.1:11021158-11031158 GCA_033310375.1 Conus canariensis | reverse complement strand
AGACAGTAAGAGAGAGAGACAGAGACAGAGACAGAAACAGAGACGGAGACAGAGAGAGAGAGAGAGAGAGAGACAGACAGACAGACAGACAGACAAACAAACAAACAAGCAGACAGACAAACAGACAGCCACCTGCGGTATGCTGGCACACATAAGCCCAATGTATGTCTGCATGTATGTAGGAATGTATGTATGTATGTATGTACGAGAGAAGAGCATGACAACCGATACGGTAATCATAACGCGGCCTACGCAACGACACAAAGCTCAACTTACTCCTCACTGATTGGATGAGGATGAAGATCCACTCACGATGCATCGTCTGTCTGAAATAACGGCCTGCCAGAACAACCACGCACCGGCCTTTATTTTTTAAATATTTATTTTTTATTTTTTTATTTGCCGAGTCAACGAACTGCCTCATTCTCATCCGTTCCAGGCCGTACAGTAGTTGTCTATGATTATGCCTAGCCTTTCAGATTTTATTTTACTATTATTTATCATTTTACTACATGATCTACTGTGATCCTACTTACATTCCACCTACCATTCCACCTGCCTCTTTTTTTTTAATTCTACTTCCTATCTTCCTTTACCTCCTACCCCTATTCCATTCATCTTCCTACCTTCCTACTCTAGTCCACCTACTTCACCTTCAAATCCTACTCCCTAACTTCACTTCACTTCCTCACCTAACCCTCCTACCTACTCTCCCACACTAATTCCACCTTCCTACTAATCCTAACCTCACTACCTCCTACCTTCTACCTTCACAAATCTACTCCCTCCTACTTCCTACCTATCAACCTTCCCTACCTTCCTATCCCTACCGCTACTCCTACCTTCTACCTTAAACTTCCACCTTTCCTATCTCTACTTTCATCTCCTTTTACTTTTACTTCCTACCTTCCCTACCTTTCCATCCTACTTCCTACCTTCCCTACTCTTCTAACTATTCCTACCCCTTTCCATTTCCCTACCCTTCCTATCCTTCCTACCTTCACTCCACCTCCTACTACTTCCCTACCTACCACCCTTCCTAACTTCCTACTCCTTCCTACTCTTCCTACCTTCCTACCATTCCTTCCTACCTTTCCCTACTCTTCCTACTCCCTACCCTTCCTCACCTTCCCACCTCCTACTCTTCACCTTACCTCTTTCCCTACTTTCCTATTTCCCTCCTACTTCTACCTTCTACTTATCCTATACCTTCCTATCCTATCCCTTCACCTACTTCCTTACCTCTTTCCTCCTTCCTATTACTTTCCTACTATTCTACTCTTATTCTCTTCTACCTTTCCTACTTTCCTACCTTCCTACTCCCCTACTTTCTACCTCCTACCTCTTCCTACCTTCCCTACCTTCCTACTCTCCTCCTTTTCCTCTACTTTTTCCTACCATTCACTCCTTCTACCTTCCTACTCTTCCTCCTTCCCTACTCTTTCCTACTTCCCTACTCTTCCTACCTTCCCTACTCTTCCCTAACCTTTCCTACCTTCCCTACCTTCCCTACTCTTCCCTACCCTTCTACCTCCTACTCTTCCCTACCTCTATTCCCTACTCTTTCCCTACTTCCCTACCCTTCCCTACCTTCCCTACCTTCCTACCTCCTATCTTCCCTACCCTTCCCTACTCTTCCTACTCCTACCCTTCTCCCTACCTTTCCCTACTCTTCCCTACCCTTCCCTACTCCTACTCTTCTACTCTTCCTACTCTTCCCTACCCTTCTACTCTCCCTACCCTTCCTACTCTTCCCTACCCTTTATTACTTCCTACTCTTCCTACCCTTCCCTACTCTTCCCTACCCTTCCTATTCCTACCTTCCTACTCTTCCCTACCCTTTCCCTACCCTTCCTACCTTCCCTACCTTTTCCCTACCTTCTACTCTTCCCTACCCTTCCCTACCTTCCCTACCTTTTCCCTACTCTTCCCTACCCTTCCCTACTCTTCCCTACCTTCCTACCTTTCCCTACCCTTTCCCTACCTTCCCTACCTTCCTACCTTCCTACTCTTCCCTACTCCTTCTCCTACCCTTCTCCTAACTCTTCCTTCTTTCCTACCTTCCCTACCCTTCCCTACCTTCCTCCTTCCTACTCTCTCCCTTACCCTTCCTTCTACCTTCCCTACCTTTCCTACCTTCCCTACTTCCTACCTTCCCTACCCTCCTTCTCCTACCCTTTCCTACTCTTCCCTACCTTCCCTACCTTCCCTACTCTTCCCTACCTTCCCTACCCTTCCCTACTCTTCCCTACTCTTCCCTACCTTCCCTACTCCTTCCCTACCCTTCCCTATTCCTACTTCCTACTTTCCTACTCTTCCTACCTTCCCTACCTCCTACCTTCCCTACCCTTTCCTAACTCTTCCCTACCTTCCCTTCCTTCCTACTCTTCCCTACCTCCTATCCTTTCCCTACCTTTCCTACTCTTCTCTCCCTACTCTTCCTACCTTTTCCTACTCTTCCCTACCCTTCCTACTCTTCCCTACCTTCCTACTTCCCTACCTTCCTACCTTCTCTCCTCCCTCCCTCCCTACTCTTCCTACCTTCCACCTACCCTTCCCTACTCTTCCCTACCTTCCCTACCCTACCCTTTCCCTACTCTTCCCTACTCCTTCCCTACTCTTCCCTACCCTTCCCTACTCTTCCCTACCTTCCTACCTTCTCCCTACCCTTCCCTACTCTTTCCTACTCTCCCTACCCTTCCCTACCCTTCCCTACTCTTCCCTACCTTCCCTACCCTTCCCTACTTCCCTACTCTTCCCTACTCTTCCCTACTCTTCCTACCTTCCCTACCTTCCCTACCTTTCCCTACCCTTCCCTACCTTCCCTACCTTTTCCTACTCTTCCTACCTTCCTACTTCCCTACCCTTCCCTACTCTTCCTACCTTTTCCTACTCTTCCCTACCCTTCCCTACCTCTTCCCTACCTTTTCCTACTCTCCTACCCTTCCCTACTCTTCCCTACCTTTTCCTACCTTCCCTACCTTCCCTACTCTTCCCTACCTTTTCCTACTCTTCCCTACCTTCCCTACCCTTTCCCTTACTCTTCCCTACCTTTTTTCCCTACCCTTCCCTACCCTTCCCTACTCTTCCCTACCTTTCCTACCTCCTTCCCCTACTCTTCCCTACCCTTCCCTACTCTTCCCTACCCTTCCCTACTCTTCCCTACCCTCCCTCCCTACTCTTCCCTACTTTATTCCTACTCTCCCTACCCTTCCCTACTCTTCCTACCTTCCTACCTTCCTACCTTCCTACTCTTCCCTACCCTTCCCTACCTTCCTACTCTTCCCTACTCTTCCCTACTCTTCCTACCCTTCCCTCCTTTCCTCTCTTCCCTACCTTCCCTACCCTTCCCTACCTTTTCCTACTCTCCCTACCCTTCCCTACCCTTCCCTACTTTTCCTTCTTCCTACTCTTCCTACCCTTCCCTACCCTTCCCTACTCTTCCCTACTTTTCCTACCTTCCCTACCCTTCCCACTCTTCCTACTTTTCCTACTTTCCCTACCCTTCCCTACTCTTCCCTACCTTCCATACTCTTCCTACCTTTCCTACTCTTCCCTACCTTCCCTACCCTTCCTCTCTTCCTACCTTTTCCTACTCTTCCCTACTCTTCCCTACTCTTCCTACTCCTTCCCTACCCTCCTACTCTTCCCTACTTTCGTACCCTTCCCTACTTCCTACCCTCCCTACTCTTCCCTACCCTTCCTTCTCCCTCCCTTCCCTCCTTCCTACTCTCCCTACCCTTCCCTACCTTCCCACTCTTCCCTACCCTTCCCACCTTCCTACCTTCCCTACTCTTTCCCTACTCTTCCCTACTCTTCCTACCCTTCCCTACCTTTTCCTACTCTTCCCTAACCTTCCCTACCCTTCCTACCTTTTCCTACTCTTCCCTAACCTTCCCTACTCTCCCTACCCTTCCCTACTCTTCCTCCTTTTCCTACTCTTCCCTACCCTTCCCTACTCTTCCCTACCTTTCCTACTCTTCCCTACCCTTCCCTACTTTTCCCTACCTTTTCCTACTCTTCCCTACCCTTCCCTACCTTCCCTACTCTTCCTACCTTTTCTACTCTTCCCAGCCTTCCCTACCTTTTCCTACTCTTCCCTACTCTTCCCTACCTTCCCTACCTTTTCCTACTCTTCCCTACCCTTCCCTACCCTTCCCTACTCTTCCCTACCTTTTCCTACTCTTCCCTACCCTTCCCTACTCTTCCCTACCCTTCCCTACTCTTTCCTACCCTTCCCTACTCTTCCCTACCCTTCCCTACTCTTTCCTACCCTTCCCTACCCTTCCCTACTCTTCAGTACTCTTCCCTACTCTTCAGTACTCTTCCCTACCCTTTCCTACCCTTCCCTACTCTTTCCTACCCTTCCCTACTGTTCCTACCTCTTTCCTAACCCTTCCCTACTCTTCCTACCCTTCCCTACTCTTCCCTACCCTTCCCTACCCTTCCCTACTCTTCCCTACTCTTTCCTACCGAGTAATAAAAAGTAGCGTTGAGTCAACAACATGTATAGTGAACTGTAGTTATGACTGAACGACACGTGTAGTGAACTGTAGTGATGACTGAACGACACGTGTAGTGAACTGTAGTGATGACTGAACGACACGTGTAGTGAACTGTAGTGTTGACTGAACGACACGTGTAGTGAACTGTAGTGATGACTGAACGACACGTGTAGTGAACTGTGGTGATGACTGAACGACACGTGTAGTGAACTGTAGTGATGACTGAACGACACGTGTAGTGAACTGTAGTGATGACTGAACGACACGTGTAGTGAACTGTAGTGATGACTGAACGACTCGTGTAGTGAACTGTAGTGATGACTGAACGACACACATTGTTAACTTGTAGTAATAATAACTGAACGACACATGTGGTCGATAGAAAAATAGTTTGGGTCGAACTGTATGTAATTACATGCAGAAAATAGTTTTGGTCGAGCTGTATGTAGGCTAATGCATGCAGCAGGATATTGCGCTGTCTGAAAGATTCACGTAGAAGCAATGGATTCCGACAGAACGGTACTCTGAAAGTGGAAGGGTTTTATAGAACACCACCTGGAGCGCTGAGACCTAGAAGCGGATGATGGAAGGAGAGAGGAGAGCAGACTGAACGCGCCTTGCGATCTCTGACCTTTTCCCAGACCATTCAACCATCCTTGTGTCGGCAAGAATCGTTTCCTTTTATTTTCCATCGATCTTCTTTTTCTTTCTTTCTTTCTTTCTTTTCTTCGCCTATTCTTCTCTCTCTCTCTCTCTCCGATCTCTCTCCCCCCCCCCTCTCCTTTCCCTGCCCCCTCGCCCCCCCCCCCCCCCCCCCCCTCCTGTCCCCTTAGATCTCAATCATTCCGGCCTATAAAGGCCATTGCGTTTGTCTTCCTTTTTCTTTTCTATTTTGTTTTCTATTTATTTTTATTTCATTCATTTATTAATTTTTCATGTTAGTTTCAAAACGGAGTGACTGACTCTTAAATGTTATTTGTTTTTGCCTGAAGAAGACCCAAGAGGTCGAAACGCGTTGCGTTTTGTCCTGTACTTTGATTTTCCGTGTCCTTGGCGGTAACTAACCCCCTCTCGTTCTCAATTTTCCGTGTCCTTGGCGGTAACTAACCCCCTCTCGTTCTCAATTTTGCTTCATTTTCCCGCCAGTTTTCATCCAACAGCCATTTTGATTTTGCGCCGAATATGACAAGATAAGTGGTTTCTCGTTCTTCGTTTCCACTGTCCTAAATGTCATTTGTTTTTGCCTGAAGAAGACCCACGAGGTCGAAATGCATTGTGTTTTGTCCTGTAATCTGTTTGTGTCCTTGGCGGTAATTTACCCCCTCTCTTTCTTTTCTTTTTTTTTTTTTCATGTTAGGCCGATTGGTTGTGTAGTGGGCGTGTTTGGGTTTGCAAGAAGATCAAGTGAAGTTTTCATGATAGTTCACCATCGTAAACATCGTAAATTAAAAAAAATAATAATAATAAAACGGAAAAAAAAAACAAAACAAAAAAAAACAGACAAACAAACAAAAAAAAAAACAAAAACCCTCACCTTTATCGTTGTAGTCCTTGACATCACAATAATAGGCTTTTCTGGAAAATGAAAGAAGATCGTTTTTATTTCTTTCTTTCATGTTTCTTCTTCTTCTGTCTGTCTGTCTGTCTGTCTGTCTTTCTTTCCTTTTCTGTCTTCTTCTATATTTCGTTTTTTCTCTTCTTCTTCTTCTTCTTCTTGTGCAGTCTCATCTTCTCTGCCAGTGTAGCGGCACTAATTCCACACCGATCATACCGCCTCCCCGTCCTCACCCGCAGAGTCGGCACCGGCAAACCACAGGGAGCAGTCAATGTCAAGTCGTCATGAGGCGACCCACCAGCGGAGACGCCGCACTGCAGCCGAGTCACTACGGCAGTGTTCAGCGGTGCCTGTTCTGAGGCAGCATACATGGGGAGGGGGGCACCATCTACAAAGCCT
The DNA here is from genome assembly GCA_033310375.1 of Conus canariensis. Classification (NCBI taxonomy): domain Eukaryota; kingdom Metazoa; phylum Mollusca; class Gastropoda; order Neogastropoda; family Conidae; genus Conus; species Conus canariensis. The sequence goes on along the minus strand of CM065725.1, from coordinate 11,024,699 downwards.
CCTGTTTATGACCATGATTGCTTAGACCTGGAGCCATCTGGAGTGAGCGTTCCCCTTCAGAGGGAGGGCGCGCCACCGCATCCGTCCAGTCACAGACATCCATCAAGAACTTGCCCGATAAGGGTGACCTTGACATAACTTCACACTAAGGGCATGAACGTGCAGATGAAATCGAAACGGAGGTCACTATGACAGCAGGGGATGCAGGGGGGTCACAAAGTCTGAGACTTTTTTTTTTCTTTGACTATATTCGATGAGGATGAGAATAATGAGGATGGTGCTGTGAAGTTCTGTTGCAGTCTGAGACTGCCTTATAGTAAATAATAATAATAATAATAATAATAATAAAGAGGACAATTTCTATACCGCCCATCCTAACAACGTAGGCTACAGGGCGCTTTATAAGTTTTAACAATTCAACATCTTAAAAAAAAAAAAAAAAAAATATATATATATATATATATATATATATATATATATATATATATATATATATATTACTCAAAAGAATTTAAGGGCCACACAGTTCATCACTCCCCAATAATAACTCATAAGTCTGACAGCTGAAATCAACCAACAAACATTTAATTCAATCATTTGATCATCGATTGGACACAATTTCATCAAGAAGTACAAATCAATTATCGCGAAAATTTCATTGACATGGACACACCCCCATTTTGCAAATTCAGAACAACCGACTGTCAGAGTGTCAAGAGTCAATATCGTGTGTGACCGCCATTGGCGTTGATGAAGTCAAGGCAGCGCTGTCTCATGGATCTGACCAAAGTCTGGAGGGTGTTCTGGGGGATCGCCTGCCACTCCTGCTCCAGGTTCCTGAACAGGACGTCGAGATTGTGTGCAGGAGGGTGGTTGTTGCGTATACGACGGCCCAGAACATCCCAAAGATGTTCGATGGGGTTCAGATCGGGTGAGCGGGCAGGCCAGTCCATCCTGGTGACTTGCTGCTGCTGGAGAAAGTTCTGTACGACCCGTGCTCTGTGCGGCCTGGCGTTATCGTCCTGCAGTATGGCTCCTGGTCCCATGGCCTGCAAAGCTGGTACAGCGATTGGCTCCAGAATGTCGTCCCTGTAGGCTACGCCAGTCAGGTAGCCTTGGACACTGTGCAGGGGTGTTCTGTGATGAAGACTGAAGCCACCCCACACCATCAGGGACCCACCACCATAGCGGTCGTGCTCCGCAACAGTGGCGTCAATGAAGCGCTCTCCAACACGCCTCCAGGCGCAAATCCTGCCGTCTTTGAAGGATAGGGTGTAGCGGGATTCATCAGAAAAGAGCACCCTGGACCACTGCTGCCTTGTCCAGGCCAGGTGTCACTGAGCCCAAGCCAGACGAGCAGCCCGGTGAGCTCTGGTCAGTGGAGGTCGCAATGCTCGACGCCTTGACCGCATGTTGGCCTCACGCAAGCGGTTGCGAACCGTCTGGTCGCTGACGAGGATGTTGCTGGCTGCTCTCAGCTGCCCCCTGAGCACGTTGGCGGTGGCGATTCTATTGCGTAGTGCCGCCAGGGTGATGAAGCGATCCTGTCGTCTGTTGGTCGCTCTGGGGCGTCCAGGTCTGCGTGCTTCTTGAACTCTCCCATAGTTGTTGTACCGGTCTCTCAGTCTTTGAATGACAGAATGTGTTACTCTAAGTCGTCTGCCAACTTCTTGGACCGCCACGCCTTCTTGTAGCCAGGCCACAGCCATCCCTCTCTCAGCGTCACTAAGTTTGCGTCTTGGTGGCATGTTTGAACACCCCCCCAGAAGCGGCCCTTAATAAAGCCACTGGTCAGCGAATCAGGTTGACAAGTGTTCATTAAAGATCCGGCTTGCATGTGCAATGCAGTTTTCAGACAGCCGAACACTGCTGCGCCAGCTAGGCGCACTCAAATTGCGACCTTTTTCTCGTGGTTTTTGAGCTTCTTTTGCGGACCAGTGTAACACCTTTGACACAGATTCGACTGAACAATTGCCAAAACCAGTTTTCTGTGAAGCACTTGTCACACTTTGAGTGAATAAATTGGCCATAAACATTTCATGTTTTATGCTACGCTGTATTATGTAAACCATATCAAAAATGAATATGGCCCTTAAATTCTTTTGAGTAGTATATAAGCAGAACACACACACACACACACACACACACACACACACACACACACACACACACACAATTCTGCGTTCACGAGTCACACACACACACACACACACACACACACACACACACACACACACACACACGCACGCACGCACACTCGCGCGCGCGCACACACACACACACACACAAACACGCGCGCGCGCGCGCGCACACACACACACACACACACTGGAATATAATGTTGCATACATAAACACACTATATGACCGGTGAACAGCTCATTTGTACACGAGCAAAGTGTGCAAGTGACATGTAGTAATTTAGTAATAATTCAGGTGGTATCCTGCAACTGGCAATTTGAACAGATACGTTTTAAGTGCAGACTTGGAAAGCCGGAAAGTCGAGAGATACAGATACCCACAGTGTTGGTTTTGAAATTTTGATCTAGTTGCAAAGTGAGACGACTGCAGGCGGAAATCTAAACAAATCTTAAATAAATGTTAGCGAACCGCCAAGAGAAACGTGGACAAACGAGTCACAAGACAAAACACGACGCGTTTCGACCTCTTAGGTCTTCTTCAGGCAAGACACAAACAAATAATACAACGAAAATGAACGGATTTGGTACTCAGCTTCGATCTCTTCTCTCTTCAGCGCAAAGTAGGCAGGCGCTGAATGAAAACGAAGCTGTTAGAAGGGAGATAATGTGTGAGTACCAAATTCGTTCATTTTCGTTATATCATTTGTTTGTGTCGTGCCTGAAGAAGACCAAAGAGGTCGAAACGCGTCGTGTTTTTGTCTTGTGACTCGTTTGTCCACGTTTCTCTTGGCGGTTCGCTAACATTTATTTAAGATTTGTTAGGAAATTTTGAGCAATGCCCTCAGAGGCGCATCCACTAACTGGATGAAACTCTAGTGTGTGGTCCCAGTCTTCAAAGTTAAGCCCACAGTAAACTACGCTCTGGGCAGGAGCCGGTCGGGGCAGAAAAAACAACACAAGTAAATTAATGAAGAATAGAAAGACGGGAGATCTCACTGTCAACAGTTTGCATCAAGAAGAAGAGCTGAAAGCGAACATTGTCCAGCAGAAAGAAGGAAGATCTCACAGTAAACAATGTGTAACAGGAAGAAGGAAGACCTCACTGTGAACAATGTGTAACAGAAGAAGGAAACCTCACAGTGAACAATGTGTTACAGAAAGAAGGAAGACCGCACTGTGAACAATGTGTAACAGCAAAGAAGAAAACCTCACAGTGAACAATGTGTAACAGAAAGAAGGAAGACCGCACTGTGAATGATGTGTAACAGAAAGAAGGAAGACCGCACTGTGAATAATGTGTAACAGGAAGAAGGAAGACCTCACTGTGAACAATGTGTAACAGGAAGAAGGAAAACTTCATTGTTAACAATGTGTAACAGGAAGAAGAACGACCTAATGTGA
>CM065725.1:10931158-11016158 GCA_033310375.1 Conus canariensis | reverse complement strand
AATTGATGCAGTATTGATACCAGTACCCATACATTTGTTTTCCTGTGAATTTTTGCTTTGGCTGCTAAATTTGGTTGTCGACGTCTCATCCCAAACCTCCTCTGAGTCATGTTCATGACATTGGCTCCTCCCATTTTATTCATGGAGTTTCAGTTGGAGCAACGTTGTCCAACCACTCATGTGTTGCACATCTTATTATGCATACATGTTTGTGGGGGGTTTTTTTTGTTTTTTTTTAGTTTTTCCCACATGCAATAGAAATTAAGCAGACATTCAGGTACTCTGTCATGATTATTATTCTTTACACTTGCACACCTTTAAAACCCTCTCCCCCCGCTCTCCCCCAACCCGGACCTCCCCCTTCCTTTTCCCTGACCCTTCCTGTGCTGTGGGATGGGGTAGGAGGGACTGGGGCTGCTGGGGTTTGTTCAGGTTCTTTTTAAAGTTTATCACCTTCCCCAGGACTTGATGTATCAAATAGTGATTCTGTCATCTCTGTCTTTGCCCCCCCCCCCCCCCCCACCCCTTTTCCCAATCTCAACCCTCACCTCTACCCCTCCCTGCTTTTTTATGCTAAGTCAAAAAAAAGTCATTCCTTACTGTTGTCATTTGATTTACTGCTTTTTTGTTTGTTTGTTTGTTTTAGTTAGTAACTTATTTTCCAGTGTGCTCAACAAACTTCCTTTTCTTTTTCTGTCATAAGAATTTATAACACACCAAGAGCTCTGTTAAGTTGTGATCTTGTGATTAGGTAATGCAGGACTAGGTAATGTTGAACCTTGACCAGAGTGAAGTACATTCTGCATGGTATAAAAATCCCAATTTATAACCAAAAGTTAAAGAGAGGTTGCTTCTGGTCACCCAACCAATCCTGAATGTTGCTGCACTGCCCTGTCCCTCACCCCCTCCCCTCACCCCCAACTTTTGTTTCTCTCTCCCAACCCTACTGCCCGGACTTGGGGAAAAAACTCTTTGCTTCCAGAAGGAAAAAAATATTAACACTAAAACAGCACTCACAGATCTATATAAGTTGTGGTCAAGGACTGAGATAGCTGACTACAAAAGTGCTCTGCTCAATCTTTCAGAAGAACACATTAAACTCATTAGGATCAAAATCAGTGATGAAGAAAGTATGTATGGCGCACAAGGTGAATTAAAGGTAAGACAACTTTCTTTTTAAAACAAAGTAAAACAAAACGAAACAGAAAAAAAAAAACAACAAACAAACAAACAAAAACCAGAATCTGATTCTCTTTAAAACAAAGTAAAACAAAACGAAACAGAAAACAAAAAACAAACAAACAAAAACCAGAATCTGATCAACCAATGGCAATGTTTCTAGAAATAAATTTTCTTTGCCTCATGGCACGGTTCTGAGACATATCAATTTTTGTCTTTAAAAAAAAATATGCAGTGAAAACTTGAGTACAGAATCAGATCAGCACTCAGAGCATGGCTTAGTGTTAAGGTAAAACTAAAAGGATGAAGTCCCATAACTTGATGGTTGGGCTGCAGTTGAAATATTACTTTTAGAAGTTCATTGTGTCTGGAGCACAGCATTATGGAAGGTGGAGCCCATCTTTCTCCCTTCACTGCTTTGACTTCGCTGATCTGAAACGGATTCCCATTTACTGGCAGGCAGTTTTTAACTCCCTGCAGTTCTGTCCCTTGATTTTGTTTTTTTTTAATTTTGTGCAAATCCAATCTATATCTAAAAAAAACCATATCTTTGTCAATAGTTCACCAAAGCAAACTTTAGAAACAAATGTATTCAACAAAGAAGAAAAAAAAACTTTTGAAAATTTGGATTGAATGTTATCAGTTACTGTTCTAAAAGTGTGAAAAACACACACACACACACACAACACACACACACACACACACACACACACACCAAAAAAAAAAAAAAAAAAGTGTTGAGCGAGCTAATTAGGGATATTGATGGTTTGGCTATTAGATTATGATTTGGTGTACATAAAATCTGCACACATTGTAGAATGTTTAGGGGTTTTTTTTGTTTGTTTGTTTGTGTTCATGTGTGTATATATCAGGACTTTTTTCTCCCCTGCGGTTATCACTGAATGACTGGCCTCAAAGGGCCCTGTGTAGTTGGCTATGCTGCAACATGGCTGGTAGCCATCAGCGGAGTATTGTTCTGTGTAGTTTATTGTAACTTCTGAAGAAGACGTATATATGTAGAATATTCACTTGTCCTTGTCAAGTTGTAGTTTTAAATACACCTTTGCACCTTGCTTAATGGATATATTTAGACACCCTGTTTTTCATCTCATCCATTCCTCACCCCTCCCTTCATCCCATGCCCTGCCTAACTTTGTCTACTGGTGCCTCCGTGCCCTATCTCTCATCTTTCACTCACTGACCCTGTTTTCCATTTTTGAGCTAACCTCATTTCTCGTCTTTTTTATATTTTTTTATTTTTTTTTTTAATTAAATCATTCATTGATTTTACACTGCCATTCTCTTGCTGTCACTGTGACAGATATCAGGGGAGTATGTTATTGTGCAGGTTTATAGTAGTTGTAGTCAGTTATTTGTGACGTCCAAAGACGACATATAGTTTGTGGAATAAGAAATTACTTGTCTGGGTGTGTATCAGTTAAAATAAATAAGGGTTACTGTGCACCTCCTTTTGTGTGTGATATTTGTAGTATGGCCATTTGTGGTCAGCTGGGCTTTAGCAACATTACCTTACCTTACCCTATTTTCCCTTAGAACAGAGGACAAAGGAGGTTCTGTCATGGTATTAACATGATATACTATTAAACTGAGGTCCTCCTCCTCCTTCGTTTTCCCCTCCACCTGCTTCTTCCTTTGCTACTCCTCTCGGTGATGGTGGTGATGATGTGGGATGTTGGGATCTGTGTGTCAGTGTGTCTGAGGGAGGTGAAGGAGGTGATGATGTGGGATGTTGGGATCTGTGTGTCAGTGTGTCTGAGGGAGGTGAAGGAGGTGCGTGCTGGGAAGAGGTCACGTGACTTCGACAAGTGGCATGAGGACACCAAAAAGGCTGACGGGCGCATCTGCTTCGTGATCCTGTACGGCAAAGACTTCAAGCTGAAAACGCTGTCTGTCGTTGGTGCGTGGCGCTTTTGTACTGGATGTAGAAGAGAAAGAAGAATCACAGCTGCGTGTTGTTTGAGGCTGGACAATAGTGGATTTCATTTAATCAGTCAGGAAAAAAAAAGAAGAGAGAATGCTATTGCTAATTTGCCAGTAATTCGGATGGTTTTGTTTCAGATTCAGTTTTCTTTTGTTGTGTGCTTTGTAAGAAACAAAAAGCATAGATGAGTACTCCTTTATTGATCACTTTGAAGATCCTTGGATATTTTTGGTTATCTTTGCCCTTTTAATCTTTATAGTTGCTTTTGTTTTGCCTTATTGATGTGAATTTGACTAAATATATAAATTTCAGTACTTTTTAAAAATGTTTTTTGCTTTATCTTGTTAGTCATAAACATTGTGTTAGTGTTTGTATACATGTGTGTGTGTGTGTGTGTGTGTGTGTGTGTGTGTCTGCACGTACGCTCAATGTGGGTTTAGTTTAGTAGTGCCTTTCATATGAAATTGATAGCAAAATTTTTCCTTTTTATCTTCCATATGAATGTTAATATATGCAAGGAGTATATGTAGGTGTTATCATTACTGGTACTGTTATAATTGTATTATTATTCATGGATCATCGTTTATTCGTTAAACGGTATTACTACTAATCATCATCACTTTTCACCTGGTTACATTTACCAACAGTTTTGAGTGTCTTACCACTCAAAACGGTGAAATACTTTAAAAAGAAGAAAATCAATTCAATCAGCAGTTAAACTCAGTAAGTTCATTTTTAGTTAAGAATGTTTTTTTTAAAAAAATAATTTTTGCCTCTCTTTCAAAATTAGAATTCTTAGATTTTTGTACTGTAGTGTTGAAAAGTTTGAATTCACTGAGCCAAGTGATCCTGTATTTCTGAGAAGCATGCATTTGTCTAGATGCGTTTTGACTGCCAGTTTTGACTGCTGATTCAGTGAAGACTATGTCAGTATGTGTCATGATCTCCCACTCCTCAGTTTTCAGACGGTTGAAGGAAGACCATAATATTCCATCATATTTTCATTCTTGATTATACTCAGCTGTGTGGAATTTGGTTTTAAACCAGAAATTGCTTTTAAGATTTCACTTTCCCCCCATTTTGATGATTTTTTATTTTTGCAACATGCTGTAATAATGGTATTATATTATGATATGTTCATAAGCATCATAAGTATAGCAATTTCATTGCTAATGATGAAGGATATCAAATTAGTTGATAACCCATGCACGTACATTTGCATGCAAACATTAGCAAGCCCATCCCAGACAGCACAAACATATACAGAGATGAACTACTTAGTGTATAAGAGGAGTGATCTGCCATCTGCCCTGACATGGGGGCAGGAATGGTTAGATGCACCTGGGCTGTAAACATCTGACTTGATGCTCTAGCGCTGTTTGTGACACTGTGCGGTGGCGGCTTTCAGCCAACAACAAGGAGGAGTATGCCGTGTGGAGGAAGGGGCTGGACTACCTGGTGCACGAGACCCAGGACGCCCTCTTCCAGCTGCAGTTGGAGCGGTGGCTGCGCAAGGAGTTCTACATGATGGAGAAAGTGGGCACTGAGGTGTACGTATTCCACACCCACACAAAAATAAAGAGCTGTAAAGATAGGATAGGCATAGCCTGGTGTGTGAAACCAAGTCTCCTTTCCTGCTGCCTGTCTTTAAGATGACATAGTTTACAGTTGGTGAGCATGTACTGTAGGTACGTGTCCGGTCTAGAAGAGATCTGTGCATTCAGATAGTTTCCAAGTTTTTGGCATTTTCCAAAAATGAAGTGTCTGAATTGAGGTTTAGGAGTGCAGTCCCTTTGATTATCATCATTCTGCGATGCCAGTACTACAGGTCCTTCATGGAGTTATCGTCCAATGTAATTAAACTCAAAGATAAGTGTTTGAAATGTGTAAGAGGGAAGATAATTTGTTTTTTGTTTCACATGACAGATAAGTCAAAATGATATATTTCTTTGTGTACTGCTCAGACAAGATCAAGACTTCAGCTTATACTTTTTGCAAATTATGAGCTGGAAGCAATTTTCAGTTCATATCAATGTCCAAGTGATACAGTTGAATGTTTGTGTGCCTCCCTTTTCAGTCATAAAGTAGAAAGATTTTTCTTTGTCAAAAGATGCAGCCTGTAATTGTGAATTTATATTCTCAGCATATTTTAAAGTTGTGGCATCCATTGTTTGGATTCTGAAGGATCATCCCCCAACACCCCTTGATAAAAGCAAAAAGGAAGTAGCTCACACACACACACACACACACACACACACACACACACACACACACACACAGAAGAAAAAGAAACACTGCCCCACTTCAAAAAATGTTCAGACATACAAATTCACCTGAGCCAACTTTCATTAATTTCTGTTCAAAATTTGTTGTTAAAAGAAATTCTTCATTTATAATTAGTGTGTGTGTGTGTGTGTGTGTGTGTGTGTGTGTGTGTGCGTGCGTGCGTTTGTGTGTGTGTGTGTATGTGTGTGTGTTGAAATGCTTTCAGTGTGACTTTGAAAAATTTAAAGGCATGGCTACCTCGGATAAACTTCAAAATGTCTACCACCAAACTACGGGAAAGATTTCAGGTGTGTATATTTCAAGCAGAAATAATGTGTAGTGCAGCGTGAAATTGATCATCAGAATGTTGCTATGAAAAATGGAAAACCTGAAGAATGAAAAAAAAAAAAAAAAAAATTTAAAAAGAGAGGGTGTTAGTTACCGCCAATGACATTGACAAACAAAGCACATGACAAGACACGATGCATTTCAACCTCTTGGGTCTTCTTCAGGCGAAAAAATAAATCACATTAACATTTAAGACAGTACAAACAAAGAACGAAAATGACTCATCTGTTGTTGTCCATGTGGTGGGGAGAATAGCCGCTAGGCTATTCTCCCCACCACATGGACAACAACCCACTAGCCATCTCTGGTGTGTGTGTGTGTGTGTGTGTTGAAATGCTTTCAGTGTGACTTTGAAAAATTTAAAGGCATGGCTACCTCGGATAAACTTCAAAATGTCTACCACCAAACTATGGGAAAGATTTCAAACACCCCCCCCCCCCCCCCCCTCCCTGTCACCAGAGATGGCTAGTGGGTTAAACATGTCAAGCTTTATACATTGCTTGTTTTCCGCCTAGCGGCTATTCTCCCCACCACATGGACAACAACAGATGAGTCATTTTCGTTCTTTGTTTGTACTGTCTTAAATGTTAAATGTGATTTATTTTTTCGCCTGAAGAAGACCCAAGAGGTTGAAATGCATCGTGTCTTGTCATGTGCTTTGTTTGTCAATGTCATTGGCGCTAACTAACACCCTCTCTTTCTAAATTTTGCTTCGTTCTCCGCCGTCAGTCACTCCATTTTGAAACTGAAGAATGAATTTTACACTTAAAATAATTAACATTTTCTGCAGTTGTAGGACTTGAAAAATAAGTTTTATACTGAAAATAATGAAATTTTCAGCATAAAGATCTTGAGTATTATTGTTTTTGCACATTTTTGAGAATGTATGTGTAATTTTTTTTAATTCATTTTTTTTTTCACTTAAAGTGTAGAGAAGTACTTGTTTTATTTTTGCTTTGTAATTATGTTTTGGAAAATGCTTAAACATGGAGGAATCAGAACAGGTGTTAACGCTAGGAGAGTTTTCTAAATTATTTGTTGGAATAAGTGTGTGTGTGTGCATGCGCGTGCGTGTGCATGTGTTACAGGCTCTGAAAGGGAATAGAATGGGACATCTGAGTAACAAATCCATTAAAACTAGACCCTTGGATCTGGAAAGTCTTTATTGCATGGCAAATATAGTATAAATAGACTTGGTTTAGAATGTATACAGAAGAGAAGAAGACAGGAAAGAGAGTGTGTACCCCTAATGTACTGCTGTCTATGAATGTTGTTATGTTTACAGCAAGTTTTTGGTTTAACTGCCAACTTTACTTGTTCTTACTATTTTTAGTTTTTTTTGTGACACCAAATTTAAGTTTCAGTTTAGGTAGAAAGAAAGCCCCCCCTCCCCCCCTCCTCCCCTCCGCTCCCCCCCCCCCCCCCACCCCCCCTGCCACAACCACCTGAAATCTTATAGTTATGTTGAAAAATTAATAAACATGTCCTAGTGTGATTACAGTAATCTCAAAATATGTGCACAGGATTCTTCCCCTTGAAATGAAACTGTCACATGACAACGTTCACCCATTGCTATGATCTCGGATCCCCCCCCCCCCCCCCCCCCCCCCCCCCCTCACTCCCCACCACCCTGCATTACTGATTTTGCTTTCACGCAAGCTGACAGCTATAATGTTGTGCATGTGATTCTACAGGAGGTGGACACAGAAGGAAAGGGAGAATAGTGTACCCCCAGTTTGCCACTCTCTACCACCAGCTGATCCACACACAACAGGTTTTTTCTTGGCTTGTTCTTCCTCCTCACCCCCCAATCCCTGCCCCTGTCATCCTCTGCCTCTTCTTTCTCTCCTGCATCTGTGTGTGTGTGTGTGTGTGTGTGTGTGTGTGTGTGTGTGTGTGTGTGTGTGTGTGTGTGTGAAGTCAGCAATATAACTGATGTAGCTTTTGGCAGAGATGGCTAGTGGGTTAAACATGTAAAGTTTTATACATTGCTTGTTGTTAATTACAATACTTGTTTGTATCGATTTTTTTTTTTTTTTTGCATATTATTCCTTGCTACCTCTCACACCTTTCCCAACCTTCCCACCTACCTCTACCCTCCTTCTGTACCCCCTTCCCCCCATCCCCTTGACCTTCTGTTCTCCTCTTTCCCCTTCACACACGCAGACACACACATACGCAGACATACACACATACACATACACAGTCTCTCTCTGTCTCTCTCTCTCTGTCTCTGTCTCTGTTTTTCTCTCTCTCTCTCACTCACACACACACACACTCTCACACATGCACACACACACACACACACACACACACACACACACACACACACACACACACACACACACATGCACACACACACACACTCAAACACACACACACACACACACACGTTTTTGCCCATCCCTGACATTACAGCTGATAACACTAACATAGGGTTAGGCTGTTGGGGATGAAAAAGAATTGTGCTGAATGCCTTTACCAGGAGTGGAGAGATCATTGAGGCAAAGCGAATTGTGTTGTTCCTAACCATCACAATGGTAACACCAACACAGGGTTTGGTAAGGGGGGTTGGGGGCAGTTCTGCTTGGTCTTCCATGCTGGCACTTGTAGGCTTGTTGAGCATCTGTCTGTGGTGGTTCAACTTCAATGGTGGTTCAACTTCAAAGGTGGTTCAACTTCAAAAGTTAACAGTCTTTCCACAAAGACTGCAGAAGAACAAGGGGCATAAATAACATGTGCATCACCCTCATATGAACTCTGTAAAATGCAGAACTTCTAATCTGAACATGTTTTGATGTAATGCATGTCAGTATAGGCAGCAGAAGTGTCTGGCATTTCTTAGTGAGCTGAAGAAGTCTTCCAGAGGGAAGAAAAAGCAATGACTCACTCTCGATCAGCTTGCAGGCAATTCGGGCAAGTGAGTGACTCGACATCTGGAAGAGCTAGGCCAACTGTATTCTTTTCTCTTTGTTATGTTGCCTGTGTGTCTGTTTTTCTTTGTTCACATGGCATAACGAAAAGCAAAACCTATTTCAGGAAATGAAGTTCCAACAGTTTTGATGATTGGTATGAAGAGTTTTCTGAGAGAGGCAGTGTGGGAGAAGCCAGCGTCATCAGATGAAAGATATTGGAACATAGGAAGACACCTCAATCCTGTTGTTTCAGGAATGGTGTGTGGGTTCTGTTTCAGATGGTGACGGAATACTTTGACAAATTTTTTGAGCCGGCACCCCAGGAAAGGTAAATCAGCGATGGTGTTTCAAAACCCAAGAACTAAAGAGGACATTTTGGTGTGAATCAGTGATTGTATTTTCATGAAATAGCTGCAGCCCTCCACAATTTTTCAGGAGAGTGTCCATTCTAAAAATGATTCCAGAAATGTGGAATCTTGTGCTCAAATCCAGAATGTACATATTTCATTTGAAATTTGGGGCATAGACAACATTTTTGGAACTCGGTGATAAAAGTATTGCAGTTTAACCCAATGCCTACCAGATTGACCAAGATCGACCGCGAGATTTCCTCCTGAATACCGGATCGACCGAGATCGACTGCTGAATACTAGGTCAACTACTTTCACTTTCACCATCACATATCCCACATTGCAATCGCGACAGAAGAGTCTTCCGGTACCCGCCGTTTCTGGACGCCATTTTGGTTTTTGTTGCACGAGTTTTGGTGGAGTACTTTTGCTGCTGTGAATTTTCTAAGTTCGGCTTTTTTTCATGAAGATTTTTGGGAAAATGGCGGATCAAGTAACTATGCAACTTGTAAAATTCATTTTCTGATGTGATAGTGATGAAGAGAGGTATTTGAGGGCTACACTCTTGAAGAAGATTTGAAGCAAGACGATTCGGACGTTGATCTTGACCTAGTTATGAATGAAGATTGACTGATTTTGAGGCCGGAATTGATAATAATTCAGGCGATGATAATGATGATGTCGAACTGCCCATTGCCGCTGGGCCCAGCTCCCCCAAACAAGAAAATTCGAAAAACAAAAGTTGCTAGAGATTCTTTAATTGTTGACTGGAGTGGTAGGCTGCAAGAAGTGAAGCCCCCGAAAAATTTCGCTTGTTTTGACAGCCAGGAAACCGGGTCAGTCAGTGGGAGTGTCCCATGATTTGCCTGTGGGAGCGTCACATTTAGCCTTTTGATTTCAGAGGAATTTTGGCAGACTTTTAGCGAGAAACAAACTTTTATTTGCTGCACAAAAGCAAGCAAAAAGGGATGAGCATAAATTCTGGCCTAAATTAAAAACTGCCTTGTTTATCAAAAAGCAAAGAGGAGATGGACAAGAGGTACATCATCACCACAGTGTGTGTGTGTCGGGGGGTGGGGGTGGGGGATCAGTTGCTTAGTGCACTTGTGCAAAAGCACATTTTTGCTGAATTCCATCACAGTTTCAAGTCCAGTATTCAGTAATCTGTTTGTGTTTATTTTTTTTCCCCTCAGTAGTTAGAAGACAAATCTTCTTGTATGTGATGCCTTCAGTTTAACAAAATTGTTGAAGTTTGGGTTTTTTTTTTTCCTTCACCACAGAAGTTGATTATTTAGTGTACAGACCATATAGAATGACTTTATTTTGTTCCTGAAGGATTCAGTACTTTGTTTAGACTTGGAAAATCACTATGTGCTCCTAATCCATGACATTCTGTGGGTACAGTGAATTTAGGACAAATTGTTTCAGCGCTGAGAACACCGAAGTAGAGTTAGTCTGTTCGTTTGTTGTTGTTTTTTTCCTCGTGTACCAGTTCACTATACATGGGAAAAACTGGCTGGTTTGGATGGAGTGATGTCTTTGAATTTTTTTTATTACTTTTACAGAATAGATGAGTTAAAAGCAAATTTTTTATTGAGTTTTTTTTTTTTTCTGGCAAGTGTGCAAGTGTTGCGGAGTGACCTCACATGGCATGGTATTCTCATAGTCATGTAGCACAAAGTCATGCGGCAGGCAGAAGGTTAAAACACAAATTGATTTTCTGCCAGTGTCTGTAACTATGTGTAGAGGAAGATGTATGTTCTTTCTAAGCCGTACATGTATCGTCTTGAGCAATGGGCTGTCAAAATGTTTTTAGCTTAAAGCCAAACTATCACTTCATTCCTTGGCTTCTGAGGTTTTTTTTGTTTTTTCCAGAAAGTTTGCATCCATGCATTTATCATGCTGTTTGCTTCATCACTGTTGTTGTAATCGTCAATGGCTAAATGTTCTGAGGTCCTGTGTTTATTGGAACTTTGGGCATGTTTTCGATGAAAGATATTTAGGTTGAATCATCTGATATGATGTTTTTCTAATCAAAACATAGATAGTAATGTTTACGATGACCTCTTTTTTCTTCTTCTTCCTTTTAGGAGGATGACTAAAGAAAGGCTTCAGCAGTTTTTGGCTGAAGAGCAAAAGGTGAGGAATTTGAGAGAGAGAGAGAGAGAGAGAGAGAGAGAGAGAGAGAGAGAGAGAGCCATGGCTGTGTTCTTTGCTTGTGTACATTTTGTATTCTGGAGTCGCCCAGACCTGAGATATGCAGACAGCTGGCTTGTTGGTCCTGTTGGCCATGGTGTGGTCTTCATAGTGGTCTGATCAATGAACATCATGAGTTTTCCCAGCCGTATAGTGTAGCAGTGTTCAGTGTGTTTTCAAAAAGGCCTGTTTTGGTCCAAGATTGTTGTGACGCTGACTTTGAACTGGTTGTTGTCAAAGGTCTGAGGGGAGGCTGCTTTTTTTTAGTTGATCTCATGAAGATGATTTGGTAGTGTGGATGGCAGGATCTGGACATTTGTGTGTGTGTGTGTGTGTGTGTGTGTGTGTGTGTGTGTGTGTGTGTGTGTGTGTGTGGTGTGTGTGTCTGTGTGTGCGTGTGTGTATGTGTGTGTGTGTGTGTGTGTGTGTATGTCTGTGTGTGTGTGTGGTCTGTGTGTCCTTGTTGTATACCTGTATCCCTGCATGTTCAGGACCCCAGTTCCACAGACATGGTGTACGTGAGGCACGAGATGTGTCTGTTCCTGGATGATCCCATGCGTGCTGGAGCCAGCCTGTACTTCAGTCAGGAGGAGGTAAGACTCCAGGGCATGGTTCATCATGTGTGTGTGTCTGTGTGTGTGTCTGTGTGTGTGTGTGTGTAGAGGAGGGTGGGGGGGTTTGCAGTGGTCAGAGCATTCGCACCCAAAAGTTGAGAGGCAAGATGGAGAATGGTTATCAGATTCATGTTCTTGCATAAATGCACTGTCACATGCATGATGGGATAGCAAGTCCCGTTTCACGTAGGGACAGGAGAAGGGTCTGCCTTCAACATGCGGGCCCTGTGAGAGGTGGAGGTCTGTAACCTTGCCTCCCAAACAGCTGGTTTAGTAAGGGCAACACCAGTGTTGTTTGCTGAACAACCTGTTGTGACATTGCTGCGGCTGTGGCCTGACTCTTTCCCACTATAAACCTTCATTCTACAGGTGGGGCTCTGGGTGCTTGTCACCTACCATGAAATTTATGGTCTGGACTGTTTTTCGTTTGTGATGGTGAGAGACCACCCCCCCCCACCCCCCCCCCCACCCCCCCACCCCCCCACTTGCTCGTAGAAGATTACAAGCATATAACATCAGATAAACACATCAAAGGTGTAATGAATTGTGACAGCATTGGGTGAGTAAATGCTAAGATGAAAAAAAAAATCTAGGAAAAATGCGTAGTCACATGGCAGTGTAAAAATGTGGGGTTTTTTTTGTTTTTAGTTTTCTGTTTCTATGAAAAGGAGGGTGTTTTTGTAGATTATACAACTGAAAAGGTTACTTTGCGTGCTGCTTGTTTCCCTTGATGTTGTGAATGACTGAAGCTGTCTGGATGATGTCGGAAATAAAACAGTCAAAGATATCAACTGCCTCTCCTCATGCTAATTTGTAAGTGTAAGTGTCTTTCTTCCTAAATCTTACCACAACAGTAACCATGCACATACTGCAGCTGGGGGCCGGAATAGCTCAGTTGGTAGAGCGCCGGACTCGTAATCCTGGGGTTGCGAGTTCGAATTTCGGTACAGGGGGATTTTTCCCTCGGGGTTAACATTGGTTCTGACTCCATTCCCCATACAGTCCTTCGAATGAGACTATAAACCGAGGTCCGTGTGTGAACGCACGCACAACATCTTGCACACACGTCAAATCCCATCACCAACTTTCGGAAGAGAAGGCCAGTTTGGCCGTTGGTATGGATGACACGTTACACATAGCTTGCACCTTCCCCGAAGATGGAGTATGGCTGCCTTAATGGCGGGATGAAAAACGGCCATACACACAAAACTCCACTGCCTGTCTATACAGGTAGTGTCTGCAGGAGTATCAGCCTGCGTACGCAGAAAGAAAGAAAGAATACTGCAGCTGTCTAATAGCAGCTGCTTTGTCTACACAGCAGCCTAAAGTTACGTTGATGCTCTGTCTACAATACCGGTCTAAAACTGCGTTGATACTCTGTCTACACCAGCAGTCTAAAGTAATGTTGATGCCCTGTCTACACCACCAGTCTAAAGTTATGTTGATGCCCTGTCTACACCACCAGTCTAAAGTTATGTTGATGCCCTGTCTACCCCACCAGTCTAAAGTTATGTTGATGCCCTGTCTACACCACCAGTCTAAAGTTATGTTGATGCCCTGTCTACACCACCAGTCTAAAGTTATGTTGATGCCCTGTCTACACCACCAGTCTAAAGTTATGTTGATGCCCTGTCTACACCACCAGTCTAAAGTTATGTTGATGCCCTGTCTACACACCAGTCTAAAGTTATGTTGATGCCCTGTCTACACTACCAGTCTAAAGTTATGTTGATGCCCTGTCTACACCGCCAGTCTAAAGTTATGTTGATGCCCTGTCTACACCCAGTCTAAAGTTATGTTGATGCCCTGTCTACACTACCAGTCTAAAGTTATGTTGATGCCCTGTCTACACTACCAGTCTAAAGTTATGTTGATGCCCTGTCTACACCACCAGTCTAAAGTTATGTTGATGCCCTGTCTACACCACCAGTCTAAAGTTATGTTGATGCCCTGTCTACACCCCAGTCTAAAGTTATGTTGATGCCCTGTCTACACTACCAGTCTAAAGTTATGTTGATGCCCTGTCTACACTACCAGTCTAAAGTTGTGTTGATGCCCTGTCTACACTACCAGTCTAAAGTTATGTTGATGCCCTGTCTACACCACCAGCTTAAAGTTATGTTGATGCCCTGTCTACACCACCAGCTTAAAGTTGTGTTGATGCTTGCTGGGTTGTTTCAGTTCCTGGACTACCTGTTCTCCCCGCAGAACACCATCTGGGACAGCCCGACATGACGCCGTCAACCAGGACATGGATCAGCCCCTGTCGTCCTACTGGATTGCTTCCTCCAACAACACGTAGGTTGGATGCGTGGTTTTGTTTCGTATCTGTCCATGTTGGATGGGCATAACGACCAGGCAGCAGCCAGTCACGAAAAACCCATATGAGGGTTGTCACCACACAAAAAGCAACACAAAGTCTGTTATTGAAAAATAACTTACTTACTTACTTAGATGCTCCCGCATCTTGCGACGCATGAGGCAGTCAAGGCGCTCCACTGTGCATGGTCCTCAGCCAGTTTGTTAGTGTCACTCCATCCTCTGTCAACGAGTCTGAGGTCTCTCTCCACTCTCTGTTGCCAGCTCATCCTGGGTCATCCTCTTTTTCTCTGGCCTGCTGGGGTCCATTTAATGCCTGGTTTGCAGGTCTTGATGGGGATAGTCTTAAGACATGACCCAGCCAGTGGAGGCACCGTCTGCAGACGATTGTTGACAAAGGGAGTTGTTTGGACCTCTCCCTGACGTCTTCATTTGGTTTAAAGTCTGACCATTTGATGCCCAAGATCTTACGTAGGCACTTAGTATCAAAAACGTCGAGTTTCTTCTTCTGGGTGGTCTTCAGTTGCCAGGTTTCACAGCCGTATAACAGCATTGAAATCACACTGGAGTTATAAAATTTCAGTTTGATTCCAAGGGAGAATTTCTTGTTGATTCATATTTTGTTCAGCTGATTGAATGCTGATGTTGCCTTCCCAATACAACACTTCAGTTCATGGTCGACGTCATTGGCGTTGTTGATGGAGCTGCCTAGGTATATGAAGTTCTCTACTTCTTCCACTTGTTTTTGGTCGATGAGAAAGTCTGTTGGCCCTTGGTGTTTACTGGTAAGCGTGTTTTTAGTCTTTTTGGCACTGATAATGAAGCCAATGTTGCCTGCAAACTTGCTGATACTGTCTACAAGCACTTACAGATCTTGAGTGGTGCTTGCAAGAGCGGCAATTATTGGCAAAATCCAGATCTGAAAGACTGTTTCCTTCTGTCCACTTGATTCCCTTTCCTTGGGTTGCGTGTTTCAAAACCCAGTCAATGGCAAGTGCAAAGAGGAGAGGGGAGAGGATACAACCTTGCTTTACCCTGGTGACAACTTCAAACCAGTCACTGTAGCCATCTTCCGTCCTGACTCTGCACTTGAAGTTTATGTAAATCTGCTCTATGGCCAACACAACTTTCTCTGGGATGCCGTAGGTTTTCATGATTTTCCACAATGATGGTCTGTGGACACTGTCAAATGCTTTGGTGAAGTCAATGAAGCTGATGGCCAGGGGTACTTGGTATTCTCCACACTTCTTGATGATGATCTTAGTTTGAAGATTTGATCTGCACAGGATCGTTTCGGGCAGAAGCCTGCTTTTGTTCCATGAGCTCATTGTCCACTACGTCGCGCAGTCAGTTGAGGATGACCTGCCAGTACACTTTCCCTGGTATTGACAGTAGAGTAACTCCTCTCCAGTTGTCGCACTTTGAGAGGTTGCCTTTTTTGGGAATACAGATGACTTCGCCATTCTTCCAATGCCCCTCCCCCCCAAAAAAAAGAAAACAACCTGCATAGATAATTATCTACCAAATGCAAAACATTAAATATTAAAATAAGTACTGACTTCGTTTAAGCGGGTAGGTCTTGCTATGTGCCTTTCCCTTTTCTTTATCATATTCACTTTGAAAAAAGGAGTGGAAAACAAACAAAAAGGCAGATTAATGAGATTGAAAAAGGGAGAAATACTAGCACAGAATTTTCAGAAGTCTGAAGTCCAGTCTGTTTTGACAGTGTCCATGGCTTTGCCTTGGGGGCATGGTTAGAGAAGAGTTGCATGTTTTGCTATATTTTTGTTGAAAAGTGATATCTTGTCAGAAAAAAAATTCTGGCAACTTGGATCCCAAGTGGAGATTTGTGTTATGAACTTTTGTGAATAGTAAAATGCTGTAAATGAACATTTGTTTTTCTAAATTTGCAGTAGGCATATGCCCTTTTCGACACTGATATGGCTTTTTGTGGTTGAATGGATAAGAAATTGAGGTGACAATCTTTTTTGTGTACTTTTTGATTTTTTCCTCTGTATTTCAGTCGAGATCACTGTCTGCAACATTCTTCTCATTTCAGTCTTTTAGTTTTTATTTACTGTATGTGTGTTTGTGTATGTGAGAGGTAGAGAGCAAGCATATGTATGTGTGTGTATGTGTATGTGTGTGTGTGAGTACAAGTGTGCAATTGTTCCTGATGATGAGAAATAGACTAATGGTAGAAGGAAATAATTTAAGGCCAGGAGAAGGGGCTGTGCCTAATTGTCCAAGGGGTCAGTCATCAATGGAGGGTGTCCATCCTGACAGGTACCTCACAGGGGATCAGCTGTCCAGTGAGTCGTCCACAGAGGCCTACGCCCGCTGTCTGCGAATGGGGTGTCGCTGCATAGAACGTGAGTTGTCTCAACCATCTGTGACGATAAGAACGTTGGTGATCAAAGGATATCATGAAGACATATGATCTCTACCATTAGGAATCACACACAACCAATTTTTGGTGTACAAGCACGTAAGGAGATGTGGTCGCCTTTCCTTTGATGGACAGTGACTGTATGCAAATAACACTGGTTGTTACATTAGGCTTGTAGGGAAAGACAGATATTTGTGAGAAGTAGGAAAGTTAGACATGTGGATATGAAAACAAAAATGAGGAAAAAGAAAAAAGGAAAGGTGGGACAAAAGGAGGACCTTCATATGTATACACAGAGACAGGACAGTTCACATCATGTAGACACTGCCAACACATCTTGCAGACATATGTATACACAGAGACAGGACGGTTCACATCATGGAGACACTGTCATCACATCTTGCAGACATATGTATACACAGAGCCAGGACAGTTCACATCATGGAGACACTGCCAACACATCTTGCAGACATGTGTATACACAGAGACAGGGCGGTTCACATCATGTAGACACTGCCAACACATCTTGCAGACATATGCATACACAGAGACAGGACAGTTCACATCAGGTAGACACTGTCATCACATCTTGCAGACATATGTATACACAGAGACAGGACGGTTCACATCATGGAGACACTGTCATCACATCTTGCAGACATATGTATACACAGAGCCAGGACAGTTCACATCATGGAGACACTGCCAACACATCTTGCAGACATATGTATACACAGAGCCAGGACAGTTCACATCATGGAGACACTGTCAACACATCTTGCAGACATATGTATACACAGAGCCAGGACAGTTCACATCATGGAGACACTGCCAACACATCTTGCAGACATATGTATACACAGAGACAGGACGGTTCACATCATGGAGACACTGCCAACACATCTTGCAGACATATGTATACACAGAGACAGGACGGTTCACATCATGTAGACACTATCAACACATCTTGCAGACATATGTATACACAGAGACAGGACAGTTCACATCATGTAGACACTGCCAACACATCTTGCAGACATTTGTATACACAGAGACAGGGCGGTTCACATCATGGAGACACTGCCAACACATCTTGCAGACATATGCATACACAGAGACAGGACAGTTCACATCGCGTAGACACTGCCAACACATCTTGCAGACATATGCATACACAGAGACAGGACAGTTCACATCGCGTAGACACTGCCAACACATCTTGCAGACATATGTATACACAGAGACAGGGCAGTTCACATCATGGAGACACTGCCAACACATCTTGCAGACATGTGTATACACAGAGACAGGGCAGTTCACATCAGGTAGACACTGCCAACACATCTTGCAGACATGTGTATACACAGAGACAGGGCAGTTCACATCATGGAGACACTGCCAACACATCTTGCAGACATGTGTATACACAGAGACAGGGCAGTTCACATCATGGAGACACTGCCAACACATCTTGCAGACATATGTATACACAGAGACAGGGCGGTTCACATCATGGAGACACTGCCAACACATCTTGCAGACATATGTATACACAGAGACAGGACGGTTCACATCATGTAGACACTGCCAACACATCTTGCAGACATATGTATACACAGAGACAGGACGGTTCACATCATGGAGACACTGCCAACACATCTTGCAGACATATGTATACACAGAGACAGGACGGTTCACATCATGGAGACACTGCCAACACATCTTGCAGACATATGTATACACAGAGCCAGGACGGTTCACATCATGGAGACACTGCCAACACATCTTGCAGACATATGTATACACAGAGACAGGACGGTTCACATCATGGAGACACTGTCATCACATCTTGCAGACATATGTATACACAGAGACAGGACAGTTCACATCATGGAGACACTGCCAACACATCTTGCAGACATATGTATACACATATGTATACACAGAGACAGGACAGTTCACATCATGGAGACACTGTCATCACATCTTGCAGACATTTGTATACACAGAGACAGGACAGTTCACATCATGTAGACACTATCAACACATCTTGCAGACATTTGTATACACAGAGACAGGACAGTTCACATCATGGAGACACTGTCATCACATCTTGCAGACATTTGTATACACAGAGACAGGACAGTTCACATCATGGAGACACTGCCAACACATCTTGCAGACATATGTATACACAGAGACAGGACGGTTCACATCATGGAGACACTGCCAACACATCTTGCAGACATATGTATACACAGAGACAGGACAGTTCACATCATGGAGACACTGCCAACACATCTTGCAGACATATGTATACACAGAGACAGGACAGTTCACATCATGGAGACACTGTCATCACATCTTGCAGACATATGTATACACAGAGACAGGACAGTTCACATCATGGAGACACTGCCAACACATCTTGCAGACATATGTATACACATATGTATACACAGAGACAGGACAGTTCACATCATGGAGACACTGTCATCACATCTTGCAGACATTTGTATACACAGAGACAGGACAGTTCACATCATGTAGACACTATCAACACATCTTGCAGACATTTGTATACACAGAGACAGGACAGTTCACATCATGGAGACACTGTCATCACATCTTGCAGACATTTGTATACACAGAGACAGGACAGTTCACATCATGGAGACACTGCCAACACATCTTGCAGACATATGTATACACAGAGACAGGACGGTTCACATCATGGAGACACTGCCAACACATCTTGCAGACATATGTATACACAGAGACAGGACAGTTCACATCATGGAGACACTGCCAACACATCTTGCAGACATATGTATACACAGAGACAGGACAGTTCACATCATGGAGACACTGTCATCACATCTTGCAGACATATGTATACACAGAGACAGGACAGTTCACATCATGGAGACACTGTCATCACATCTTGCAGACATATGTATACACAGAGACAGGGCGGTTCACATCATGGAGACACTGCCAACACATCTTGCAGACATATGTATACACAGAGACAGGACAGTTCACATCATGGAGACACTGTCATCACATCTTGCAGACATATGTATACACAGAGACAGGACAGTTCACATCATGGAGACACTGCCAACACATCTTGCAGACATATGTATACACAGAGACAGGACAGTTCACATCATGGAGACACTGTCATCACATCTTGCAGACATATGTATACACAGAGACAGGGCGGTTCACATCATGGAGACACTGCCAACACATCTTGCAGACATATGTATACACAGAGACAGGACAGTTCACATAATGGAGACACTGCCAACACATCTTGCAGACATATGTATACACAGAGACAGGACAGTTCACATCATGGAGACACTGTCATCACATCTTGCAGACATATGTATACACAGAGACAGGACAGTTCACATCATGGAGACACTGCCAACACATCTTGCAGACATATGTATACACAGAGACAGGACAGTTCACATCATGGAGACACTGTCATCACATCTTGCAGACATATGTATACACAGAGACAGGGCGGTTCACATCATGGAGACACTGCCAACACATCTTGCAGACATATGTATACACAGAGACAGGACAGTTCACATCATGGAGACACTGCCAACACATCTTGCAGACATATGTATACACAGAGACAGGACAGTTCACATCATGGAGACACTGCCAACACATCTTGCAGACATATGTATACACAGAGACAGGACGGTTCACATCATGGAGACACTGCCAACACATCTTGCAGACATATGTATACACAGAGACAGGACGGTTCACATCATGGAGACACTGCCAACACATCTTGCAGACATATGTATACACAGAGACAGGACAGTTCACATCATGGAGACACTGTCATCACATCTTGCAGACATATGTATACACAGAGACAGGGCGGTTCACATCATGGAGACACTGTCATCACATCTTGCAGACATATGTATACACAGAGACAGGACGGTTCACATCATGGAGACACTGTCATCACATCTTGCAGACGTACACATACATGGAAACAGGACAGTTCACATCATGGAGACACTATCAACACATCTTGCAGACATATGTATACACAGAGACAGGACGGTTCACATCATGTAGACACTGTCAACACATCTTGCAGACATTTGTATACACATATGTATACACAGAGACAGGACAGTTCACATCATGGAGACACTGCCAACACATCTTGCAGACATTTGTATACACAGAGACAGGACGGTTCACATCATGTAGACACTGTCAACACATCTTGCAGACATTTGTATACACAGAGACAGGACGGTTCACATCATGTAGACACTATCAACACATCTTGCAGACGTTTGTATACACAGAGACAGGACAGTTCACATCATGTAGACACTATCAACACATCTTGCAGACATATGTATACACAGAGACAGGACGGTTCACATCATGTAGACACTATCAACACATCTTGCAGACGTTTCTATACACAGAGACAGGACGGTTCACATCATGTAGACACTGTCAACACATCTTGCAGACATGTTGATCAACAATGGTTGATTTCAGTGGACTGCTGGGACGGTCCAGACGGCTACCCCTACATCTACCACGGCCATACCCTCACCTCCAAGATCAAGTTCCTGGACGTGCTGGAGACCATCAAGGAGCATGCCTGGGTGGCCTCAGAGTGAGTCCCACCATGTGGACCACAGAAAGTATTATGAACAAAGCATTCCCTCAGGCACCAGATGTAGTTTTAAGAGTGCAAGACAAACGGGTGCTGCTTTAACAAAAGCACTCCCCCCGCCCAACCCCTCCCCCCCCCCCTTCCCCTCCACCCTCCCCCTCCCCCTGTCCCTTTCTTTGCCATCCATTCCCCTTGGAAGTTGGAACTATACCAGATTTTTGTATAGAAATCTAGTTGTGAGTCTGCTCACTTACCTTCTCTGCAGTGAATCTGTGCCAGCTCTCCACATCGAGATCATTTAAGTTATTGTCGCCCAGTTTTGAATTTATGTTGGTCACATTCATAGTTTAGTATGGTATTATCCGAGTGTCATTGTCGATTTGGATGCACCTGGGTGAAGGAAGGGTGTGTGTTTGTGTAGGATTTTGATATCTCCCAAATCATATGAAGTGATTTTTTGATTTGTTGAAAGCAGAAAGTCCACGTTTGTCAAGGATTTTTTGTTATTGTTGTTGTTAGGGTGGTGGTGATTGTTTTTAGTGAGTATCTTGTGGTCAGTACATGGATATGTTGTGTGTGTGTCCAAGTCATCTGAGGGGCTGACATATTTCAGGTGTATATTGGCACAACGGGTGTGAGTGTCAGTCACTCAGGGCATTGACATGTTTCAGGTTGTGACAGGCACACTGTCCACCTCACTGGAGATGTCAACATTTTTCAGGTACAGACAGGCACAGTGTATATGTCCAAGTCACTGGGATGTTGATGTGTTCCAGGTACCCTCTGATCCTGTCCATAGAAAATCACTGCAGTCTGGGGCAGCAGAGGAACATGGCCATGGCTTTCAGGGATGTCTTTGGAGGTAAGACTGTGCTTCAGGTCCTGCCATCAGCTTCTAGTAGAAAATCAGCCAGGTGTGTGTGTGTGTGTGTGTGTGTGTCTGTGTGTGTGTGTGTGTGTGTGTGCGCGCGCACAGTTAATCCTGTAAAAAAAAAGGCTGTCCTCATATGGTATACCATCAAGTTTTTGTTAGCAATGACTGATTGGCCTGCTCTAACAAGGATGAGATTTAATGTTTGTTGACTTGTCACTTGCCAGGTAGTAATGTAAAATTTTCCCGGAGTGATAAAGATTCTGTGCATGGTACACAGACTCTGACATGCACAACATAGCAACACACACACACACACACACACACACACACACACACACACACACACACACACACACACCTGCCAGGTGAATCATGCATGCAAGAGAGCAGGCTCAGCTTCAAACATGATGCCTGCATGATGAGTCATGCATGACTTACTTTAGTTTGGCTTGGCACATCCAATTTTCACAGCTAAACATGGGGCACTTTGTAAGCAGCATGTCAGGCAACCTGAGAAAATGTTGCTTCCCAAAAGACCCTGCTGACGAAAAGGTTGTTGACAGCCAGGTGGTCCAGGGATGCTGAACCAGCAAGCTAGCTCAACTGGCTGTGCTATATGTTCTGTGCTGACAAACAAGATGTGTTGCCCAATCATTTGGCACAGTCACACAGTACCAAAGCGTGGTCCTGAATAACAACTGCACCAAAGATAAACTGGCTCCCAAAACACAGAATGTGTTGAGGTGGGCAATCTGTGCTTCTCTTATTGGAGTACTATCGAGATAGAAAAAGGTGAAATTTTATAAATGTTTTTTTAAGTGCTATTGAGACAGACAAATTGAAACTGTTAAATGTTTATCAGGTCTGTTCAGATGGACTAATTGAAATTGTGTATGTGTTGAAATTGTGTAAATATATGTGAGTGCTGTTGAGATGGACAAACTGAACTTATGTGTATGAATGCAACTTATGTATATGTATACCAGTGCAGTCAAGATGTTCAAATTGACTTGTCTGTGTGTGTGTGTGTGTGTGTGTGTGGTGTGTGTGTGTGTGTGTTGATGAGTGCTATTGCAAGGCCCAGAATTGATTGTGTTTATGTTTGCCAGTTGTTGTTGGAGTGCTATTGGACCAATGATGTGTTATGTTGCTGATATGCATTGGTAGTAGTTTTGTTCTGAGATGACGCATTGAAATTGTATGTATTCATATTGAGACGTATAAATGGAAATTGTGTGGATGTATGCGAGTGCTGTTGAGATGGAGAGACAGAAATTGTGTGGATGTATGCGAGTTGTTGAGATGGAGAGACAGAAATTGTGATGTGGATGGTATGAGACAAGATGTGTGTTGAGATGGAGAGACAGAATTGTGTGGATGTATGCGAGTTGTTGAGATGGAGAGACAGAAATTGTGTGATGTGTGTGTTGTTGTTATTGTGTAAGTAGTGCTTGCTGTTGAAATGTACAAATTGAAATTGTGTTATGTGTGGCGAATTTGCTGTAGAGATGGACAAATTGAAGTTGTGCATGAAGTGTTTGCTGTTGAAATGGACAAACTGAAATGTGTGTGTATAGAGTTTGCTGTAGAGATGGTAAGTTGAACTTGATGTTTGTGCAGGCAATCTGCTGGTGGAGCCCATCAGTAAAGAGGGATCAGGTCTCCCCTCACCCCAGCAGCTCAAATACAGAATCATTCTCAAGGAAGTCACTCTTCGCATCAGATTGTCACACAGAATGCCCTATTTTTTTTCTGGGTTTTTTTCTGCATGATTTTTCTTTTTTGTTGAATTCTTTTTATTGAATTAATATTTGTTTAATGTGCTAGGTTTTTTAATGCTAATCAATAACAAAATTTTATAGCCATTGTCCTCCTTCTTATTAAGTGAGATTGAGATTATTATTGTGTTGTAGTAATGTACATATACAACAGTTTAAGATATTCATTTATAAAATGTGCAAAAATGTTGATAAATTGTTGTTATGAATAAAAAGCACACATCACTCCAGGGACTGGATTGCTGGCACAAGGATTAAGATGGAATGAGCCCCAGTGTGGCTGTGTGTGTATAGGAGGGAGAGGTACACAAGATGAGATTAGGAGAAGAAAGATTATTCCCTAAAGCTTAGTCTGAAAACATTTTTTTTTTCAGTTATGTTGGTTTTAAAATGAAAATTTCTACCCATTTAGCCCATTTCAGGTCCAGTCGCCAAAAGAAACAATTTTTTTAGCCAGAGCTGAAAAACCAGAGTAAAACCAGTGTATACAGTGGAAATAGCAATCCCAAAATTCCGTTTGCCATGACAAAACACATTCACCATTCTGAAATAAATTGTACAGAGAGATATCTTGCCAAACAGACTGGATTGCTGGCACTAGGACTGAGACTGAATGAGCCCCAGCATGGCTGTGTAGAGGAGAGAGAGAGAGAGAGGCACACATGATGAGACAAGGAGATGAACGATTTGAAGACTATTCTGTAAACTGTACAGGGAATTATCTTGAGACCATGGGTCCAAGCTGAAAAGAACCGGACCTGTTAATTGAAGGGTTTGAACCAAACTTGCTGCTCCAGTTTTCTTGTTAAGTCAGATGGAGCAGTGGCCATTTTGTTTTGAGTTATATCCTGTAAGTTAAGTTGTCTGGAATGAGTTGTTCCGGTACTTGAGGGATGTGTAGAGCTAGTTGTGGAATGGTTCCCTTGTGTTTGTGCACAGCACAAGAAGCTTCCAGATGGGGTGGAGGGCAACGAGTGGAAATACACGGTGGCCTCTGAGGACAATAACCATCTGGACGTGGACGTCAGCACCTCCACCAAGAACGGCATTCTGTACCTGGAGGATCCTGTTGATCATGTGAGGCTGTGACTCTGTGTGTGTTTGTGGTGTGAGTGGGTAGGTGGGTGTGTGCATGCATGTGTGTGTGTGTGTGTTGATGTGTGTGTGTGTGTGTGCATGTATGTGTGTGTGTGTGTGATGTGTGTGTGTGTGTATGTGTGTGTGTGCTGTGTGTGTGTGTGTGTGTGAGTGTGTGGTAGTGTGTGTGTGTGTGCGTGTGTGTGTGTAGTGTGTGTGTGTGTGTATGTGTATGCATGTGTGTGTGTGTGCATGTGTGTGTATGTGTGTGTGTGTGTGTTTGGTGTTTGTATCTGTGTCGTGAAGTATGTATGCTCTCTGATTATTTTTTTAATCTTCCTGTTGTGCACTGATGTTCATGTGTGAAAGTGTTCAACTTTGGTGTGGGTGTTTTTGGAAGAGATGTGGTCTTAATTGAATCAAAAAGAAAAGATGCAGATGTACTCTTATGATCTTAGCTGTGTATCAGCAAAACGCTGCAAAACTGAAACAGATGGTTGAAAGCTATACAAAACAAGACATAACATCCTGGTCATTGTAGGACCAAAATACTCAGATTTGCATCAGGTTTACTCTGTGTTGAATGTGAGATGCAGAATTTGGGGGGGGGGGGGGGGGGTAGAATTCCTAGAGAGGTTTTCACTTCTCCTTAGTGGCAGCCCCAGTGTATCGCGTATAAAGTGTAAAGAGAGTGGTGGCTGGTTGATGACGCTGAAAAGTGAGGGGTTAAAGGTCGCTGTGTCAGATCTGGAGGCCCCACATCTTCGTGCTGAGCGGCTACAAGCTATACTACACCGAGGAGACCCACACGGCTGATCAGGAGGAAGAGGACGATGAATCGCCGGAAGATGTGAGTGGTGGTGTTGGTCTTTTTGTCACTCTCCTCTTTCTTTCTTTCTCTCTGTCTGTCTGTCTGTCTCTGTGTGTCTTTCTCCTTGCCTCTCTCTGTGTCTGATCCATATTACCTTTTGCTGGAGTTCAAAGACATAAGCAGTAAATCATCTGAAGGTTGAAGTCCTCTCTCTCTCTCTCTCTCTGTCTCTCTTTGTCCTTCTGTCTTTACCTCGTTCTCTCTTTCTTTACTTCTCTCTCGCTCTGTCTCTCTGTCTGTCTGTCTGTCTGTCTCTCTCCCTCTCTGGTCAGATACTGGCCTATTTTGCTTGTACTTCAAGCTTTCAATTGATTGATGTTTATTGTATGTTGGTTACTTTCGTTTTTGGTATGATTATTTTAAGCTGTATCACCATGTTACTAAGGCTGTATAGCTAATGACATTAAACATGTTCAGTGTTCTCTCTCTCACTCTCTCTCTCCTCCACCCTGCCTTTTGTCTCTCTGCTCAGGTGTCACAGGGTGATCCATTGTCATTGTCTGTGTCATTATGTACAGGGTGGTTCATTGTCACTGTTATTGTCATTGTGTCACAGGGTAGGGTGGTCCATTGTTACCTCAATGTTGTTATTGTGTGACAGGGTGGTCCATTGTCACTGTTATTGTCATTGTGTCACAGGGTGGTCCATTGTTTCCTCATTGTTATCACTGTGTCACAGGGTGGTCCATTGTCATTGTCTGTGTCATTGTGTCACAGGGTGATCCATTGTCATTGTCTGTGTCATTGTGTCACAGGGTGATCCATTGTCATTGTCTGTGTCATTGTGTCACAGGGTAGGTGGTCCATTGTCACTGTTATTGTCATTGTGTCACAGGGTGGTCCATTGTTTCCTCATTGTTATCACTGTGTCACAGGTGATCCATTGTCATTGTCTGTGTCATTGTGTCACAGGGTGATCCATTGTCATTGTCTGTGTCATTGTGTCACAGGGTGGTCCATTGTCACTGTTATTGTCATTGTGTCACAGGGTGGTCCATTGTTACTTCATTGTTATTGTGTCACAGGGTGGTCCATTGTCAGTGTTATTGTGTCACAGGGTGGTCCATTGTCAGTGTCATTGTGTCACAGGGTGGTCTATTGTTACAATGTCACAGGATCATCCAATGTCAATGTCACTGTCATTGTGTTATCGTGTCACAGGGTGGTCCATTGTCACTGTCAGTATCATTGTGTCACTGGGTGGTTCATATCACTATTGATGGTCAACGTGTCACAGGGTGGTTCATATCACTATTGACTGTTATTGTGTCACAACTATTGATGGTCAACGTGTCACAGGGTGGTTCATATCACTTTTGACTGTTATTGTGTCACAGGTAGTCTACTGTTACTGTCAGTGTCATTGTGTCACAGTGGTCCTTTATGAATGGTGTCATAAGGTGGTCCAGTGTCACTGTCGGTGACACTGTGTCACAGGGTGATCTATTGCTATAGTGTCACAGGGTCATCTTTTGTCACTGTCATTGTGTCACAGGGTTGATCATTGTTCTTGTGTCACAGTGTCATCCAGTGTCACTGCCCTTGTGTCACAGTGTTGTCTGTTGTTCTTGTGTCACAATGTTGTCTGTTGTTCTTGTGTCACAGTGTTGTCTGTTGTTCTTGTGTCACAGTGTCATCCAGTGCCACTGCCCTTGTGTCACAGTGTTATCTGTTCTTGTGTCACAATGTCTGTTGTTCTTGTGTCACAGTGTTGTCTGTTGTTCTTGTGTCACAGTGTTGTCTGTTGTTCTTGTGTCACAATGTTGTCTGTTGTTCTTGTGTCACAGTGTTGTCTGTTGTTCTTGTGTCACAGTGTCATTGTCATTGTGTCACAGTGTCATCCAGTGTCATTGTCATTGTGTCACAGTGTCATCCAGTGTCATTGTCATTGTGTCACAGTGTCATCCAGTGTCATTGTGTCACAGTGTCACCCAGTGTCACTTTCAGTGTCATGATGGTGTGACAGGGTCGTCCGGTGGATGAGCTTCACTTCAGTGAGAAGTGGTTCCATGGCCGACTGGAAGGGGGGCGGAGGAGGGCGGAGGACCTCTTGCAGCAGTACAGTTACCTTGGTGATGGCACCTTTCTGGTGCGAGAGAGCGACACCTTCGTTGGGGACTTCTCCCTCTCTTTTTGGTCAGTGGAGGAGTTGTCTTCGTAGATCTTTTTTTTGGTTCTAGGTGTGTGTGTGTGTGTGTGTGTGTGTGTGTGTGTGTGTGTGAATGCATGTGTGTGTGTATGTAAGCATGTGTGTGTGTGCGTGTGCGCATGTGTATGTGTTGTGCGTGCGTTTGTGGCAATGCTAGTGCAAGTGTGTGTGATCATTACTATTATTATTTTGATCATTTCTATTATTGTGTTGATATTATTTTTGTTCCTGTTGTTAATTACCCCCAGTGCTTCTTATTTCAAGTATCATTATCAAGATCTGTTTACCCATACAATTTTGCCGTAATGATTATGGGAAAAAATCGAAATTACGGCAAAAAAGAGAAAATTACGGGGAAAATATCAGAAAAAGGAAATTGTTCAAAGGGAAGTTTCGTCTGCTACTGTTTCAGTCAAAAGCAGTAAGAAGACATTTCCCAGTGTGTCTTGCATCGTTTACTTTGTCAGAGATGGCGACAAAGTGGTCTTACGCGCCAACGGCCGACTCTTCCAAATCTTCATAAGTTGCGAAAGTATTGCAATTATGAAAATTGCAGGTTTTTTTTTTTAAATTACATGTTTTTGTCCGAGATATTACAGGTACACAAATTTGGGATAAACAGCTCTGCATTACCATTTAATATTGTTATACCTATACAGGCTGCTGGAATAATTATCCCTGCAACACTGTCCCCAGACTTTGTCTTTTCTGTCGCTCTGAACACCATCCTCCAAAGATTTGCCACCAGCTCCCTACTTTACTTCTACTGCTGCTACTACTGCAACTGTTGCTGCTGCTGGTGCTGCTGCTGCTGCTGCTGCTGCTACTACAATTACTATCATTATTGCTGCTGCTGTTATTGAAAATGAGGAGGGAAGAGAATGTTGTTGCGGCTGTTTAAAACCATATAAAGCTCCTGCTGTTACTACTGAAAATGAGGAGAGAGGAGAAAGAGGACAAGAGGGTGGCAGGGAGGGGAGAAGGGTTTGGTGTGGACAAAAAAAAAGAAAAATAGAGAGAGGGAATTCCTTGCTTGAACGCAACTCCTACCACTGCAGTATATTGTTATTGACACAGTAACTTACCTAATGTTGAGCCCAAAAAAAGCCGTGGGAGAGAGGAAAATTTTGAATGGTTTTTCTCTTTTCTCCTTTGAAAAAAAAGAAAAAGAGATTTCTACCTGGCAGCTGTTGACCAAAATGATGCTACACCTGTTTCCACAGATTGTTGTTTCTTCTAGTGTGGGTGAGTGACTAAAAAAGTAACGAACAAGAACACTGTTGCTGCTGTGATGAGACGATTGCACGCCCATAACGGCAAATGAATGCGGCTTACAGCACCATCCCACTTGGGGCTGTGGTACATGTCCACAAAGTCTGAAGCATACAGAGCATGCTGGATCCATTTTTTCTGAAAGTGCGTGTTCTGCTTGTCATAGCCAGTATCTGAAGGCACAGGCACATGCACCAGGTCGTGATTGCATGAGCATATGTGCTTGCATGTTAGACGTTCTTGAAGAGGAGAGTTTAGACAAATAGAGAGAGAGAGATTGAATTTATGTGCATGTGAGACAGCATATACACATATGACCTACTTCAGTATGCATACATATCTACATGGTTGCGCTCATACGTGCACACACACACACACACTCACACATGCGCATGTGCATGCAGACACGTATGGACGCTCATATTCAAGCATGCACACATGCATACACACACACACACACACACACACACACACACACACACACACACACATATACATGCATGCACGCACCAAACATATATGCATTACAACACACACATACACACACACGCACACACACATGCACACACACCAGTGCATATTTATTTGCATATAAGGGCATTTGTTCTCAGTTACACATGCCCAGCATTTCACCAGTGATGCACTTTAATTTGACCATTCACTGTGAAGTGTGGGTGCTTATTCAGTGTGGATGAAACCACCCAAGAACCAACCATTATGTACTGTACTGATGTTGTGTGGCTTCAGCTTTGTATCTTTCTAATCTTGACACATCTGTCTATCAACTCATCGTTTGTCTTTCCATTTCTTCTCTTGTCATGTATCAAAATGACTGTAGTAAAGTTTGTAGAATGATCATTGGAATGTACATTTCTGTTTTCAGTAGCTCTTGGAGCAGTGATTCATGCAGTAATCTGAATATGAAAGCATTTATTTGATTTTTGTTTCAATTATTAGGAGAGTCATTGCCTGCAAAGTGTGCTCATTGTATGAACACTTTTGTTTTTACGATACATTGTCGATTCATTTGAACGTACAGTTTTCTGGCATACAACCTACCATCTGCAGTGAGGGATTCATTTTGGAGACTGATGAATTTGGGTGCGGGGGGGAATAGAAAGGAAGCTGTTGGACCAGCAGCCATGCTGCAGTGAGGAGGAGGACCGAGGGCTGGCACCTGGAAGGAGGAGTGGCCCAGCTGGAGGCTTCATTCCACTCCTCTTCATTACTCTGGATTTGATGTCTTTACAGGCTTAAACCTTTGGATGGACGTGAAACTACTTCGTGTACACTTTGTCCATTTGGTAACCACACGTAACGTTATTCATTGTTTATTTTACAGCTCTGTGTATCTTTTTGTTTAGGGAAGGGGAGGTGGTGGTGGCTGGGTGGGGTGTAGGGGGCGATAGGAAGCTTCCTTTATGCTGCTTCCATGACTTTTCTTCATTTCTGTTTGTTGTCTGCGTCTGCCAGGCGGCAGGGCAAGGTGAACCATTGCCGCATCAAGTCGCGGCAGGAGAGGGGCCAGACCAAGTTCTACCTGATCGACGCCGTCACCTTCGACAGCCTGTACAACCTCATCACCCACTACCGACAGTTCCCCATGCGCTCCTCCGACTTCACCCAGCTCCTGCGAGACCCTGTCCCACAGCCACAGAGTCATGAAGGCAAAGAGTGAGTCTCTGGTGTTGTAGGCAGTGTGACTTGGAATTTGTTGGGGGGATAGGGTTAACCAGAGTGAGTATGATTGAGGGAACGTGTGAGGAGCATGGGACTGTGCTTCAGTAGGTTATTACTGGGTGGATGTGTGTGGTAGGCATTCCACAGCCGCAGAGTCACGAAGGCAAAGAGTGAGTCTTTGGCGTTTGGCAGTATGACTTGAAATTTTCTGGGGGTAGGGTTAACCGGAGTGATAGTGATTGAGGGAAGGTGTGAGGAGCGTTGGGACTGTGGTTTAGTGGTTATTACTGGGTGGATGTGTGTGGTGGGCAGGTGGTACCATGAGGGGCTGAGTCGCATGGCGGCGGAGGACATGCTGAAGCGGATACACTACGACGGGGCATACCTGGTGCGGCACAGTAGCCAGGACCACAGCGTGTACGCCATCTCCTTCAGGTGAGAGTAGAGAACAGCTTGCCATACTGTGCTGCGATTTACACTCTCGATATATATATGCTTACACACACAAAAAAAGGCATATGCACACAACAGACACACATGCATGCATGCATGTATACAGACACACCGATACACACATACGCGCATGGTTGAATAAGCTTGCATTCTCACAACAAACACATACATGCACAAACACACGTACATACACATGCATAGTCTCTCATGCATAAACACATGCATGCATGCATACACACACACAGGCATACACACATGCACATATGCACACACACCATACAGAAGACATACACTCACACTCGCACAGACAAGAACACATACATGTGCGCATGCATGCATGCACTCATGCATGCGCACACACACATCTGCCCATCCATTCTGTGTCACACACACGCACACACACGCATGCACACACGCATGCAAGCACGCACAACACGCACACACACACACACACGCACACCCGCACGTGCACGTGCACGTGCACGCACGCATACTACACACACACCACACACACAACACGCACAACACACACACCAACCACACCAGCACGCACGCACACGCACACACACACACACACTACACACACACACACAACACACACACAACACACACACAAAACACACACACAACACACACACAACACACACACACACACACACACACACACACACACACACACACCTCTCAACTCATGGTGTTGCAGAGCGGAGGGGAAGATCAAGCACTGCCGCATCAAGCTGGAGGGGCGGCTGTTCCTGATCGGCAACGCTCAGTTTGAGAGTCTGGTGGAGCTGGTGGGCTACTACGAGAAGAATCCGCTGTACAAGAAGACCAAGCTGCGCTATGCCGTCAACATGCAGATGGTGCAGAGACTGGACATGGTGAGGGATGGACCACTCTCTCCAATCATGTCGGTGTGTGTGTGTGTGTGGGGGGGGGGGGGGGAGATGGAGGCAAGAGGGTTAGGATGGTGGAGCGGAGGGGGAGGGGGGAGATTTCGTGGAAGGGCAGGGCTACTAGCTGGCATCTGATCTCATGATGCAGTCGCCTGATCTTCTCCATACATCAGACGCCTGAATGTCACTTTTGTGGTCGACTGGGCTGTAAGTAACATTACCTTCCTTACCATCAGAACAGCCCTGAGATGTCCCTTTGTGGTGGCTGGCTGTAAGTAACATTACCTTACCTTACCATCAGAACAGCCCTGAGATGTCCCTTTGTGGTGGGCTGTGCTGTCGTAACATTACCTTACCTTACCATCAGAACAGCCCTGAGATGTCCCTTTGTGTGGCTGTGCTGTCAGTAACATTACCTTACCTTACCATCAGAACAGCCCTGAGATGTCCCTTGTGTGTGGGCTGGGCTGCAAGTAACATTACCTTACCTTACCATCAGAACAGCCCTGAGATGTCCCTTTGGGTGGCTGGGCTGTAAGTAACATTGCCTTACCTCACCATCAGACCAGTGTCCTGAAGGGTCATGGAGGAAAGAGGAAGAGGAGGGAGAGTGAAGGGAGTGGGCTGGGTCAAAGCTTCTGCTGGCCGTTGTTTTGAAGCAGTGACCTGATGCCCTGAACGGAATCCTAAATGGTCATCACTGGGCATGTAGCTCATCACCATTTTGCCTCGTTGGTCAGGGCATTGCATGGCTTGTACATTTTAGTTTTTTTTAGGTTGCCTTGCATAAGAAGTACGGTGTCAGGCTGTCTTGGCTTGGCTGTGCCAAGCCAGATTTCTATTTCATTTTCTCACAGTCAAGTCCCACAAGAAACCTGCAGGGAAGCAGTCGCAGAGGATGCTCACTTCTGAATGTGTGTTAGGTGTCTTAGATGTCATTCTGAGGTCTCAGTCCCCACTCTTTATAATGTAAGACCATATTTTACAAGACATAGACTCCCCCACCCCCACCCCCCAGTGTGAAGCATTAAGACTTCAGGACCACCAAGCTGTGTAAATGGAAGGGGGGTGTATTTGTGTGTGTGTGTGTGTGTGTGTGTGTGTGTGTATGTGTATGTGTGTGTGTGTGTGTGAGAGAGAGAGAGAGAGAGAGAGAGGAGCTTGCTGTGTTAAAATCTCAAACCTTTGTTTAGTACTCAATGTATTTCAATGCACTTCTTTCCAACAGGCTCCAGATGAAACAGGTATCTATGGCGCTCCTGATGTCTACATCAATCCCAACGACTTTACGACCAAGGTAAATATCATGTTCTTCCACAAGTAACAATTACATGTATAACATGCTGGGAGCAAAAGCCTTGAGGATGTCAGAAAGACTGGGGCAGTCATCCAAGCCACTTGTGTGTGTTCCAGTCTTAGCTTACAAAGACTGGAGAAGGAAGAATAACAGTAGCCAGTAGTGGCTGTGCCAGGATTTTCAGTGCTGATGGTGCTTCTCAGAAAACAGAAAAACTAATGCAGAATCACCTGTACAGTCTTTGGGGTTTCTGAGCCATTATCATTGATTCAAGCACCTGAGGTTCTAAACTGTCCTCGATCGTGAACAGTCGCCTCTCTTTTTCACTCATAATCAAGTTCAGTATGAACACAAAAATATTCTGAAACTTTGTAGTGTCAAAGTGGAATCAAAAACAGATGTAGTCCTTTGCATCTTGCTGCTAAATGAAATGTATCGGAATGAAAATAAAAGGTCACCCTCAAAGGCTGGTATTGGATGGTACAATGACTGCTTGGTAATAGTTTGGGGTGATATTGGGTGGAACAGTAGTGAAAAGGTCAGACAACACAGCTTTGAAATACTCATTGCTGTGTTAATGGGGATGCCTCTTTTAGAATCATGTTCCAGCTTGAATACCTTAGTTTCTGATGTAGGTAGCTTCATGTTCTTATTTCTGTCTTGATTTTCACTGTATTTTGCCAGAAAGTTTCCACACCATGTGTCGTTGATATTCAGTAACCCATGTTTTTTGTGATGATGTCCCCCACTTCCTCTCCCAGTGTCAGTCTTTTCAGTTTAAGGTAACTGAGTGTGTGTGTGTGTGTGTGTGTGTGTGTGTGTGTGTGTGTGTGTGTGTGTGTAGAGAGAAAAGAGAAAGAATGAATCATCGATAGATAGATGTGCTTCTTTGTCAATGTAGATCATTCTCGATATTTTTTCTTGAATGTATAATCATCCATAATGAAAAATTGTTATTACATGTATAAGACCAATGAGTGTCAAAAGTAAAAAAAAACAACAAAGGATAAAGTTAAAGCCCTGTAGCCAAATAACCAAAGGGGCAATTTACTGTCAGAAATTCACAGTGTCTGGGGCATGACATCATGGAAGATGGAGCTCATCACCATTTTTTCTGCTGCTCTAATCTTCCCTGAACTGATTCAGAGAGCGATTTAACTGTTTGGTGGACAGAGAGAGTTTTCAAACAGTAAAAGTGCACGCTCATAGATGGCGGCTCCTCGCCAAACACTAACTAATCATTTGTCCCATCAGAAGTAAGGAACCAGTACACTCAGTTTACCCCTTTTTTTTTGGTAGGAAAAAAATTATGGTAATGATTCCTCACAGGAAAGGTTTTCTGAGAGACGACTTCCCATGTTGTAATGTTTTTTTTTTTTTCCCTTCTCTTTGCTTACACACGATTGACCTTGTAACAAAGACTTCCTCACTTGCAAAGACCATTTGTTCAGAATTTCTTAAGTTCATTCGTGAAAGGTTCCACTGTGGATATTTTCCTTATATTTATCCTTTTTGATGCCGTTATTTTATTTTATTTTTTCACATATGAGTCTGACAGCCAGAGAAGTGGTCTGTTTGGACAGCTGGTCTATAACAAAACTATGAACTCTTGTGTTTTGTGTGTGTGTGTGTGTGTGTGTGTGTGTGTGTGTGTTCTGTTTGGCCAGCTACGAGTGAAAGCCCTGCATGACTACAATGCTAACCGTGACGACGAGCTGTCCTTCTGTAAAGGGGCCATCATCACCAATGTCAGCCGCCAGGATGGAGGATGGTGAGTCCGTGGGTGTGGGATCACTTCGACGAATCGGAAAAAGGTTGGGCGAGGGTACAGACATGCTTGCCTTTTCTGACACATACTTAACTCTTTCATTCCTACTTTGCTATGAACCATAACTTCCCTTTGTTCCTAGATTCTTATAATACGAGTATTCCCTTCATTCCTGAATTTATAGAGAAAAAAAAGAAGTGTAAAGTGAGAACTGTCACGTATGCAGTAGCAAGCCGGCCAGAATAGAG
Organism: Conus canariensis; assembly: GCA_033310375.1. Taxonomy (NCBI): domain Eukaryota; kingdom Metazoa; phylum Mollusca; class Gastropoda; order Neogastropoda; family Conidae; genus Conus; species Conus canariensis. The sequence goes on along the minus strand of CM065725.1, from coordinate 10,980,591 downwards.
CGGCGACCACTTTCCCATGCTGAAGGGGCCGTCTGGCATCCATTCCATTCATAAACACTGCCGCGCAAGCAACCCGGTCGTGACGTGTACTGATGACGCAACTCGCGTGAAGTTCAAAGTGCTTACCACGAGAACCTATTTTCCAGGCTGCAGGAGAAAAAGGAGGGATTTTGCGCTGCCCGGTTTTCTGGGCTGCAGGAAGGAAGGGTAGGATTTTCTGCAAACCGGAAAACCGGGTTGTAGGCATGAAAGAGTTAAGAAAAAAAAAAATGATGTGTGCTTTAATCCAGGTTCGGAAAGTGTCGAAAAAAAACACAGAATTTTGAACCAGTCAGAGCTTGCCAAGCCCTTTTTTCACTGGCCAGAGCTTCAGTAGGAGTTCCACCGATACATGAGAGTACTTGAGGATTGGAAAACCCTGTTTGAAGGTGTTGAAAGTTCTTGAGAATTTGAAACCCCTGTAAGGTGTTGAAAGCGGTTGACAATTAGAATTTGGCCCCAGGGCACTTAAAAAGTCAGTAAAATTGGTTGTTGCGTCTGTGTATGTATCACTTTGACCTTCACCAGAGTTTAGTAAAAAGTAAGAAGCTGTCCAGAACAAGATGCTAAATTCTGAAAGGTGCCATTAAATTGTCTGTGTCAGGTACTAATGATGATTCATGACTTCATGGGCTTGCCACTGACATGGTTGACTCACTGGCAGACCAGAGCTTTTGTTCAGGTGCCCATGAACTTAAATCTACAGGAAACTGCTTGGTTCATTTTTTGGACCATTTGACTAAATGCAGTTGTTTTCCCTAGACCAAAACCAGTGTAGTAATCTATCTGATAGTGTTATTTTGAGACAGGTTGGGGATGGTGATACAAACGCAATGCTCACTGTTGATGCTGACAAAGTTGTGACAGGCAAAGGGTATGACTTTAAATATGTTTATATTGTTGACAGAATATGTTTATATGAAGAACAGAACACTAGCTTAATGGAAAAATCATCAAATTCTTCTTACTGCATTTGCAGATGGTCTGTATAAATGTTCTAAGGTGAACGCTTGAATGTTTCGTTTTTTTTTAATTTAGAATAGACAGTGTTTGGAAATCTGCAAGAGAGGTAATCTGTGCAGAGTTTGCATTCAGCAAAGCGATCCCGCTGTTTTCGTGGGACAGTTGTCATTTGTGGGCACGCCCCATCAGTCAGCTTGATAGTTTAATCAGGAAAAAAAGACAAAATATGGGTGTGAAATGGTCAGCTTGTAATGCAGGTATTCGATGTCCTGGTTCTGGTGTGCTGTATAAATCACTCTCTCAGAGAGAGAAGATGCTAAAACCTGTGAGAAATGACGTGCCTGTAATGCAGACACTGTGTCACAAACAGTTCAGATTCATTCATTATTATTATTATTGATCAGCTCTGATCTACACATCTTGGGATTGTTGTGACGTTTGTTTACTAAATGACACATGCACAAATTGCGTAATAACCTTGACCCATGAACTGAGAAAAAGTATCTCATATTTGTAATGGAGACAGGTGTTATCTTCCCATGATTTTTTTAAGGGGCAATTTTACATAATCACATATTTCAAAAGATTGTAGAAATTTGCCGTGCACTTGGTATGGGCAATTTGAAATTAAACATAATAAACTTTAAAATCATGTAAAGTTTGTATGGTAATGTTGAATTGTGATTGCCTGCTGAATTAAAACAAAAATGGCCAAAATATGATGACATGAGATAAAAACATATTCATTTTACCTTGTGGAGAAGGCTGTTGTGGGCTGTTGGAATGGATAACAGGAAAATAGAATACATGCAGATTGCTGTTGTGTTAAAACATCATCGTTGAAGACATAATGTGGCTACCGGTAATGGTGAGATTAAAGATGTCAGCATGTTTAGAAAATCTCAACAACAGTGAGCCTTGAGAGTTTTTACCGGAGAATACGGATGAGAAAAGACACATGATAAGTTTGATGTGGAGACACACAACAATCAGAGAGCAAAGAAAGCTTTTGAACTCAAACCTTCTCAGCTTATACACTGTATATATATTCATACTTTTGGAAAGAAAAAGAAAAAAAAAATGTGTTTACACCTTATTGTTGAAATCTCCATACATGATTTTCAGCTGTGAAAGGTACTACACCCCTGATTTGCCCTGATGTGGATGACGGTGTGTGTTGACTGTGGTCAGGTGGCGCGGTGACTACGGCGCCAAGAAGCAGCACTGGTTCCCCTCCAACTTCGTGGAGGAGGTGGAGACCCACAGTGACCTCAACACCGAGGCCATGCCGCTGGGGTCACTGCAACAGGGCTGTATCGACATCCAGGGATGTTTTGTGGGTCAGTATCTGTATGTGTGTGTGTGTGTGTGTGTGTTGTTATTGTTGTTGTTGATGCTGTTGTTGTTGTTGTGTGTGTGTGTGTGTGTGTGTGTGTGTGTGTGTGTGGTGTGTGTGTGTGTGTAGCGTGTGTGTGAACGTTGTGTGTGTGTCGTGTGTTTGTGTGTGTGTGTGTGTGTGTGTGTGTGTGTGTGAGAGAGAGAAGAGAGATGTACATAAGGTGTATTTGTATGAATAAAATACATGTGCATGAGAGCAAAAACACACACACCACCACACACACAAACCCCACACGTACATACACATCGTGCTACGCACACACACACACACACACACCACACGTACCTCACACACATACATGACACTTAGCCACACGTATGCCATCCACAACCTACCCCACTCCTATTGATTTCTGTGCCCCCCCCCCCCCCCCACTCCTCCTCCTGGACCCAGTTTAACCCCTCCCCACCAGCAACAACCCCCACCCCTATAACCATTCCCTGCCCACCCACCCCCTTCCCTCTCTCCCAGCCCTCCCCCATCCACCCTCCCCCCACACACAAACACCCACACACACACTCGTCAAGTACATGCGCAGGTTGCCTAGCTTCTTAATGTCCAGCTTGATCTGACTGAACTGTGCAAGAAAAAAAACATACTTGTCCCCACCCCTTTACCACACACGCACACACACACCCTCCCCCTCGCCTCATGAGTGATTCTGCTTCTTGAAGTATGGTGGAAATCATGGATGACACATGGTGTGACTGTCAGAGCCCCTGGCTCCGCGTGGAGACAAGGCGGCGTTCCGCATCAGCACTCGTCATCAGAGTCTGCCCATCGACTGCCTGGTGGACAGCGAGGACGACATGAGAGACTGGCTGGACAAGATCACCGAGTCTTCCACCATGGCCGTGCAGAGGGTAGGAGGTGTTTTTGTCTCTGTGTGTTTGTGTGAGGGGGGGGGGGGGGGTGTTGTGTGTGTGTTGTGTGTGTGTGTGTGCGCGTGTGTGTGTGCTTGTGTGTGTGTGTGTGTGTGTGTGTATGTGTCAGTGTCTCCGTGTGTGCAGTGTGTGAGTGAACAGTGTGTGTGTGTGTGTGTGAGAGAGAGAGAGAGAGACATGGCTGTGTGCATATATGTGCGTGCATAGATCTGAGAGGAGATGGTGTGTGTGTGTATGTGTGTGTGTGTGTGTGTGTGTGTGTGTGTGTGTGTGTTTGAAGTGGATGGCACATCTGTGTGTCCTCTCATGTCTAGCATACAATCTCTCAAAGTGTGTGTGAGAACCTTTGTTTACTATACATGTATGGTCATTTTTTCCCCTCTATGCAGACATCAGAGCAGAAGATGTTGGAGAGAACTCTGCGCATCGCCCGAGAGTTTTCTGACCTTATTGTCTACTGCCAAGCTGTGCCTTTCAACGCTGACAGTATGTGGCAGGGACTGTCTGTCTCTCTGTCTGTCTTGTGAGAGCTGACTGTCTGTCTGTCTTGTGAAAGCTGACTGTCTGTCTGTCTTGTGAAAGCTGATAGTCTGTCTTGTGAAAGTTGACAGTCCGTCTTGTGATAATTGACAGTCTGTCTTGTGAAAGCTGACTGTCTGTCTGTCTTGTGAAAGCTGACAGTCTGTCTTATGAAAGCTGACAGTCTGTCTTGTGAAAGCTGACTGTCTGTCTGACTTGTGAAAGCTGACTGTGTCTCTGACTTGTGAAAGCTGACTGTCTGACTGTCTGTCTGTCTTGTGAAAGCTGACAGTCTGTCTTGTGAAAGCTGACAGTCTGTCTTGTGAAAGCTGACAGTCTGTCTCTCTTGTGAAAGCTGACAGTCTGTCTTGTGAAAGCTGACAGTCTGTCTTGTGAAAGCTGACAGTCTGTCTTGTGAAACTGACAGTCTGTCTTGTGAAAGCTGACAGTCTGTCTTGTGAAAACTGACAGTCTGTCTTGTGAAAACTGACAGTCTGTCTTGTGAAAGCTGACAGTCTGTCTGACTTGTGGAAGCTGAATGTCTGTCTGTCTTGTGAAAGCTGACTGTCTGTCTGTCTTGTGAAAACTGACAGTCTGTCTTGTGAAAACTGACAGTCTGTCTTGTGAAAGCTGACAGTCTGTCTGACTTGTGAAAGCTGACTGTCTGTCTGTCTTGTGAAAGCTGACTGTCTGTCTTGTGAAAGCTGACTGTCTGTCTGTCTTGTGAAAGCTGACTGTCTGTCTGTCTTGTGAAAGCTGACAGTCTGTCTTGTGAAAGCTGACAGTCTGTCTTGTGAAAGCTGACAGTCTGTCTGACTTGTGAAAGCTGACAGTCTGTCTTGTGAAAGCTGACAGTCTGTCTTGTGAAAGCTGACAGGCTGTCTTGTGAAAGCTGACAGTATGTCTGACATGTGAAAATTGACAGTCTGTCTTGTGAAAGCTGACAGTCTGTCTTGTGAAAGCCAACTGTCTGTCTTTGAAAGCTGACTGAGTTCTGCATCTCAAGGAACACCAATGAAAACATTGTGGTTAGTCGTCATTTTAGTTTGTTAGTAGGAGACTAGCCTCTTGTCAGCAAAATAAGAAAAAAAACAAAAAAGAATATCATGAAAGAGTCATTTACTGCAGAATAAAAAACATCTTGTCGCAGGTGGTAGCTGTGAGGGTGCTGGTCCTCCGTCTCCACCCCACCCTTCCCTGTTCTCCCGTAACACGTTCATGTCACTGGACTTCTCTTTGTCTCTGGCAAAGTGTTGAGAAAATGAAGAGGAATTGGCAAGGTCCAGAAACGTATGAATGTTCAGTTGCATTTGTAGAAGTTCGCATGGGAGAGTTGTAATCCAGTGATGAAAACGATCATTTGGAAGAGTTGTAATCCTAACTCTTGTTAACGTTTGTTTTTGTTCTGATTTACGGAGTCAGTATTTTTTTTGTGTGTTTTGTTTGTCCTTTTTTTGCTGTTTCATCTTTCATGCTACGTCGGTGGCATTGCACCCATACCGCCCCCCCCCCCCCCCCCCCATCCACAGCCAAAGCCTGTCCCCTCCCACCACAGCCCCACCACTGGCATCCAATCCCAGGGAGGGATTGTCAGTGTCAGGTAGTCATAGGGCAACCCATCAGAGGAGACGCTGCACTGCTGCCGACATCACTCACTGAGCCCCATACTGATGACAGTGATTGCTCAGTTGTGGAGCCAGCATGAGTGAGCTCTCCATCTGTCGCCACCAGGTCCTTCCAACAACAGTCCCCATGAGTTTGCCAGTGACTGGGACCGAACCAAACCAAGGGAATCATGCAGAGGTGCATGAGGTTTAGAGCTTAGCATTTTGGGTTAGATGTTTGCAGTCATGGTTAAAAAAAAGGTGTCTTTGAAATACTCTGTCAGAATGCATGTTTAGTGTGTTTGTGTGTGTGTGTGTGTGACTGCGAGATCGACTGCAAGATTGACCACCTGTATTTCTTCAAACCAGAAGAGCCAGGACCTTTTCTTTGTGTGTATGTGTGTGTTTATATGTGTGTGTGTGTTTATGTGTGTGTGTGTGTGTCGTGTGTGTGTGTGTTATGTGTGTGTGTGTGTGGTGTGTGTGTTTATGTGTGTTTATGTGTGTGTGTGTGTGTGTGTGTGTGTGTGTGTGTGAGTGAGTGATGCAGTAAGCTATGTACCCCATACCTTTTCCTGTGTGACATGCAGAAGTACCGGGGCCTTTCTACGAGATGTCCTCCTTCCCAGAAACGAAGGCGGAGAAGTTTGTGAACAAGCACAAAGCCAAGTTCTTCCTGAAATATCCTTGCTGGAGTTTGCCTTTTGTTCGTTCCTTTGTTTGTTGTGCCTGGGACTACACAAATGGGGAAATTCAAGTTTAAAAAAATCTGATAAAATAGTCACTCTGTCCTGCTTTCCTACATTCTTCACCTCCTCTGTCCAACTCCCGTTCCATCCTTTCTTCCACCCCTTTCTCCCTACACCTCCCTCTCTCCTTACTCTCTTGTTCTATCATTTTTTGTTTTGGGGGCTGATCTGTGTGACCTGTGTGCTGAGTGCTCTGTCTGTCTCACCATTTCTCTCTCTGTCTTGCTGTCCATGTCTGTTTCCAACTCTCCACCCCTCTCCATCTCTCATTCAAACTGTCCACATCTCTCTGTCTCTCTGTTTCTTGCCATCTCTCTCTTTCTCTCTCTCTTTTTTTTCTGCCTCCATCATTTCTCCACTTGTACCCATTCCCATCACTCTCTCTGTCTCTCTCTTGCTTTCTCTCTGCCAAAAAAAAAAAAAAAGATAGATTGATTGCGTACCATATGCAAGATTGGCATAGTAACTTGGAAGAAAGTGACAAGTATGAGTTTTATCACTCATTTAAAGATCTTTTTCAAGCTGAAAACTATCTCACATCAGTTTCTTGTAAGCGTTCTAGAGATGTGTGCGCTCGGTTTCGAATGAGAACCCTGGGGTTTAAAGCAAGAGAAAGATGGTTCATGCACGTGGAAAGTGATTTGATGAGTCCATCCTGCTCAGAAGAAATTGAAGACGAGGAACACTTCGTTTTTAGATGCCCAGAGTATAATAAATTTAGAAGTGATTGTTCTGCCTTTAAGTCCTTTTTCAGTCAAACTCAAAACCTCTTTGGCATTTTATCCTTTGAAAATGTGGACATTGTAAACTCATTTGCTAAGTTTGTGGCGGAAGCTTTTTGAATTAGAGAGAAAAAAATTGTTATGTAGGCTGTGTTTGTAAACCATGATTATGCAATAAATGGTTTAATGTGATGAAAATATTGTTTGGTGAATGGACTTTTTCTTCATGTTCTAGTTATTAGTATTTTTCAGCTACTTTCTGTGTGTATGCTTCTTTTTGACTAGCATTTCTATTGTTGGCAGAGTTTGGCAACACCAAGTGGAAATTGCGCATGCACTCCCTTGGCATAAAAGTTGTTTAACTATTGTCAATAAAGTATTGTTGTTGTCATTGCCATTGTCTCACTCTCTCTCTCTCTCTTTCTGCCTTTGTCTCTCTCCCTCTTTCTCTCTCTCTCTCTCTCTCTCTCTGTCTCTGCTCAGATGCATTCCACATCCACAACTAAAAACCTACCCACTTTTCCTTCACTGTGATGTACATACCACCGCCACCAGCTGAGCCGGGTGTACCCCAAGGGTCAGCGTGTGGACTCCTCCAATTATGACCCACTGCCATTCTGGAACTGCGGCTCTCAGATGCTGGCCTTCAACTTCCAGACGCCAGACCGACCCATGCAGCTGAACCAGGGGCGATTCCTGGCCAATGGCAGGTAGGTAGGGAACCTGGTGATGACGCTTCACAGACATCCTTGAAAATAAGAACTTTGGTGGGGATGAGGAAGGGTTGGGTAGGGGGGAGACAATCTGCTATAGACAAGGAGAACTCTCTAAGTCTAGGTCAGTACAAGATAGGACATCTTTTTTTTCTGTTTTGCCCGGGGGCAGGGAAACTAAGTGTTTACCTGCTAGATGACAGAACCACCTGCCCATCAATTTGCAGTAATTTCTTTTAGTTTATTTCTTTTTTTTTTTAAACATTTCTATTTTCCTTTGTTGTTTTTATACAGACAAAAACATGCAGCAACAACAATAAGAATCAGAAATTAGGTATAAAGTAAGCCAAAAATTGGTACATAAATAGAAGTAAATAAACAAACAGAAAAGAAGGTATGACCTCAGCACAGCATCATTTTGAATTCTGTAAAGCACCTAATGATGAAGAAATGGGGAGAACACTAAGCACTCAGGCTTGGTACTTACTGTGCAAACAATCTCCATCAGTCTCTGTTTCCATCCGCCAGTTCATTGTCATCTGCGAGGCTTAAACCGGACAACCTGTTTGCTCCATTCTGATTGGTCAGTGTCGTCTGATTCAACGGATTGCTTGACTTCAAACACTATGACTTGGATGTCATAAAACAATAACATAGAATGACAGTTGCATGTGGCGAGATCTGCGCCTGCTGTGATAGTTATGCGATACTGGAAAAGCAGTGTAGAACCTTGACCTCACTGCAGCAAATGTTTGAAAAGTAGCGCCTTCGTCTGGAGGGCAGGTTGTAGCAGTCATCACACGCTGGACACACACATGCATGCACACACACACATATACACACACACACACACACACACACACACACACACACACACACATGACACACATGTACGCACACACACTACCACACACCACACACCACACACACACACCACCACACACACACACACACACTCGCACACAAAAATGATGGCCTGCCAGGGCGGTCAGGCAAGCCTTACTGTCCTAACTTCAACCTCTTTACTGTGGGAGTGTTTTCTGTGTAAGATACTGTCATGCACAGAGCAAATGGCAACTTTTGTTCTTCCAACTGAGCGGATACACACATGTATTAGAACATGCAGATGAAAGTGGTTAATGCAGCATTGATTTGTGTGACATACGTGCTCTGTTTAGTATTGTTATGCACCACATGAGTAGATGGTATGCAGTGATGGGGGATAGTAGTCTCATGAATTAGTGTGGCAAAAATGGCAAAGGCAAAATGGCTGAAACAAGACTGATGGCCAGGTCATAGCGCTCAGTGAAAGTCCAGCACATAAATGCAGTGGTCTGCTTTCCCACTGGTCAAACAAACATGGCATCAGTACACACTGCCAGTGCCAGATACTTTCATTCAGTATTTTGCCAACTGAACCAGTAGAATACTGTTAATTGCTGGTAAGTGTGGGTGAGTATGAACTCTGTGTACATATATTTCATGTCAGCCAACTTGCTGTTAAGTGGTGCACAGCCCCAAAAGCTCTCAGACTTTTCCGAAAGATTGTCGCTCCAAGCAGCTGCTATCCAGCATAGAAACATCACAGACTTCTTCAGAACCATTCATTGACTGGTCCATTCAGCGTAGAAATGTCACAGACTGTTTTTAGAACCATTCAGTGACTGGTCCATTCAGCATAGAAACGTCACAGACTGTTTTCAGAACCATTCCTTGACTGGTCCATTCAGCATAGAAATGTCACAGACTTCTTCAGAACCATTCATCGACTGGTCCATTCAGAATAGATATGTCACAGACTTCTTCAGAACCATTCATTGACTGGTCCATTCAGCATAGAAATGTCACAGACTGTTTTCAGAACCATTCATCTGCTGGTCCGTGCTGTGTGAACTGAGCCAGCATAGTTACTTCCCTTTGTGTCTGCACGGGCTCTGTTCCAGCTCAAGTTTGCACAGACTCTACAGAGAGGCTTAGGATGAAAACTGGGTAGACATGTTGCATGTTTCAAGTAATGAAGGGGTTAAAGGCTAGGAATAGAAGTTTTGTTTTTGGAGTGACTAATTGTAAGAATAATTCTTAATGAGTCCGCCAAAAAACAAGGATAAACAAATTACAAGACAAAACACAATGCGTTTCAACCTTGTTCTTCGTTTTCATTGTCCTGAATGTTGTTTATCTTGCCTGAAGAAGACCTAAGAGGTTGAAACGGGTGGTGTTTTGTCTTGTCATTTGTGTGTCCTTGTTTTTGGCGGACTCACTGAGAATTATTCTTAAACGTTGTTTCAATTTCTGTCTGCGGTCCCTTCATTTTGAAACTTCTTTGGAGTGACTAGTTAGCAGCCTTCATTAAACATTGAGTTTGGAAATTCAGTCAGATTGGTTTTCAACAGTTTGTGAAAAAATTTGTCGATTCTTTTTGTTTCGGAAGTGAAGTCTGGTTGGTTTTCAGAAGTTGGTAAAGGAGTTTTATCAGTGTTGAGCCCTCTTCATGCCCTCTTCATGAGAAGGAGCCCTGAGGTGCCTGCAAAGAGCAGTCTGTGTGATGTTTCAGGTGTGGGTATGTGCTGAAGCCAGCCATCATGAGTCACGACGCCTTCAGCCCCTATGAGAAGAAGTTCCTGTCGCAGCTGGGGGTGGAGCCCCTCACCCTGACCATCACCGTGAGTACACGCCATCTGTGTCTGCAGGGTCACTTCTGTCAGTGATGATTATTTCCTGAAAGAAGGGGGTCAGACTAGGTGCATGAAACGTGTTTGCAAATTTTCAGGGGGTCACAAAAATATTAGGTCACACTTTATAATTGTTTCTGAATGTACTGAAAACAGCACAAACAAACACACAGGAATGCGTTCTGACTTGCTCACACACATAAATACACACAGAGAAAGAATGAGACAGAAATGGATGAGAGATACTAAGAACAAAGTTAATAAAACACTCTAGGATAAAGTGTTAACTAAAGTGAATAAATGTGACCACCAGTACTATCACGAATTGCACGTTGAAACTTGATTATGTGGGGTGTCCTCTGCGATTATCATCACAGAATTTTCACAGCGCGATCCATTTCTGTCAGTGCTAAAACATTTTATTATTTGACCATTTGGAATTTCATGCGTTTGTGCGTAAGAATTATCACTGCCTCTGTAAACCAACAGTTTTGTTTCTCTTCTCAGAACTCAGTGTCAAGTACAACCCGATTCTCTCAAGATCACATCCTGGACTCTGCATGATTGCATTTCTGAAATAAAGTTTTCCTTCACTCATTGGAGCGACTTGAAACCACAGTCTCACTCTGGGCACAGTTTGACAGGAAGACTAACCATGACTAACCAGGCTTAGCCCACATCAACTTCTGTAGTCAGGAGCTCTCTGTGAGATGAATGGATGTAAATGTATTTTGATATCAACTCAAGTTTTCAAACTCTTTCTTTGGGTGTCGCTGGCTATGTTCTGATTTTCAGAAAGACACGGGAGCCTAGCATAGAATGCTTGAACTGGATAACATCTACATGAACGAATAGGTCTATGAGTTATAAGTTGACAAAAGTTCAGAAAAAGTCAAGATGTTAAAAATTAAAACAAACAAAATCTTTGGGTTTTGAAAATAAAGACGGGTCATTTCCTTTCAGGGATCATCCTTTGAAAGTAACCTGCACAGAACAGAGTTGTCTGTCTAGGCAGCACCATTCTGAATTCTTGAAAATGACTCAAACGATAATCAAATAAATCAGAAGATGTAGACTGCCTGTGCCCACACACAAAGGAGGAATGGTGAACCCAGTGTACAAATGAAAGTTGGACCATTACCAAGAAACATCCCAAGACTACAGTGTCAGTGAAGACTGTGTGTCACTTTCTGATCGCTTTTTCCTTTATTGAAACGGGTTGGAGCAGAGCAATCGACATGTTTCTGATTTAGCTTTGTTTATTATAACCTCTTCTTTCTTTGAGTGTCCACCTTCATCGAGTTGAAGATTCTGACACTTTTGTGTGTATGACCGTTTTTTTAATCCCGCCATTAAGACAGCCATACTCCAACTTCGGGGAAAGTGCCTGCTATGTGTAACATGTCATCCATACCAACGGTCAAACTGGCCTTCTCTTCCGAAAGTTGGTGATGGGATTTTATGTGTGTGCAAGATGTTATGCGTGCGTTCACATGTGGAACCTCGGTTTATAGTCTCATTCGAAGGAATATATGGGGAATGAAGTTAGAACCAATGTTGACTCTGAGGGAAAAATCCCCCTGTATGGAAATTCGAACCAGTAACCTCAGGATCACGAGTCCGGCGCTCTACCAACTGAGCTATTCCGGCCCCCAGCCTTGTTCAGACCTTTGTGGTTGGCTGGGCTATAGAGAACATGACAAACTGGGAGCTATTGATTATTTCTCAGTTTCACTGTAACAAACTGTGTCGTATCATTTGGCAGTTTTGGACGGATTATTTTAGAAAATTTAGTTCACTGTTTAAATACACTTTGATAACCTAATAGTGATATTGTGTGTGTGTGTGTGTGTGTGTGTGTGTGTGTGTTTCCAAAGCACCGTTCCATGGCAGACAGGTTCAAAACATTTTACATCAGTGCAAGGGAAGAATTACAGAACACTCTGTAAGTTACATATTCTTCATGTGTACACAAGTTTTGTTTTTCCCCATTTCTATGAAACTGATGAGTGAGCACAGGCACACCAAGACACCCAGTCTGTGTCAGTCACACACAGGAAGCCTTTCTAGCTGAACCAAAAGAAGGATGGTTGCACACACTCATGAAGCCTTTCTAGCTGAACCAGAAGAGGAATGGTTGCACACCCAAAAAGCCTTTCTAGCTGAACCAAAAGAAGGATGGTTGCAGATTCTGGGTGCCCGTCATCTGGTGAAGTCGGGCCGTGGCATGGCCAGTCCTTTCGTGGAGATTGAGGTGTGTGGCATGGAGTGCGACAACCAGAAGTTCAAGACCGGCACACGAGGTGAGCGACAATGGGAGTGAAGAGGGGAGTGGAGGGGAAGGAGGAGAGGGAGAGGCAATGTTAATGCTACTTACGTTGTAGCTGACTGTGTGTGGTATTTAGACTGCTTACATGGTAGCTAAGTCACAGTTTGAAAATTAATACACCAAGAATTTCTACTAAACTAATGTACCAAAAATTTCTACTAAGTTTTCAAGCGCAGTAAGTTTGGATGGTAGGGGCAGGTATATCATCTGGACTCCCTGTCCAAGAGCATTTGGAACTGTCCTGTGAAGGGTGGAAATCCTGGAGGAAGTTCAAGGACGTGGTGGACAGACAAAAGAGGGGACTGGAGTATTTTACATCTCTTATCTCTCTGTGCATAAGTGAGAACAGACAGCTGCAGTGTTCGCCTGTGACCTACTGCTTGGGGACAGTCCTAATGAGGGAGGACTATAGGATTGTAAAAGTATGCAGAGAGAAGAAAGGGTGTGGTGACATCAAGGATGATTTCTGTGGAGAGAATTGTACACAGTCATCTTTCACAAAATATCTGTACAGAAGTATTGCACTGAAACATGTTGTCAGTGGTACAGTGTCTTTGATTTGAGATGAATCATCAAGTACATGTGTAAACGGGTGCAAGTCTTCCAGAATGACTTTACTCCTGGCAGAGAAAAATTGTGTTTTGTTCTTCTCTGGATGGGATGAGATTGTCTTTAGATATTTTCAGGATTTGCAAGGTTAGGTAGGGGTATTTTCCAATTCCTAGAGGTTAGGGTGGAAACAAGTCCTGTTTGTCATTCATCTTCCGTTGTACTTTGCTTGGTACAGTGTTATTGAAAAGGAGATAGAAGTCCTGAAAAGAAACAGTAGCTTTTTGTGTCATTTTTTTTTCTTTTGTGTGTGTGCGTGCGTGCGTGCGTGCGTGTGTGTGTGCGCGTGCAATCGTGAACACATGCATGAAATCGTAAAAACCACTCTCACAATTGCCAGAAGATTTCAAGTTGGGAAGTTGGAAGAAGCTTAGATAAGTGACTGCTGGTCATGTTGTCTTTCTGCCTCTCTAACAATAATATACCAGACAGAAAAATAAGAAAGAAAATAACTTGATATAGTGTATGATGCCAAAACCATTCGCAAAAAATTGCCTGAAATGAGAATGGCAGGCAAAAATCGGCAACAGTGGACTGGCACACAAACCTGAGCCAGAAGATCAACATTACCATTTGTGTCTGTTGCATTCTGTGTGGTCAGACATTGAAGTGTGGCTCCAGCGAGGAGAAAAATATCGTTGGCTTCTTGTGGAAACAATTGTGAGTACACACAGACTGGAAATGCTGCAATCAAGAACAAGGAAAAGCCTGATAGGGCCACCACCACAACTTGTAGCTGTACAAAACAAAAACTGACCAGATCAATCAGACGAGAAATTATATAACTGTATTTCTGGCCTCAGCAACTGTTTACAAAATACTCTCAGTAGATCTGATATTTTATTATTTTGTTTGAGTTGTTACTTGTTTTGTACATGATTGAAAAGAAAAACCCACTGGATTTCAAAATAAGACAATCAAGACTTTTTTTTTTTTTATTGAATTTTAAATTCTAATGAGCAGTTTATAATATAGCTTGTAAGCTGCACATGTGAACACATTGTTTTTTTTTTTATGTGCATTTAAAAGTGTATGTATTAGAGTCACATATTCGTGATAGATTTCCTGAAAATGATTTCAGGATCAAGTCTTGTTTTGTGAGACTTTCCAGGTAAGCCACAATTCGGCTTCAGGACTGGAGGAATAGCCTCTGTCCAGTTTTAGGATTGTCAGGACTGGAGGAATAGCCTCTGTCCAGTTTTAGGATTGTCAGGGCTGGAGGAATAGCCTCTGTCCAGTTTTAGGATTGTCAGGACTGGAGGAATAGCCTCTATCCAGTTTTAGGATTGTCAGGACTGGAGGAATAGCCTCTGTCCAGTTTTAGGATTGCCAGGGCTGGAGGAATAGCCTCTGTCCAGTTTGAGGATTGTCAGGACTGGAGGAATAGTCTCTGTCCAGTTTCAGGATTGTCAGGACTGGAGGAATAGCCTGTGTCCAGTTTTAGGATTGCCAGATAGCCGCTGTCCAGTTTTAGGATTGTCAGATAGCGGCTGTCTAGTTTGAGGATTGTCAGAACTGGAGGAATAGCCTCTGTCCAGTTTGAGGATTGTCAGGACTGGAGGAATAGCCTCTGTCCAGTTTGAGGATTGTCAGGACTGGAGGAATAGCCTCTGTCCAGTTTGAGGATTGTCAGGACTGGAGGAATAGCCTCTGTCCAGTTTGAGGATGGTCAGAACTGGAGGAATAGCCTCTGTCCAGTTTCAGGATTGTCAAGACTGAAGGAATAGCCTCTGTCCAGTTTGAGGATTGGGGACTGCTAACCCACTTGCACCCCCTGTATTTAGACCAACACAAATCTGTTATGAAAGCTAAAGGAGGTCTTTATTTGGAGGTTGTGCTGTTCACACCAAAATAAAAAAAAAAGTCATAAGTAGTTAAGTGTGTTTGCATTGACACGATTGTCATCCCCCTTCCCCCTCATCCCCCACCCCCTTCCTGTTGCAGTGGACAATGGTCTGAACCCGGTGTGGAGTGAGAACTGCGTGTTTGACGTGCTGTGCCCCGAGATGGCGCTGCTGCGGCTGGCTGTCATGGACGAGGACATCTTCGGTGAACCCAACTTCCTGGGCCAGGCCTGCTTCCCCGTGCCCTGCATCAGACCAGGTCAGTGGGCCAGGGTGGGGGGGAGGAAAGGGAGGGGGGTGGTGGTGTTGGGAGCAGCTAGAGAAGAGAGGGAAGTATTTATAGAAGCGGATTGAATTGGAACGGTAAAGGAGCTGACAGTTGGATTTGGAGTTCATAGAAAAGACGCCTCTGGTTAATTCAGTTTACTGGGATAGGTCTGGTGCCTCGTTTCTGACTTTAAGGTCAAATTGCTATCAGATGGAACATTCAAAAAGGAATGTAACCTTTTTATTCTGTCTAGGTCACTGATTAAAAGGGAAAAAAAAGAGAGAAACAAAAACTAAGAAGAAGAAAATGTGGAAGAAACATGAGGAAAACAGTGAAGAAACTGATCTAAAAAAAAAAAAGAATGAAGTTACACAGAAAATAGACCGTACAAGAAAAAAATGTGTACAAACTCATACCCTTTCCCTCCCATCACTACGCGTTCTTCTGCATATGCTCCTGCATATAGGCATGTACATAGATGCCCATACAAATATGCATACATGATGCTCACAAGAAAACCCATTTGTTAGAGACATAAGTGAATTAATCATCACAATACATTTGCTGTTCTATTCATGAAGTGATTTTCCACATTTTTCTTTTCTGGACATTGGATTTCATTGTTTCTGCTTTGCAAAGTTGTTGGTGACGAATTTTGAAAGTGAAAAAATGAAAATACTGAAACAACTACTGAACTGAGAAAGTAAGACAGTGCTGTCAGATATAAATCGTGTTCCATGCAGGTTTCCGCAGTGTTCCCTTGAGGAATGGCTACAGTGAACCCTTGGAGCTGGCCTCCCTCCTTGTCCACATTGACATGAGAAATCCCAAAGTAGGTGCTTCACTCTGTGTGTGTGTGTGTGTGTGTGTGTGTGTGCGTGTGTGCGTGCATGCGTGCGTGCGTGTGTAAATGAGAGAATGATGCACGTATATATGAAAGAAAAGTGTTCCGATGCTTGTCTTATTATTTTTGAACATGCGTGCCAGCATGTGTGTTTGTGTGTGTGCGCACGTGGTGATGGTGGTGGCAGTTTGGGATGTGCATGTGCTTGTCTGCCTCTTGTGTGTGTGTGTTTGCCAGAATGTGTTCATTAGAACAGTGCTGACATCCCTCTCTGCCTGGGTCTCATGAGAGGAGAGGCATCCAGTCAGAAGACTTTCCATTGCTCACATCCCTTTCTCTCTCCCTCTCTCCGTCTGTGTCTGTGTCTCTGTCTCTGTCTGTCTGTCTCTCTCTTTCTCTCTCTCTCTCTCTCTCTCTCTCTCTCTCTCTCTCTCTCTCACACACACACACACACACACACACACTCACACACTCACTCACACACACACACACACACACACACACACACACACACACACTCACACACTCACTCACTCACCACACACACGCACGCACGCACGCACGCACGCACGCACGCACGCTCTGTCTCTGTCTCTGTCTCTGTCTGTCTGTCTGTCTTTCTCTCTCTCTGTCTCTCAGACACACACACACAAACAAACACACACACACACACTCTCTCTCTCTCTCTCTGTCTCTCTCTCTCTCTCTCCCCCCTCTCTCTCATTTTCTCTCTTTCACGCACCAATACATAAGAGTGAAAAAAAAAAAAAGGCTCGTTCCTCCCTAAATCCATCCCCCACTCCACACCATCTCGTCCCCCAGGAGAGCGAGGACCGGGACATCTACGCATCGATCCAGGAGCTGCGGGACCAGTCGGAGGTGCTGACCCAGCAGATGGAGCACCTGGAGCTGGCTGGCGACCAGGACAACGCCAGTGCCGTCAAGCAGCAGCTGCAGGCCACCCAGGAACGCCTCCTGGCCAAGAACCGCGAGCGGGAGCTCCGCAAGTGAGTGGCCTTCCGGCAGACATTCCAGCAGTAGGGGTTGGTGGGGAGTTGGGGGGGGGGGGGGGGGCAGGGAGGAAGAGGGAGTTGAAGAGGGTTTTTTTCCCCCAAAGAAAGCATCTTTATTCAAGATGAGTCGCATAATACAATATAAATAAGTAAAGATAAGGGGAAAAAAAAGTTGAGATGAACATTAGCAACATTTCCGTCATATCTATGGGGGCTGAAGAGCTGATGACAGACGACAGGGGAGAAGAAAGGCTCCTGTGAAGAGGTGGGGGGTAAAGTCGAGAATTTTTTACAGAGGGGAAAAGAACAGACTAGGGGTAGGATATGGGGATGGTGGGTTAAAATGGTACATTTCCAGTGAAACATACCAGCAGAGAAACTCCAAACGAAATGTCTGTCCTTTACAAAGTGTCTTTGGGGATGGTGGGTTAAAATGGTACATTTCCAGTGAAACATACCAGCAGAAAAACTCCAAACGAAATGTCTGTCCTTTACAAAGTATCTTTGGGGATGGTGGGTTAAAATGGTACATTTCCAGTGAAACATACCAGCAGAAAAACTCCAAACGAAATGTCTATCCTTTACAAAGTGTCTTTGGGGATGGTGGGTTAAAATGGTACATTTCCAGTGAAACATACCAGCAGAAAAACTCCAAACGAAATGTCTATCCTTTACAAAGTGTCTTTGGGGATGGTGGGTTAAAATGGTACATTTCCAGTGAAACATACCAGCAGAGAAACTCTAAACGAAATGTCTGTCCTTTGCAAAGTGTCTTTTGTCTATTTCTGTGTGATGATTTTGTCTCTGTCTTTGTGTTAAATGTAACTGCCCCAGAAAGGCAGTCTGCCTGTGAAGGCCCATTTTATCAGGGACATTTGCAGGTGGACGGTTATTGAGAGATGCCATCTCCATAAAGACCCGACCTATCAGGGTGTCAGGAGCTTTGTGTCATATTTTGGAATAGTCACTGTTTAACTTGAACAGTTCACCAGCGCGGGCATCCAGGTTCCTGGTTAAGGCAGCCAACTGCAAAACTTTGAAGAGTCAGCCGCGCTAGTAGCATGTGTGAATGTCTGTGTCAGTCATACTTCTCCACCAGCACCGGATGGCCAATTCTTTTGGAAGATGGAATGAGACATACACACATGTGCACAGCTGTTTTTTTTTCTTCATATTAACAGCTTTGGTATGGTAGGAGCACTGCTGCTGTTTTCGACAATCTCTTCAGTGAAATTGAAAACGAGAGCAACAAACATAGCAGCAGTGCCCTTTCTACCGCCTTTGTTGACCTCGTTATTACGAATGGAGAAGAGGGATAGGTTGATCTCTTCAATGAAGTTGGAGGCTGACTCCTGCTCCCAGCAAGTTTCTAGTGAGCCAGAGCCACTGAATCAAAACTCTGACTGCTTCTTTCCCTCAACCGATGTTAAGACTTGGTAACTTAGGCACCGCAGCTCTGAAGTTGAAGCACTTGACCATGCTCCTCAGTGAAACAGAGTCAGCGCATCTCTTGAAGAGTTTGCAACTTTTAACTTCAAAGCTGCAGAAGAATGATCGTATTCATAACCAAAAAAGATTGTGCATCCCAGGGACCTTTTGTGTCAAAATCTATGCAGCAAACGGCAAAATCTGTATTAGAGTACACCCAGTTGTGCATTATAAGGAACTCTTGGGATAGCAGTCCATTCTCAGTGCATACCCGTGGCTGATTTTGTAAGCTGGCTTTTGGTTAGTCATCTTCGACCAGTCCAGCTGTGCTATATTTTGTTATCTGTGGAGAGCTGGAGCCATCATGAAGATATTACCTCATACACAACATGTTAAATTAGAAGAAGTTGATAAAGTATGTCACTACAAGCTTGACTGGGTCTGGCTGGACAGTGGATTGCATGATTAATAAGAGATAGTAACCCCCCCCCCCCTCCCTCCCCCCCTCTTCCAGACATCCCTCACATCCCAGCAGGCATAAATTTAGAAGGCGTAGGCCTCATCTGAAATGGTCTTTTCAGAACTGACACTTGTTGTGTTGTTCCCTGTGTTTTGCAGGATGAGCCAGCGCCATCAGAAGGTGTACCGGCGGCAGACACACACATAGAGGACGCACCTTGACCCAAAGACCACAGGCAGGGGCACGGAATCAGGGCTGCACACAAAGGCTGGGAGGTCGGTCTGCTGGGAGGTGCTGAGATGGAGGCAAGGGCCACAGGCATACTGCTGAGCATTGTCCAGACACTGTCTGGTCAGTTCCTCCATGGAGAGAGGGATCATTGCCCACGTGTGGATGCAACGTCCACTACTCCTGCTGCTGCTGCTGCTGGCACTGCCAGTTCTCTCCTTTTTGTTGCCCCTCAGAGCGCTCCATTTGTCAGCATCAGAAAACAGGCATGGGTACACACACACACACACACACACACACACACACACACACACACACACGCACACACGCACCCGCACCACACTCCCATCATCACCACCAAACAAAGAGACAATCAAAGAAGAACTCATTGTAAGCATGGACAATGTCATTATCAAAGCAATGTAGTGACTCGTTCAGATAGCAGAGTGGAAAAAGTGCAACCTTTTTTTTAATCATCACAGTTAATTTTCATGAAGTAAGAGGAAAGTCCCTTTTAGTTTAGATATGAATGACATGCAGCTGGGCTGATCAAATACTGCTGTGTCATTTCTACGCACACCATTGGTTTTATTTGATATTGTTATATGTAACAATGGTGCCAGTTCTGAATTGTAGAGAAGTCGGAATTCCTGGTATGGAATGGCTTGCCAGAAAACAAAAGAACCTTGACTGTAGTAACAACAAAAAAAACAACCCAAAACAACAGACCAGACTGTTGGAAGGATAAGATGGATAAAAGACTGCCAGGCTGGTCACCCATGCCAGACAGCCAGTGTAGTCCAGAGTGTCAGAGATGATGAGGATGTTTCCTAAGCTTGCCCTGAAATAGTTCCAAGACTTCCCAGAACTGTAGCTAGAAAGCCTGTGTCAATCTAGGCAACTTGGTCGCTCAGTGGCACGAGATTTTCAATGCTCGACAGGTGTGACCATCTAGGTGAGCCAGTGAGAACGAATGTTCACCCAGTTTGGAGCGTTGAACGTGCTCAACTTTTTAGGTACAACACATGCATGATGAATCAGACAATCAGAGCAAAGATGAAGGTGTGTGTGCTCGGCAACCCCACCATCTGCTGCGAGCAGGATTTTTCTGATGTTTGTATTGTTGTTCTCCACCAAGATCATGAATCAGTCCTTGCTTTCACTGTTCTGTGTCCAGTCTTCTACTTGTGATTTCATGCTCTTCACTGATTCATTGGCAGTCACAACTTCCTCAGCATACTGCATGGAATGAACAATGTTGTGTGAACCACCGATGTAAGGCGTGAGTTTTGCGGCCCAGTCATGTGATCAGTTGATCTGCATACTGCTTTCCTGCGAACTTGTCTGGTCCTGCGGCAAGGGAACGAGTGAGCGTAATGACATTTTTTTTTTCTTGCACTTGAGAGAGACTCATCTAGTGTGACAAGGGCTTACGGTCCCTTAAACTCTAGTGACTGGCACGGAATGGGAAGGTGAACTTGGGTTTAGGGAACATTCTGCCTTTATAGTACATTGCTTCATGTTAAATCACCTATGCTGTTCACAGCCAGCGTTCTGGTATCACTGGATACAGTGTAACGAGCATCTAATATGTGGTGTTCAGTGACGCAGCTGAGTCAGACAGTGTGCAGGCAAAAGCAACGCAGATATTGCCGGCAGGGTGATGTGCCTTTGTTGTCGTTCACTTGGACTTACCATGGAGTTGGGCTGCACCAGGAGATGAACAGCAACAAAAACTTACAGAAATAATGGGAGCAAGACTGGCTTGTTTGGTTTAGCAAGCATGGAAGTAGAGATGGTTATGCGTGACTTGGTTGTCATTTTTTGTTGTTGTTTTTTTACTTTCAGAGACAAAGTATATAACATGATATTTATTACACAGATGTTTATGTGCTTGGTGATGTTGTGTTTTAGCTGTATGTTCCTTGGAAAGGAGGATGACGGCTATGGCAGTGTTGCTTTTAGTTTGTATGATCACCCACTGGTGGAGACCCTGCACGGTTGCAGAATCTCCTTCTGAGTGATGTCCAGTGTTCAGACCCAGCATACACCAGATACTGCCAGCTAAGCTTCTCCCGTCCCCATTCCCCCCACCCCCCAACACTAAGGAAAGTAATGGCCAGGCGGCGGTGGAGGCAGACGTAGCGAGGGTCCCTCAGTAGAGTGGACACTTGACGCAGGAAGGATGAGATGTTTGCCTGTTTCCTTACCACTCTGCACCTCTTTGTGGGTGCTACAAGACAGAAGACTCTTTTTCCCCCACCCTCTTCTCTTTTCCCTCCTCCTCCTCTCCCCCTGGGTAACCATTCTACTCTACATGTGGGACGCTCTTCTAGAACTGCCCCCCCCCCCCCCCCCCAAATACCTTCTCCTGCCCATCCATTCCCCCTCCAAAATAGAGTTTTAAGCTTGTGATCTCGATGGTAGCCACTGGTTTTTGATGAGTTTTGAAGTGTTACAAAACAAGTCGTGTGTGAGGAGACCAAGGTTGTGAGCCCTTCAACATATCTGTAAAGTGAGTGCCAGGAGGAAGTGCACTGGAGATGCTCAGCGTTGACTGTAGTCTGCATTCTGACGTCATGGTGGTGGGCAGTGCTGGACGTCCCTGCTGAAGGGAGCAAGGGCACATGCTTAATGATTTCCTTGTTTCAAATTTTGCTCCCACCCTCCACCCATTTCTCCCTTCCCCACGTCACTACCCTTCTGCCCCCCCCCCCTCCCCACCAACCATCTACCCACTTCCCCACCATGGCTTGGATCTGGGGGGGGGGGGGAGGGGTGCATCACAGCAAACCACAGGGTGGCTCTTTCAGCACTGCGTGTGGGACAGTGTTGCAGATGGGGCCCTGGTCCTGAGCTCCTGTCCCACTGGGGTGGTGGTCCATGGGATGTGGGAGATAAGCATTCAGGTGGTCCCTTCAGAACAGCAGTCAGCAGTGGCCATGTGTGAGGCAGAGACTGACTGGCTGCTGTCTATCTGAGGCTGTCACTTCAAGGAGAATTTCTCCGTTCATGATGTTGCCGGCTGTCACTGCAAGGATTTTCCTGTTCACTGTATTGCTGGTGGTCGAGATGACAGTTTCGACCAGAACGTTTGGGACGCAGCGTCTGACAGATCATAGAAGCAAAGTGATCATGAGCCTTGATTGAGGGGGTTGGGGGGAAGGGAGTTAGGAGGTACATAACCTGACAGGTCACCAAGACTCCATAGTATGGTTGATGAAGCACAGCTGGGGACTGCCTGGACCTGTAGACTGACGGAGGGGATCAGAGAGTTAGAACAAGAGACTGAAATGGTGATCAGAACCCAAGGCTCATTTCTTGGAATGTCAGAAAATTGTTGCTGCCTTTGAACCTAGACCTGCCACCAATAAAAACAGGACTGAGTGAAGCACATGTGCAGCAAGCGTGCTGTCCATGAATGGTCTTTCATCTGTTTTGGGACAAAGATATCTTTGTTTGAGTTGTATATGTGTGTACAGAAGTGATGAGGGAGTTGGGGGGTGGGGGAATGGAATGTGAAACAGGTGCGACGAAGCCAGTAAGGGAAGGTGGGAAAGAGGATTGGTATGTGCGTGCATTCAAGGCCTTGAAATGAAGATGATTTGAGGGAAATAGAAACATCGGTGACATTCATGTGTTGCTGCCTCCCTGTCGTTCCCCTCCTCTCACCCCCCCCCCCCCCCCCTTCCCCAGAACTAAGAGAAATGTCTAGAAAGTTATGCCAGAGTCCCATGATAAAGTCAGTATTCAGTCACTATTCTGTAGTCATGCTGGCAAATCTCCACCAAAAGGCTCTTCAGATAAAGACCTCCCACCTTATAAAGACTTAAGGGGGTGTCGGGGGAGATTACTTCGTTTTCTCTTTACCAGATTCACCTCCTTAGGTAGGCTGTTTGTGTGCTGAAGACCAAAATTTGTAGTTTCTAGAGGTGATTGGGGAAGTTCTGCTGTGTCATCATCTATCCAGTTATCCTGATAGTGTGTAGGGATGCTTATGTCATCTGACAGTAGTAACATGCTGTCAGTGATGGTCTATTATTACCTGAAGATCTGTGATGGAGCTGCAACCATTTGCTGTCATGTTGACAAGACGGGGTACGGATGGAATATAACAACAGGTGAATTGCGAGTGGTTTGTCTACTAGTGGCAAAGAAGTTTACAACATTTGTCAAGTCATGTAGTCCTACATACAGCGTTGCATCTACCAGTGGCAAAGAAGTTTACAAGATTTGTCAAATCATGTAGTCCCACATATAGCGTTGCATCTACCAGTGGCAAAGAAGTTTACAACATTTGTCAAGTCATGTAGTCCTACATATAGCGTTGCATCTACCAGTGGCAAAGAAGTTTACAAGATTTGTCAAATCATGTAGTCCCACATATAGCGTTGCATCTACCAGTGGCAAAGAAGTTTACAAGATTTGTCAAATCATGTAGTCCTACAGATAGTGTTGCATCTACCAGTGGCAAAGAAGTTTACAAGATTTGTCAAACCATGTAGTCCTACAGATAGCGTTGCATCTACCAGTGGCAAAGAAGTTTACAAGATTTGTCAGACCATGTAGTCCTACAGATAGCGTTGCATCTACCAGTGGCAAGGAAGTTTACATTTGTCAAACCATGTAGTCCTACATATAGCATTGCATCTACCAGTGGCAAAGAAGTTTACAAGATTTGTCAAACCATGTAGTCCTACAGATAGTGTTGCACCTACCAGTGGCAAAGAAGTTTACAAGATTTGTCAAATCATGTAGTCCTACAGATAGCGTTGCATCTACCAGTGGCAAAGAAGTTTACAAAATTTGTCAAATCATGTAGTCTTACATACAGCATTGCATCTGCTAGTGGCAAAGATGTTTACATAATTTGTCAAATCACATAGTCCTACATATACTAATATAAAGAAACAAAGGAGACAGAGGTGATGAACAAAAGTTTAAACAATGTTGTTTTCAATTCAGCATCTTTTTATTTTAAAATCCTGTTCATTTTTTGATACAGCCAAGTAAAGATTACCTTTAAGGGCTGAGAGACTGTTCAGTCTTTTTGTTTCTGCCATGCTACAGAAATGGCAATGGTCTTTGATTAGTGGATGAAGTGCTTGGAATTGTTATCCCCTGTGAAACTTTTGGTCCTTTTAGGATGTGCAGTTTCTGCCCTCAAATTGTGGGGTCCCGTCTACAAACTGCATAATGTTTTAAATGGATGCATCCCTGTCAGCTGTGCTATGTGCAATGTGTCTGACTGTTCATACCAATCTGACTTTGATGGAAACAACAGCGTAGGGGGTTGAGGAAGGCTCATGGAATTTTATTGGAAGGAAGTGGAAGTTTTGTCCCCTGGCTATAGTGTAGGGATTCCAATGTCACTGTGAAATTAGAGCCCAGTGCCTGATGACGCTGCATGCTAAGCATGGTCCACAATTTCCCCAGTCAGGTCTTCACTTGTTCCTGATGCTGGGGATGTTGGGCTTCTTGAACTGTATCCAGACCACCTGAAAGTTCTGGACTGGAAATTTGCCCCCCTGCTCTGTGACTTTTCAGTTCTCTCTCTCTTTTCTGTCTTCAGCTGTTTTTTCTTTTTTTGTTTTTTTTTTCTTTGTTCCCTTTTTTTTCATTTCTTTTTTTCTTTCCTTCATGACCCACTGACCTGTCTTATTTGTAGAATTCCTTGACTGCTCGTCTTTATTTTTCTTTTGTTACTGGCGATAACTTTTTCACTCTTCTCCAGTGGTCGTATGGGTGAGTGGTGAGAACGTTGACACTGGATGGGTGCTAGCCGTCCATTCGGCTGTATTACAAGCAGAAGAGCCTTTCTTGTGGAATCTTTTGTGACAGCAAATGTGTTTGGTTGATATTGAACTGCGAAGTTATCTGAATGTAAATAATGAAGCTGAATGGCTGACAGATTCAGCACAGCCTACTAGTCCTAATTGCCTTAAGGGATGTCAGAAGTGTAGCCGCTGTGTACTACTGAACTGTGTATTCATGCGTGTACATAGGTTTACATGTATGCTTTTTGTCTTTTTGTTTGTTCGTTTGTTTGACATGGTGATAAGCTTAATATGGCCCTTCCGCTGTCCCCTTAAAATGGTGAGTTTTTTTTACTATTACTTAGTATTTTAAGCACAGAAAAGAATCATCATAGGGGTACGATGGAGGGTATGGGAATGGGGACCAGGGGTGGGGATGGAGAGGAGTGCCCAGGCCTGTTTATCCATACAATTTTGCTGTATTTTGTACACGTTTGTCAAAAATACGAGGAATGCAACAACCTAAATAAAATACATCAAGGTGGGAGGGGGGGTGGGAATTCAAGAGACTAGCTGACGGCAGGTGAAAACAAATGTCCCTCCACCAACACCCCCACCTCCCATCCCCAGTTTTACAAAGATCTGGAATTGTGTGTGCACTCTTTGTGGAAAATACACGCCTTTTTGTTGGAAAGTACACCAGCAGCAGTTTCAGGGTAAACAAGTCTGGGTGCCACAGGACATAGAGTCACGAGAGGAGGCATGCAGGATGCCTGCATGGGTAAGGGAACTGTGGGTGTAAGATGGCTGTGTAAAAAAAAGTCAGAGATTGGTGGCAAGAGAAGAATGTTACTGCTGTCGACTGCAGTGTTCGACCTTGACCCCTGTGACACCTTGTCATGCCCTTCACTCACTACCAAGCATTGCAGAACTGCTGTCACAGACGTTGGATCTTCCAGGCCACCTCTTAACACCTCGGTCACAGAAAGAACAATATTTGGAGTGAAATAATGCCAAGAGGCAAAATATCCTGGATCAGCAATCTTCAGGTGTATTTCCAGAACATGTAAAAATGCATATACACAACAACAAAGAAAAATGACTGTAAGAAAGATGTGCACAGTGAAGTAACAGTCATGGAACTTGTGAGGGTTGCGAATGGAGATCTCAGACCTGTTTCATCTTCTGTTGGTGTTTGTCTGAGGAGGTGTTTTGCCATATAGAGATGAAGAGAACTCAGGGGCTGGTTTGTCAGTGGCTGCAGAGAAAAGCTGCTGCGAAATCTGATCTCAAAAAGGAAGTAAAAGTTGGGGGGGGGGGGGGGGGGGGTGTTATTTTAGGCTGTGGAAGTACTGGTTTACATCTTTTATCTTGAATGGGAAGGGGAAGGGAGGGGGATTGCCCCAGTTACTCTGTGTGTGTGTGTGTGTGTGTGTGTGTGTGTGTGTGTGTGTGTGTGTGTGTTGTGTGTGTTTTGCCCACAAAACTCAGAGATGGGGGGTATGTCTTTTTCACCCCAACAGCTGAAGAAGTAAAGGTAAAGAAATCTTTTTTGCCCCAACAAGTAAAGTGATCAGAGGGGATAAGAAGTCTTGTTTGTTTTGTCTTTTTTTTTTTTGCCCAGCAACTAAAAGAGACGGGTGGGAATGGGTTAATCCCGTTTCCACAGAGACCCGTCATGGAATCAGGGAGGGTTATGACCCAAGATGGCTGACATGCCTTCGTTTTCTCTGTGGGTGTGTCTGTGGAGCACTTTACAGTAAGAGATGTCAGCTATTCCTGGATGCTTTCATCATGTCTTGTTACCAATGTGTGGCATATTTTCTTTGGAAACTGACCGGCATAACTGATCTGTTCATGCATCTTTTCTGTGCATGTGCATGTGTATGTCCTCTGTGTGTGTGTGTGTGTATGTGTGTGTGTGTGTGTGTGTGTGTACACGCGCGTGCGTGTGTGTGCTATTTCTGGTAATGTGGTGACCTCACTGAGTTCAAAGGTGACAGGGGTCTGTGGAGGTCGTGAAGAAAAGCATGTCTTTGGTTGCCTGACCCCATGCTCATGGTGTGCCGTGCTGTCAGTGCAGTCCGGTGAGAGTGTTGTTTCCAGTGTGGGACCTGTCGGGGATGTTTGGTGAAGTGATTTCCCTCCCCACCCCCTCTTCCCCTCCCCAACCCACCTGTCTGGACTGGAGGGAATGCAGGGGGTGTCTTTCAGCATTGGATAGGAAACTGTGTGTGAAGCATTTTCCTTATACCGATACTCGCTCTGAGGTGCACATCTATCTTGACTGGTGTTTGATTTTTTGTTTGTTTTTTAATGATGAATGATTTAATCAAAATGGCTGATTTATTCAGCAGGATTTAGTCATAGTGTTATATGATGAATCGTTGTGCACTTTGAACATGGATGTATGTGTGAGGTGGTTTTGTGATATGTGTGGGGGGTTTTGTTGTTGGTGGTGGGTTTTTTTTGTTTGTTTGGTTGGTTGTTTTTAGTGATTTTTGTTTGTTTGTTTGGTTGGTTGTTTTTTTTTATGGTAACAGGTCTCTGAGGCTTATTTTGGTGGAGGGAGGGAAGAGGAGGAGGGTGGCGGGAACATCATGGTGGTGATGTTGGTCTGGCACTCTGCGGGCGGCCGGATTAAAAGTAAGATATACCTACAGTGATTTCAGTGTGTGCAGTGTACTGCCTAGTATTGGAGGTCTGTGATCGTGTAGTTGTAGCATGAGTTGAGGTATTCACACACAGCCATTCACATCTCTGCTGTAGCACAGACATATGTCTGTGTCATGTTGTTGTAGCATGAGTTGTGTAGCGTTCACACACTGCCATTCACATCCCTGCTGTAGCACAGACATATGTCTGTGTCATGTAGTTGTAGCATGAGTTGTGTAGCATTCACACACAGCCATTCACGTCTCTGCTGTAGCACAGACATATGTCTGTGTCATGTAGTTGTAGCATGAGTTGTGTAGCGTTCACACACTGCCATTCACATCTCTTCTGTAGCACAGACATATGTCTGGGTCATGTAGTTATAGCATGAGTTGTGTAGCGTTCACACACTGCCATTCACATCTCTGCTGTAGCACAGACATATGTCTGGGTCATGTAGTTGTAGCATGAGTTGTGTAGCGTTCACACACTGCCATTCACATCTCTGCAGCTCAGACATATGTCTGTGTCATGTAGTTGTAGCATGAGTTGAGGTATTCACACACGGCCATTCACATTTCTGCTGTAACACAGACATATGTCTGTGTCATGTAGTTGTAGCATGAGTTGTAGTGTTCACACGGCCATTCACATCTCTGCTGTAGCACAGACATATGTCTGTGCCATGTAGTTGTAGCATGAGTTGTAGTGTTCACACGGCCATTCACATCTCTGCAGCACAGACATATGTCTGTGTCGTGTAGTTGTAGCATGAGGTGTAGTGTTCACACGGCCATTCACATCTCTGCAGCACAGACATATGTCTGTGCCATGTAGTTGTAGCATGAGTTGTAGTGTTCACACTGCCATTGACATCTCTGCTGCACAGACATATGTCTGTGTCATGCAGATGGACTACGAGTTGCATCTGTTTTGTCTCACACACACTGCAAGTTCCACCTTTGCAGCACAAACAGTTGTTTTTTTGTTGGTTTTTTTTTACTACATTCGTTGTCATGATGGCTGCATCATTCAGAAAGAACTGTCTCAGAATCGGCAGTCCTCCATGCCTGCTTCATGGCGACCTTGGGTTTCCATTCTGTCTCCTGTGTTGGCGCCCAAGGTGTCAGTGTCGGCAGCTTCATGGGAACTGTTGTGGGATATGGTGAATCGTTGTGGCAGAAGATGCTCACTCACACTAGCGCCGGAACTAAGCGACCATCATCTGCAAGAGGATTGCGTTTTGTGGTGGGTGTCCACCACATGTTACATCAGAGCAAGCACCGCTCAACTTCACTGAAGTTGCTCAACAGCAGTGCAGTGTCTCCTCTGGTGGGTAGGCTCGGGACAAACCGACAACGACTGCTTCCTGTTGATGTTAAGGTTGTGATGGGAGGAACTTGGGTGTGGCTCTGCACAGGTGAGGTAGAGTGAGCGGTGTTGGAGTCACGCCATGGAGAGCAGACAGAAAGTGAACAGCAGAAATAGAATAGAGTGAAATAACATCAACACTCATGTCCAGCAATGTGTAGTTTGTAACCGAGAGCTTGTGCTGTAAATGACTTTATTATGTGTGAGGTATAGTGTTACCTCCATGCATCGTTTGGTTCTATGTTGCTGCAGTATTTGTTTCGTATTCAATAAGTATGTAACAATTCTGTGGGGATGCATGCTTTTGTAACATGTTTTATTAGTCGCCATTCGTTGATGACCAGACAGAACTATGCCATTGTTGCCTGATGCATTTATTCGTTAATCTGACACTTTTGTTTGATTGACTGTTTTAGATTCTGCAGCAAAAGAGAGTTAGACTCTGTGATTGTGTGCTGTCAGTAATATCCTGTGCACTGCATTAGGTGTGGACAGTTTGTATTCTGTCAACCGTCGTAGAACTGTGTATTATTTGAGGTTTACAGTCTAATCCTCATGCTGTCTTGCTGTGTCAGGTTTTCTTCGATTTTGTGTATGCACCTGCCGCATGTATATGCCATCTGCTTTGCTCTGTACTTTAAGGGTTCTGCTGATCAGTGAGTTAGAAATGCTTTTCGGAGACCATTCTGACTTTATGCCAGTCTTGTTGGTGTATAGTGAGTGCGTGGTCTGCGACTGGAGTTTGCTGGAATCAGCAGAATGACTGGAATCGTACGTGTACACGTTCTTTTCACTGTGTATGCATAGAATACTTCCCAATATGGGCTGTGTCATTGTCAGCCTGATCTGGTTCGATGTTGTTGTGTACGTCCTCCGTGCTGTGAAAAGGCTTAAGGGACGAAAGGGGGACAGAGGAAGGTGATGTGTTAATCGCCTCAACTGTGGGAACTTGGCCTTTTGATGGTAATGTCTCAGATTTCACTGACAACTGCCGCAGACAAAGCAAGAAACAAAAACGAAAACAGCAACAACAACAACAACAACAAAAAAGATCTCCTGAGAAAATGAGAGAATTTAGCATATGTTGAGTTTTTAATTGGTTGGTGGTGGGTGTAGGTGGGTGCGAACCAAAATGTGGAGAATATCACTAACTTCAAGTGTTAATGTGGCTAAAGGTGTTAATCTTAGAAGTGTGTCTTGAGAGCTGAGAATGTTTAGAAGTATGTCTTAAGAGCTGAGAATGTGTAGAAGTATGTCGTAAGAGCTGAGAATGTTTAGAAGTACGTCCTAAGAGCTGAGAATGTTTAGAAGTATGTCGTAAGAGCTGAGAATGTTTAGA
The DNA here is from genome assembly GCA_033310375.1 of Conus canariensis. Classification (NCBI taxonomy): domain Eukaryota; kingdom Metazoa; phylum Mollusca; class Gastropoda; order Neogastropoda; family Conidae; genus Conus; species Conus canariensis. The sequence goes on along the minus strand of CM065725.1, from coordinate 10,950,183 downwards.
AGTACGTCGTAATAGCTGAGAATGTTTAGTAGTATGTCATAAGAGCTGAGAATGTTTAGTAGTATGTCTTAAGAGCTGAGAATGTTTAGAAATACGTCATAAGAGCTGAGAATGTTTAGTAGTATGTCTTAAGAGCTGAGAATGTTTAAAAGTATGTCTTAAGTGCTGAGAATGTTTAGTAGTAGCCTATGTCTTAAGAGCTGAGAATATTTAGAAGTACGTCTTAAGTGCTGAGAATGTTTAGTAGTATGTCTTAAGAGCTGAGAATGTTTAGAAGTATGTCTTAAGAGCTGAGAATGTTTAGAAGTATGTCGTAAGAGCTGAGAATGTTTGGAAGTATGTCGTAAAGAGCTGAGAATGTTTAGAATAGAAGTATGTCTTAAGAGCTGAGAATGTAGATTAAATTCAATGTGAGTAAGTGACAACAGCTCTTTAACTGCCATGGAAGAACGCAGAACATGATAGGAATGGCAGGTTTCTTTGAATGCCACTCCCTCACATGAAGATAGAAAGGAACAGTCTGTAGCTGAACATGACTACATGAAATGGAATATATCTATCACCTTTAAGAGATCTTTATGACGTCACACACACACACACTCTCTCTTTCTCTCTCTCTCTCTCTCTCTCTCTCTTGATCTGTGTATGTCATGGGTGTGGGTGTGTTATTGTCTGTCTGTGAATTGCATTCTTTTAAGAGTAAGTTGTCTGTCTGTGAATTGCATTCTTTTAAGAGTAAGTTGGGTTTTTTTTGTGAGGTGTTAGGGACATGGCCAAGGCAAAGCCACCGGGGAATTTCTGGGGGCCTTTTAGCACAGGGTCTGTGCATTCCGGAAGTCCTGAGCTGCCAGCTTTCTTCCTTTGTCCTGTTGCTGTCTATGACTGCTTATTTTTTTGTCTAGTTTGTTTGTTCTTTTTGATGACCACAGTGTATAACATGCACCTGCTTGTTGGTTGGAAATCTGGTCAGAAAGTAATGAGAATGTTCTCATTGTCCTTGGTAGAGCTGTTCGTTTTGCAGGATCTGTTCACCCATGTGGCCTGTGTGTGTGTGTGTGTGTGTGTGTGTGTAGACCAGATCCAGTATTGTTGTCTTCTAAGCGTGAAGTCACCGATATCGGAAAAGGTGTTTAACAGGTTTGAGCAAATTTCTGTGAACACTGGCTTGAGAGATGATGTGACCGGTGATTATGTCCCCTGTTTAGTGGCCGTTCCCATGATCAAGAAAAGCAGTCGCTTATCGGCCTTGAAACCCAGTTCGTTATCAGCGTTGGAAACCCTGTTGACAGATGATTGGAAGCGTTGTGTGTGTACCTGTACACCCAAGTTATCACACAGTGTGGCTGTGATAGGTGCGGTAGCGTGCCTGTGTTGGCGGAAATCGGAGTTATCACCTGGTATGATATCACCTCCCAGTGTGTTGTCGTTGCCTGTTAGCAAGGGTGCCCGAGTGGATCGCAGGTCAGGTCGAGGGCTGACTGGCCTGTTTTTAGGGACATGACTGGGGTGAAGGACTACGGGATGGGGGGGAGGGGGGGATTTTTTTTTTATATTACATGAAAGAAGGGGAAAAAAAACAAAACTATTGCAGTGATAACAAGCAATGTGTAAAAAAAAAAAAAATGATTTTCTTTATGTAATTTTTAGTCAGTGACCAGTTCCCAAATTTTACAATCGATTTGTCAGAAAATATATCAGATGAATTTTTATTGAAAGGTACAGGGAAAAAAAACCCCACCAAATCAAGTGTGTAATATTCTCGAGAAATATTTCATTTGAAATAAACAAGATTTCTTTCTGTAACACATAAACATCATCATCTTTCCCTTCAAGGCTTCTCATTTGTTGTAAGATTGTTCTGTCTTTCTTCCTACTTTTATTCCATTTTTTGTTCTTTCATTCTTTCTTTGTTCCTTTCTTTCTTTCCTTTGGTTTCTTTCCATCCCTCCTTTTTTTTTTTTTTTTTTTCCCTTTCTTGCTTGCTTCATACCTCCTCTTCTTGAGTGATGACAACCCTCATTCATTATGAGGCGGGTGTAGTTGTATTCACTGTTATTACACCTCTTCATCATAAAGTGTTGTTGAGTTAGGTATAATAACACTGCTTGCTTGATTGGTTGTGTTTGTGTTTCTGCGTTCAGACGTTTGGTGTTTATGGACTGGTTGATCTGAAAATTTAGCACGTAGTAGTACGTAGGGAGTGTGCTAAAGAGAAACTGGGATTCTAGTGGGGTTTTTTGTTTTGTTTTGTTTTGACGGGGTCCAAAAGATTCAACTTACATGACAGAGGGCACTCATTTTTGTACTCCCAGTTCTTATAGAACAGAGAGTACTTTACAATGGGAACGAAGAAATGCTGTCTGTGTGTGTGTCCGTGGTCAAAATGTGTTCCACTCGCTCCAGACAAAACTACTGGGCTGATCTTTCTGAAAATTTGTAGGTATGTTCATTATGGGTCACGGATGATGCCCGATGTGTTATTTTACCGTTATAGCCGTTACTAACGGCCATAACGGCCCATAACGGTTTTCGTTCTTTATGGAATATCTTAGAAAGTACTTGGCCGACCTCTCTGAAAATTTGTAGGCGTGTTCATTATGGGTCACGGATTATGCCCGTTGTGTTATTTTACCGTGTATAGCCGTTACTAACGGCCCACAACAGTATACTTCTTTATAGAATATCTCAGAAAGTATTCGGCCGATCTTTCTGAAAATTTGTAGGTATGTTCATTATGGGTCACAGATGATGGCCGATGTTTACCAGAATAGCCGTTACTAACGGCTATAACGGGCCAAAACGGTTTTTCCTCTTTATGGAATATCTCACGCGTATTCAAGATAAACTGGGAGTACGTTTATATGCTTTGCATCTTGTTTGTTTTTTGGTTTGTAGTGTCCCAGTAAAACCAGATGAGTTTGAGGTGCAGCTTCCTTGTGATTCTGTCTTGTACCTTACGTAACACACGGGAAGAAGAGTCCAAAACTCCGGGTAGAGGAAGGGGTTTAGGAGAGATGTGGGTGGGGGAGTGGGGGTTGGTGGTGGAACCTCATCCGGTCAATGCTGTTTTTTTTTTTTTTTTTCAGTGTCGCTACGCTGTCTCTGTTGTCCTTTCCGGCTGTGCGTTATTCTTCCGCAGATAATTATTAGTGTTTAGCATATCATCATTTCCATGTTGATAACCGACGCAGACATTCATGCATGCTGGTACACAATAGCTTGATTATGCTAACCGTAATTGACACACTTCACATTTTTCAAGTCTTTTTCAGAAAAAGAACTATTCCGAAAACCAAACAAGACTGATTTTATTCTTCACACTGTTGTGGTGCTCAACCACGAACTCACTGTCCATGTTGTGTATAAAAATAAATAAATAAACGAAGAGAAAAGAAAAAAAAGAAAAGAAAAGAAAGAAACAACAACAAAAAAGTACGCCTCGATGTCTAGGTTGTTTGTCCACACATTTCAGATCAGTTGATGGCAACTTTGACATTATGCTAACAAACGTGCAAAATCATGATAGTATCCATGACTGCATTGTCAGTGTCAACCATTCATTTTCAAAATGGTGATTCAAAACGTTTTTTTGTTTGTTGTTGTTTTTTACTAAGTAAACAGAAAAGAATGTTTAGAAAAGGTCGATGAGCCTTAAAAAAGATTAAAAGGGTTAACAGCGGGGTAAGGCAATATGCTGAAGGTTTGGCGTTTCCACCAATGTTTTGAAGACCCTGACTTTCAGGGATAGTGCCATGCGCAGGATGAGTCAAGAGTGTCAGTTCGAGTTTGACTCCATGCCTCTTGTTCCGATTGTGAGAAACCCCCTGCAGTTTGGAAATTGAAGTCCTGGTGGAGGGTCTGGTACAAACACCACACACACACACCACACACACACACACACACACACACACACACACACACACACACACACACACACCAACACCCACCCACAACTCAAGCGTATACAGACATGTGCATAAACACACGCACACACGTACCTCCCTCCCTCTGTCTTTCTCTCTCTCTCTCCCTGTCATGTGCGTGTGTTTGTGCAACATCAACAGGGAATTATTATCAGTGTGATAAGTCTGTTAGCGCAATTTCCTGCAATAAGTAAGTACATGTAGCGGTGTTTGTGTAGTTTTAGGTCTTTCTTTCTTTGTTTTGTGTATCATTGGATGAGCTCATGTTTGCTGAAACTTGGCTATTCATTTTCTGAATGAAGTATAATTATTTGAAAGCACTGCCGTGCGTTTTATATGTGTTTAGGCGAGGGTTTTTTTTTTTTCGTCTTCTTCCCATGGATCAATTGTGATGATCACTTCCCGGTTGTGTTAAGATGGAAGAGACATGTACGCAGAATCTTGACCAAGAACATGTATTGAAACCTCTTCAGACCACCGACTGTCATGTTTATAAAACGCTAAATACGTGTGTGGAATACTAGGAATATATATATATATATATATATATATATATATACACACATATGTGTGTGTGTGTGTGTGTGTGTGTGTGTGTGTGTGTGTGTGTGTGTGTGTGTGTGTGACAAAAACAACAGAATATACTTATTGTACTTCTTCATTTTTTTAATTCGATTATCACTGCCATGGCAATTCATTTGCGTGTTCGGATTTCACTGCCTGCTTTGATTATTTTTAAAGGACTGTGTGTGTGTGTGTGTGTGTGTGTGTGTGTGTGTGTGTACATCTGTGCAACCAGTTAGCTACACTGTGTAAATGCTGGTGTCTGGCTGTGCATAGTCTGTATTACACAAGGCTGCCATGCTGAAGTTGGGTTGTTTGTTGTTGTTTTTTTAATTTCATTACACACTGATAGCACGTTTTGTTTCTTGATTCATGTGAAACATTTATTTTTCACACGGATTTCTTTGTTAAAAGCAGAGCTTTGTGAACCACGCTTGCCTTTTGATTTTAATTTCGTTGATGCACGTGTGGCCCTTGCCATCGGCTTGGCTGGAGAGACAGCAGTGTGTGATGGGAAAGGAGGGACGAGAGAAGGAAAACAGAAGGAAACAACTGTGCCTGGATTTGTCGACATTCTGTCCACTTCGAACAGAATGTGTTCGAGAGAGGAGAGAGTCATGGTTGTTACAATCATCATCGTGGGTGTCGTTTTTGTTGTATCCACGTGTGTATGAAAATGTGACCTTTTATTTTTCACTACGTGTTGACTAGAAGTAAGGAGACCCCACATGGTCGCTCGGGTGCTCTGTTATAATAAAAGAAAGAGTGCGTTGCTCTGTTATAATAAAAGAAAGAGTGCGTCGCTTTGTTATGATAAAAAAAAAGTACGTTGCTTTGTTATAATAAACGAAGAAAGAATGCTTTGTTATACTAAAAGAAGAAAGAATGCGTTTGTGTGGTGTGGTGTGTGTGTGTGTGTGTGTGTGTGTGTGTGTGTGTGTATGTGTGTAGCATTGATTCGTATGCATACATACATTTTGTTTTTGTTTCATTATCGGTCTTTTTGTTGATAATTCATTACGAGTGTGTGTGTGTGTTTGTGGTTTTTTTTTTTTGTGTACACAAAAACTAGTGATATAACTTTGTGAGTGTTCTTTTATACTTGTCTTTTGTAGTAATTTTTGTTGTTGTTGTTCATTGTTTGCTCTGGTGTTTTATAATTGTGTATTCATCTGCCGAAGGAGGTCATGGTTGTTGAATTCGTGGTGGGAGAGAGAGGAGGGTCAAACCTTGGGTGTCTTGTTTTTTTGTCACTCATGGGTACAGCGCTGGTTATTGTGAGATTTGTGATTGCTGGTGCCTCTACTGCAGAAACTGTTCAATAAAATATATATTTATGTTTGATGAATATGTGTGTGTGCGTGCGTGCGTGTGTGAGATTGTGTGTGTGTGTGCGCGCGTACGTGTATGTGTGCGTATGTGCAGGCGCATGTGTATGTGCATGTGACACTCTGTGTGTATGTGTAAGCGTGTGTACGTTTGCGTGCGTTATGTGTGCGAGCGTGCCTGCTTGTGCCTGTACGCAAAAGTTATTGACAAATATGTCTTTGTCCAGCTCTTACAATATCAATACACACGTTGAAACACGTAGCCACCATATGAGCGTCACAAACATTACAACAACAACAACAAAGAAAAAAAAAGCCACGACCGATTGGTCATTTTTTTTTTTCAAACAGGACAAGATCAAAGAAACAAACACAACGAAAATAAATAAATATGGGGGGGGGGGGGGGGGGGGGGGGGGGGGGGGGGGGGGGGGGGGGGGGGGGGGGGGGGGGGGGGGGGGGGGGGGGGGGGGGGGGTAAAAATGCAGCTAACAAATCTTTGGTCACTGGGAAAACGACTTCACAAGAATTCCTAGAAGAAAGCGTTTGGAGGAAGGAAAGAGGGACGGGCTGAAAAACGGGGACGTTAAACGGTGAATATGAAATCCTCCACTGGCGGGGAATGGAAGCCATGAAGTTCTGTCTTTGGGAAGCCTCGGCGCATTCAATGTTGGTGTGCGGCCAAAGAGACGGTTCAACGGACTGTGAATTATAATGATCGTGGCCGCAACCGATTCTGGTTGATTGTGGGCGACCCTGCTGTTAGTTGAATTGATTGGCGAATGACCATGGTTCATTGAACTTCGCGAATGGCGGGTGGACTTAAAGGTAACTGCGTGTTACTATTTTTGATAACGTGGCACTTTCCGGTCACGGTCGTCACGTGATTCAAGTGCTTCCGGCGGGGCAAAAATATAGACGAGGTTTGACAGCGTTGATATTAACTGTTAACTTTTGGTAATTTTCTCATATTTGATTATTTCTTTTGCTAATTTCTCATATTTGATAATTTCTTTTGCTAATTTCTCATATTTGATTATTTCTTTTGCTAATTTCTCACATTTGTCCTGAATGATGAAATAATCTTCAGGGGAAGGGGGAGGGGGTGTTTAGAGGAAAAACGATTTCGATCTGAGGTATTCTTAGCTCCTGGATCTGGATCTGGATCTTGACGTTGAAGGGCCTTGCGGCATAAATTCAACGGCAGAGAGAGCGCGGGTACACTAGTCCCGCTGATGAACGGCTGCGCGGAAGCCGCCTACTGTCTTCGCATACATGGTACTCTCTTCCAGATGGTTCCAGTCAATTACAGTTTAGGGGAAAAAATGAAAATTTAAAATTGTCGCTATTATACTGAAAGAGTTTAAAACACTTAGTATTATTGATAGTAAAAGGTGCTAACATATTGGCACTGTAAAAGTCGGGGAACTTTCTGACGGCGACTCTGCGCCTAAATCAATATACAACCAGCATAACGATCTCAAAGGCAGTTATTTGCAGACGGTCCTTGTTTAGGCAGCCATTTTGGCTCATACTGGGACAGCAAAGCATTCCTTCATTAGGCCAGGCTGGTCTCACTGGAATGAGGATGGCCCGGTAGACCGCTGATTGAATCGGGTCAATCAAAGGGCCACATGAGGATCGGTGTGTGGTGTGTGTGTGGTGCGTGCGTATGTGTGTGTGCGCGCATGCGTGTGTATGTGTGTGTGCGCGCGTGCGTGCGTGTGTATGTGTATGTGTGTGTGTGTTGCGTTGGTGTTGTGTGTGTGTGTGTGTTGTGTGTGTGTATAATTGGGTGTTGTCGTAGTTGTTGATTGTGGTAGTGGCAGTGGTGGTGTTTTGATTTATTTTCATCAACGTGAGTGGTATACGACATCTCATCTCCTGCCGCTCTGTCGCTAATGAATTCTGTTGTCGTTTTCTTTTGTTTCCTGTCGTGGAAAATAACCTCTGCACTCTCAGTCAGCCACACCATCAAGGAAATCGTGCTTCCATCTATAGAGATGTCACAACGGTTCCTTCCGTCTATAGAGATGTCACAACGGTTCCTTCCGTCTATAGAGATGTCACAACGGTTCCTTCCGTCTATAGAGATGTCCCAACGGTTCCTTCCATCTGTAGAGATCTCACGACTTTTCCTCCCATTTATAGAGATGTCACACCACCTATAGAGATGTCACGATGGTTCCTTCCATCTATAGAGATGTCACGACGGTTCCTTTCATCTAGAGAGATGTCACGACGGTTCTTTCCATCTGTAGAGATGTCACGGCGGTTCCTTCCATCTGTAGAGATGTCACGACGTTTCCTTCCATCTGTAGAGATGTCACGACGGTTCCTTCCATCTGTAGAGATGTCAACGACGTTTCCTTCCATCTGTAGAGATGTCACGACGGTTCCTTCCATCTACAGAGATGTTACGACGGTGCCTTCCATCTTTAGAGATGCCACGACGGTTCCTTCCATCTACAGAGATGTTACGACGGTGCCTTCCATCTATAGAGATGTCACGACGGTTCCTTCCATCTTTAGAGATGTCACGACGGTGCCTTCCATCTATAGAGATGTCACGACGGTTCCTTCCATCTTTAGAGATGTCACGACGGTGCCTTCCATCTATAGAGATGTTCGACGGTGCCTTCCATCTATAGAGATGTCACGACGGTTCCTTCCATCTTAGAGATGTCACGACAGGCCTCCATCTATAGAGATGTCACGAACGGTTCTTTCCATCTATAGAGATGTCACAACGGTTCCTTCCATCTATAGAGATGTCACGACGGTGCCTTCCATCTATAGAGATGATGTCACAAGGGTTCCTTCCATCTATAGAGATGCCACAAGGGTTCCTTCCATCTACAGAGATGCCACAAGGGTTCCTTCCATCTTCAGAGATGCCACAAGGGTTCCTTCCCCCCCCCTCCCCCCCCCCCCCCCCCCCCCCCCCCCCCCCCACCGTCGAGTCTTTGTTCGCCCTCTTCTTCATTTCTGCTGATCCCAGTCCTTTGTCTGTTTGGCTTGTTGTGTTTGTCGTGTTCTTCACATGATCTTGAGGCTTTTTGGTGTTTTACATTTGCTGCCTCCCGAATGTTCCTTTCTAGAGCCACTTGGGGTTGGAATGATCTCACAACCGTGTTTCTCCAGTCCTAAAACACGATTGAGTATTGTCGTGATCTTTGTGATCTTTATGATTTATCTTTACACTTTCTTTTAGGAAATGGGACATTCTTTATACAGACATAATCACATGTTTCTAAGCCGCACGCATTTGCGCTCACTCATACACACTCACTCATATGCTGGCACACACGCACGCGTGCGCGCGCATGTATTCAAACACACACACGCACGCGCGCGCGCGCGCGCGCGCACACCACACCACACACACACACACACACATACATTTCACACACACACACACACACACAACACACACACACACACACACACACAACACACACACACACATGACCTCTGCGACCACCTCAATGATGTCCCTGTCAACATGCAAACCCCAAACGGCCACGTTCGCCAAGACCACAACGTCCACATAGGTAATCAATGTTTGAGAGCACCTGTCAGTCCCTATCGTCCCCCGCCCCCCCCCCCCCTCCACTCCACACCCTTCACACGCACAATCATACCCCCCCCCCCCCCTTCACACACACAAACACAACACACACACACGCGCGCACACACACATACACACAGACGCACGCACGCACGAACCCGCACACACATGCACATACACACACACACACACATGCACGCACGCAACACACACACACATGCACACACGCACCCACCCACACACACCCAAAGACACACACACACACACACACACACACACACACACACACACAACACCACAACATCACACACACACACACACACACACACACACACACACACACACCACAACAACACACATCCATACACACACTTCGCTCTCTCTCTCTCTCTCCTCTCTCTCTCTCTCTCTCTCTTCTCTCTCTGTCCACCTGAATGATGTCCCTGTCAACACACCATCCCAATCGGCCACGTTCGCACAAGACCACAACGTCCACATAGGTAATCAATGTCTGAGAGCACCTGTCAGTCCCTACCCCCCCCCCCCCCCCTCCCTCCACTCCACACCCTTCACACACACACACACACACACACACACACACACACACACACACACACGCACGCACGCACGCACGCACGCACGGACGCACACAGACACACCTACACACACACACGCATGCACGCGCACACACGCACGCACGCACGCACGGGCACATACGCACGCACACACGCACGCACGCACGCACCACACACACACACACACACACACACACACACACACACACACACACAACACAACACACACACACACACACACCACACACACACACACACACCACACACACACACCACACTGCTAGATCTGGCGGTCATTCTCACTGACGTCAATCCGACAGCTACGTGTTCCTGTGAACGTTCATGGTCATTTTCTCTCTCAAGGGGCGGTCAACTCCTCAGGGGCCATGCGCCCAGCAGGATTGTGGTATAAAGCTCTGCTGGCGATCCCCCTCCCCCCCCCCCCCCCCCCCCCCCAGAAAGCTGTTTACTCCTGCATGTGAACAGGAGAAAAAAAAAGAAGATAATTTTCAAATTAGTTCCACTTGCATGATTCTTTTTTTACAATTCACGCTGTTTTTCGGCCCAGCCGACCGCGAAGGGCCATGTCAGGGATGTCATTCCCTCGCCTGTCAAGATGAATTCCTTTGTTGCTTCACAACTTATGTTTGTGGAAGAAATGAATTCATAACTTAATGTTTGTGGAACAAATGAATTCACAACTTCATGTTTGTGGAACAAATGAATTCACAACTTCATGTTTGCGGAACAAATGAATTCACAACTTAATATTTGTGGAACAAATGAATTCACAACTTAATGTTTGTGGAACAAATGAATTCACAACTTAATGTTTGCGGAACAAATGAATTCACAACTTAATATTTGTGGAACTTTAATGAGTTCACAAGTTGATGTTTGTGGAACAAATGAATTCACAAGTTAATGTTTGTGGAACAAATGAATTCACAAGTTAATATTTGTGGAACAAATGAATTCACAACTTGATGTTTGTGGAACAAATGAATTCACAAGTTAATATTTGTGGAACAAATGAATTCATAAGTTAATGTTTGTGGAACAAATGAATTCACAACTTAATATTTGTGGAACAAATGAATTCACAAGTTAATGTTTGTGGAACAAATGAATTCACAACTTCATGTTTGCAGAACAAATGAATTCACAACTTAAAACCCGTAGAGTGCCTTTAAGCCGTCAGCTGACGCCGCATTAAAAATGCTTTCCCAGTGCCTATGGGCCGTCCACTGACGTCATGCATTTTTCTTGAATTTTCATTCGTTACTATTTCTATCAACGGACTTAAATAGAGTGTGCGTAGTATGCCTTATATGTCTGTAGTATTAAAATGATATGTAAATGACCACACGTGAGGGGAAAGCCCATTTATTCTCATCACTGACTGGATGACCAGCCAGCACTTCGTCTCGCTTGCAAAGATGGCGGCGCAACCTTCGACAAGCGCAGCGACCAAATCAACGTATTTACACAGCTGAGCAGGCTCTGCTAATGATTTTTGACAAAGACAATAATCTTTTATTCAACGACTCACTCGAGCATGAAGGTGAGATGATGATAGTGATGGAATTGCCGACCGTATTCGTCAGTTATTGTGTCGGGCTGTGTGACCTCAGTGTGTGTTCAGCTGACTGGTTTGCCAGCGTCGAACGAGCTCGCCTAGTGTGTACTCTGCACTGCGTGCCAGTGGTCAGTGACGTGGTAGTCAGCGTAGAGGGGAGCGCGGCCTGCTCGCGGCGTGGCACGGGGCAGAGGGAAAGGTAGGGAAGAGGAGCAGTGAAAGAGAGGGTTGAAGTCCAGCAAGGGGGCGTGGTGGGGAAGGGGGGCGTGGTCGTGGACTGACCTGTCTGCATAGAGTGTGAGCGTCTTGATAGACTTCTAAACTGTTTTACTTTCATTTACAGGTGTAGTGTGACAATACAAACTTTATTTTCAACTTTTTTGCTTTGTGTTCTTGTTTGGATGTGAAGATGTAGTGGTAAATACATATGCTTTTGATCGTGCAAAAAAATCTATCCAAATCTAATTGCCTAAATACTTTTTTATTATCAAAATTAAAACAAAAGAAGCCCAGATTCAAAATCTTCATTCAATTTCCTTCACAAATCATATATATTTCATTGTTATATCTTTTGTAGTTTCTGAGCTAGAATTTTTTGTTAATTATTACCCCCAAATCATTAGATTTCCCTGGCACTGGGAAAGCCTTTGTTTGTAACATTTTCAAGCAGCGAACGGGTTTATTTGTGGAATAAATGAATTCACAACTTAATGTTTGTGGAACAAATGAATTCACAACTTAATGTTTGCGGAACAAATGAATTCACAACTTAATGTTTGTGGAACAAATGAATTCACAACTTAATGTTTGCGGAACAAATGAATTCACAACTTAATGTTTGTGGAACAAATGAATTCACAACTTAATGTTTGCGGAACAAATGAATTCACAACTTAATATTTGTGGAACAAATGAATTCACAACTTAATGTTTGCGGAACAAATGAATTCACAACTTCATGTTTGCAGAACAAATGAATTCACAAGTTAATGTTTGTGGAGCAAATGAATTCACAAGTTAATGCTCGCGGAACAGATGAATTCACTGTTAATATTTGTGGAAGAAATGAATTCACAAGTTAAGGTTTGCGGAAGAAATGAATTCACAAGTTAATGTTTGCGGAAGAAGTTAATTCACAACTTCATGTTTGGGAACAAATGAATTCACAACTTCATGTTTGCGGAACAAATGAGTTCACAACTTAATGTTTGCAGAACAAATGAGTTCACAACTTCATGTTTGCGGAACAAATGAATTCACAACTTAATGTTTGCGGAACAATTGAGAAGTTGGTTAATACAACGGCAAGCCAACCATTCCTCCTCCATCATTGAGACTGTAACCAGGCGGCAAAGTTGTATTGCAACAAACAAACAAGCAAACAAATAAACAAACGAGCAAACAAACAAACAAGCAAACAAACGAACAAACAAACAAGCAAACAACAAGCAAACAAACAAGCAAACAAACAAGCAAACAAACAAACAAACAAGCTAACAGACAGACAAGCAAACAAACAAACAAACAAGCTAACAGACAGACAAGCAAACAAACAAACAAACAAGCTAACAGACAGACAAGCAAACAAACAAGCTAACAGACAGACAAGCAAACAAACAAACAAGCTAACAGACAGACAAGCAAACAAACAAACAAGCTAACAGACAGACAAGCAAACAAACAAACAAGCTAACAGACAGACAAGCAAAACAAACAAACAAACAAGCTAACAGACAGACAAGCAAACAAACAAGCTAACAGACAGACAAGCAAACAAACAAGCTAACAGACAGACAAGCAAATAAACAAGCTAACAGACAGACAAGCAAACAAACAAGCTAACAGACAGACAAGCACAAGTTGGAGGAGGATGGGGGGAAAGAAAAACGGGAATAAACAAGAGAATGTTAGCTGTTGCGGCATTACAATTCCATTTTCCGCGAGGCGTCACTCCGTGCGGACTAATCCGGACTAATCCACTATTTATCTCACCCCCTACCCCCCCCCCCCCCCCCCCCCCCCCCCCCCCCCCCCCCCCCCCCCCCCCCCCCCCCGCTGCTGTCTGCTAACCCATTAAGCTCTCAATTCGCAACGGATGCAATTCTGAGGTACAGATTAAAGGAGTAAAGAAAGAAGAGAGGAGCTGGCAACAGAAGACCTGATCACCAGGTGAAGGAGGCACAGTTTTCATGTAGTAAAGGAAGAAGAGAGGAGCTGGCAATAGAAGACCTGATCACCAGGTGAAGGAGGCACAGTTTTCATGTTTCATGTTTCATAGACCTGTTTCTCTCCACGTCTATGACCTTGGTTTGGTTCCGTCGAGGTCACTGATATTGGCAAGTTCATGGGGGCTGTCGTTGGACGGACGTGGTGGTGCCCTCGGGAGGGAGAGCTCACTCATGCCGGCTCCGCGACTAAGCAATTATTGTCGTCAGCAGGAAGCTTAGTAGGGTGGTGTCCTTCGTATGTTGGATCAGAACAGGCGCCACTGAACACCACCGAAGTGACTCGGCAGCAGTGCAGTGTCTCCTCCGGTGGGTTGCCTCTTGATGACTTGACATTGACTGCTTCCTGTGGATTGGCCGGGCCGGGCTGTGGATGGGGTGTCGGAATGACCGGCATGGGTGCAGTGCCACTGAGGTGGCACAGAAGATGGGACAATAAACATCATCATCATGGATGTCCGTCGTGGTCGACGAAGACGTCAGTGACTCCGCATGTGTGAGCGCAAGCCAAAACTGGACACACAGATACGTCCGCACTCTGGGCATGCGACAGCTGTCATTGGGTCAGGTCTCCACTCTTTGCGGGCTTGGCGCTTCTGGTCCAATTCCTGCAAACACTTCTCTTCAAAGCTATTTACTCCTTTGTGGATAGCAAGTCGCCAGGCATGCGTCTGTGGCAAGCGTTTCCCAGCCCTGAAGCGGGATGCACAGACTGCCAGTGATACTTTCAGGCAGTCCTTGAAGCGTTTGAGTGGCCGCCCAGTGTTCCTTGTTCCAGCTGCCAGCTCAGAGAAGAAGACCAGTTTTGGAAGTCGCGTGTCGTCCATTCGCACCACATGCCCAACCCACCTCCACTGCACTTTCATGATCAGCGCCTCGATACCAGGCATCTTTGCTCTGCGAAGCACTTTTGTGTTGGAAATCCTGTCCTCCCAGGAGATGCCCATGCTCTTACGCAGGCAGTGGAGGTGGAACTGATCCAGAGTCTTCAGTTGTTTCCTGTAGTATCCAGGTCTCACAGCCATAGAGCAGCGAGGTGACATTACCTGCTGTGTAGACAAACAGCAAAAACAACAACAAACAAACAAACAAGTGAATGAGGCAGGCTTTGTGATTCAATCGCAAAGAAGTTTACCAGATCGGACAAAGTCATGATACTGATATCTGTAAACAGAAGAGATGAAGGTCAATACTGAACTGACCAATTTGAAACTTTCCAGTTGTTCATTCAGTTTCTTTTTTTATATCCATTTTATCTTCCACAGCAACAAACCAAGTCGATAAATGTTACTCTAAAGATCGAAAGGTCAAAAAGAAAATCTTTCCGAATTGTATTCAGCCATTAAATAGTAAAATAGTAATAGCACCAAAAATAGTAACTTCATGTGACTAGTTAAATAGAAGCTGCAACATTTTCTCTAATAGTAAATAGTAATAGCACCAAAAATAGTAACTTCATGTGACTAGTTACATAGAAGCTGCAACATTTTCTCTCTCTCTGACTCAACATGCTGCCTAGCTTATATGGTTTGCACAACTACGTGCAGACAAAATCTGACTGAAAATCTTACAAACAAAATGTGAGAGTCACAACCTGACACCAGATCTGAAAGTTAGCCTGGAAAAATCTTAACTACAATTTGACAGTCGCAATCTGACACACAATCTGACTGTCATAATCTGACACATAACACACACACACACACACACACACACACACACACACACACACACACACAGCACACACACACACACACAGGCGCACACACACACACACACATTACACACACACACACACACACACACACACATTTCACACACACACACACACACACACACACACACACACACACGCACGCGCGCGCGCACACACACACACACACACACACACACATACACACACACGCGCGCGCGCGCGCGCGCGCACACACATCATGGCTGTGATAATCAGACGATAACAATTTGACAGAAACAATCTGAGTATCACCATCTGACACACAATTGCACGATTACATTTTGCAGACAAAATGTTACAAAACAAAACCCGACAGATGCAATCTGACAGTCACGATTTGACAGACACAACGTGACAGATCAGATCTGACAGACATTATCTGACACACAGTCTGATAGATAACATCTGACAGTCGCAATCTGACAGACACACTCTGACAGTGACAAGCATCTGAAAGTCGTCATTTGAACGACACCATCTGGCAGGAACTGTACAACAATCACAATCTGATAACCCTGCCATCTGACCAATAACAGTCTGATGGTCATAGTATGACAGTCATAATCTGGCAGTCACAACATGACTGACACAGTCTGATGCAGAATCTGACATTCGCAATCTGACAGAGAGATAATATGGCTGGCACAATCCCACCGTGAAGATCTGAAAGTCACGTTATGACGGTGACAAGTTTGACACGCGAAGCAACGATCACACAAAGTGACAGTCACATGACAACACGACAGCACAAAACCATCATGATAGTCACAGTCTGAAAGACATCATCTGACAGTTACAATCTTGACTGTGACAATCTAACAACGACAATCTGATACACAATCCGACAGTCACAACCTGACGGTCACAATCTGAGAGTCACAACTGATACACAATCAGACAGTCACAACCTTACACACAAACTGACAGTCACAATCTAACAGACACAATCAGAAAGTTAAAAATCTGACAGACACTAATCTGAGTCAAAAAATCTGACAGTCAAAATCTGACAGACAATCTGACAGTCAAAATCTGACAGACATAATCTGACAGTCAAAATCTGACAGACAATCTGGACAGTCAAAATCTAGCAGACACAATCTGACAAACGATCTGACGATTACAACCTGACATTCACACACTGACAGACACAGATTTAATCTATTCAGTATAAAAAGCAGTAATTTTTTTTTCTCCGGGGGACGGGTCTGGGCAGGGAACAGTTTAGGCAGGACACACACTGGCCACCGGCCCTCCGGGACTCAATCATGTGATTTTGATGATAATGATCGTCCTTCAACCGCTGTGTAGTGTGGATCGAACTGCTGTGAAGAGACTGTTCAGGTTGACAGGTTTTCGCTGGGTGTTTGTGCACGTGTCACTGTGGGTGTGTGTGTGTGTGTGGTCAATGAACATCTTGGTTTGGGTCTCAGGTGGTATGATGTTTGTTTTGTTTGGGTTTAGCACGATCTGTTTTGGTCGGCTTTGACTATGTTTTAGATGTTATTGAATTTCTACTAACCCATAAGAAGTATGCTACGAATATTCATGGCTTTTGAAAAAAAAAAAATGTGGCATAATGGTTTACTCTGTCTGTCTGTCTGTCTGTCTGTCTGTCTCTCTCTCTCCCCTCCTCTCTCTCTCTCTCTCTCTCTCTCTCTCTCTTTCGCACATACACACACAGACACAAACACAGACATACACAGGCACACCCACACACACACACACACACCACACACACACACACACACACACACACACACACACACACACACACACACACAGGCGTGAATGTATATTGATCATAGCTGTATTCATCTACATCTGTAAGAATCCTCCCTGTCCACCCAGCAGTAAATCCGTACCTGATTCAGCTGAGCGGCAGGTTAAATGTGGCGGAACGAGAAGGATGGGCTCCGCCTACCATCATGCCGTACCCAAGACACAGTGGATCTCTGTCAGTTCACTGTCCCTACGGCCAGTCGGCTACGGAAAATTTAATATATTTTTTTCTTCTTTTTTTTTCAGGGGATAGACAGGGCGGATTATAGATTATATCCTTGTGCTTGAAAGTCTAAGATAAGTCTGTGTGCTGCTTTGATCTAGTTTCTTTACAACATCAAAAGAGAATTCCTGGTGACCCTGCTGTCACGCGCGCGCGCGCGCGCACACACACACACGCACACACACACACACACCACACACACACACACACACACACACACACACACACACACACACACACACACACACACACACACACACACATACATGCACAAGAGAGAGAGAGGGTTCCCTTGTCGTCCACATAGTTGTAGCGCTGTAATTCCTAAACGACGTTAAAAAAATCCAAAGTGAGACGGATAAACTTGAGCCACGTAACTCATTATGACGCACCCTCACCTCTCCCCCCCCCCCCCCTCCCCACCCCATCCCCTTTCTTGATGTCCCACCCTTCCCCCAAACACACACACACCGCGCGCGCGCGCGCGCCACACACCAACACACACACCCACACACACACCACACACCACACACACACACACACACCACACACCGCGCGCACACACACATCACACCCACATCACACACCAACACACACACAACACACACACACACACACACACACACACCCTACCACACACACACACACACACACACACACACACACACTCAAAACAACACAACAGCACAACACACAGACCACACACACACTCTCCCCTCCCCTTCCACCGGCTTCTGCCACTCCCCATAATGCATACACACTCAACACACTCCACAACACCACCGAACCAGGAGACGACACGTACCCCCACCACCACCGCCAATGCCACCCCCCCGCCCCCCCCCCCCCCCCCCCCCCCCCCCCCTCGCTTCCCGATCCCCACCCCCCTTTCTCTTCTTCTTTTTCTTCTGCGTACGCAGGTTGATACTCCTGCGCACACCCCTTGTATAGGGAGTGGAGTTTTGTGTGTATGACCGTTTTTTTGTTTTTTTTTAATCCTGCCATTAAGGCAGCCGTACTCCAGCTTCGGGGAAGGTGCAAGCTATATGTAACGTGTCATCCATACCAACGGCCAAACTGGCCTTCTCTTCCGAAAGTTGGTGATGGGATTTTACGTGTGTGCGAGATGTTATGCGTGCGTCACACACGAACCTCGGTTTATAGTCTCATTCGAAGGACTGTGTGGGGAATGGTGTCAGAACCAATGTTAACTCTGAGGAAAAAATCCCCGTGTACCGAAACGGCCCGGCGGAGATTCGAACCCGCAACCCCAAGATTACGAGTCCGGAGCTCTACCACTGAGCTATCCCCCCTTTCTCGATATCCAGCCTTTTCCCCCAAAAGCTTCGCTGACTCTTCTATATCTGTACGGTGACCAACTCGCCAGTTGCTAAGAAAGGTAGCTTATTATTCGGGTGATGAAGTAAACAAATTTTGTTTTTCAAAAAATAATTCCAAAGACATTTCATTGTCATGGTCATGTCTGTGGCTAGATTTCTTTTCTGTCTTTCTTTCTTTCT